>OZ023208.1:26771498-26803998 GCA_963995525.1 Escarpia spicata
CCTTTGAGGCCGGCCCAAAAACCCACCTTCGGGCTTTCCGAAAACCTCGATTTAATACCCCGTTGAGGCTCGTCAAAACAACCACGTCTTTACCAACAATTCGGGAGATTTTATTCTTTTCCGGGAGTCCGAGAGATTCACAACAAATCTGGGAGATTCCCGGAAAATCCGGGAGGGTTGGCAGGTTTACTATTTCTTCAAATAGCTCCACATCAAACGTACTTTAACTAAACAAAACCGCGATGAAATATATAGACTTTCAGTAGCACTCAGCTTTCCGTGTTGGATCAATTTCGTCGATTAGATATTCGATACGTCACTCTTCTTCCTTTCCAACATTCTATTAACGCATTATTCTGAATATATGATGTGTTTACAAGAATCTTACATCTAAATAGTAAACCTGCCAAATCTCCTGGAATTTCCGGGAGTCCCCTTGATTTTCGGTGCATCTCCTAGTTTCTCAGAATACAAGCAAATCTCCTTGACATTCGCTTACAATTTCCAACAGAATTCCCTCCCATTTTCGGATGTTAAGATCCAAGACTGCGCGACGAGACAGCGATGCACGGGAAGCGTGTTGAACCGCTGATGAATCTCCAGGAATTCAAAAAACGTTGGCAGGTATAAGCTAGGCTTGATTAAATATGCTATTATCGTACGAGTCTCAATCCATGGTGTTGAGAGACAGGTTTCATACCAGGCGTAGATTCACTACTTCACAATTGTGAATGACGAGGCATTCAGTGACATTACGTGGCGCATAACATCTACATATTACGGGCATATTACACATTTATGTGACCAATTAATTTTTATGAAAGTGTACGTAATTACAAAAAAATAGCAATATTCCTTATGTCGTTGATTTCTAAATGTGCATCATAATGTGGCTTGCGTGTGTAAAGTTTTTGTGAAGTTTTTTAATTCGTAACTGATAAGACATACCCTTGGTTAACTTTGATATATATATATATATATGTATATATATATATATACATATATATATATATATATCATTAAACACGCCTGTTTATATTTTATATCTAACAACTTTTATATCAAACTTAGTACATGTGGAAGCTTGTTTTTTATATCACCGCAGTATGTAGCGGGCGTACATTAACTCCTTGGTGGAATCGATGGGAACTTGTGGCCTGCAAAGGCTGTTATGAACAATAAAACGATTTTGTAGAATCGATGTAATATATATATATATATATATTTCATTTATGCTATTTATGTATTTTCAGAATCTATTTCCTAGTAATTTTTTGAAAGTAGTAAGGTCACGCTGGTACGGAAGCATATTTAGGACCTGTGTAAAAATTTATAAAAGTCGTAATAACGACTTTTAAAGTCGTAATAACGAAATTAAAAAGTCGTTATTACGAGATAAAAAAGTCGTAATAACGAGATTAAAAAGTCGTTATTACGAGATAAAAAGTCGTAACAACGACTTTTTTCTCTCGGTATAACGACTTTGAAAACGTTATATTGACTTGCTATTTTTCTATTTTTACCTATGCGCGTTTCCTGGAGGAATAAAAACAGTGCAAAGTGATGTGCAGAATGTGATGGTATGATATGTGTAATTACTGACCTAATGCATGTATATCTATAATAAAAAAACAAAGTCAGCACACATATTGGAAATACAAAAGGCAACAACATCGACATCAGGGAAACAGCCCCCGGCCAAGAAGACCAAACGCATGGACAACCTGTGCAACTTGTGAGGAGGCTGCTACAAAACATGTAATCATTACATGTACGCCGTCATTAGTAATCATATTCCAACATGTACTAATTATTTTATTAATTCATACATAACTAGTATTGTGTACACATGTAACATACGGCTATTAATAATTGTATAAAATGCGATATGTAGGTATGACTATAAACAACGTAAAAATATTACTCAATATGACAAAACATATTTCCTTGTTACTTGTGGTAATACTTGTCTAAGTTATTACGTAGCACAAACTTGGATACAGTGCGACATATGTCAACGATGGCTGCACCGGTCATGCAGCCAGCTGACTGCAGAAATGTGGTTAGCGCACGCTAGTAAAGAAGACCTCCCGTTCGCGTGTTCGAAGTGTGTTGACAGCGATTCAGAGTGAACTGTACGTTAACACATGTTGAATGTATGGGCGTTTGAGGGAAATGCATGTGTTTACGAGAAATTATGAAGAAAACCATCAACTTGGTCAACATGTTCAATGCAAACGTATTCTAAGGTTGTATCATAGATAAAAAAAATTAACTGAAACCCTGCAAGAAGTACATTACGTTTAGGGCTAACTTTATATGTTCATCACCTGTCTTGTATTTACAGCTATGATCGTTTGTCTCGTTCATTCAAAGGTTGGTTGCAAGAAAAATTGTAAGGAACAGATTTCTTTGACCTTTTCTTACTGCTTCTCCCGAGCAACACAGAATTAACGCCTTTGGAATATTGGAGGTATGTCGGATTTGTATTGGCGCCATGTTTTTGCGAGCTTTGCTGTGAACATTTGTTTTGCTATGTCAGTATTTAGACGTGACGCCATAATGGAACCGCCGGATGTGATACGTTTCTTCAAAATTTCTCGCAAACTCGTACAGCAAAACATACTATCCTCCCTGGTTTCGTGGGACATGAGATACCTTTTTAGGGGGATGTCGAGATCTGCACTGGCAAGGACTTCCTTTTCCCAGTTAGAAAAAAATTACATTGTGGTTTCTAGAGGAGAGAAACTACTGTCAGCTAGGCGAAGGACAGGAGAATCATTGTTTATCAAATATATCAAATCACTAGTAATGGAGAAAAAAAGTACCGGTAACACGTTTTTGTTATCCTTAACCTAGACTGCCTGCACAGTTCTTCATCAGGGACCACATGGCGCTGTTCAGGCATTATTGTGCTAATTGATTTCTCATATTGGAGACAGTGGTAAGGAAAATATGTTCTTTTGTTAACGTGTGGTGCAGACGGGTTAACTCTGGATTACACGTTATATCCCAGTTAAAAGCAGAGCGTCAGTGGTCCCAGATGATTGGAAATCCTTGCAGTGGAAGTGTCTAGTGCAAAAAGAGGATGTTCCACTGTTAAAAAAGTTATTACGTAAACGTCTGATGACATGTTTAACGTCCATTCCTAAAACTATTGTTTCACCCAAAACTTGTAAATTGTCATATTGGCGTCCAGTGGTTTAAGTAGGTGAATTTAGGAATGACCGGTTAGCGCTGGCGCCATAAAAAATGAACATGAAAACCATGATGGAAGAGGTGGCTAATAGCTTTCCAGAACAACAGAACAAGATGGTGCGTTTGCACACCGACGGTAGCGAAGTGGGCAAATGAGAACACAAATCCTTTGAATCCCAAAAACTCCATCTGGAGAACATGCGTCGCTAACAATGTGTTATTGTTATTTCCCTTACTTTCCTGCACACCGTGTAATTTGTCTAAGGCGTTGGCTTCCCTTTCCAGGTTGACTACCCCCGACAGTCTCGTTTCGCCATCCCGAGAATCCAGTTGCAGATCTTTCTGTATGGACATTTCATCGAAGATGAGTGCGCCATGTCTCCCACATTCAGAAACGTGTTTCTCAGTTGCGGTTCTGTCCATCCGGTCGAAAATATCAGGCAGGAAACCTGTGGATAGATTAATGTTATGGCCATTTGGCTTGCCTACATTGCCAGTGATTTTAGCAAGGTTCTCCCTTTAAATCACGTGCGTTCGAGATAAAATTCACGTTTGTCATAATGGGTAAACAGTTTACGAAAACGGAAAGGGTTACCGTGTGGTGTAAGAGTGGTCATATCAATGTGTCATCACGGTAATTATGCCGGAGCAGGATATGAAGTGATATCCCAGGTATGCGTAAACATGATCATTATAATGATACCATAACCATACCTCGCTGTGTATATCTTTTTCTGCACACTATGTCACAATGAAGACAACAGCTACTCATGAAGTTGCGCGCAGTGTGGACTGGGCAGAGTAAATATAAGCATTGTTTTTAATGCAGTCTAACCGACGGAAGAAGTAACGCGCCAGTATCGGTCGCATCTGCATAGCCTGCGTGTGATCGGTTCCAAAGACCGAGGGCGAACTGGATCACAGATCGCTCCCATCGTCGTCCCTGTGGGGACACGGTGCTGTTTTTCACCATCGATGTTATCACATCAATGCATTCATCGTTATAAGATCGAGGCTTGCCGTTGTAGTATTTACTTAACGTCGACGTTAAGCTATACACATAAAAGTACAGTATTGATGCACTGGTAGCATATGTGCAAACGTTAACGGTAATTTATGTGTGATATTTATGATGTATTATGAATATTTTGTAACAGAATGTAATCGTGAAGTACTATTATTGATTTCATGACCAGAGAAATTGCACGATAAAGCAACATTTCTGTCACGTATGTACAGTCAAAAGATTTAATGACGTTGCATGTCATGGAATGTATGTTTTAATGTACAATTGACAGCAATATGTCATAAAATAAGGTATTATTCACCTGTGCTGTGTCAGCTTTGGACGTTGCGCGAACTTGGTCGTAATACGTTATTATTATTATTATTTATTATTATTATTACTAGCATTTCTATTGCGCCATATCTCCGGGACCAGCCCGTTCATAGGCGCATACACACATTATAAAACGTGCATGGAAACAAATGTAAAAATATATATGTATAATGATGTTGGTAAATATAATAATTACTCACATTTACAAGATTGTATATATATAATGTGATTAAAATACATGACATATTTGCAAAAATATTAAGATAATTAAGTAAAAGAATATATATATTATAATATATAAAAGTGTTATAATATATTAAATTGTATTAAAAGATAAATAATAAATTTATTTAAATATATTATATAAAATAAACAACTTCATTTATTAAATACATGTTCATAAAAAGTGTCCTACAGCACAGTTCCTCAGTCGAAGTACACCTGATTAAATATATAAGTTTTAAGGCAAGTTTTAAATTTATTCAAAGTGTCTATTTGACGAACGTTTATTGGCAGAGCGTTCCAGAGCGTTGGCCCAGACACGGAGAAAGCTCGTCTGCCGTAGCCCTCTAAGTTGTAGCGCGGGACTACAAGCAGATGTAGATCAGCAGATCGGAGGTTGCGGGTGGGCGTATACGGTATTATGAGATCTTGGATATACGCTGGAGCAAGACCATGTAAAGCCGTGAAAACAAGGACTAGCAGTTTGTACTGGATACGCCAGCGAACTGGAAGCCAATGCAGTTCGACCAGCACAGGTGTTATGTGCTGGTGCTTTCGGTGTCTTGAGATAAGTCTTGTCGCCTAGTTCTGTACCATCTGCAACTTGTTCATAAGTGCCTTGGTGATGCCGTACAGGACCGCGTTACTGTAGTCCAGCCGCGATGTCACCAGGACGTGGACTAGTGTCTTACACGCATCAGTGGTAAGACAATGTCTTATTTTTGAAATTGCGTAGAGGTGGTAGTACGCTGACTTGCACATCCGTGACACGTGTGACGACATTGCTAGTCCAGAGTCGATTATAATCCCGATGTTGCGGATGGTCGGTGACGGAACAATGTTACATCCGCGTACACTAACACACGAAACGTCATGCAGGTGTTTACGACTAGGTGCCGAGATGATAACAGCCTCGATCTTGTTTTCGTTCAGCAGTAGATTGTGGTCTGACATCCACCGCTTCGCTTCTTCGATGCGTTGCTCGATGCGGTCAACCGCATCAGCGGCTTCTCGATCCCGCGTTCCACTCAAGTCAACATAAGGTTGGGCGTCATCTGCATAAAGATGGTATTGCAGCTTGTGCCTTCTGAAAGATAGCACCCAATGGCAGAGTGTAGATGGAGAAGAGGATTGGGTCTAGCACAGACCTCTGTGGGATGCCAGACTCGATCAATGTTCTATGTGAGTTGTGGCCACTAATGCACACTTACTGAGTCCGGTTCGTTGTTCATCGAGTCTGAATCAAGGTTTGGTTTCTGTAATAGTGTTGTGATCACAGCATGTTTGAAGTTGGCCGGCATGGACCCCGACTCGAGCGACATGTTGATGATTGTAGCTAATGTCGGTGCAAGAATGTCAATGTTGGCTTTCACGAGTGAGGTAGAAAGTGGATCAAGCGCGCTTGATTTTGTTGGACACTTCCTCACCAAACAAAGAACGCCGACTGTGGTGATGCCGGAAAACGCATTGACTGTGCAAGACTGTTCACAATGCACGTACTCAGCGTTGACAGTTTGTAAGCATCTACTCGCTAACTGGCTGCGAATGTCTAACACTTTGCGTGTGAAGTGCACGAGAAAGTCATCTGCCAGTTGTGCTATACCAGACACAGGATTGGGCAGTTTTGGAGCAGTTTTTCTCTTCATTAAGTCATCCATGATCCTGAACAGTGCTTTGTTGTTACGTGCACATTCATAATTTTTTGTTCTAAAGAATTAGGCTTTCACAGACTGTATTTGCTGTTTGTACGTTTCACTTTGTCCAGTGTGGATGTCTCGGTGAATCTGGTCTCCATTTCCGCTCTGCTTGTCGGAGCTTTCGCTTAGCAAGCGATAATTCCATTGTGTGCCAAGGCGTGTTGGGGCGTACAGTAATTGACCGTGTGATCAATGGAGCGTGGCTGTCTAATAGTTCTTGCAAGGAAGTGTCATATTGTTGCGACAGGTCGGCAATGTTGTTACACGGGCTTGTTGCCAGGTGTGAAAGTTCGAAATCTTACCTGAAATTCGTGGGATTAATCGCAGCATATGTTCGATAAGAAACCCGCTTCTTTGTTCGGTTCGGCTTTGGTGCTTGGAGCAGGCAGTGTACAGCGTGGTCATCGGTGAGCAGGGATCCCACCGTCACTGACGTCACAACGCTTCTTGACGATGGTGAAATTACAAGGTCCATAATATTGCCGATGATGTGTGTCGGATCACGAACATGCTGCTGCAAGTTGGTGCCTGCAGGATATCAGAGAAGTCGTTTTCAAGAGTCTTTATTTCCGGCCTTTCCATAGTGGATGTTAAAATCGCCCACGATAATTAGTCCAGTCAACTGTGCTGTGAAAAGTTCCAGGAGATTGGTGAACTCGGCCATAAACGTTTTGAAAGAAACTCCGCCTCGGCCTGTGGATGGAGGTCTGTAAACGAGTAATAACCTGATAACACTTGATGGTGTAGTAAACACCACCTCGAGGCACTGGAAGGACAATGCTGGTCATTGTCGCAATAACAACTGCATCAGTTTGGTTACTTATATGCCATTACTACGTATCAAAAGTTGAGATTAAAACGGAGCGGAATACTTGCTGCCAACATGGGCGCACTGCATCCGGGCATATACGTGGGTCTGCAGTACTCGCAGAATGTCCCCTTGTTAAGAAGTGGCATCACAACAGGGCAGCGAACATGCTTCATGTATTGCACACAATTGTGCACGCGCATGGTTGTTGATTTGCTTGTGATTAGTGTCACTGTCAACCTACAATGAAATGTTGACAGTGCACAAATTACTTGTGCAATGAAGGCATCGGGGAATCCCCATTGGTCTAATGGGACGATATCTTCCCTGATGTTCACTTTACGGATGTCATCGTCTGTGGTAAGAATGCATGGCTCAAGTGTGACAGGACTTTACAGTGCACGTTATTGCCAACAGGTGCCCAACCATTGCGCAAGAGGACCTCTCCCAGGTCTTCTGTGGACGGCGCTGGTTGTCGCTTCGCTAAGCCAGTGTACACACCTGGGGAACACACATCATGTACTTAAGTGTAGTAATTTATGTTTGTTGTGTGTATAATATATGTATGCATAGTATTCTATTGACCGATATAAAATGTGTAGACAGGATAAACATGGGGCAGCATTTATATGTAGTTATTTCATAGTTATGCAACAAAGAATGTTATTCAGATATGTGAACAACAAAATACTTTAACACATCATGTATGTTGAGATATGGTCAGTTTAAGAATTACAGACTGTCCGTTATATTGCATGAGAATTGTGTCATCACCACGAACAGTGACTGAATGAGATGTGCATAAAGAACGTACGGTACACTTTTGTGTGAACACAAGCGATGTTTCACATATTAGTAGAAAAGTGTATAGCTAGGCATAGGGAAATATTAAACAGGTACTATAGAAAGTACTTTACCTGTGGTAGTCGTTCGCATTCCATCGGGTCCTTCTGTCCTGCGTATCAAATGGCTTAGTTTCACCTTTGGGAAAATACGTCTAAGCAACATCTTAAAGAACTGAAATGAAACACACGTGTAATGTTAATGTCTTATAAAAGATATGTGTAACATTACAAACAGGCCTGATAGTTACTACGTATAAAACATTGTGGCAATTGTTACGGGGTGCTTATCGTGTCAGCACAATCATACTAACATACGTCCATTCCCAGACACACACAGACTGTACCTCCATAATAGATACATTCATCTAAATACTTACCATTGCGTGTATGTCTTCTTCAGCTGCAGTGCTCAAATAATTGTTGACGACGTCCTCTGTTTTAATTTGTCCATCCTCCTCCATGTAATTGTCTAACAACCTACACAATAAACACATTTGTAATGGCCTTTACATATGTTTTATTGATTAGATAAATTATTGGTAATGTACATTTTACACTGACACTCTGAAATACGACCTAAAACCAATGGGCCACATGGAACGTTAGTATAATACGCGTCGCAACTGGGGATACAGTCACATTATTTACACGATAGGGTTGGCTCTATCAACTATAGCACCCAATATCTTCACAAGACGGTGCAATTTGGTATTGGACTTGTTAGTGACGTCAACGGTGGTTGCAGTTGCAGGTGTTTCAGTTATGTTAGCAGCAACCTCCGTGTTGTAAATCATTAGTATTATGCCGTGACGTGTGTAGTCACTCACCGAAATGTCATCTCTTGTAGCGTCCTCATTGCAAGCAAGGGTCTTGTACAAAGACAACATTGTAACGCGAACCACGCCGTCTTCCTATGTGACAACACACCTTCACACGTTATTCAAGTATCTAACAACAAGTTGGGGTTTGAAGTGGAGAGCGTCTCTGAGCGCGCGACAATCTTGTTAAATCTTGACTGAATTTACATAGGGGCGAATATTACGCAAATGAGGTGTGCCGCGAGGGCTCGCGACCGGGTTGGCCGCGTTTCCGGGTCATTTCCGGTGTAGTGTCAACCGCAGTATTTTGAAATGTGTGCGCGACTCATTAAAACACTTCTTTTGTAATAAATGCGAATCCGTTTGTTACGAAACGTTGGTATTGTGACCACAATAGTTGGAACATTTATTTGTGATTTTCATAATCGGAGTTGGCGTCGCGACGGAGCAGTTCTGATGTTAACAGTTGAGCGAGTGGCTTGGGGTGGCCGTTACACGTACAGGCACACACTTACATTATATATATCATATATAGAACATAAGCAGAGAGAACGACGCGAGCGCAACGTGGTTTAGACAAGCGTCGGGGATGTCTACGAAACCCGAAAATGACCAGGTAAACACTCTGATCTACAGTGTGGGCGATGAAGAAGATGACATATTAGCATCACTCGGTTTGACTGACGAAGAAATACAGGCATGTTGCATTGTAATGGGGAAACTAGACAGCTACTTCGTCGGAAGCAGAAACGTGATATTCGAAAGGGCAAAGTTCAACCAGCGAAAACAAGAGTGATGAATCTATTGATTCCTTCATCACGTCACTCTAAAAACTGGCGGAACACTGTGGTTATGGCGAGTTACGAGATGATCTTGCATGGGACAGACTAGTTGTCGGGATAAGAGACGAACAACTGTCGATAAAACTAAAACTTGACGCGCCATTGATTCTGAAAAAGGCTGCAGACCAGGTACGCCAGAAAGAAACCGTACAAAAACAGCAGACGGTAGTTCGAATGAGTCCGCTAGAGGGCAACACTGATGTTGACGCGGTAAAGGCCAGACCAAAAAGTAGGTAGTAATCATGGCAAACCACAAGCTGTCTTTTGGAAGGCTGATATGGTACAGATCAACTTCCCATCACGCTCAGAAGACATGCAGACGATATGGTAAGGAACCACACTCAAAATTGTACGTCGACTTTCCACCAACCGATCACGCAGAAGCACTCGCGCGTATGGAGGCCTGTCTTCGAGATGTCAACGACTGG
The DNA here is from genome assembly GCA_963995525.1 of Escarpia spicata. NCBI lineage: Eukaryota > Metazoa > Annelida > Polychaeta > Sabellida > Siboglinidae > Escarpia > Escarpia spicata. The sequence goes on from OZ023208.1 coordinate 26,781,696, forward strand.
CTCTGCGACAATGGGTTAATACTCAACCGGTCTAAATCGCAGGCCATTGTCGTCAAATCATCCACCCTCTGCGCGCCAATAACACTAACACATGTCGATGTCTGCGGTCAACTAGTGCCAACATCTGCTGTCGTCAGAGATCTCGGTTTTACTATTGATGCCGATCTCTCGATGGCGGCACAAGTAGCAAATGCGTGCCGGAGTGCATATTATCACCTGCACCGAATCTCACGTATACGCGACACACTAACGACCGGAACAACCAAGTGTCTCGTACATGCTCTTGTTACTTCAAGAATAGACTACGGGAACGCTATGTTGTACGGAATATCCGACCGGTTACTCCACCGCCTTGAGATGGTACAACACTGCGGCCAGAGTCGTATTACGTATTAGGCGGGGCGATCGACAGAGCATCACTGCAGCACTGAATAGCCTGCACTGGTTGCCGGTGAAGTGGCGCATTCAGTACAAGTTACTCGTGCTTGTGTTCACCGCCCTTCACGACAAGACGCCGGCCTACCTCGCGTCATTGATTTCACCATACGTGCCACGCCGCGCACTTCGATCAACTGACTGTGGACTATTAACTGTACCGCGGCACAATCTTGAGCGGTACGGCCGTCGCTCATTCTCGTGCGCAGGCCCGACCCTCTGGAATGCGTTGCCGGAAGATTTACGACTGATACAGTGCATAGACACATTTAAAGCTCGTCTTAAAACACACTATTTTAAACTCGCTTTTAATGTTTAGCCGTCATAATTTTATACTTTAGTCGTCATACCACATATTTATTTTTTATCTGACATTTTAATTGAAACTAATAATGTATTACTGTAGTTATTATTAATTAACTCATATCTATATATTTATAATATATTTATCTCGCAATTTACTATATAGTTGTTTTATATAGTTATGTATTTATATATATACTTATTTTTACTACGTATGATATATAATATAATTTACATCAATATTATCTTTGATTTAATTTCTCTAGTTCAGTTTTGTATTTATATGTTTTACTTGTATTATTATTATTATATTTATTTCTTATAATTTCTAACGACTATTGTCAACACTACTGAACAGAGTTCTACTTTGGATTTTTGTGTATAAATAAAGTTATTATTATTATTATTACAGCACTGTCCAGCGAGAAACGTGAAGTGTCACAAATGCACAAAACGGGACGTTTTGAATCAGTCTGTCTCCAGCAAACAAACAGGAACAGTGCGCAACTACAGCAGTGGTGGTGATTACGCATTTATGGGCACGATGAAAGCTAACACAAGCGACGGGCGATGGCTGATAGTATTACAATTGGGGAGATCAAACATTTAGTTTCGCATTGACACTGGGGCAGACGAAACTGTTATTCCAGAAGAAGTGTACGACGAACTACAAGATGTCAGTCCTCTCAAAGTACCAGACAAGAAACTCTTCGGTGTTGGCAACCAAAGCGTGCTAACAGTGGTAGGCATGTTCACAGCCATCCTTCGAGAAAATACTATGGCAGTAACCCAGAACATTTACGTTATCAGTGGGATACAAAGGTCATTGCTGGGCAACCTAGCAATAGAGGCACTCCAGCTGATCAGAAGAGTTGAGTCTGTCGAAGGCGCAAATGACTACCAGAACGAGTTCCCGGATCTCTTCGAATGACTAGGCAGGATAGAAGGTCCTTACAATAACTTTGAAGGGAGATGCCCAGCCTTTAGCCATCACCGTACCAAGAAGAGTACCTCTGCCACTGATGGCTAAAACAAAGAAAGAGCTGATAAAGATGGAGGAAATGGGACTGATAACGAGAATCGAACAGCCTACTGATTGGTATGCACCGATGGTTGTAGTGCCAAAGAAAGATGATGTTAGGTTCTGCGTAGACCTGACGAAGCTCATCGAAAGCGTACTTCATGAACGTCACGAAGTGCCATCTGTAGAATATACTCTAGGACAGTTGGCAGGAGCGAGAATCTTCACCAAACTTGACGCAGGCCCCGTTGTCAGTAGAGTCTGCCTTACTGACAACATGCATGATACCATTTGGCAGATTCTGCTTCATCCGATTGCGTTTCGGGATCTCATCGGCACCAGACCACTTCCAGCGACAGATGTCAACAATTCTGGAAGGCATAGACATACATTGATGACATACTAGTCTTTGGCGATACACAACGTCAGCACGATGAACGCATCCGAGATTCAGTACTACCGCGTGCATGGGTGGCCTGACAGACCAAAGTTAGAATCAGATGAGAAAGTCTACCTGTCAGTCAGCGCAGACCTTACTATCCAGGAGGGATTATTATTGAAAGGTAGCCCGCTGATGATCCCAACAGCAATGCGTGCGTCCAGAGATACTCGCGAAGGACATCAAGGAATCACGAAATGCCGAGAACGAGCAAAACAGTCCGTGTGGTGGCCGGTTCTAAGCAAGCAGATTGAAGACTTGGTCGAGAAGTGTGACAGGTGCGCCAAAGAGAGACAAAACCGGGTAGAGCCAACGATGCCATCCAAGATACCGGATTATCCGTGGCAAAAGGTGGGCTGAGACCTATTTGAACTGAATGGGTTAAACTATCTCATCGTGGTAGACTACCTATCTGGATCTGTGGAAATCGCCAAACTGAGCAGCACTACCTCACCTTCGATCGTGAACCACATGAAATCCATGTTTGCAAGACATGGTATTCCAGAACAGGTCGTCGCCGATTATGGGCCACAGTACTCGGCAGAAACATTCCGTGCTTTCGCCACAGAGTATGGATTCACGCACATCGCAAGCAGTCCGAAATATCCGCACGCCAATGGAGAGGCAGAGAGAACTGTGAAGACCATCAAAGAGATGTTGAAGTAAAGTGATGACCCGTACACAACATTACTTGCTTATCGATCAACAACTTTTCGGAATGGATATAGCCCAGCAGAACTGTTGATGGGTCGAAAACTGCGAACAGGCATACCAATGATATCATAGTCTTTGAAACCAAAATGGAGTACTTCCAAAGGATGAAGAACAAGCAAAAGGGGATCAAGGAGCAACAAAAGAAAGCATTTGATTAGCGTCATCGCGTAGCTAATCTACGACCGCTGAGACCAGGCGAAAATGTCTGGATTAAAGACTTGGACAGGCGTGGAACGGTTCAAGCACAAGCGCAAACAGCACGTTTATACGTTGTGCGTACACGAAGGGGTGTTGTGCGACGAAATCGACGACACTTGCTACCAACTCCCGTAAGCCTTAAATCTGAAGCGGTACCGGACGATGTTTTGAAGTTCCTATGGATCGACCTACAGACGAACTAGTTGCGGCCGATCCACCGGTGATTTATGAACCTGGACCAAGACGAAATCCAGCAAGAGACAGGAAACCTGCGTCCTGTCTTAGTAACTACAATGTGGCTGTGTAGAGTGTAGATAGACAAACATTGACCTGAACTGATGACTAATTGATGACGCTTTAATTCATGTGTATACCAGTGTTGCCAGCTAGCGGATAACATTTAAAAGGCGGCTTCAGAGCAGGGCGAGAGTCGGTTAAGCGAGACTAGTGAGGGGGCAAAAACGTGCTGCCACCTCACGGCGCCTGGATATTTGAGGCAAACTGTTCACCGATATTGCTTCTTTTAGTGCACAAGGCTACATAAAGTGGCGCCACCTTGTGTAGTCTTGGTAATCTCATCACTGTTAAGCTATTGGGGGAAGTCTCGGTTTGCCACATCCTGATATGTCAAGTGTTAAGTCCTGTGTCAAAGTCCGGATGTTTTTTAATTGTACGAGTTAACATTTACTCATGTAGGACATTCAGTGAATATTGCCGTCGTTAACCTTAGAACTCGTTTGATCTTTAACAGACTTCCCGAAGAAACGTTGACGTTTAGCCTGGGTTATCTAGGCGCCGTGATATGGCGGTATTTTTCGCGGCCCTCACATTCGCCCGGTATGGGACATTACTGTTCTTGTAGTCTCGGTTTACCCTAAATCCGAGGAGAAACCATGATTGGCTCTCAGGCTAATAATGACATCATCATCAAATGGCTATTTTCGAGAAACAAATGAAGGCATTGCTTTTCTTCCGAAGGGCCGGAGACGCATGCATGCGGGCACGGACGCATGCACGCATGCACACACACACCACACTCACGTACGCACACACTCACGTACACGCATACGCACACGCCCCCCACCCACACATACACACATGGCCATGCAATGCGTCCGTGTAACAACGCATTAACTCACGCAGGTATTTATATAATATATATATTTACTAAAATTAGTAATAGGTACTAATGAAACACCAAGTAATGTTTTATTACATTTACACTTGTAAAAAGCACCCATCGCCACCCAACCCATTGATCATTACGTTCTACTAAATATCCATTTTGTTTGTATAAATGGAGTAGCAATTTATGTGTTCTCAAAGCTATTTAAAATTATTGATCCTGACCAGTTCGCTGAATCTGCTACCTAAATCAATACGTAGACATGTTCCTCGTGAATCTACCCTCGCACCCCTACTCTTTATTACGTAGACGAAGATATACGACTTCCTAAATGCTAATAAATTGAGTAACTTCATAACGTACGCTAACGCTACTACTCCGCCTAGCATAATCCGCTAAACAATGAACAATAATGAAAACGATCACCGAATATACGATCAACGAAGTTAAAGATTTGTCGAATATAAGTTAACGGCATATAAACTGTCTTTAAAATTAAACTAGATAAGTCCAGACATGTGGAAATTTAAACACATAGTTCTGTAAAATACCTTATATTACTTGGACAAAGTTCACCCCCGTGTGCGTGTCAGACATGCGTGGACTGTGGGGAGCTGTGCCGAGCAAAGATTGTATTACTAAACCATCTACAAACACACACCAAATAATACCAACAATCCGTGGAAAGATCGTCATCGCTACGCGGAATCGTTGATGATGTGATGATGATAATGGTGACGATGATGGTAATGATACGTGGGTGATAACAAAAAAACAGGCACCGGATCAAGTGGCTTATATTTATGGGCGTGTATTGGGAAATGTCAGATGCCGATTTGATCAGATATTGCGCTGTGCTCAGTAGGAAATGCTTTAGACAAACCTCCATGTACGAAACGTCCTCTCAGTGTACATACCTAATTGGCATTATATATATACCCGGTCTGACGCGCATAAACACACATAGTGCAGCTATGAATTTGCGGCGACGAATATTTATTGTGTTCTTAACCATCTACGCGAACGAAATAATATTTCACGTCATTGACGTGTGACGGGGAAAATGCTCCATCAGTGGCCTACGAAACACCATTATCGTCGTAGTGGTCACCGACGATGCGGCAATCATTAGCTCGTTATTGCCACCGTTGGCTATTTCACGCAACAGGTGGCGTAGTAATACAGCAGCCGTGTCAAGTGCGCGGGGCTGCAAACCGGCTTCTCGGTTTCGAGGCGAGCAGACGACATTCGGCACAATCGTTGCCGCATAAACGCAGCTGTCGCTTGCGCCGATTAATCCGTTATCTTTCTCTCCGTCGTGGAAGGATTGTTCGTCGTGTCGCGACGAGGTGTCATCTGCAACGTATGTAGGGTTGGCCCAACAACAGGTAAGTACACCTTTAATTACGGTGTCTGTCCTATGCCGGCGTATGTCCATCCGTCAGTGTCCGTCTATGCTTAAGAAGTTAAGTTGCGATTGGATCACGCACTCTGGCACAGTAGTCCGCCGAGACACCCTCCACCCGGTCTTAGTGTAAACCGAGACACCCTCCACCCGGTCTTAGTGTAAACCGAGACACCCTGCACCCGGTCTTAGTGTCAACCGAGACACCCTCCACCCGGTCTTAGTGTCAACCGAGACATCCCCTCCACCCGGTCTTAGTGTCAACCGAGACATCCCCTCCAACCGATCTTAGTGTCAACCGAGACACCCTCCATCCGGTCTTAATGTCAACCGAGACACCCTCCACCCGGTCTTAGGGTCTTTACTCTGTATGAATGTAATTTGGGACTATACTAGGCTGACCTTAATTACGAGGTGGCTGTATTACCGAGGTGACCGTAAAGCGAGGTTTGACTACTTCCTATATTCTCCCGCACTGTTCAGCCGAAGCATGGCTGTCCATTTGTTTCATGATCTTCCCAGAGACTACTGTACGCTGATCACCTGTTCACCTATCCACACTACTTCGAGATTCAAGAGATTTTGACTCTGCATCGAATGGCTTTATTAGGTCCACAAAAACAAAATTAATGTTGCAGCCTTTCCCAAAATGTTCTCTTCAAGACAGGTGTTGTGATCACAAACAACGCACCATTGTGTTCCTCTCCGTTTCCTAAATCTCATCTGGCTTTCATTTATCTTGCTCTCCACCTCCACAGCAACTCTCTACTGTGCAGACACACAACTACACGTGCAGTATGAGTATTGCATGTAGTATTGGCATATGCAACCAGCAGCTGTGATCACGTTTTCGTCAGAAAAGTACTGTAGACGACGACACCTCCTCATTTCGTGTAAACAGAAGCTTTGCAAGAAGTCGCCGGCTACATCAAATTACCAAGTTCGTGACATTTCCACTGCACTGGCTTGACTAGTGCGCCACGCCATCCAGGAAACGGTGACGCAGAGGTCTCTCCATGCACTCACATTAACCTTTCAGTAATATACCGGAAATCCTAATACAAATCATAGTCCATTTGACATTCATATGTGTTTAAATAGCCAACCTATAAATGTTCTATCCTATGAACGTTTGTTGATTTGTACTCATATGGGGATCCTAAAAAAATCAGCTTGGTTGCCCAAACAACAACTTGGGCAATTCTGGTAATTTGCATAAATCCAAAATGGCCACTGGTCGATATCTTGAAAATTTCACTTTTGAACCACTTGTTCTAGAATGATGTATAATACCTTTTTAAGGGATGTTGGGGTGTGTTGATTTATAGGTTCATGAAATGACAAATGGACTAATAAATATATCAGAAAAGACAATATATTGTACTTATAAGTACATACGACGATGGGAAAAGATTTGTCTGTTCAGTGGAAGAGTGCGTGTTTGGCGATCAAACAATTTCTAAAATACAATTCAAGAAAGCTCTGCGTACAATAATTTTTGAAACTTCTACAAAGTTCGATAGACACTTGTAGGAATCTACTTGATTTTGAATATTTTGCAAACTGTTCACTACATATTATCATACCATTGTAACTTTTCACCAAAACGGTGCATTACAGATGCATATTATACATTACATGATAATGGGTGCACATAAAACGGTACAGTCTCTATTGTGTTCATTGTGAACGTGTTATATCCACGGGGCACAATTTCTTAACATTGTTGATCCCAAAATAAGCAATCAGTGATGATATTAACATTGACTGCAGTGTGAAGACTGTTAAAAGTTTAAAGTTCCCTGCGTCTTTCCTCTACAACAGGAATTTAAAATATAAACCGGTCAGAGTGTTGCTTGCATCAGGTACAAAATGGCGTTCTCGCTCCACGATGAATTGTTTCGTGGAATCAGAAAAATGCGAGTAGCACCCATCTGCGCAACGGAGTTCGTTATATTGTGGGCGCCGCCGAGTAACGGCAACATCACATCTGTGTTTATCAATTATTTTACCGGCTTGACACCATCGCCCTCGCTCCTGCTGTCGCTGCAAATAAATCAACAGCACAGTTGAAGAAGACTTAACCAACGTTGCGATATAAAGGAACATAACTACATATATCAATTATACAAGGAAAGCGATGAGGTTTCGAGGGTCCAACACTGTTGTATATGTGTGTAACCACCTTACTGAGGTATTTGACAATTCTGTTTATAAACATATTCACACTGCCTGCGTACACATAGTCAGCAGATAATGTTTTTCATTCATGTATAGTCCTCTATGGGAACGAACATTTACTTACTTACTATCAAATGTTCATAACCATTCAGTATGGTAGAAACTTATCCTTGTCTCTTGGGTTGTCAAATTCCATTCGTCTAGACGTTTTTATTTTCATTAATAAATTCTCCCAGTCACTGCTGGATCTTGCGACGGCTGTTTGCCTGATGCTGTCGTCGCACAGCTGAACCGTTTATCACGTTTCAATGCAGGTTTGCGTGCATTCGTACTTTGCACTCCTCTAGTTGTCCAAAGTTTCCAACTGTGCTTTAAAATGTTTCAATTTGTCATCTTTATAAAAATAAAACGTACGTTATGTAGCACGGTGTAGTCCTTAGGATTGTTCAGAGCACTTTATGCTTTACTCCCTGGCAGACCTGTGTAATGTTTAGTGATCGGTCGCCACGCGGCGTCGTGGTCACATGAACATTAAGCATTGAACATTTCAGTTTGACATTAACAATATTCTGTTTATATGTCATCACGTTATGTTCTACTATAACACTGTCCTATGTGTGTTTTGTATTCAGTACGTCAGATACAGACTGTATCACTGAACAAATAATTTCCTTCGTTATAATTATGCATGTATTAATGTACCATAATTTAGACAGGCTCATAGCATACAGGGCCTGGCCCTATGCAGTAGTACAATTGCGATCTCGGATTAAAGTCTGCGCTTGGCTTCTACCATGGTGCTTACGCCGCGTACAAACGTATCGTGTCGTTTCGTGAGGTGTTCATTGAGCTCTTACGTTACCTGCCCGCTTGGCCAAGTGTAAGGTATTCGTGGCATAAGGTGAGGGTTGACCAGGCTCATCCTGGCTGCTTTCTTTGCTCTGCATTGTGAGCGCATGGCCTTCTCCGGGACGCATTCAGCCACGCTGCAGCCACTGCGCAAAGACTTTACCTACACAAATACCCACCACTTTACGTCATACAGCTGCATTAACTGTGGAGTGAACGGATTTGCCCAATGTTCGAAACGGCAGCAAGAGGTTGCGAACACAGAATCTCTTGATTGGTAGTCCGGTGCCCTAAACAACCCTAAAAGATGGATTCCGTAAGAACGTGAGAAATTAGTCATAGCGTCTTAACAACCTCCACTAACTGGTGATTGCGCAGATTCGTTATAGTGTGGTGTCGTTTGCCTGCCATTCTATGAAATCCCTTACCCAGTAACGTGGCAGTATACTGGTAGGTATATGATTGACGTGCATATATTAGTATTTATTTAAATATAATTTTATAATGTACTTTCCAACTTCTGGCTTTCAAAATCTCGATAGATTCGAGATTTAGTGTGAGTCTCAACTTCATTGTCCTTCTGAGGATTTTTGGGTGAGTGTCGACAGTTCACTTCTGTCTGATTGGACATCGGAAGACCGGGTGCTGTTGGGGCTCTGAAGCGAAAATCAGGAAGATATTTTGATAATCCACTGAACCCAGGCGATTTTCCGCGAAATGATTCTGCATCCGCCGCCGACCGGATATCCCGTTGTGTGACTGACGTGAAAGCATGGTTAGCGTCGCGCTACCTGCTTTTGAACGAGTCGAAGACAGAGGCGTACTGTTTGCTGCACCAAACAACCGTGTTCCACAGCCACCGCCTCTTCCCATCGACATCTGCGGTTGCAGTGTCAGCACTTCCGCCAACATACGTGACCTAGGAATATAGCTCGACTCCACGATGTCGATGACCGCATACATTAGCGACTTCGGAAACGCGGCCCTGTACGACATTACTGGAACCTTGTTGCACCGACTAGAGATGGTCCAGCGATCAGCTGCGCGTGTCGTCCTCTGCTTACGTCGGCGTAACCAACACAGCTTGTCGGCGGCACTACGATAGCTGCATTGGCTACCTGTGGCGCAGCGAATTTAAACTGCTAAACTTGATGCACGGCGCTGTGTAGGAAAACACTCCACAGTACCTTGCTGACCGTATATCTGCATAAGTTCCCTGTCGTACTCTTTGCTCGGCCGACCAGTTTCTCATGGTTGTTCCTAGAGCTAACCTGGAACGGTACGGCCGACGCGCATTTTCATGTGCAGTTTCCACCCTCTGGAACTCTCTTCCAATACAGCTAAGAAGCCAACGTGACTCTGGACGTTCTAGGAGATACCTAGAAACCTTTCTCGTTAATCAGGCTTTTTCGTAATTTAGTGTCTTTTTAAATACATACATATACATATTAATGTTATACATATAGGGCCTACATAATAATCGAAATGCATGTGTAGTTGTGTTAGCATATGTAACATACGTACTGTAATATTATGACGACTACGTAATGTATTCTTACATTATGTTTTAGTTTGTAAACACCCCTGAATCTGCTTTGTAGAGATATGTGGTGTATAAATAAATTTGATTTGATGTGATTCCTCTTCACAGAAACTCCCCGGGAGATTTTATTCTTTCCCGGGAGTTCGAGAGATTCACGGAAAATCCGGGAATGTTGGCAGGTATAATATAATAATAAATGAGTTCAAACCTAACGAAGTCATAGGGGAAGGTTGTCTTTATTGAACCGTTGCTTATATTGAACCAGACCGTTTTCTAAGAAATGGAAACGGTTATCGCACAGCTCTTCCATCTAGCGACAAGACCTTTCATTAAACAGTTATTTGGTGGAACAAAATGGCGGGTAGTGTGAAGTCTACAAAAAGGGTGAGCATAGAAATCGTTTTGCTACAGTCTATTGTAAATTTATGAGTTTGATGAAATGGGTTATATATCGAATGAATGTGGATAGATATACAAAACATCATGATGACAGCGGATATGGTATCTAGGGATAAGAGCAGTTAGACGCGCGAATCATTAGCCACGTGAAACATCCAGAACTAGGGTGAGTCTATATTGAACCAAGGGTTCACTATAGGAAACTAGGGTTCAATTTAGGGAAAGTGCCATATTTATCTTAATTGCATCACCACTAACCATTCTGATGTTGATTTAGGTTCATTCTTTTAGGGGAAAATATGGCAAGTGGACATCAGAAGATATTGATCGGGCTCTGCGCGCTTATAGAAATGGCGGCATGGGTTTGAATGCAGTGGAGAGAACGTACGGAATTTCGAAATCAACCATCAAACGTCATCTGAAGAGATCAAACTCGTACGCAAACGATGGACTTCGATATTTCGGACACCGTAGTGTTTTCACGGTGGAAATGGAGCAACTACTAGAAGACCATGTCTTGAGGTAGGACAGTCGTCTTTTGGAGTCTCACCTATGAAACTCAGACGCATGGCTTTTGATCTGGCGGAACAAAATAATTTGCCCCATAACAACAAAACGGAGAAGTTAGCTGGTAAAAAGTGGTATTATAACTTAATGAAACGCCATCCGCGTTGATCTTTACGAGCTGCCGAGCCAACATCACTAGCAAGGGCCCAAGGGTTTAACCGAGAAAGTGTCTCCCGGTTTTCTGTCTCCTTGAGAAAAACGATTTTTACGCAACACAGATATACAACATGGATGAGTCCAGGCTGTCACATGTACATAGAGTAGGGTACGTTCCTTGAAGTGGAAAACGCAGATGGGCGGGACGGGACGACTAATGCAGAAAGGGGCCAGGCGACTAGTGTGGTCAGCTGTGTGAGCGCGGCGGGGCGATACGTCGCCCCAACGGTGATGTTCACAAGAAAACGTATGCCTGACATACTGAAGGAAGGTGCACCACCAGGAAGTCTGGTTATCAACAATGACAGTGGTTGGATGGATTACGATTCATTCCTCGCCTGGATCCATCACTTCCATTCAAATGTTCAGTCAACTCCGGAGCGTCCCGTGTTGCTCATACTGGATGGGCACACCTCATACACAAAAAATATTGCGGCGATTCAGTATGCTCGTGAAAACGGCATACATATGCTACAGCCGCTAGATCGATGTTTCTTTGGGCCGCTCATGTCTCATTATGACCAAGTTGCCGATAAATGGATGCGTATTCACGCAGGGCGCAGTATTACTCCATTCCAAATATGCGCAATCTTCGGGGAAGCCTATACCAATACCTCAACGATGTCAAGCGCATTGGCCGGTTTCCAGAAGTGTGGCAGTTGGCCTTGTAATCGCGACGTACTCTGCGAAGCAGATTATGTCGTATCAAATCAGTTCGGCCACCCCGAGGACGATGTTAACGATGGTGAAATTTGCGGAGCTCCTGACATTGGCACGTGCGATGCTCCGTGCGATAGTGACACTTGCGATGCTCCGTGCGACAATGGCACGTGCAACACTCAGAACAACAGCGAAGGTCCACTGAGCAATAACGATGTCGGCGCGATAAAAGGTGACTGTAGTCGAAACGTCAATGTCCATTGTGAATCTGGATCTACCACAATACATGAAACGGTCTATTCTACCAGTGACGACATGCAGCAGGAACTACTAAAAGCATATCCTGGTGGCAGATGTTTATTCAGGAGCTTGGCGATCGGCAAGAACACGGAACTACAGGAAGGTGAACGGGACGAGTTCGGACTGTTGAATGATCCGATCCTCAAGATATACGATGCCAATGAAGCTGATTCTTTGCGTGCGAAACTTATCAACTATCATAGTGTCTGATGTGCCATTTTGTCAATCCTCTTGGGTAACGATATGAACACTGGTTAGAACTTAGGACATCAATAAGCCAATTGTTGCTCAGCCTACTTGCTTACACATGTAGCGCGTTGTCTTGGGTGACAATAGCGTTAATACAAATGTTGTTAAACTCAGTGTAGCAATACAATTAGTGTCAAGCAAGGACTTGTCCAAATACCATCATAATTGATAGTTCCTGGTTGAAAACTAATGTCCATTTTGCATTATGGCCACAAATAGACGGTTCAGTGCCAGACTAAATATCAGTGTTGGCACAACATGTAACACTATTGGTTGTGCTTAGCCAGGTAATTATGTATGTCTGAACATAACCATTCATCTGTCCGACACTAAACAAAAATCCCCCAACGCACTGATTGTGTCGCAAAGAGTCCTCGCCTTCGATTATACATAACTCATTACTTGTAAACTCTTTTGCGAATCCTGATTTCGACAATGACGTCTATTGACATTTACTTACGCCTGTTTGGGCGCGGTGGTATGTTGTCGCCAGCGTCAAGTGATTGCACGTTTCTTCAGGCGTCATCGGGCGGAAGCTGGCATCATCTCTATTAATCTTCTCACCTTCTGGATGTCGTGTTGCGTGATGTTGGCTCGTGTATCTTGGGTCGTGGGGATGAATGGGTGCTTGGCCACATAGTTGATATAAACGTTCATATTAAATCATCGTTCATATTAGACGTTCGTGTTTAGTCGGGACGTTATAACACTTAGCTTTAGCAGTTCTGCCTTGGACGTGCGCAACATGCACGACACCAAACAAACATACACAGATAAAGAGACACACAGACACACATACACACAGACACACACGTACTCACGCGAAGACGCACGCACGCACACACACACGTACGCACATGCACACACAAACACACGCACACACAAACACACAAACACACGCACGCACGCACGCACACACACACACACACACGTCCACACAGAAGTTAAGTTATTCAGATACGGCTTATTTGGCACTTGCTGCCGAATTCCGATGATGCGTTCGTAGTCTCGCGAACAATCAGAGTAATTACCGAGTAAATAGTTTCTCGAGACTGTTTCCCCAGAGGAATAGCTGTCCTCGACCCCACAGATGATATTCATTCCACTACCGCGTGACGTTTCGTGTTGACATTCGGACAGAACATGCGGCCTAATGGATTAATTTCCATGTGTCAATCGTCTATAGCAACATTTTAAAGAACTTGAAGGTCATCATCATCATTGTGCAGCCGTAGTGTCCCGTGGTTGGGCGAAGACCTCAGCATGTCGTTTCCAAATATGCTTGTCTTGCGCTATCTTCTGCCAGATGGTGCCCTTCCAGTACTCGTCTAGTTCGTCTCTCCACCGTCTCGCCGGTCTTCCTCTAGATTGTTTTCCTTCGTAAGGTCTCCAGGTTGTGATATGCGATGTCCATCGGTTATCTCGTAGTCTGCTAATGTGCCCTGTCCAGGTCCACTTCTGTCTTCTGATTTGTTCTATCACGTCTTTGGCATTTGTCTTCTCTCTTACCCAGATGTTTGTTTTTTCTCCCGATATGTGATGTTTAACATACTTCTTTCCATCTTTGTTTGTGCGGCTGCTATCTTGTTCTTTGCCTGGATGGTGAGTGTCCATGTTTCCGAGCCGTATGTCATCCTTGGAAGTGCGCATGAGTTGTAGACTTGTTTCTTCAAGCTGGTTCCAAAGTTACCCTTGAAGATACAATACAATACAACTTTATTCATCCTTCATCTTGTAAGGGCAATTACATTGTCGTTTGGGGGGCACAGTGTATACAAATATAGATATATAACATAGGTAACAACGTATTACTGGCTCACTTCATCATGGTCACAAAAAGAATAATTTATCACATGAACACATGGAGTGCATTTCTTCACACTGTAACCACTAAATATACAGAACACACACATACTCTACATTAATTTCACATCATCAAAAAGACTGATAGCAATGGGAATAAAAGATCATTTCTTACGGTTTGTTTTGCACGAGGGGCACCTAAAACGGCGGCCCGACGCAGAGTCAACATGGGATATCGAACATAACTATCATTGACTAAAATAGAACGGGGTGTTTGGCGAATGCTGTCCAGCCGGCGGTGATTCTTCTTTGAATATCCTAGTCTTGGTTTTTGTCTCTGATACTGTATCGCTATCCCAGATAGATGTAGCTTTCAACGTTCTCTATCTGCGTGGTGCTGATATACATTGGTGTGTCATTTTCTAGCATCACTTTTGTCTTCTAAATGTTCATCTTCAGACACTGTTTTTCACTTTCATCAGCTAACTCCTGCAGTATTTTTGTAGTTCTTGCGGTGTAGTAGCGCATATGAGCATGTCGTCGGCGAAGCAAACATGGCTGAGATATTCTCCGTCTATCCTCAAGCCTCTGGTTTCCGACGTCAGTATTCGGAATATGCTTTCGAGTGTTGCCGTAAATATCTTGGGCGATATGGTGTCACCCTGTCGTACTCCTCTCTTGATGTTGATCGTGTTGCCCTTTTTGTGTAGGTGGACTGTCACCGAGCTGTTGGTGTAGATGTCTTTCAGGAGTTCGACGCACACGTCTTCTAGTCCTTGTTCTTGAGGGAGGTTAGTATTGCTTGAGTTTGCACCGAGTCGAAAGCCTTCTCGTAGCCGACGAAAGCGATGCAGAGCGGGATATTATGTTCTCGGCACTTCTCTTCCAGTTGGTTTACGACGTGTATGTGGTCTCTCGTTGAGTACCTGCTTCTGAATCCTGCTTGCTCTCGTGGTTGGTTTTCATCGAGTGTCTTCTCTAGCCTATTCGTTAGTATTTTTGTGAGTGATTTGTAGATGTCTAATAACAGACATATCGGTATGTAGTTCTTTAAGTCTTTCTTATTTCCCTTCTTGAAGATTATCGTCATATTTGCGTTCTTCCATGCGGTGGGCATTCGTCTTTCTGATAAGCATTTAGTATACAGTTTAGACAGTGTCTTCGAGATGGTATCTTTTCCTGCTTTTAATGTTTCTATGTTTACAAGGTCGTTGCTTGATGTCTTCCCATTCTTCATATCTCTTAGCGATGCTTCCATCTCTGGTACCTCTTTCGGGTCGGTGTGTACTACGGTACTCTGTTCACTGTCGTATAGCTCGGTGTAGAGTTCCTCTGTTCTGATCATATATTGGTCTTGTACTTCTCTACCCTGCTTGCCTGGAAGTGTAACCAGTCTGTATCGGCCTAGTGCCTGTGTTCTTCAAGCTTTCTTCAGGCTCTTAGATGACATAATCGTTTCTCGTATGATCTCTTGTTTGTACTTCCTGATGTCCTCCTTCGCTTTTTTATGGTCTTGCATATTTCTTTGTACTCTATTTGTTTTATGGTCGCCGTTATCCACCATTTCTCGTCGTTTCTTCATCAGTGCTCGTGTCGGTGATGATATTCTCGTCTTTACATGTCTGTTTATAGCTTTGGCTACACTTGTCGCACTTAATTGGATCTTCTCAGTGATGTTTTCGCTCATGGTGTCGATGTCGTCTAGGTTTTGTTGTGTCTCGAATCGATTTCGCAGTTCGAGTGGAATTCGATCATTTTGTGTTCCTATTTGTGTGATATTGTGGTACACTTGGTGGTGTCTTGTTTATTATCTTCCGTTCAGCCTTGACGTCCAGTTTGATGTTGCTCATTACCATTCTGTGGTCACTTCCGATGTTGACTTGGTTGATGACAATTACGTCAGTGACCGTGTCTGGCCTGTTTGTCAGGATGTAGTCAATTTCGTTCTTCGTTTCTCCATTTAGGCTTTTCCACGTCCATCTCCTCCCTGCTTTCTTCTGGAACATGGTATTCATGATTGTGTACTTACTTGATGTTGCCCATTCTACCAAAGTGTCGCCTTTTTCGTTTCTTACATCTAGGCCAAATTTGCCTAGTGCCGTTTCCGAAATGTTTGTTCGTTTCCCTAATTGCGCATTACCTTACCTTACATTACCTTATCTGCTTAAGTTTCATGAATGATATCCTTGCTTTTCGTATTTTGTTGGTAATATCGTCTCTACTTCATTCAGTTGTTGGTCATCAATCTGTATTCTGTTGTTGCATTTGTTGTTTATCCTCAGTATTTTAGTTTATCTTTATTGATTTTTAGGCCGGTTTTTTGCGAAAATGCATTCATCTTTGTTGCCTTTGCTTGCATGTGTCTGTAACTTGATGACATAAGCGCAATGTCAATTGCGAAGTCCAAGTCCTAAAGTTTTGACATGAATCTCCATCTTATCCCTGTGTTGCTTTCTACAGTTGTTTTCCACATTATCCAGTTGATTACCATCAAGAACAAATCCGGACATTACGTGACCTTGCTTAACCAGCTGTTACATTGAACCACTCATATTGTTCACTTTCATCTAACACTGCACATTCACTGTCCTCGTACAAAATCTTGACCATTCTGATTATCTTTGTGGGATTCCGTAGCTCGCCATGATTTCCCAAAAGCTCTCTTGGTGCACAAAGTCAAATGCCTTTTCGAAGTCTACAAAAATTACATATAGCGTTGCTTGCCATTCCACTACCTGTTCTATTATGTTTCGAATGATGATTATCTGCTCAACTGTGCTTTGTCCGCTTTTGAAGCCTGCTTGTTCATCTCTCAACTTGATGTCAACTCCATCTCTTATTCTGTCTACTATCACTCTTCCGAACACTTTACTTTAATTCCTCTCCAATTTCCACACTAAGGTTTGTAAGGTTTTCTTTCTTTGGTATTTTAAAAATCAGCCTCTTTTTCCTTTGGTATTTTTTTGTGTTCCCAAATTGTTTTGAATAAACGTAGAAGCCTATTATCTGTTGTCGCCATGTCTGCTTTCAACAATTTTGCTGTAATGTCATCTTTGGCTCCGGCTTTCCCATTGTTCAGCTCCCCCAGTGCTTCTTTCATCCTTCCATTCCCGGCTGCTTCCTCTGCTTCTGCGGCCACGTTGTCTGCCCACTTCCTTTTATCTTATCTCATGCGTCTCTTTACGTCTTTGTTTTGTTGTTGGTACTTATCCTTGTAGCTCTGCTTTGTCCTTTCTGGCTTTGCTTGTTCTATGTTGTTCTTTAGTTGTTTCTTTGTAAGCCACCTCGAATTCTTGCCATTTTCTTTCAACAATGTCATTATCTGTTTCATCGTAGTCCTGTAGTACATCATATCTATTCCGTAGCTTCAACGAGAATTGCATTTTTATGGTTGGTTGTTGCAGCTTGATTGTGTCGAATTTCTTTCTGTTCTCACAGGTCTTTTGCTTCCTCTTTAGCTTCAGCCTGATCTTCGAGCGGACTAACTGGTGGTCACTCGCAATGTCTGCTCCCCTCACTCTGGTGTCCATAACCGATGTCCTGTGCTGCCTGCTCACTAGCACATGGTCAATTTGGTTTTTGGTTCGCCCTCCTGGAGATGTCCACGTCTGCTTATGGATGAGTCGATGTGGAAATATGGTACCTGTTACCACAAAGTTGTTTAATCTACAGAAGTCAGTTAGTATTTCTCAATTTTCATTTCTTTCACCAATTCCATGGCTTCCCATTATGTCTTCATAGCCCTCATTGGTAGCCTCAAGGAGGTGAGGTTGACCTGGGTGTTCTACGGTTTACCGGCAGGCTACTAGCAGGCTAGGTAGAAGTTGTTTGTGTCTTCTTCTGAGTATGATGTTGTTGGTGCATATACTTGTACTTTCATCAGTTTGTTGTGCTTTGTTATGCATAGAACAAGTTCTGCTACTCTGGGGCTGATGCTGTTGACCTTCACTATATTGTCTTTCCATATCTTGTTTATGGGAAAGCCTACACCTGCTTGGCCGTTGTTCGCCGTGGAATGGTACAGTAAGGTAGTTAAGCATTCCTCTCTTCTTCAGACTTGTCCGATCCCTATCACATCCTATACCAACCTGGTTTCCGTAAGTTCTTCCTCCAGTTCTTGTATCTGTTCATCTTTTAGTAGTGTTCTTACGTTATATGTTGCTGTCTTCAGTCTACTTACCTTTTCTCGTCGGCTCTTCTTGACCCAGAGATTCTTAGCATCCCCTACACGTAGCCCTAGTTGACCCGAACCGCCTCCTTGGTCATAGACTCTTTCGATGCTGCTGGGGACTGGGGGCCTTGGCTTCATTGTACTTTGCATGCTGGTGTTGTTGACCTACCCTTCCACGCAGTAGGGTGAACGAAATTGCCCAAGTTTTGACACGGCGGCTGAACCAGTACCGAACCACCGCCCGGTCGGCGCCGGGATTCGAACCCCGACCCCTTCGGTCAACAGTCCGGCACTCTACTCCACTCGGCCACTGCGCCCCGTGACACCGTAGGCGATACATATTCATGGGGGGATACTTGTTCGTTTAGGCGAATTAGAATCGTAATGGAGATCTCCACACACGAGTGTCGTTCGTGTTGAACGATTGGGGAAAAGATGAAGCGCCAGAGATGACGTCGAACTAAACACATCAGTTGGAAGCGATCGATGGCTTCTGCGTAGACGGACTGTATTATGATTTGTCGAGAGGTGGACCAGAATATATAGCAATGAAGACAGAGGAATGTAACGGCGAAGGTGATAGACATATGAAGAAAGAACAATAACACAGCTGACTGACAGCTCTGATATCTCTTATGGGATCCTTTAAGCTAAGATTCCGTATGTATGCGGATGAGGCATGCGACAAGACAATGAAATTAGTTCCCAGTGGAAATCAATGTAAGTAGTTGCATAATAAATAGGCGGAAGCGTTTTTTCATGCGGATGCGGAAAATCGAATTGCTCCATGTAGCAATTGGAATCGTATGCTCACAGGAATCGGATAGGAAATTCCCAGAAGTGACGACACCACAGAGGTATTTTCCACTCCACATGCCTTCTACCAAAAATAGATAAGCGAGCGAAAAATGAACAACTGTCAAACACGTTCCAAAAACGCCTTTTGAACGACTGCTGGTACCATTACGGTTCGTCAGATCCTAACAATATTGGTGTCGTTTGAAAGTTTAAGCTTTCTGCTATTCATATATATAAATGGTTTCCTGATAATCATTCCTAAAATTAACTAAAAACGGACCTACAACCGGGTCCGTTCCGGTGTCTTAGACACTGCGAACTATGTTGTTTCGTCGACACAGTTCACCAATCTACCGATTGAGGCACCACTATCTGATTTCATGGTATAAGCTCCACCCACTTTCAAACGGCTGCTAAAATGACATACGCGAAGTAGGCGTGACGTCACAATCACGTATATCAACCAACCAACGCAACGAATTTACACCCGTTGGGTGGCGTACGTTATTGTGACGTCACGCCGACGTAGAGATATATCGGTTTCGCTGCGATCAAAGCATATCAATTTCGCCGCGGTTTAAAAGTGGGTGGAGCTTATAACATGAAAACAAGAAATAGCGAAGTGCGCATGTCTGAACCTATGCAAATGAGGAAAACAGCGCCGCAATCGGAAGATTAGTGTACTGAATACCCGCCGCCAACATCGTTCGGAACCGTACAGAACACCGAAAACGGCACGATTGTAGGTCCGTTTATCGGTGTTCTTTAGACGGTTACTGGGAAATCTAGATGGTGCTAGAATTACAAAAGTGCATCCTTTCAAATGATACCAAGATGGTCGGGACAGGATGAGCCGTGAGGCTGCTAGCGACCGTAGAATTTCATGTTTTGGACGTGTTCTGAGTTGTTCATTTTTCGCTCGCTTATCTATTTTTGCTTCTACGTAAGTATGGAGTCCTAGTTGTAGTTGTAATGTACCAACGTCTCTATAGTGAGTGCACACAAAACTGTAAAAATATCAAGATGAAAACCAATTTTAAATATTAAGGAGAAGGATGACAGCCAATAAAAGTTCCATTGTCATATGTGCTATAATGAATTGGATGGAGGATTACTGAAATCTGTAAAGACATCACTGAGGCTTAGTGATTGGATAGAAAGTAGATCATGCGTCATTTATTAACTCCAACAGAAAGAATAAAGAAAGCGCAGGAAGACATTATCAGCTTTTAACATGGTCGCCAAAACACCATTAACCTTTCTCGTAGGAGACACATGCAGATATTGGATCGTATAAACGTAATAACAACATCGAGTAATCCCTTTCACTTAGATTATTTTGCAAGGGCGCCGTGACTTGCTTGTTTTCAGGACAGCCTGCCTTAAATTGAAGCCACTGTTCTTCACCGAGAGAACATGGAAAAGCCTGGAGAAGTAGGTATGTCGATAAATCAGAGCCAGACACAGCTACAGCGCAATCACTCATCAACGGTAACGTCGCTTCCGGTGTATTTAATGTGTTCGACGCTGACGTTGAGAACGCTGCAAACATGCGCAGTCGAGACGCTTCTTCAAAGCTTACTATAGTCGAGCTTATGTACGCATGTATGCGGGAACGTTAACGTTTTCCGCTTAGACGGTTTGAACCTCGAGAGCCAAAGTTTTAGGGATTAATCTACAATCCGAGGGGTTGAACGTAAGACATATATTTTTTCTAAATACCCTATATATGTCACGATTCTCACGTTTTATAGGGTAAATCAGTTGTTCGGAACGTAAAACGTAATGCGCACGTGAAAAGCAAAACGTAACTTAACATTCTCACGAACCACGCGCGCGTGACAAATACTTCGGGAAAACGGCCAATGCGTCATGAGTTTGGCAACATGAAGTAAACGCTGACACATACTGTTTGTGTCTACCCTGTTCCCAACACCACAGCAATACGAATATGACTTAACAATTATATACTATCAAGACTAGGGCGTATCGATGGACGTGAACCTAACAATCTCTCCGACCATCGTAATTTGGGGTAAGACCACATTAGACTTTTACATAGGCGGCCATTATAACGTTTCTTTCATTTTCTGCAAATTTTGTCGAACAATTTTCTTGAAAATTTCACAGCATATTTAACCTCCATTGACACAAGTGCTGTGGAAAATTCGTTAAATTCTCATACCTTGGTTTTCAAAAAAATCCACCCAAACCTGATTCCTCTCAATTTCGCCCCAATCTGGTGACGGATTTTGAAATATTGGTTCGGTCTGCAAATTAGCCATTGTGCGAATACGCGAGCGACTAACGTATATGTATTGCTACCTCGTGAAAGATCGAATCAGTATTCACGGGACCAACATGTGCCATGTCAAAGTGCTCGAAAAAATTCACACATCACACCACAACGGTATTTTCATGGGAACACTTTCAGAGGGTAATGGCGGACGAATCCTTAAGGTGGTCTTACCCCATTTTGAACATATAACGAGTAAGCATTTGGTAAATATTGCTATCACAACTGTCACGTATGAATTGCCAAGACATCCCGCCAAGAGACGAACATTTGCTAGTGATTTTAATGTTGTAATTGGATATACTGAAGATGACATTTTGAACATGTGTTTCATATTACTAGAAAGTTAGGTGGCTGTGGCGCTGCCACTTTTCCAAATTCGTCGTCTTTGTCAACTTCGTCACGTCGTGACTGTTGTCGTCATGGTCGCCGCTGCCGCTGTGCGAGGTTTGCTAACTAGTTCAACGTAGTGTGATTCTTCCCGACACGTGTGACGTATGTGTTGCTGTCGCCTGAGGGATAATTGCTTCCAGACAGACGCAGCCTGATTAACAGACGCCGAACGGAGCACGTTCTGGCTGTAAAATACAGCATTACGTGTTTTGTTTTTGTCTATATCGGGGATGCCATGGCAATGTCCGTGGCTTTCAAATGTATATCGGGAGCGGAGACACTGAATAAACTAAAGCA
>OZ023208.1:26808998-26871364 GCA_963995525.1 Escarpia spicata
CTTGGTACGACGTGGACGAGGTATGGGAAAGTTGTGGAAAACAATCGCAAGGAGGACTGCGTAAACGCTGCAATCCACCTTGAAAACGTGTGATATCGACCCAAACACCTACGAATCCGTGGCTCGAACACGGATCGATCACTCAGAAAGTGGTTCGAAATCGCCAGACAATACAACCCACGCCGCATTCTAGTTGTACGTGTCTCAGAAGCTGCGCCGTGAATATTGGACTGATAACTAAACATACAATAAATGCAACCTGTTGTCCACAGAAAGATCACCATAGCTACGAGGGATCGCCGAAAACAATATGGACACTGGACACATTGTGTGTTCAAGGCTCATCATTGTGCAGATGCGTCCCGTCCAATATGTCTATGTGTATCTATCGATTAATGGTATTGTGCACACCATGCTCATTAGCTCGGACCAAGAGAAGCTCCAAAGTCAAACCCACAGTTCTTGTCTCACAAAAATGGCCTGTCAGAGCCAGGGCGTGTTTATTCCTTGCCCTAAAGTGTATGATTGCGCAGGCTGCTCTACACTTCTTCAGTTTTTTATCTTGCGTAGAGTCTGTCCAGAAACATGGATTGTTTGCATGTCGAACCTACGCTATCGTAACCGAGGAAGGGAAGAGAGAGAGGGGGTGGGGTATGTAAGCTCACTCAGCTAATTATGGTTGATCACATCGGCGTTGTATAATATGTGTGCGCCTTAAACAAATTCATTCGGCAGAATGTCGTTTGCCTTGTAGACAACTCTTATTCGCTGCAACAGGTTTTATCCCAGCCAAAATGAAGGTTATGTTACGTCAACAACAATAATATTATATTAGTCACGCTTAGGTCGTTCCAGAGACAAGACAGAACAGCTATATTTAGTCAGAGCGGCCGTCTGTATGCGTTTGTGTTGGCGAAACAACACTGTCAGCTCGGCGTAATTAAATCATCAGCATTACACAGTGGCAACGGTTGTGGAGGCTGCGATGTCGTCAGCTGTACGCAGGGAAATGATGTCGAATGCTGCGTTGTTGACTAAACCACGTTGTGTGTGTGCTCTCACAGGCTCGTAAGTGTGTGTGTGTCCTCGCAGGAATATACATATATATATATATATATATATGCATATATATATATATATACATATATATACTTACATACAGACATATATGTGTATGTGTGTGTGTGTGTGTGTGTGTGTGTGTGTGTGTGTGTGTGTGTGTGTGTGTGTGTGTGTGTGTGTGTGTGTGTGTGTGTGTGTGTGTGTGTGTGTGTGTGTGTGTGTGTGTGTGTGTGTGTGTGTGTGTGTGTGTGTGTGTGTGTGTGTGTGTGTGTGTGTGTCAGGACGCTCGTGCGTGCGTGCCTGCGTATGTGCGTCTGTGTGTGTATGTATATATGTATGTATGTATGTGCATGTATGTATGTACTCGTATGCATGTATGTATGTATGTATGTATGTATGTATGTATGCATGTATATATATATATATAAATACATACATACATACATGCATACATGCATGCATACATACATACATACGTACATGCATACATACATGCACATTTATACATGCATACGTATACACAATGCACGCGCGCTCACACACAGACGCACACATACAAACACATACACAGAGACACACACGCACGACCGCACGACCGCACGACCGCACGACCGCACGACCGCACGCACGCACGCTCACATTATTTGTACAAAATAAGAAGCTAGGGATTAACACGTGAGTTCGGAGCGGCGTGTAAGCTACTGCTGATATGATCTATATAAAAAGTATATCGGTATAGAGCCGCGGGCAAGGTCAGACGTGTGGAGTGATGTGCTGCAAAAGATGGTGTAGCGAGAGCACAGTAGATTATCGAAAACACAAGTCACTGTTGGAACCAACGGTTGCAGAATCGAAGACGCTCGAATAAACCAGTCGGTATTGGAGCAATGAAGACAGACCATCCAACAGACCAGTCGGTGTTGGAGCAATGAAGACCATCCAACAGACCAGTCGTTATTGGAACAATGAAGACCATCCAACAGTCCAATTACTGTGTGAACAACGAAGACCATCGAATAGACCAGTCGGTCTTCCAGCAACGAAGACTATCGAATAGACCAGTCGGTCTTGGAGCAACGAAGACCATCGAATAGACCAGTCGGTTTGGAGCAACGAAGACCATTGAATAGACCAGTCGGTCTTGGAGTAATGAAGACCATCGAATAGACCAATCAGTGCTCGAGCAATTAAGATCATCCAACAGATCAGTCGATGTTGGAGCAATGAAGACCATCGAATAGACCAGTCGGTGTTGGAGCAATGAAGACCATCTACAGACCAGTCGGTGTTGGAGCAACGAACACGAAGGCCACGAAGGAGCTGATAGTTTGTGCAATCAAACTGAAAGTTGACTATTTCGACAACGCTGATATGGAGCTAACTATAACGACTTGATCTGTGACAGCCCGATGGACCAGCAGTGGCAGTGCTTTGCAAGCAATAATACACATATCAGGCGTGCAAACCGGATAATGTGGATGAAGTAATTTACTGTGTGGTCAATCGCCATCTCAGACAATCTCCAGAAGATGGAAAGGAAATTGCGTAGAATTATGAGATTTACGGCAGCGTCAAAGCAGGTGGCTGGATCCGGCTGAACGTGGGCGTATCTGATGAGTTGTTGTAGACCACGTAATCTAAGTTACACATTTGACCTATTACAACTGAAATAATATGCGTCGTTTTCAATATATAGGAAATGAAATCATAAGTATATGTTAATTTCCTGTGATTATCTGCTCAGCCTTTAATTAATTTCCTATAAGGATTGTCAAGTTGCATTAGAACTACAGTCTTTGTGGCAAGTTACACCAGAACTACGGTCTGTGTGGTAAGGTACACTAGAACTACGGTCTGTGTGGCAAGTTACACTAGAACTACGGTCTGTGTGGCAAGTTACACTAGAACTACGGTCTGTGTGGCAAGTTACACTAGAACTACGGTCTGTGTGGCAAGTTACACTAGAACTACGGTCTGTGTGGTAAGGTACACTAGAACTACGGTCTGTGTGGCAAGTTACACTAGAACTACGGTCTGTGTGGCAAGTTACACTAGAACTACGGTCTGTGTGGTAAGGTACACTAGAACTACGGTCTGTGTGGCAAGTTACACTAGAACTACGGTCTGTGTGGCAAGTTACACCAGAACTACGGTCTGTGTGGTAAGGTACACTAGAACTACGGTCTGTGTGGCAAGTTACACTAGAACTACGGTCTGTGTGGCAAGTTACACTAGAACTACGGTCTGTGTGGTAAGTTACACTAGAACTACGGTCTGTTTGGCAATTTACACTAGAACTACGGTCTGTGTGGTAAGTTACATTAGAACTACGGTCTGTGTGGCAAGTTACACTAGAACTATGGTCAGTGTGGCAAGTTACACTAGAACTATGGTCAGTGTGGCAAGTTACACTAGAACTACGGTCTGTGTGGCAAGTTACAAAAGAACTACGGTCAGTGTGGTAAGCTACACTAGAACTACGGTAAGTGTGGCAAGTTACACTAGAACTACGGTCAGTGTGGCAAGTTACACTAGTACTATGGTCAGTGTGGCAAGTTACACTAGAACTATGGTCAGTGTGGCAAGTTACACTAGAACTACGGTCTGTGTGGCAAGTTACACTAGAACTATGGTCAGTGTGGCAAGTTACACTAGAACTATGGTCAGTGTGGCAAGTTACAAAAGAACTACGGTCAGTGTGGTAAGCTACACTAGAACTACGGTAAGTGTGGCAAGTTACACTAGAACTACGGTCAGTATGGCAAGTTACACTAGTACTATGGTCAGTTTGGCAAGTTACACTAGAACTACGGTCAGTGTGTTAAGCTACACTAGAACTACGATCAGTGTGGCAAGTTACACTAGAACTACGGTCAGTGTGGCAAGTTACACTAGAACTACGGTCAGTGTGGCAAGTTACAATAGAACAACGGTCAGTGTGGCAAGTTACATTAGAACTACGGTCAGTGTGGCAAGTTACACTAGAACTACGGTCAGCGTGGTAACTTACACTAGAACTACGGTCTGTGTGTAAAGTTACACTAGAACTACGTTCAGTGTGGCAAGGTACAATAGAACTACGGTCAGTGTGGAAAGTTACACTAGAACTACGGTCAGTGTGGCAAGTTACAATAGAACTACGGTCAGTGTGGCAAGTTACAATAGAACTACGGTCAGTGTGTCAAGTTACAATAGAACTACGGTCAGTGTGGCAAGTTACACTAGAACTACGGTCAGTGTGGTAAGTTACACTAGAACTACGATCAGTGTGGCAAGTTACACTAGAACTACGGTCAGTGTGGCAAGTTACAATAGAACAACGGTCAGTGTGGCAAGTTACATTAGAACTACGGTCAGTGTGGCAAGTAACACTAGAACTACGGTCAGCGTGGTAACTTACACTAGAACTACGGTCTGTGTGTAAAGTTACACTAGAACTACGGTCAGTGTGGCAAGGTACAATAGAACTACGGTCAGTGTGGAAAGTTACACTAGAACTACGGTCAGTGTGGCAAGTTACAATAGAACTACGGTCAGTGTGGCAAGTTACAATAGAACTACGGTCAGTGTGTCAAGTTACAATAGAACTACGGTCAGTGTGGCAAGTTACACTAGAACTACGGTCAGTGTGGTAAGTTACACTAGAACTACGGTCAATGTGGTAAGTTACACTAGATCTACGGTCTGTGTGGCAAGTTACACTAGAACTACGGTCAGTGTGTCAAGTTACACTAGAACTACGATCAGTGTGGCAAGTTACACTAGAACTACGGTCAGTGTGGTAAGTTACACTAGAACTACGGTCAATGTGGTAAGTTACACTAGATCTACGGTCTGTGTGGCAAGTTACACTAGAACTACGGTCAGTGTGTCAAGTTACACTAGAACTACGATCAGTGTGGCAAGTTACACTAGAACTACGGTCAGTGTGGCAAGTTACAATAGAACAACGGTCAGTGTGGCAAGTTACATTAGAACTACGGTCAGTGTGGCAAGTTACACTAGAACTACGGTCAGCGTGGTAACTTACACTAGAACTACGGTCTGTGTGTAAAGTTACACTAGAACTACGGTCAGTGTGGCAAGGTACAATAGAACTACGGTCAGTGTGGAAAGTTACACTAGAACTACGGTCAGTGTGGCAAGTTACAATATAACTACGGTCAGTGTGGCAAGTTACAATAGAACTACGGTCAGTGTGTCAAGTTACAATAGAACTACGGTCAGTGTGGCAAGTTACACTAGAACTACGGTCAGTGTGGTAAGTTACACTAGAACTACGGTCAATGTGGTAAGATACACTAGATCTACGGTCTGTGTGGCAAGTTACACTAGAACTACGGTCAGTGTGTGAAGTTACACTAGAACTACGGTCAGTGTGTCAAGTTACAAATGAACTACGGTCAGTGTGGCAAGTTACACTAGAACTACGGTCAGTGTGGTAAGTTACACTAGAACTACAGTCTGTGTGGCAAGTTACAATAGAACTACGGTCAGTGTGGTAAGTTACACTAGAACTACGGTCAGTGTGGTAAGTTACACTAGAACTACGGTCTGTGTGGCAAGTTACACTAGAACTACGGTCAGTGTGGCAAGTTACACTAGAGCTACAGTCTGTGTGGCAAGTTACAATAGAACTACGGTCAGTGTGGCAAGTTACACTAGAACTACGGTCAGTGTGGTAAGTTACACTAGAACTACGGTCTGTGTGGCAAGTTACAATAGAACTACGGTCAGTGTGGTAAGTTACACTAGAACTACGGTCAGTGTGGTAAGTTACACTAGAACTACGGTCTGTGTGGCAAGTTACACTAGAACTACGGTCAGTGTGGCAAGTTACACTAGAGCCACGGTCTGTGTGGCAAGTTACAATAGAACTACGGTCAGTGTGGCAAGTTACACTAGAACTATGGTCAGTGTGTCAAGTTACACTAGAACTATGGTCAGTGTGTCAAGTTACACTAGAAATACGGTCAGTGTGGCAAGTTACAATAGAACTACGGTCGGTGTGGCAAGTTACACTAGAAATACGGTCAGTGTGGCAAGTTACACTAGAACTATGTTATGTGTGTCAAGTTACACTAGAACTACGGTCAGTGTGGCAAGTTACACTAGAGCTACGGTCTGTGTGGCAAGTTACAATAGAACTACGGTCAGTGTGGCAAGTTACACTAGAACTATGGTCAGTGTGTCAAGTTACACTAGAACTATGGTCAGTGTGTCAAGTTACACTAGAACTACGGTCAGTGTGGCAAGTTACAATAAAATTACGGTCAGTGTGGCAAGTTACACTAGAACTATGTTATGTGTGTCAAGTTACACTAGAACTACGGTCAGTGTGGCAAGTTACACTAGAACTATGTTATGTGTGTCAAGTTACAATAGAACTACGGTCAGTGTAGCAAGTTACACTAGAACTACGGTCAGTGTGGCAAGTTACACTAAAACTATGTTATGTGTGTCAAGTTACACTAGAACTACGGTCAGTGTGGCAAGTTACACTAGAACTACGGTCAGTGTGGCAAGTTACAATAGAACTACGGTCAGTGTGGCAAGTTACACTAGAACTATGGTCAGTGTGGTAAGTTACACTAGAACTATGGTCAGTGTGGCAAGTTCCACTAGAACTACGGTCAGTGTGGTAAGTTACACTAGAACTACGGTCTGTGTGGCAAGTTACACTAGAACTATGGTCAGTGTGGCAAGTTACACTAGAACTATGGTCAGTGTGGCAAGTTACACTAGAGCTACGGTCAGTGTGGTAAGTTGCACTAGAACTACGGTCAGTGTGGCAAATTGCACTAGAACTATGGTCAGTGTGGCAAGTTACACTAGAACTACGATTAGTGTGGCAAGTTACACTAGAACTATGTTATGTGTGTCAAGTTACACTAGAACTACGGTCAGTGTGGCAAGTTACACTAGAACTACGGTCTGTGTGGCAAGTTACACTAGAACTACGGTCTGTGTGGCAAGTTACACTAGAACTACGGTCTGTGTGGCAAGTTACACTAGAACTACGGTCTGTGTGGCAAGTTACACTAGAACTACGGTCTGTGTGGCAAGTTACACTAGAACTATGGTCAGTGTGGCAAGTTACACTAGAACTATGGTCAGTGTGGCAAGTTACACTAGAACTACGGTCAGTGTGGCAAGTTACACTAGAACTACGGTCAGTGTGGCAAGTTCCACTAGAACTACGGTCAGTGTGGCAAGTTACACTAGATCTACGGTCCGTGTGGCTAGTTACACTAGATCTACGGTCAGTGCGGCTAGTTACACTAGAACTACGGTCAGTGCGGCTAGTTCCACTAGATCTACGGTCAGTGTGGCTAGTTCCACTAGATCTACGGTCAGTGTGGCTAGTTCCACTAGATCTACGGTCAGTGTGGCTAGTTCCACTAGATCTACGGTCAGTGTGGCTAGTTCCACTAGATCTACGGTCAGTGTGGCTAGTTACACTAGAACTACGGTCAGTGTGGCTAGTTCCACTAGATCTACGGTCAGTGTGGCTAGTTACACTAGATCTACGGTCAGTGTGGCTAGTTCCACTAGATCTACGGTCAGTGTGGCTAGTTACACTAGAACTACGGTCAGTGTGGCTAGTTCCACTAGATCTACGGTCAGTGTGGCTAGTTCCACTAGATCTACGGTCAGTGTGGCTAGTTCCACTAGATCTACGGTCAGTGTGGCTAGTTACACTAGAACTACGGTCAGTGTGGCTAGTTACACTAGATATACGGTCAGTGTGGCTAGTTCCACTAGATCTACGGTCAGTGTGGCTAGTTACACTAGATCTACGGTCTGTGTGGCTAGTTACACTAGATCTACGGTCAGTGTGGCTAGTTACACTAGATCTACGGTCAGTGTGGCTAGTTACACTAGATCTACGGTCAGTGTGGCTAGTTACACTAGATCTACGGTCAGTGTGGCTAGTTCCACTAGATCTACGGTCAGTGTGGCTAGTTACACTAGAACTACGGTCAGTGTGGCTAGTTCCACTAGATCTACGGTCAGTGTGGCTAGTTCCACTAGATCTACGGTCAGTGTGGCTAGTTCCACTAGATCTACGGTCAGTGTGGCTAGTTACACTAGAACTACGGTCAGTGTGGCTAGTTACACTAGATGTACGGTCAGTGTGGCTAGTTCCACTAGATCTACGGTCAGTGTGGCTAGTTACACTAGATCTACGGTCAGTGTGGCTAGTTACACTAGATCTACGGTCAGTGTGGCTAGTTACACTAGATCTACGGTCAGTGTGGCTAGTTACACTATATCTACGGTCAGTGTGGCTAGTTACACTAGATCTACGGTCAGTGTGGCTAGTTACACTAGATCTACGGTCAGTGTGGCAAGACAACAACTGCCTCCATCGTGCACGGTTCTTCTACCATTATGTGCAGCTAATAGTGTTAAGCCAATGTAACGTTGGTCTTACTTCCCGTGGCCATGACCACTCCGTTTAATTATTCTGGTCACTTCTACATTTCGGGTGAACGTATTTCGCCTGTAGAGATGAATTTTTCGCTATATGTTGCTTATGGCGACACCTTGTGTCATCTATGTAGCTTTCCTGTGTACTATAATGATTCAACTTCCAAATGGTTTCGACGTGGTCTTTCCATGAATAATTGAAATGACAGTCGCCGTAATACAAAGGACTAATTACTGTTTGTGGTCGTCCAGTCATTGTTGGGCATGGAGGTATGTCCTTAACCTCATTTTACTTAATTAATTACCAACGTCCAGTTTAAGACATACCGATGTTTCGCATTTCGAGGGAGATATTAATTAACATGTCCCTTTTGTTTTACGAAGAACTATGCGTGCGTATAATCGTTCTTGACATATAGTTTTGCTCTTGACTCGCGGCAAAGGGTTCCAATTCATGATTCGACGAAGTCAAATGTGTGTATCTGAGTATGTGTGGGGTCGCGTATGCATTTTCAAGCAACCAGCATATGAACTTTCACTGCTCACTCCGCCAAAAAAATCAACTTCAATCCTTTAGTTCTAACCTGCGTTCTGTTCTCCGAGCTAAGCCATACGTCAGAGCCATTTCGGTTGTCACACCAGTTCGATGGAACTCACCTCATGTATGCGTTAAGTCAGCAAGAAATATGATATCGCCGTCATTTCAAGACTTGTGTAGCGTTTGCGGCGAGCGGTCGGCGGGGAAGCATACGGGCACACGTTCACTCACTCAGTCGTACTAATGATGAGTCAGGTTATACGTTTTCACAGTTTATTATATGCGGAAAACCCTACCAATACAAGATCTAATACACAATATACGGCTATGTCTGCTAAATACTACCCAGTTATAAAGGTCAGAACAATAGGTTCAGACGGCGGCGGCTATTACAGCAACGTAATTTGTAACCGATATATTCTAAATGTCAGAACAATAGGTTCAGACGGCGGCGGCTATTACAGCAACGTAATTTGTAACCGATATATTCTAAATGTCAGAACAATAGGTTCAGACGGCGGCGGCTATTACAGCAACCGAATTATAACCGATATATTCTAAATGTCAGAACAATAAGTCAGACGGCGGCGGCCTATATACAGCAACCGAATTCTAGGTGTCAGAACGATAAGTCAGACGGCGGCGGCTTATATACAGCAACCGGGTTACTCACCGAGTCTGCGAATAACTGATTGCCACGGGTGTACTGCGAGAGGCTTTTAGTACTTCTCGCAGGGCGCTCGGTGACAGTGCTTCACGAGAAACGTTCCTCCGGCAGTGTGCCCCAGTAGTCGCCCCGTACACCACTGGCCTCTGTTACACACAGCTCCAGCATGCATATTCGGGCCTGTTCTGACAAACAGCTCCCTCGCAGTGTCTGGTTGCATCCCCCAACAGCGAGCCTTCGAAGTGTCTGGCTGCATCTCCTGACAGCCAGCCTTCGAAGTGTCTGGCTGCATCTCCTGACAGCCACCCTTCGAAGTGTCTGGCTGCATCTCCTGACAGCCAGCCTTCGAAGTGTCTGGCTGCATCTCCTGACAGCCAGCCTTCGAAGTGTCTGGCTGCATCTCCTGACAGCCAGCCTTCGAAGTGTCTGGCTGCATCTCCTGACAGCCAGCCTTCGAAGTGTCTGGCTGCATCTCCTGACAGCCAGCCTTCGAAGTGTCTGGCTGCATCTCCTGACAGCCAGCCTTCGAAGTGTCTGGCTACATCTCCTGACAGCCAGCCTTCGAAGTGTCTGGCTGCATCTCCTGACAGCCAGCCTTCGAAGTGTCTGGCTACATCTCCTGACAGCCAGCCTTCGAAGTGTCTGGCTGCATCTCCTGACAGCCAGCCTTCGAAGTGTCTGGCTGCATCTCCTGACAGCCAGCCCTGATCCTCATTAAAGCCCTCCTTATATACAGCTAAATCCATAGCCTTGGGTGAGACGCTGACCCTTTAGTTATGCCATTTCCAAAGTCTACGGGTCTCTAGAAATCTTGCCATGGTGCCAGTGAACTTATAGTAACCTCTTGAACAAAGGCCCTCTGTATAGGGTTCTTGCCTCCCTAAAACCAGATGGCCTCAAATGTAAACAAATCCCCCACCACAGCTGTAGCCATTTGCATATAAATTGGCTTTTCGGAGCCTGTACAACATCCAGCAATTAAGAAGATTGATACTATGTGCGTTATCATTCTAAATTCTCTACACTATCCCCCGCCATTTAAAATTTCGTCCCGAAATCGTAATAGATAACACTCATGCAACAATAGATAACACATATGCAACATACAATATACAGCTTTCAATAGTAATGCTGAAATAAAACATGTAATAAATCAGGCTCTGAATAACTGAAAGTTCATTTTTCTAAAATGTTCACGTCCGATGATGGGGACATACGTCTGTCTTGCGCGATGGCCGGTCGAATCCGTCATGCCGGCTGTATCCTCCGTCGTAACTCGCGTCATCGCACGACGGTTGGATGGGTCCTCGCGTGTCACGTCCGGGACGTCAATTCACCGCTTGTAGTGGACGCTCAGCTCATTGTCGTCTTCGTCGTCTTCCATCTTCTTTGCAAACAGCGCAGCAGGTTGTGTCCAGATTGAAATCTGGTATTTGCAACCATCATTTTCTTTCAGATTAATCGTATTTCGTAATCTGCACTGTTATGGTGGTTGCCATAATTTGTGCCATATGACCTTTTTTGGTCATTAATTGTAATAATGCGACCGATGGTAAGAGATCCGTGAGACAACACGTACAACCTCCGTTGGAATACAATGCAGCGCATTGCAGCGTATAACAACTTCTCTTTCACTTTCTCAATATCAAACTGGCACCAGATTCAACAGGCTAGATTGCGTAATCCAATATACGCAGTGTGTCAGTTGTGATATTTATATCAACCAACAAGATAACCTTTCTGTTGATATCATATGTGATTCTCTGGTCAGTATATGCCATACTTCTGATGGCCTAGCTCCAGACTTCCATGTCTGCTGGGGGTGTTTACATATGACAACACCTAACCTGACATATGTCAAAATACTGCCATTTGTTAGGAGAATCAGTGTCAACCACTGTCACATTGACACTGATCTCTGTGGTCAGTGTGTACACTGAACACATCATGCATGCCTTGTCCTCACACACTGAGTGTGGCATCGACACTGATCTCTGTGGTCAGTGTGTACACTGAACACATCATGCATGCCTTGTCCTCACACACTGAGTGTGGCATCGACACTGATCTCTGTGGTCAGTGTGTACACTGAACACACCATGCATTCCTTGTCCTCACACACTGGGTGTGGCATTGACACCCCCATTAAGAACTCATCTTAAATAGGTCCACTGGCCTGGCCTGGCCTAGCCCAGGGTAACCAGTATCTCTGTCCTCAAACAGCGTCTGTACCTCAGTCAACTCATGGCGACTATAATATATTGATGAGCTGCCCCACTGATACCAGTTTTTAGTGGCCGACTATACATCTCAAAATGAAATACCGCTCTTAGTACTAATCATTCGTGTAAATAACCACCTGCTCTTAGCACCGGGTGTTACTGTTTACCTAATACAATATCATCTTCCAAGAAATCTACAGACCAATCAATTTGAGAAATGGTAACTGTGACTCTTTATCTTCCATTTAACTTTGCCCTCTGTTCTAACAGATCACATCCTGTGGCAATTAAATATATATTAAGCCAGAAACTGTCCAGGACAGAACTGAGTGGACAACACCACTGGATACTAATTAACCCCTCTCATTACACCCTTGGATCAGTAATCAACCTCCCAAGGCTGCACTTGCAATGTTTATCAACACAAACTTACCTAAGTTAACCAGGTGGCCTCTCTGTCAGAATCAGCCACACTGACCAGTTCACTGGCTGGTCAAACTTGTGTTGCAGACTGGATTATTCCCTACAACCCTAATAAAAGTATCAGAGTCAACATGTGGTTACGACCACTTTGACTGGACACATAAGTGCACCAACTTTCTGCCAGAAAGTGATTGAATTGATCACTGAATTTCAGCCAGTTCTTGAAACTAAACTGTTGTGTTGATATTTTACAGTTGTGTATAATAATAATAATAATAATATAAATAATAATAATAAAATGACGTATTTTGCGCTATTATCCTCCGATACCCGATCTCAGTGATACCGCAAACATAACAAATGATCGGGCATGCTCGTTATCGTAGCTAATGCGAAAGTCGTCGACGACAGCATGGATGTTCTTCGAAGCTAAGGACGACAGGCAATATGAAAAATGTACTTTTTTCCATATGTTGACAACTTTGGCATTGTAGATATATAAAAGTATGCGTAACTCTTTGCATTTAATAGCTGAACACGCGATCCTAATATATCTGATAAATAGAAGTGTACCTCGTGTACTCTGTGTAGATATTGTACCATTTACCTTCTCTCCTTCGGTTTGCAGCTAACGGCGAGTCACCCACGAACAGCGAGCGATGTCGCCGAAGCGCCTGCAACAGATGGCCCTGGCGTTCACGGTTCAACAGACAGACAATAGCACGCTGTTGGCGACGGTCGTGCAGGCGGCACCGAACACGGGCCGCGAGCGAGACGGCGTGGGCGCTCTCTACTACGTCGTAGCCGTCTTCATGATCTACGGCTTGTCCATCCTCATGATGATCGCGTCGTACACGCGCAAGAACCGCGAGGACCACAGGCTCAACCGCTACCTCAAGGTCAGTGCGACGATTCTCCTTCATCTGTCTCCGTGTCGGGTGGATACCACATAACTCTGTCTGTTCCGCCCTCTATTTCTCTGATCTTCTGCATTGAAATTTCTCCCGGCGTAGGCTGTTCATACCCGGCCTTTCGAGATGTCTCGTAATCCAACTTAATTATGGTATTCGTCTTCTCTTTCTACCACCCTCTTCTCTTTTTGCATGCTCTCTTTGTTGATTTTCCCTCAGTCATTCTCTCGCCCGTTTTACTCTGCTCGCAACTACTTTCAATGTCTGGTGTTTCTTCGTTCTTTTCTTCATTCTCCATGTTCCTTTTATCTACTAATGTAACGTTGTATTTTCGTTGGATCAAGATGTGTTAACTGTTGCTGCTTCTTTCGCGTGCATTTCTATCACTTCTGACAAATCCCTGTAGGTCGATATTCGTTCTATCTAGCTATGTGGCTGCCGACATTATTCAAACCAATTGAATACCGCCTCTATGACAAAATCGTCATCTCTTCGCATCACATTCCATCTCAGTCAGCAATCAATTTCTATTTGAATCTAACGTATGCGACATCCGGAGGTGTTCCTTACCGCGATGCCTTGTCTGATTTGAATAATAACATTTCCTTAAATTGCTTCCACGAGATCACCTGATCGAATGGCCCTAACGTTGTGCTACGTTCGCAGGACATGGCGATTGTACGGAAGAAGGCCCAGTTGCAAGTGATCAACGCCGCCGCCAAGTTGGCTTCGTCCGAGAAGGGACTGCAGCGAATTCCGTCGGAACCGGAGTTCTCTACAGAAGCCGATCACTGTCGATTCGGTCTGGATGACCCGCACGTTCGTGGCCGAGCAACCTGCGCGCTGTCGGGTGACGCACGAGTTTCCACTTCCGCAGGGTTCTCGTGGGAATCGACGGCTCTACCTTTCGTGGACGCCTTGGAGTCTGTTCATCTCCTTAATGAAACCCGCGAGTGCTCCACAAACCGCAGTCTAGCGGACAATGGTTTTAACATGCAGCATCACGGCTGTGCGGTCGAGATGTCGGCAATGACGTCCAGTGTCACAGACGGGTTGCCAGAAACGGTCGTCTGTATGGAGAATGATGGACGCCTCGTGTGTGTAACCACTGACAGTGTCATTCCCGACAACATAACTCCTTGCAACATCAGCAACAGCAGCAGCAACAACAGCAGCAACAGCAATAACAGCAGCAGCAGAAACCTCAGTGACAGCAATGGTTCTGGTAGCAATGGTTCTGGTAGCAGTGGTTCTGACAACAATGGTTCTGACAACAATGATTTTGACAGCAATTGTTTTGAAAGCAATGGTTCTAAAAGCAATGGTTCTAACAGCAATGGTTGTGACAACTGTGCTTGTGAGAGTATTGGCTTGACGATGGCATTCCGTAGCCGTGAGGACAACGACGGAGTCGGAAGAGAGGAGTGCGTGCTACAGATGGACGAGCTAAGACAGGCGGACTCCGTGGCTTAGTGCAGTACTGGTTTAATGGCGCCGTTGTCAAATATCTCGTGTGCATGGTGGAACGTAAATCAACCTAAATGATCTTTAGGCAAAACCGGTCCTCCTGCCACTGGTGTCTTCAGTCAACTTGGGTGTATGTTCCGGAATGCAAACTTGTTCAATCTTGTTAACCATATATTTATATAATTTTAAAAGAGTATTCAGCTCAGTTACCTATGCTGCAAGTGATTTTCGTCTTCTTCTTTTCAGGATATGTTCAGTTTGCGTTCAAGAGGATAACTGTGCGTTAATAAACGACGTATAATAATAACATTTTGACCATGAATGTTGAAGTTTTGAGTGTGTGTGAGTTTGCGTGCGTGCGTGCGTGCGTACGTACGTGCGTGCGTGCGTACGTGCGCTTGGGTGTCAGCGTTCGACATATACGCTGACCCGGTGGTCACTGACCACCTATTTTGACCACTTTTTTGAGTTACTGGTCCATGTGACCGGCTATTTTTCTGGGGAAATTGCAACATTTAACAGCAGTAGGTTCCATATGTATACATCAACTTATAGTTAAACCTGTCTCCGGGAGACGCTATTTACAACAAAAGACTGCTTACAAACATGCGTTTTACAAT
Organism: Escarpia spicata; assembly: GCA_963995525.1. Taxonomy (NCBI): domain Eukaryota; kingdom Metazoa; phylum Annelida; class Polychaeta; order Sabellida; family Siboglinidae; genus Escarpia; species Escarpia spicata. Next base: position 26,824,343 of record OZ023208.1, read on the forward strand.
CATTATAGCGGGACGCTCACAGACAAACAAACAAACACATACACACACACACACACACACACACACACACACACACACACACACACACACACACACACACACACACACACACACACACACACACACACACACACACACACACACACACACACACACACACACACACACAACACACACACACATATGTATAGTCGAAAAACCACATGGAACACGGTAATCTACTAATCTGTAGCCGCCATCATCATGTCAAACATACATTTTGAGAAAAACCGTCAATTTGGGGACTTCTGCTGGGTGACGGAATTGGATGTCAAGAAAGGACTAGTCGTAGAGTAGGCTTGTAAGAATGACACGTCCTGCAAATATGTCATACAAGTACGGTATTGCTGCGGTTGAGCACAAGAAGACTGCTAAATCACCAACGAAAAGGCATTATTCATCAACCTGTTGTCAGGTGGGTCTGTTGATGTAGCCACCAGTGAGAACGACGTGGTTTACGTCAGAACGTTTGTGCATGGTCAAATGTATGTCTACTTGATGGCCATGGTTGCTTTAAAGAGAACTGATATCAAGGGTATCTTTCAGGCTATCATAAAAACTCTCGAGGCAGTAACGGTGGATGTCTTATATACGTCTGGCCTTGGACAAGGTGTGAAAGGTTTATGTTGTCTATCAGCCATTAATCCTGTCAAGTTATAATGTAATATTTGTAATTAGTATGCTTAGAGCTTACCGCATATCTGACACATATGACATGGGTATTAAATGATTATCAACTGACAAAGCAGCTGTACATTTTTCGATAATATTATTGTACAAGCTGTTTGCGCTCGCTCATTGTGGCGTTGTTTTCGTGTAACATTTAGGATTCTAGGCTGTCTATCATTGCGACAGTGCACAATTCCATTAGCATTTGATTAACCCACAAACATGCCTGACGGGTCGGTCGTTCCCGCCAGTTGGTCAGCTACACGCTAAAGCCTCATTGTTTTACGATGGCCGACGGATTTTATTCTAGTCCAAATCTCGTGAGTGCGCATACCAATTCGCGTGCCGTGTACGTGAAATGGCACCTATGATCAGCGAGTGGCTGTTAAGTCAACGATATTATATATCTAGAAGGAGTATATAATCTTTGGTTACGTCTTACTTCCTACTGTTTTTTTGCGTCATGTCTGGGGTTTTACGGCAACGGGATGAACTTCTATATCAAAAGTACTTGAGAAGATAATTTTTACACAATTATCATCATATTTTAACGACTTAAAACTTCTTTTTGATAACCAGTATGGCTTTAGACCGAAACATTCTACTGAATATGCCGCACTTGAGCTAATTGATAGAATAGTAACTCAAATGGATACAAATGACATACCTATTAGTATATTTCTCGACTTGTCTAAGGCATTTGACACCATCGATCATAATATTCTATTAAATAAATTAAAATACTATGGCCTAAGAGGTTCAACACTACAACTACTTAAAAGTTATTTACAAAATAGAAAACAATACATTGAAATAGAAGACATAAAGTCAGACATTTTATCAGTAACCATTGGCGTTCCTCAAGGTTCAATACTCGGACCACTATTGTTTGTTATATATATTAACGATTTCTCACAAGCCAGCCATAAGTTTGATTTCATTATGTATGCAGATGACACCACACTATTTAGTACTGTAAACTCTTTTAGTGACAACCCCGAAAATAAAAACATACAATCCTTAATAAATGAAGAACTCTCTAAAGTTATTGAATGGCTAAAAATTAATAAATTATCGCTGAATAAAAACAAATCAAAATATATGATTTTCCATATGCCAAATAAACGCACAACGACTTTTACACCTAAAATAGATGATGTAAATATTGAAAAAGTAGACGAATTTATCTTCTTAGGGTTGACTTTGGACTCAAACTTAAATTGGAAAAAACATACTGAAAAAGTATAAATTAAATGTTCCAAAATAATTGGCATATTGAATAGATTAAAATACGTACTACCTGTGCAAATAAAAGTTCTGTTATATAACTCGTTACTATTATCTCACATTAATTATTGTATTATGGCATGGGGTTATCAGGGAAACAGAGTTATGAAAATCCAAAAGAAAGCAATGCGAATAATAACACTAAACAAATACAACTCACATACTGAACCACTCTTTAAAAAACTAAACCTGTTAAAAGTTGAAGACATCTTAAAGCTACAAGAGTTAAAATTTTATTTCAGATATATTCACAAAAATCTACCGGATTATTTATTAAAATGGCAAATTGTTCCAAAAGATAACATACACAACTACGACACTCGGAATACACAAAATATATATACATTCAGAACTAAGCATGACTTTGCAATGAAATGTTTGAAATACAACTTGCCACACGCTATAAATAACACGCCTGATTTAATTAAAGATAAGATATACACCCACAGTATGCGAGGATTTTCAATATATATATGTAAAAAATTATTTATTACAAAAATACGATTATAGGTGCACATTATCAAACTGTTATACATGCCACCAAAACATATAATAAATGAAGTTTTGAAAATGTGCAATCGATTACAAAGACGCTAGCGTAAGAATGCATAAATGAGTACACGTACATGCAAAATTTAAAAAAATACAGTTGCAGGCATGAACACACACACGCATACACGCACACACATACACACACACACACCCACGCACACATACATATACACCTTTGAGATTGACATTATTGTTGAATAAAAGAACCTACGTTATTTTTACGTAAATGGGGTGGCTCTTATGATAGCGACATTTTGTCTTAATAGGAGTCACCGACCCCGTCTGATATATATATATATATAGACAGTATGTTATCAAATAAAAGTTTTTTTATTTTTATTCCTGCAAATTACTGAATTACATACTTATGTATCATGCGTAGAATATATATTTGTGTTTGTATATGCTTTATTGTTTTTCTACAATCAAGTATGAAAAACAATTTGTACTTTTTATATACATGGGGTAAATAAACTTCTTCGTTCGTTCGTTCGTTCGTTCGTTCGTTCACCACGTGTAAATGGCTGCCGGTGAATTATTGTGTCATTTCAACTACATAGGCCCTACTACCACGACAAGATTCGTAGTTCCCATTAATAACTACTGAAAAAGTATGATTTTTTCCGGTCGTAAAACGAAAACTGTGATGATAGTGTCTGCACTGTGATTATACTTCCTGAACCCAATCTGTAACGAAACGAGACTAGTAAAGTCTAACTTCGCAGTGCATGGAATAATTATGTTTAAGTTATAGAATACTTGTCAACTCTGCGTCATTGCTATGGAGTCTCCTTCAGTTTGACTGGGCCGATAAATCGCCTTCCCGGAAAAATAAAAAGATGCATATGGAAATAAAAATATCCGTCAATTATTTGCATATTATATTTTTCGTAGTAAACACCACATAATATTTAATTTATTATTTTTATTTTAGTAGATTGTAAATGCTACTCAGTAGAGTTTTGAATTTAGTGTATAAAGTTATTATTACTTTTATCTTACGGGTACAAGGAAAACACGCATGCCACCCTAATTGTCATTCGTATGTAGAATCTCCGTCGTGCTGTCAGTCATTAAATCTGGAGATTGAAAGATATGTCTTTGGCTGATTAACGAACAAACGAAACCTACTTGAAGTCGAATACTTCGTATATTCGTGTTAAACCGTTCACTGGTGAATGGGTAATACTGTAAACGTCATCACAAAAGACAAAATGACTACCAGTTAAAATGTCAGACAGACACCAATCAACCGAGACGAGGGGAATTACGAACAACCTCACATGTCCAATGACGTCATGCGTCACATGTACTCAAGAAGTTGGTGTGCTGCGCTGGCGAGACTCTACAACTACAAGGTAAAACCACGTGTTGGATATGTAAAAAAGAACTCGTTTGCATAGAAATGATCTATCCTGAAGAATGTTCAGCAATCAAAAAGGTCTAACAGTTTTATCTGAATGTGGTAAATATGCCGAGTATGAAAATAATTAGGACGACAACAATTAATAATAATAATTGATTTATTCGCAGACACCATGCAACATACAAGTATATTATCATGGTTCTATAGTTATGTTATAAACAATAGTTACAATGTACAGAATGAAAAATCACCCGTCAATAAAATGTATATACAGGGAATTGAACCAGTGCTTCCATATTCTAGACATGTATTTCACGTCACTGGTACTAATGCTACAGACGAAGATAGTCTTTGTGAACTGCAGTCGGCTTATAAATATATATATGTCACATTTCTAATAACAGCAGCACAATTAGAGCGGTATAGTTTCGACTCCCTCCTTCTTTGTGTGGTCAATTTCGATCTGATGAATCAGTGGTGTCCGGACGTGGTAACATTTACATTTAGATGTAGGCAATAATTCGTCTGTCGAACGAGTTCACTAAAACCTCGTTACGCCTTCTCTCCGGTCGATTATGGCCGACGTAGACAACCAAGAACCGTTCTGGCCGAGCGGAGATGCACTACTTGTCTTGGATACGGCGAATAAATGGACACAGATGGGTACAGTGCAACGTGACTGCAAGAATGGTTCGCTCAAATAATGGATTACTGGCGACATTCATAGCGCTACACTGCACAACGCTTCATTATGAGTGAGTGAGTGAGTGAGTGATATATATATATATATATATATATACTATTGTCTGTACTTGTTGCATGTGTACAATTTTACTGAATAAACTCACTCACTCACTCACTCGCTCGCCCACCCACTCGCCCGCCCGCCCACTATATATATATAATAGTACCGAGGATAACATATACAAGCACACAGAAGAACACGTACCTCCAATGTGGTCCTAAAAAAACATATATATAATAAAAATATATTTAAAAAAACATAAATAAATAAATAACATACAATGAACATAAATATTCTTAAAAGACTATATAAAAACATTTAAAAAATTGTATTATAAAAAAGTAAACTATTTAGACAAAGCTAGTATCCTATACATGACAAAATATAGCTATAAGTTTTAAAAACTGGATTAATAATTTTAAGGCATGACTTAAAGATTGTGTTCCTGGGCAACAAAACGACAATATAACGTAGACTAACGCAGGCAAATTATTCCAGTGGTATATGCCTGTATACAAAAACGAAGTATATCGAAGCCTGTACTCTTGGAACCACACATGCCAATTCACTTGCTCTTGTCTTGTAACTGTGTTGAACCATATCGACATTTGCTCGTAAATATGATGGTGCATTACCAATGGTAATGTTGTACATGTGACCTAGCTTTAAATGTTCTACTTTATACGCAATAGGGAGTAATTCTACGCACTTAAATTCATTTGCACCACCACGAAACATCGGTGGAGCGTTTACGATAAATCTGATAATCTTATTATATAATTCTGCCTTTCATCTTTTTTCGACAATCAACAGCGTTTTTGTTTTGATATTATACTTCCTGGCGTTCCTGTACAAAAATGTAAGTTTGTTTGAACCTTTAGAAAGGATTTTAGAAGCTATATGATATCGCCAGAAAGGTATTGTTCTAAAATCACACCTAAATAAGTGACGCTTGTCTTTGATTCAATAACATTTCCATTGCATATAACATTAAGACTGTCACATTTGTATAATTTTCGCGTCGTTCCAAATACTATAGATTGGGTTTTACCTAAATGAAGTCACAGACTGTCCTAGTATACTCCGTACGACGCAGCGTCATGTGTGAGCAGGCATATTACAAAATGGTCTAAACGCCACTGCTTCATTCTATAAAGGGAGACGACTGGTAATTATGAATTATATAACGAGTGCGTGTGCAACAGCTGTTGGGATTTTTTTGGCCGCTGCGCTGCTGTAAGTTCAGCGTCTCCGCTGTCCCGGCTGTGAATTCATGACATCCGAACATAGGGGGGCAGTGCTGTTAAAAAAATATTTTTTATGTCGTATCGCTGCTGTCAATTTACTTTCTCCAGCTTCTCTCCGCTGTCTCGACTGAAATGATGACATCCGAAGACGTTGGGGGGGGGGTGCTTTGTGGGGGGGGGTGCTTTGGAAAAATGTTTAGCCGCCGCGCCGCCTATTACCGAGAAGGGGGGCAGAAAACCATATATGTCTGCCCTCCAATTACACACACCTTTCACAGTCGACAAAAATACACAATAATCGTCTCATAAAATGTTTATTTCCACCCGCCATTGACGCTCGCCACAAAAACAAACATTCACGCTCACATTTAGAGGGGACAGAACCATATGTTTGCCCCCCCCCCCGGAGAAATTCCATGGGGCAGCTGCCCCCCCCCCCCCCCCGCCATCCCCTGTTCCCGAGCCTATGCAAGGAACTCGTATGTTGGCCAAGTACCACCGCTGTACAGTAGCCTAGAACTCTGAGAACGCAAGCTTCGTCTACACTACATTTGGCGTGAACTGTGTTTGACCAAACACGTTCAGGGAAACGCCCAAACAAGGAGCCCTTACGCCGCCGGGTGTTTAGTTTACTGTGGGCTGAGATAGTGGAACCGAAATAGGTAAACTTGTCAACCTTTTCCGTCCGGTGTGGCTTCACCTATTGCCAGGTACGGTTTCTTTCTTTCTTGGCTCAATATTACATACACCCTTCCTGAAACTGATCGTGAGTTAGAATTCGTTACAGGTCATGACAAAGGCAGAAGACGGCATCGTCAACATAAAGAAGCGCTCTTAATGTAGCACGTGTGCTTGTCAATGGCCTGAATTTCAGCCCCCATAGTTTGCAGACATCGCTGTTACAACGAGTGATCACCACGTCTGCTCTAGCTATGTCCCAGACCCCCTGAACCACATTCCAAGAACGAAGTCATGGTGACCCCTGAAAGTTGTTGTTAACCACGTCGCCATGAATGAACTAGTTGTGAACAATGTTCCCACGACTGAAGCCATAAACAGACATAATTACGCTATTCGTTTTAAATAATTTTATTTCAAATGCAATGTCCTATCAAAGTAATTAATTACCTACAACATAGTACACGTGACATTTACAATAGAGCAGCATTGCTCAGTTGCTCAGTCAGCCTCGCTCAGTCTTTACAACAGAACAGCATCGACCAGTCAGACGTCTACTGCCTCACATTCCGACTGAATGTTTCCTCTTAGGGTCTATGATATTTCAGACATCCACACACCGCCCGAAGTAGTCATTTACAATGTCTTTGAGAGAACATATCGAAGACAACGGTGCAGTTTGCTTTCTGTATTATCTACGTTCGTGAATATTGCCTAGTTACCTGCACTTGAAGATCACTTTCCATAAAGTCGTGTTATCCTACATCGTATCCCAAGTCCAAACCAATTCGGTAACGGGACTGTCAGCGATATAGAAAATAAGAGAAGAATAAATGTCGGAGTGAGATAGACCCTTTGGGCGACTTGGCTCTTACTTCTTTGTGTTGTTGATTACGCCAGCAGACACTTTGGACGAGACGGCTCCTACTACTTCGTGTCGTTGAGTTCACCCGAAGACACTTTGGATAACACGGCTCCTACTACTCCGTGTCGTTGAGATTGCCAGCAGACACTTTGGACGAGATGGCTCCTACTACTCCGTGTCGTTGAGATTGCCAGCAGACACTTTGGACGAGATGGCTCCTACTACTCCGTGTCGTTGAGATTGCCAGCAGACACTTTGGACGAGATGGCTCCTACTTCCTCGTGTCGTTGAGTCCACCCGCAGACATTTTATACGATGACTCCTACTTCTTCGTGTCGTTGAGTCCGCCCGCAGACATTGTTGACGGTAAAGCCGGGATTCGCTGCACGCTCCAACACGTCGGACAGGCCACACAGAGCGGTGTGTCCTATAAGACACAAGCAATAACACATCTAATTTTTGCAGATCCAGTTGCTACTGTGTGTTATGTTTGAGTAAGTCATTGTTAGAACATTCGTGGGTATATCCCGAACGAAGCCACGTGTTATACGTTGAATAACAAAACAGTACACACGAAATTAGACTACAAACACGTTCCACTTTCGTGAGTGCAGATTTTTATAACAACAACATCCACTTATCTATTTAACACGCTAAATTGGAGGCATTGTAAGTGTATGTAGATGTACAAACCTGTATAAGAAAGATATGTCGTTCGGCGTTCGGACAGTAGCCGGAAGGATATAGGTCGAGTGGAATGCGCGTGCGCAGACCGTTGGTGTACAGACGGGCGTTCTCCGACTTGATTAGGAAGCTGGAGTTGTTTCTCCAACGGGTCCTCTCGCTGATGGACGCTGAACCGCAAGAACGTATCACCTGTGCGGACATCTTTGATGAATATGTGTTTATGTATTCTTGATGAGTTTGAAGGCGAAACAACTCATTCTAACCCGAATTCCGGTTTTGATAGTGTGTAAAAACGTCGCCTTTATGTTCGTTTGAATGCAGACTTGTTGCGGAAACTGACATGTTGTTGTTTACCATTCGATAGTAAAATAAACATAGTGTTTTGAAGACTAAGCTTGAGTGATAAACAAATAATAATTATGATAGTATAATATATTTCGGTGGGAAAGTATACTGCACAATACGATGGATAATAAGAAGAACAAAAACAAGAACAACAAGAGAGAGAATACGAAAAACCAACAAGGATTAGGAAACAGAGAAAATAACCAAACCTGTTCGTTGTTCTTCCGACAAAGCTGCGCACTGAAGCGCATGCCTTCAAGTTCCGCTTCAGAAAGATCACCTTCGTAAACGTTAGCCTTCCGCGTCGTCTGCTTCGCTCGACAGATGAACTGACCGCAAACATATTGATCTCCCATTGCTACTGTTTCAGTTAACGTGGCGCCTTCGGTTTGTATTGGTGTATAGGTGTTTTGTATCGCTGTTGTCCTTGTGCAGCGCGAACTTTACATCGGAAGATGATATCGATTTAACATAAGCTGTGTTTCACAAATGTACAAAGTATATGTCGTTCCACAAGTAATGTCCCACAAACGCTGGAAAATCGTTGACGCCACGCACCTCACCAACACTTGCAAATTTTCAAGAGCTCGTGGAAGTCGTTGACGCCGATTGCGCGAGGTCAGGTTTCGAGAAAACTGCGTCTTAATACGTCACGGGTGTTATTGGCGCGAAATTCTTCTTGGGCTTCCTAATATCTTTGCTGTACTGTTTTTAAAGATCGTTTGGGCATACTTTGAAGACAACTGCGTCTTCGTGGATATGTCGCGCATACTGTGGGTGCAAAGTTTAAGTAGCTCTCGAGAACGCGTTTACGCAAGCAAACTAAATGACACATTGTGAAATGTGTGTCTCAATAACTAACTAAAGGGTACGTTTTTCACGGTACGTGCTAGCTTCGTGCGTGAACTTGTGACAGACTACCACGGTAAAAATGAGTCAACTAACCCCGGTAGAGGCAACTCGGGATGGCGCTGTGCCACAATATGTGATGCTATTTGATTGATTTTACCATTAACGTGTACCTGAACATCATCACGCCACTTTACTTGTCTAGTCTACATGTTTGGCTCCATGGTTACGATGAATAAGAAGCCTTTATTCCCATGCATATTTTACTTTGTTCTACCAAAAGTAATAAACGACCTCGGTACATATATTTGTTATGCATTCTCGATTTGTACGAGCTCTATACACACACACGACACACGCACTACACACGCACAACACACTCACAACACACGCGCGCGCGCGCACACACACACACATTCGCGCGCACACACACACGCCCGTTTAAACCTGTCAGTGCGTCGGAATATTTCCAAGATTTATTCGAACGTGTTTAGTTGGGAGCTGAAACGAAACTGCTGTGTGTTCTACCGGTTCACTGTCCGGTATGCGAAGTATTTCCTTCAATGTCTAGCCCATGCATTCGTGGGGTCAATTCCGTGTTATCTATTCCTATTCCAGTTCCAATCAATTAAAAAACAATTCCAATTGTAATTACACCATACCAAAAATAAATTCCAATTAACAAAATCTATTTCCGACTAACTTTCAAAAATAAATTCCCACTCCGCCCCCATTCCAATTCCGGAATTGAGATAAAGCGTTATATAACAAATAACGTACGTAGACATAGGCCTATATAGGCCCCTATTGATGTTTTTTTAACAATTCCCAATTTCCATATTCGGAAAGTCACAAAAACTATGCACAGCACATTTAACGCAAGGCACACTTCGGCTAAGGCATACTCTGAAAGGATAAGAATTTAACAACATTTAACTACACATTCCTCGCAACCGACGGGTGGTAGACTAAAGTTAGTCTAAGGACACTGCACGAATGAATGACGGTCAGTAGCTCCCCTTGTTCGCGAGGATGCTTACAACGAAATACTCGCTTTGCGAACGCGAGATGTGTCATTACCCACAATTCACAGCGCAAATTCCATTTTGGCCGGTCTTGTGGAGCGTTTGTTGATATTGACGACGCTTATTTTTCGTGTTTCTCGCTATCGTCTCAAAGCGCATAGCCGGATTTTGTCATGTAAGTATCACTGTTAATGTTTCACGTTAAAAGCAACTCGTTTAAAGTACTTACTTATAATAATGATTGTGAAATATTTGAACAGAAAGTCGATGACAACCTGTCTGGGCTGGACTGAAATCTGAACACTAAAAACAGTCAAAACTTCTCGCCAAAAATTAATCTCGGTCTACAACAAACTCAAGTCATGCCTAGTCGTGTTTACATGTTGTTGCCGTGTAAATTACTCTCGTAAAGTTACAAGCGACTACGCTATATGTGCCAATATTTAGAACGTCAACGTTTATAACTTTATTGTAAAACAGTACACTGTACGGTGTACCGTGTACTGTGTACAGTGATCGTGAAACGTCTCATCTCGGGACCTACCTAAATATTTCATAATTCCCAGATTAATTGTCTCTAAGTATCTAATAATAGGGTTTTGAATTCCAAACATTGTGCAATTTGAATTTTCACTTAAACTTCATTTTAAGGGAGATATGGCATTTTAAAGATGTTGACTATTTGTCCTTTATGTCTCGTCGGTTACTGTGCTAATATTAATTAGACACTTCAATGAATTCCGCATACTGGGTCGTTTCGAGATTCGCAATCATTGCAGCGCCGTCTCGGTTGCCGGGCACCCGAGTATCATTTTGTTTCAACTCATGTTTTCATGCTCTTTCCGGTCATTCACTGCTGGGCCACTGTGTTGGAGGTAAGTTGAACTTCATCTGCGTCGTTTAAATTTTGTAATTTTACAAAAATTATGCTATATTACATGTATTTTACAACCACATCTGTGATCATTTGCAGATATCATGTTCTATCCCGCGTTATTCCTGAAATATTTTGTGTTTAGCCTTATCTATTAGTTTTATTTAGACTGTTGAAAAAAAAATGGTGGCCTATTCCGTCTCGAAATTTGGTTTTTCACCGTTCAAAAATCGTCACATTTGGAAGTTCTGTGTCAGTGTAACTGGTTGCGCGCATCACTGGAGGCGATGCCAGATGCAGATTGCGACTTAAACCATTTCTTTGAATTAAAATATCTACAAAACCAATACTATTTATACCTAGTTTATGTAATATCCATGCCAATTCTGCAATACTTTGTCTTAGAATTAGTTGTAGAAATATGGCCCATTCCAGCTCATATTAGTAGGCGTGGCTGCATAGGCAACAGGCTATTGTCAGTAGTGTACTATTGACTGCCATTCCTAATTATAATAATAAAATTCAAAATTGTTAATAATTAAGTAATTAGTTATTATTAGTAAATTAATTATTTAAATGCATGGTTGAAATGAAAGTGTTAGAAAACGTGTTTCGGAGGTTAAACTTAGTCTTAAAGTCAAATAGTATAGAATTTCACACTGCTCTTTTGAGTAACAGAGGCAGGGATATGAAAATTATTTCACAAGATTTGCATGTAGAATCAAAACAGTTATCATTATATGATATACGGTGGCCTTTTTATTTCAGATATTGTTCGCAATTACATGCAGTGACACTGATCTTACACGGATCTGTGTCTGACAGTTAACTGTTAAGGTACCAAGCCACAGAGTCGTCTGAATATGACACCCATCACCTGCATATGTACACATTTAATCTGGCTGATTATATATCTGATATCTACGTTGATCAGTGTCCATTTAACATGACATGAACATTACTTATAGACATCATGTTGAAGAACACAATTTTATTTTAAAAGATTATAAACATTATTTCATCAAGTTCATGTTAAAATGCAGAACATTACATTATGAAGCAGTGACAATTGATTACTGGTCTGTACAGAGCCTGCAGTATTCATCCAACCTGTCATGACACAGTCACACATAGACACAGTGAACTAGGAGTATGAATATTGTATTTCATTGTCATGTATTGATGTGTTGAGTTTGTATTCTATTTAGCCAATGTTTACTTATTAATAAAGTTATTTTTAATGCAATATGACTGGTTAATGTACATTTATTATAATGTTTAATGTGGTTGTAAACATTGCACAAATTATATAACTGTTTCCTTAATTATGGACATTCCAGCCTTAAATCGAAATGTAGCGGTCAGTCATTAGCGGGCTAATGTTAGCCAATATTAACTTATTAATTAAGTTACTGTTAATGTGAAATGACTGGTTAATATATATTTATTACCATAATTAATGTGGTTTACTGTTTGCATAAATTATACAAATATCTTCATAATCATGGATATTATGGCCTTTTACTTACATGTGTCGGTCTGTTGAGGTTGCGCACTAATTAGTCAATATTGATTAATTAATTAAATGATTTGTTAATGCATATTTATTACCATCATTAATGTGGTTATACACATATGTATAAATGTTGTCATAATCATGGGCATTATGGTCTTTAATTGGAACGTGTTGGCCTGTTGAGTTTGCATGCTACATTACTAAAATTAACTAATTAATTGCATTAATTTGGTTATAATTAGTACTAAAAATATTAAATATTGTAAATTTATTACTCTGGTCAATATGCTTGAAAACCCAGAAAAAATATTTTAATATCTGTATAAATGAAAAAGTTATGACTTTAAAGCAAGTATTTATCCACTGAAAACACAAAAACGAGTCCATTTTGTCACTGTAAGAGATACATGAAAATTACGCTGTCTCATCGTCTTCAAATTGCAATATCTTAAATATATTAAAGATATCGTAATAAAATAAACAGTTATGTGATCCTTAAGCAATTACCTTTAATGTAAACCCAGTCCCAATGTTTTTGCATGATATTTAAGTTTTTGTTGAAGTGCTTACTTATACTGCATAATTTAAGCACCAATTCTGACAACATTCTTAATTATTCTCTCTACACAGTCATATTTTAGTAAAACTTTGTGTCTATGGGTTTTTTAGGGTGGCCAATCACTTCAGCATATCAAAACTTAAGAAGAAAAAAATGTTATCATGCAGAATTTTGGTTTCCATGGAAACCATTATGCGACCACACCCTTCAAATTCAATATAATGAAAAAAGTCTCATGTTATTACAGTAATTCCAACTGTACAACTATCATTTGGTATGTGAACCTGTAACTGCATGGCGTTACATTCATAGCTTTAAAAAGTTAAACATTTGACTTGTAATTGGATAATGTACAATTGCCATGGAAACCAGAAAGGGATTTATGCGATTACATTGCATAACAAGTTTTACGCGAGGCAACCAAGGCAACACTAAAGTCCTAGAGCCAGCCTGCAGGCTAGGTAAACAAGCTGACACTGTACCTTGACCAGGTCAGAGTCCAATAGCCTGAAGGCGTGCCGGCCTTCCCGCGCTTTAGCGTAGTGATACAGTAAAACCTAGTCCGACCATTCAGGACATAAAAGGCCACTGCACCTCCAGCAGCGGCCACATTTGAAATTCCTCGTGTTCAGTTGTTTATCGAATATCGTATCAGTTTTGACTCCACCTCCCTCCCCTCCTGCCATAAGACTAGTTATAAGTATGTATGGGATTTTCACAACACGCACATGTGTTAATTTTAGCTTTGCTGACGCTTTTCCCTGTTTCTAAATGGTACACGAGGTTTTGCCTTAAAGCTTTTTCCTCCTTCAAGTGTACGCAGGGTTTTTAGGGCGGTAATTAAAATAGGATTAATAAACGGTGTGGCGGAAGGCGGAATGGCCCCACCTCTCTCTAGGATGTGGTAATAGTTAGTAGTTTTAATCGTCTAAATGTCTGGGAGGCGTCTTTTTAATAGTTCTGGTGTATTACCATAATTTAAGTATGGTATTCTATAATGTGGGCCTTGTTTTTAGAATGTATAGATAAAATAAATGGGGCAATGTTTAAGACCTCAAATGGCCCACATTTGATTGTATTGTGTTTTAGCTAACAACTCATCCAATTATCGGGTGAATATTAAATAAATGTCAGAAGGTTATTCTGGCCACATTTCTTCCATATCTGGTGTTGTCTTGTTGCATTGCGTAAATAGCTATATGCTATACTGAGTTGCCACAAAATTGTGCACATAGTTAGAACAAGCAACTTTAAAACCAGTGTAGCAATGATAAAAACTAGTTTAGACAGAGAACGGCAAAGCAATTAACATAATATTTACAATTGTTATAAACAGCAATTCCAGATCGCACTTGCAACTGCTGCAACGCCCCCTTACGGCCGCCATAGTTTTGTAGACACCCATTTTGCGGGCCAATGTATGACTTCGCGCTTTAATTTATGATAATGAGGTTGTTCAAGAAAACATGCTGAAAAATTCCTTTATCACCATTAAAAATGCCTTTATAGGCTTCTTAGCATCGAATTTTTGCTTTTGATACAAACTTGAATAGCAATTGGTCTTACAAAGGCTGACATATGTTGAAACTTACGGGATCTTATCGAGCGGAACTATTCTGGTTTCACATGAATGGGAATAACAACCACCCGGATCGCCTGGCCAGCTGCCCAACACACAACAGAAACCAATTAAGGCCTCGACTTGCTAGGGTAATTGTCACCTAACAGCTAGCAGTGGTTGCTTGAAAAGCAGGCAACACTTGCTTAGACCAAATAATCAGGGTGCGGAGATACAATAAGCACTCATCGATTATGATGAGACTCGATTGGGTGGTTTAGTGAACTGATTGAGTGATGTTATGCAGGCACCAATTGAGTGTATTGCTGTAATTATTAGTGCCTCGGAAGAACCCGCTCTTTCCGTTCCCAAACTATTTCCTAGACCTAATTGTACCCGCATCAAAGGCACCGGCGACCAATAACAAGACAACAGTGTCTATCACAATAACTAACTAGCATTACCACAGCGGCCGCTGCGGCTGTTGGATCTGGGCAGATCTGGTGCAAAACTATGACAAACCACTGGTCACACAGCCCTTACATCATTCAGTCCGCATTAAATAATGCATATTTAATATCATTGGAACGAAAACATAACATTCTTTACAATGATATAAAGTATTCCTTTATTTGACGAACTTGTAGTCCGTGATTTTGCGAAAATATGCACTGAGAATTTCATGCCAAAGCCGTCAGAGAAACGAAAGTTACAATCAGTTGAAGTGTAAACATGTCGGTTTACCTAACAGGATTGTGATAATCAGCCTGCAGTGGAGCCTGCAGGCTGCAAGTGCGGTGACTCTGTTAGATTTAGTTACATCTGGCGAGTCCCGCTCCCGTTGTTTGGTCGCCCACCACGCTTGCTAATTAAATTAATTAATGTTTTGACTGATTTACAATTGAACCATTTACAGCAACATGAATACACAATGTTTTAATTAATAACTGTAATTTATTATTGCATGGCGACTTATTTAGAAAATATTTGTCAATATTTAGAAATTAAACAAAATCGAACTGTAGTAATTCTAATATTAAGATATGGTACCTGTACAAAAAAAATGGAATGCTTTAAAATTCAAAATATTACCTTCTATAGCCCATTATACCTTGTATACAATTTGTATACACACATTTTAATTGTATATAAAAATTGGGATTCCACATTAAACATGTTTGCTAATTTGTTATAGTTTTGTTAGCAATTTTGCGAATCCAATCGCATGCCCGACCATGCTTGGTAGCATGTCGGGAAAAATTTGAACTGGCAAAAATTTGATCCTGGGTGAGGTCCTGCCTACTCAGCTGCTGTGATTCTTGAGGGGCAGTGGTGGGGGTGCATCCAATGATTTTTTTACGGTTCTACCAAAACCTGATTAAATTCTTTTGTAAGATACCTGTGTGCTAAATCACTAACACCTATTCTGTCAAATTCTGCAAACAAACTGTTAGAAAAAATAGACCAGTGAAATCCAAATCTCGTAATGTAGATGCATGCAAGCATCAAAAACTGTGCCGCCCCCGTGTGTCCAATAGACGCTTGATAAATCACTCTATGGCCAGAGCACGTTGTGTGAATCAGTGCAAAATTGCGCAATGTATTAACGTGTGGGGCACAGTGATCGAGAGTTACAGTGGTGGACTGTCATTCGGAGGAACTAGGATTCGGACGGTCGCTCAGTACTGGTTCAGCCGTCGAAACTTAGACAATTTCATTCACCCTTTATTGCTTGTGTTTTTTGGAAGAAACACTACAAGCCATTGGTCCCCTCTACTTGCTGTCTATTGGGGAAGTAAAAGATCCCATGCAGGGAAAAGGAAAAACTTGTTATGAACTCATTAAGTGGAGGTCTCATTCTCAAAAACCTCTACGACAGAATCATACAAAATTTGTTGATTATGTTGTAGAAGAAGAGTGTTAGAGTAGCAGATTTCAGTGACACGATTTTTGACCTGGCAATAAATTTCCAGTTGTGAATATACTGTGGTTTAGTGTGGTAGGCCCAATACTATAGGCAATATCCCACAATGAGAGATGCTCAGTTACAAACTGCGTGGGATGTTTGATTTGAGGGGGTCATCTGGAGCCAGCCTTTAAGGATGGCTCTAAAGGCAAGGGGGCTTCTGGTGAAACGGAGTTCCAACGGTAGGCAGGGAGGAAAAGAAGAAATGCAGGTATGTGTCGGTTCTGGATTGGGGGATGTGGAGTTTGGAAGGCTGGCCTCAGGTGAGTTGGGTTGACGGAATAATGGTACTTTCCCTCTGGGTAATGTCGAAAAGATCACCCATGTTTATTCAAATGTTATTAGGTATCAATTTTTTTTATTAAATAATATGTAAAATGCCAGGAGCAGGGCAGTGACAGGGTGTCAGATATTTCAACCTATGACAAGTTTAGATTGTTTTCGCAACCAGTGAGTGAACTGTTTACTTTCACATGGCCTTGGGCAAAATTAACCCGTGGTGGTGGTTGTTACCATGACCCTAACTGCTTTTTATTGACATTGTCAATGTGGTGTTCTCCAAGTAAACAAATTTTCATGGTAAACAATTTTGGAAATAAAATGTCATATGTTTGACATTGTAGGAGTTATCGTCCGCCTTCTAGCAGTGGTGCCCGATTGGGCACTGCCAACCGGCCTCGTAGCGGCATGCATCCCACGGGCACAGGCAAGTGACACGCTGTTGTAAATAGTCTGCATATGTTAACACAGACAGGTCAACATTTAAAACATTGTTTTTCCTATCTAGCAGCCAATCATTTGGTAGAAATATCGTATAATTGTAACTGATACATTCAGAGACATCAGATTATATATATGTATACAAAGAGTTTCAGGGTAGAATGTGATACAGTGTATATATGTATATACATTTACTTGGTTTAGAGATAAAGTCACTTTTGTATTTTATCCTCAAAATTTAAATAAAAACCTATCATTAAGTATATTAAAAATCCGAAATAAAAGAGATTGGTTGCAAAGTCTGAAATATTTTTTGCAGATTTTTGCAAAATGCGGCATTAAATGATCTTGTTGTCCAAACGTGATACTGTATCTGCACATGCCACCACTATGTGTAGCGGCATGTCTAGGAGATGTCTCGTGTTTATGTAGTGTTGTTGTGTTGCAGCTGCTGGTCGCCCTCCTGGCACGGCCTCCCGTCTCGCCACAGGGATGGTAGGTATACAGGACACGGTTTCTTCATAATGATACATCATCACAGTTGTTTCCTGCACCTAACCTTAGTTGGGTGTGGCAGTTTAGAACATCACATAAAAACATTCTGGTTTTGAATCCTCTCACAGCCATTTCGAAGCTTGGGCAAGTTCATTCATTCCATGTTGTTCCAGTTTACTCAGCTACATGAGTGAGTACCTGGCGAAAGAAGGTGTTGCATGGGTGTTTATGTACAAGTAGTTTTTACTCATTAACTGTAGCATGGCTTAATGCTTCCCAGAGAAGTTGAGACTGTGAACGGTCTGTTAAACAGGTCTGCCAGGGAGTGAAGCGTAAAGTGCTCTGCTGAGTGCTAAGTACCGGATACCATGCTACATAAAAAGTTTATATTCACACTGTTAGGCGAAACATATAAATACTTTTGGGAATGATAATTCAACTGGTTCTAGGTAAAACCTTGATATTTTGAACTTTGCGGCTAATGAAAACAATATCATTGTATCACTTAACAAACATGAAGCAAACAATTTATATTTAGCAGTGATTTTTTATTTAAAGGAAACGGTTGATATGCATAAAATGTACCTTGACTCGAAACGAAAATATTCTCTCTCCAAATCCAATCAACATGATATGTGAAATTTTGAATTGTGTATGTTTCAGACATTTCAGACACTCTCAGTGCAGGAAAACTGGACTGCATTTTAAGCATTATTATGTTAGTTGGATATACATTTCTTCCGTGTATTAACGACATTGTATCCTTGTTTTAGACTCAGGGCAACAAGGCAGGCGGAGGCGTAGGTACGTGAACACACCCTTAGCACACTTCTAGAATGTGTCAGGCTTATTGCAAGATTTAACTGGTTTTACGTATGTAGTTTTCGAAATAACTGGTCTGGTGAACATGCAGTTAATACAGGTACTTCATAAACTACTCTAGTAGACTAATGTTATGATTATTAGTATTGCAATACAGTGCAACACGCTTATAACGAACTACTTTGTGGGTAGCTAACGAGTTCGTTATATCCGTGAATTTGTTATATATACGTGTACGCGTTTACCCGCTAGGTGGCAGTGTTGTGTGTGAGTTTTTAAACTATTCGCCAAGTGTCTATCAAACGCAAAGATATTTTGTTGTGTAACATTTATTTAGATGATACATAAGATGGTTACAAATGTTACTATTAACTGTAGTTATAGCATAAGATCGCAGTCCACCGTCTGTGAAAGAGTAACGAGATACAGTATGATGTAAACACATGCCATGGCGAGCACGTCGCGACAAAGCACACAAAAAACACAAAGTGTGGCAGGATGGAGCCACGATAACTACTACTTCTTGTACAACATGCACAGAATGACACCAGTTAATCTGCTTCGAAGAAGTCCTCCATTGTTGTTTGTTTGCTGTTGGCTGGGGCACCAGACAACAGGAAATCCTCAATCCAGTCGCAGTGCGCTGCAGCGTTGTCTGACTGCATAGCCCTTCATTGACCTGACACACACAGAATGACACCAGTAAATCTGCTTTGAAGAAGTCCTCCATTGATGTTTGTTTGCTGTTGGCTAGGGCACGAAACAGAAGGAAACTCTCAAGCCAGTCGCAGTGCGCTGCAGCGTCTGACTGCGTAGCCTTGTTACGAATGGTTTCCCTAGCTCATTGACCTAATTACTTTGGCTCTTGCGCTCTGCGTGGCCACGGCACGGCTTCCAGGTCACGCCGGGAAGTATTTGCAAACAACCGGGCGATTTTCAGTTGGACAGAAATTCGTTATACGGCGAAATTTGTTCAGGAAAAGGTGTTCGTAATAACCGTGAATTCGTTATACCCGTGTTCGTAATGTGCGTGAACGCTTATAATGGAAAAAATCCGTACGTAAGAAATTGTTTTGTTATATCCGTCAAGTCATTGTATCCGTGTTCGTTATAAGCGTGTTGCACTATACTATTAAAACAAATATATTATTACAATGTGTTTGACAAATGTAAAATTTATTTATATACATGACCATGAAAAAACTTGCACCACTATTTAGGCTAGCCACACATTGCAAACAAGCACTCATACCAAAATTAAAATTTCAGTTCGGTTTAACCATCATTGTTGCATCCAAATATTCACTGCAAAGAGCCATTACAACAGAGCATCGGACTTAGGAGCTTCCTACCCCATTGCTTGTTTCAGCCCTCCAAGCTCAGGTGCGAGTCGCTGACCGTCCAATTACACGGGAGGGACTTACGATGAAGACAGGCATGGTCAGAGGTAATGCATTCTCACATTGACGCTCTACACAAAGTATCCAAAGCAAAAATGCACTCATGTGTATAGTGTGAAATAAGTTTAACCAAACTGTAACAAGAACAACTGTGACAATGACTCTGAGTCTGATATAGCACAGGCAACATACAATTACTTTAAATAAATCGGCAGTCTAATCAAAATGCAAACAAATATTTGCTATTGTCACAGATCGGCGAGGTCTCCGTAACTAGACGGCTCAGGTCTAGTAGGGTTCAGTGTTAATTAGGTCAACACTTGGGAATGCAGCCGGCAACCATCATTAACCCAACAGGGAACAATGGAAATTTTATTTTATTACATATATGAATACCAAAACAAAACTCTTATAGTAACAATAAACACAACAACATCTACCCTCTAGTCTACCCTACCTCAGCTCTCGGATAATTTTTGAAACCCCCAAAAAATACTAGCAAAAAACCCTTAATATTATCCACATTCTAGAGAACTTTACATGTCAACCCAAGTTCAGGTCCGCTCGGACACAGGTAGGTAACATGAAAGAATCTACGCCATCCCCAGAGTAAGAAAAACTAGTCTCGTATAAGTACACACATAGATCGGGAATCTGTATTATTCCAGAATACAGTGAAACAATATCTTAATCACATACAGTATATCGACAGTTCACAATACACTAGTCGGTTACTAACAGCAAGATATAACAACAAAGTGTCACTTCCCTATATACGACGAAGTCGATCGAAAGTTCGTCACACTCGCACCATTGGCCCGACTTGGCTAGCTAGCCATGAAATTACACCCGGACACGATGACATTTCGCCGGAAGTGTCCGTCTCGTTGCCCACCTGCCATACGTCGTCCTATTGCTGACTCAGCCAGCTGTCTGTCGGAAGTCTCCTTCCCCCGTCTGCCGCTCCGATTGCCGTCGCACGTTCGCCTGGTCACATTGACCCGGCTGTCTCACATCACGACATTGCTCCTCGTCTCATCAGCTCATGATGCCCGTCCTCGCTACATTTCTCCTGCCACGAATCTCATGATGCCCGTCCTCGCTACACTTCTCCTGCCACGAATCTCATGATGCCCGTCCTCGCTACATTTCTCCTGCCACAAATCTCATGATGCCCGTCCTCACTACACTTCTCCTGCCACGAATCTTCGCCACGCGCTCGATACATCCGTGCCTTCCCGGCCCACTATGTGGAGTTGTCGCTGGCCGTTCGTTCTCCAAGAATCGCTGTGCAGAGACCCCAGTCCGCACTTTTTCAGATGCCTCCACACACATACACACTGTGATAATGGGAACAACACCTTACTGGTTCCCACACAATCTAGCACATTCACACTTTGCCTACCTCTAGGCATCGGGTGACACTTCACCATTACAGCCTCGTATCTTTTTTTAATTCTCCATGTGCTCTGATCTTTGCAAGACCCTTCTGGGCACCGGGTGACACTTCGCCAATACACCCCCATTATTTCATATAAACCTAAATGTGCCCTGATCTCTGCCAAAGATACTATTTCTGACCTGCAGGCGGTTTCTATACCTAGTCCAAAAAGCATAACACATGACCGGATTGAGTGAATTAAATCATTAAGAACACGATAATGAGCAATACCTAATTTATGCATCATGAAAAACACCTATAATAATGTACTCATCCACATCGACGCGAGTGAATTAAAGGCTAATTATAACCACACTTCAGTGGGCACACCTGAACACCTGCGCTAGTCTATAATTAATTACGCAATTTAATCTACTCTGGTAGTCCACTAGCCTGACCTTTCTGCTTTAACAAAATGACTAAGAAATAGATTCTGAAAATACATAAATAGCAGAAATGCTACAGCTATAAATTTCTGTTTACATTTTGAACAAAATTCTTCCCATAATTCCATGTTCGCACATGTGCAGTTGCAAAAATTGACGATCACTGAACAGGTCAGTGGTAGTCTCTTCCTATGTGTGTGACTTCATCTTTCCAAAATTTCATAGCAGATGCTCAATGTTCCTGTTGTTGAAATTAACAGTTTTAGAAGTGGCAATGCTTTTGGTTGACATGTTAGTAGCCTAACTACAAACATCTTGACTAGGGTATTAAAGGTGATACAAACTTATTCAGAAATGTCACGTTTTACATGATATAGTCTTTGTAATGTTTACTAGGTTGACAATGATATGAATGCATGTCAATTACTGTTCCAGTTTGATATATCAAATGCATGTATAGGTTACGTTTGAATTGTGTAAGATTAATTTGAAAACAATCATTGCTGCACCTTCCTTTTGTCAGTTCATTGAGTATTTGCATTTCCAAGATGTCCTCCAAACGGTTTCAGGTCCACAAAGACAGGTTCAGGATAAAACATACTTCCTTGGTCTTCTAAGGTAAGCAAAGAAAAGAACACTGATTGCTTTATAAATAGTGCACTATGGGAATCCACCAGGTCAACTTTTTGTTGGTTCACATTTGGATATGTTGCTATGGTTAGCTGAAGAAACAAAGTTCTATTTGAGTTACAAACAAAAACACCCATTCACCAGATGGAATAACTTGGTGTAATTTGTAAGTGGCTCCAGGTGATCATCACGGATCCTGGTCTGATAAGAAATTGAGCAATGCAGTCCTTAGTATGCTGGCATGTCCCACAGGGTGCCACACACAGATTGGTGCAGTGGTTCGTCTCCTCAAGTTTCGTACCTGACAATTATGTAAATTTGAACCGGTTTTTACAATGTATATGCTACGTATGTTTTCTACAGTTGCTGGATGTTGCACAAAATGTCACCAATTGATTACGTTATATCAAATAATCATAGAAAACATATGCAGAGTTGTGAAAAACTTGTCACATGTTAAGATAATTTTGAACAATCATAACAAATCACACATAACATTGTGAATATCTAACATCTGGTATGAACCTTTAACACACGCATGCGCACACACGCACACCATTCCAACTCACCCTTGTTCCTCCAACCATACATTGTCTGATTTATAACTAACCAGGACATTTCTTACAAACCATGCAACTTTTACTTATCTCCAGGGGCAAAATCAACGAACTGAACACAGAGATTATTCGGCTACAGAAGGAGGTGGAAACCATCACTGAAGACCAGTCAAGTTATCTATCATACGAGAAACGGTCGGTGTCTGTCATGTCTTCAGTATTCACAGATTCTCTTGTGATTACAGCACTGAAATGTATCTATAAAACAGTTATTAAAAGTCCTCTAATTACATTATCCCCTGTATTTGATGAAGCTCTTTCTTGTAGCTTTTATTTTTACAATTCATCGATCCACAAAGTGTGAATTAGTGTTTTAAAAACACATTATTATTTTTAATATTAAGCTCAGAATTAATTTTACCTGGGTTAATTACAGTGACTTTAGGATGTGAATACAATAATACTCTCATATTGTAATTGATAACTTAAACATTTACAATTAAGGCCAGACACCTCGGGTGAAATTGTATTTTTGAAAAAAAATACTCAAAATGGTTTTCTGCCAGATTATGATAACTTTGTATGCATACTATCAATAAAGTTCACTTAGTATGATCTATTCCATACTTTGGGCAAAAAAACTGGCACAATTTGCACAAATAAAAAAATAATCTATCTACCTGCCATGTCTGGCCTTAATACACTGTACGAATAGCTAAATGTTGACAACCGTGAACGATCCTCCTAAATAACGTTAACATAGAATGTATCTCTATTTTCAACAACAACAATAAACAATACTAGTAGTGAATTATAAATTGTAAAAAAAGCAAGAAGTGTAATACTTATAATTACTTGCCTTGTTGTACATAAAGAACTGCATAAAACTGTATAAAACAGTACAATTTTACACGTGCGACATCACCTAGAATACATAAGACAACTTTCATGTCCATTCACTGCAGGCTGTTCGTAAAAACAAATTTTAAGTTATAATATATGATACTAGTCAGTTTTTTACTATAAATACACATTAAATACATAACTATTCAATAATTTTGCTTTATATTGTATTTTATTTATATAATTCCAGGGCGGAATCGTTGGCATCTGAGATCCGTGACTTACAGGGGGAACTGGCAGACTACAATACTGTATGTTATTGCAATCATGTCTTCTCCAATACCTGTTTATAATCTGTAATAAAGTAATAACAAAGGTGACAAGGCTTCCTGCGATAACCACAGGGGCATCTCACTCTTGAGCATAGGAGGGAAGATCATGGCCGGCGTCATTCTAAACCACATCACACGCCACTTGCACCCACTCTGTTCATCCTACTGTTTGCTACAATGCTGTTTGCTGCACTGTACAAGACTGGTGCTGGTATCACCATCCGCTACTGATACGATGGTCACTTCTTTGATCTGAGGTGCCTGAAGGCCAGCGAACTAGACATGCAAGACCTTGCCAATTGCCTCGCAGAAGCTGCAAGAGCCTTCGGCCTGACCATCAGCCTTCAAAAAACGGAAATGATGCTTCAACCTGCACCTGGCCTCCACCCCCGAGCCATCCATTGAAATCGAGGGCACCAAGCTGAACAGTGTCAACAGCTTTACTTACCTCGGAAGTTGCCTGACTTCATTGTGCAGCCTGGACAGAGAGGTGTTTAATCGGCTCGCCAATGCACGAGCCTCCTTTGGTAGACTGTGGAAGCGCATGTGGAATGAACGCGGCATCAAGTTGAATACAAAGTTGGCAGTCTACAGGGCTGTTCTCCTGACCTCCTTGCTGTATGGCTGTGAGACATGGACACTGTACAGGAGACACCTGAAAGTGCTTGATCAATTCCACCTCCACTGCCTCCACAAGATAAAGGCCATCTCTTGGAAAGACCGAATCTTCAACACTGAAGTGCTCTGTCATTCCAAAACAAGGCCTTCCATGCCTTTGAGGAGAAGCGCAAGCACCAAGCCCGCAAACAGAGAAAACCAAAGCCTGCTTCTGCAGTAGCCTGCCCCAAGTGCAGCCGTATCTGCACGTCCAACTTTGGGCTGCATTCCCACCTCCGGCATCACTGACGTCTTTGTCGCTTGCATTATCACAATCATGTCTTCTTCAAAACCTGTTTATAATCGGTAATAATTCTGTCACAAATTGTTAATATCTGTGATTGATAGATCAATAAAGTCTGGTTTAGTTATCAGTAATTTGATCATGTCCTGTAATTCTTTGTAGATATAACCAAACTTAATAATGTTGAAATAATTTCATAACTCAACATTCATGTAGTAGGCATATTGTACATAAATTAACTATTTAGACAGTAGAATAAACTGAAGACACATGTTATGTTAACAGTTTTAAACAATTACCAGGTATAACATATACATAATTAGTACAATTTGCTGTTGACAGCTGGTAGACAAACTGAATACTGATGACAGTATTAACGACATACGCATGGACTGTAGTGAGGTAAGTGGGTAGTATTTTATCACCTGTAACCTGAATATATTTACACATTTATCGGTGTATAACAATAATCAAGCTACTGTATGTAAGTTTGTTACTTATCATTTTCCTTTAATTTTTTAAGAAATTCCAGCTTGGCTTGAGGGTTCATACGGGATGTTAGAAGGACGTTAATAAATTGTTCGCAAAGTTGTATGCATGTTTTTGTGATTGCTCCAAGCTATGTAAATGGTAGGGGATGTTTTTTTTCTTCAAATTTATGCTGTAGCAAATACCAGGTACGAATACTTCTATATTCTGTATGTGTTTTTAGCACCATCGGGAGGATGGGCTTATAGCACCATCAGGAGGATGGGCTTATAGCACCATCAGGAGGATGGGCTTATAGCACCATCAGGAGGATGGGCTTATAGCACCATCAGGAGGATGGGCGTACAAAAACAGTTCTGTAGCAACCATTACGTGTACCTTGTGTTATTTACTGATGTGTTTGTGTGTTTCATTGTACAGCTGAAGGTACAGAATGACCGGGAGAACAAGTCACTCGATACGTTGTTTGAGGCGAAGAAAGAGTGAGTAGCACTAAGTTGACACTTCATTTACTGCCAGAAACATCATACTCATCAAATCTGCCTTATTTACCGGTATAATAAAATACTATTTTAATGAAAACTTGGATAGGCTCTTGCGTAAGACATTTTAATATTTGCCAGTAACATACGTCTTTTGTAGAGAGAGTCAGAAAAGTTATTTTGAGTGAAGTACTTACAATTATCAAATAATGAAATTTGCGTGTGAAAAGACAATATTGCCTACTACCAAACTACCTATCTTGGCTGAGTAAATAGCAGTTGGTTGTCACGTGATCAGTTTGTGCCTTGGCCTACTCATGTTGCCAGAAGTACAAAACATGATGTAGGCCAAAGGTGTCGCCGATGAAAAATCAGGCAAGATTTAAGTGGGAGATTCCAGACTGTGACAGATGTTATAATCAGTGGCTGTGACTGTTGTTAGGGGTGTAACGATGTATCAAACTATCGATGCATCTCCATAGTCAATGTCGCAATGCAATACTACTGATAGTAAATTTGACTAGCGATAGCACAATTAACTATCGATAGTAACAATGATAGGCTAAACACATCAGCAGGTTAAATTAGGTTTACTTATGTTGCTGTATTGCTATTCACAAAAGTGATTTTTCCACTTTATTACGTGATGTTTACTTATTTATTGAGTCCACCGACCCAACGTCAACAATTGTCAATGCCAGCATCACTCACAGATCACCATTATGAAGCAATGGACTCCAGATCTAAGCGATGGTGCCACCCGTCAATTTTGGCTGGGTCCACACGATATGTAGCTCAACCCACATCAAGTGAAATTGGAACATAAGCATATTTAGCTATCGCCATAGTATCACGATAGTAAATACAGCTATATCGCAATACTGCCGCGATAGTAAAACTCTCCCCGGTAGTCATCCCTACCTGCTGTTGGTCGTCTTTGTTTGTTAGTACTGTATGCTTACATGTTAACTTCCTGAACCTCTTGCACATCTCTCTGAAAATAAATGGTGTTGATCATTATTGTAATTTGCCTGTTTGACAAATATTGTACTTTGCCTTTATCAAGTGAAATACTTGATGTATCCCTAAATGATTAACACAATATTTCACAGTTTTAACACTTTGAAAACAATGCATGTTTGTGACAGGAAGGAGAGTATGATACGACAGTTTGAGGTAGAACTTCAACAGGAGAAGAGTATGACAGACACGCTTGTGGAACACATGGTGAGTTATCATACCTATATCTCACCCTCATATCTCGCCACTCCATCTTACAAATACTTCATAATCATATGAAATATATTGTTGATGGCTCCAAGATCCCATTAGTCAGCAAGAAATAAACTTACTTTGGAGCAAATGTTGAAACATATTTGATGTTTTGACCCGTCCACAGTGGATCTTGTTCACGAACTGACATCAGTGCTTGAACGAGATCCACTGTAGATGGGTCGAAACGTCGCGTATATTGATGTTTGTTGCCGGTTTCCTCAGTGTATGTCTAATCCACCTCCATTTTCTCTTCATTTGTATATATCAAACATTTCAGCCTCTTTGATTTCGGATTCTTAAGATATTCCAACATCATGTACAACTTAATTACTTTGGCCTATCTGCTCGCTGGGAGCGTAGGTCATCGATCATTTGACCTTCGTGTACTCATGTCGGTTTTATACCACTTTTTCGATTTCTCTTCCAGTTTATCCCACCTGCTTTCTTTCCCTTTCAGTGTCTATCTGCCAGGTGTTTCTCGGCCTTCCTCTTCTTCTCTTCCCTAGGGGTTCCATGTAATTGCTTGTCGTGTGATGTTTGTTGCAGGTTTCTTCAGTGTATGTCCTATCCACCTCCATTTTCTCTTCTTTATTTCATTTTCTATTGATATTTGTTTGGTCCGTTCCCATAGTGTAGTGTTAGGTATCTTGTCTGACCATGTTTTAAAGAGTACTTTTACTTCCACTTGAGTTGCTTTTTCCCCAGTTACTTGTACTTTTTCTCAAGTACAAAAACACATGTACTTGTACCAGCTTGTCTCGAGTAGCTTCTGTGATGTGCTGTTGTTTGTCAGGACTCTGATATGCGTCAGAAGTACCTGCAGCTGAAGGACACCAACGAACACCTGCTGCGGCAGCTTGAGAACGGACAGCAGCAGATGGACCAGCTGAACGTGAAGAAGGAAATGCTAGAAGAGGCGAGTGACCCCCACTTGACCTGGTTGTTTCAGGGGTCGGCCAGTTTTAATTCCTTGACATTTATAGTATCATTGATATTTTCTTTATTACTTAAAAAGCACCTTAAATGTCCTCCCTACATAGTTCTTGTTGCATCATGATGTTCAATGGACTTCAGTTATCATCTACATAGATGTGGTGCGCAGCAGTTAGAGCATTGGACCCTCGTTGAGAGGTTCCAGGTTTGGTTCATTACATTTAGACAGTATTTATACATACTATATCTCAATCCAGTGATTTATTTACAATTGTATATTTAAATTCTGTATTATGTTTTTATTCTTCTTTTTAAAATGTTATTAAATATTGACTATGTTTTACTAATGCTGTATTCTGAGTACAGCTGAACAGGTTTTTAAATCTGGATACACTGCGCTGTACAAATACTATTTATTACTAACATCATACTGCAGTATATAAGAACTTACTTTGACACAATGTGTCAAGTGACACATGATGACACCTGGTGACTGGTGACATATGGTGCGATGTGACACGTGTTGTCCATTGCAGGAGCTGTCAGTGTCCCCGGTGAAGCAGGAGGCGGTGCGACTCTACGAGCAGCTCCACGAGCTGGAGGAGAAGCGCGACCAACTCCTGGAGGAGACGCAGTCCCGCGGCACCCCGCAGCAGGAGCGCGAGAAACTGCTTAAGCAAGTGAAGGAGGACAACAGTGAGATGGCCAGCATGGAGAAACAGTGCGTGCATCCTACCATAACCACTCTCCGTCATTGGGGCTCTCATCGCACACATTGGTGCATGGTTCACTCGCTAGGGGGCACCAGTTTGTTGAGATATAACTACACTTAGTCTCTCACTAAAGGGCAGCACTCTTCGCCTGGCTCCCTTGCGGGGGCGTCCACGTCACTCAGTGGCTTCTGCTTTTCTTGTTATTTCCCTCCGTCTCTGTCTGACTTCCATTCTTGGCTATTCATGCCTGCCCTCCTAAAGTCTCTTTTCATCGTTCCATGTCAGCTTTGGTCTTCCTCTTCGTCGTTTGCGACCCTCTTCTGCTTTCCATGCTCTTTTTGACAGTCTGTTTTCGCACATTCTTTGCATGTGTCTTGCCCATCTCATTCTGTTGCCCACTACTTTCAGGATCGCCACTCGGTTTGAGATATATCTACACCTGGTGTCTCATTAGGGGACAACAGGTGGTTAAGATATATCTACACCCTGTGTCTCACTAGGGGGCACCACTTGGTTGAGATATATCTACATCTGGTGTCTCACTAGGAGGCACCACTTGCTTGAGATATGTGTACACCAATGTTTCACTAGGGGGGGCACCACTTGCTTGATAAATATCTAGCATTATCTACCCCTGGTGTCTCACTAGGGGGCACTACCATGGAGAAATAGAGGTTACTATATAAATTCTAGTGAGAGATGTCTGTTAATGGGCATTAAAAAGCTGACTGACGTTTACTGTGATTTATTTACGTCACCACATTAAGTGCTCGATATAACTAAGTAAGGCGATGTTTGGTTTTTCAGAGTGAAGATGTTGACAGATCGGATTGACGGCATCCAGGACGAAATACGACAGCTGGACATAAACATTGAAGAAAACCAGGGTAGACAAGTTAATTTTGTTACGAAGACGAAAATTGAGGGGAAAAGCAGCACATATTTGCAAAAATTAAGTGAGAACATTAGGCTACTTGTGCAATACTCGAGGCTGTAGTTTACTCCGCTGCTGCTTTGCTCTGGGTGACACCAGCTAGCTAACCTCATCGACATTCTCTGTCTTTTTTTAACATCTAACTGTTCATTGTGTAGTTCTGAGATTTACGATAGCGTCACTGTACATTAATATATTTTCCACTCAGTAGGTGGCACCTTTGTAGTAATACAAATCATACAATCATTATAATTTATAAATATTTTTTTTAATTACCACTTTTATGACCAATTAATGATTTAGATATCAGTGAAATAACATATTTAGCCAATTTGAAAATTTCACAAAAAATGTCGATTATCGACTCGTTGCAGTTATAGCCACCTGGTGGTATCCACGGAGAGAGCCACGCCTTGTCATTTCTAACCTTCTCACCATGGTGACGAGTTCTCACACCGGTTTTGGATACTGAACGCAGTCGGGTCATTTCTTTGTACATACGTGCCTGCTATAAACCACATGGCGTTTCCTGTTTGTACTAAACACTTCTTGTCTTTCCATTAAAATCGTTCTCGTTATTATGTTAAGAATTGATAAACCAATTGCTTCTAAGCTATATCTGAACTAATGCTTCTATAATAGTGACTAATTTCTCAGGGTTCCCAAACACTGGACTTTTCACTTTTTGTTAAATAATTATAAAAAAAAAAAAAAAAAAAAAAAAGATTGCACTGGTGTGTGAAATTGGCATGTACTAGGTTGTCATGTCATTCTTTGGCAGTTATGTACCTGACATATTTTGGACACCAGCCAATCGGGAGTGGTT
Source organism: Escarpia spicata (assembly GCA_963995525.1). Lineage (NCBI taxonomy): Eukaryota > Metazoa > Annelida > Polychaeta > Sabellida > Siboglinidae > Escarpia > Escarpia spicata. The sequence continues at coordinate 26,855,349 of OZ023208.1, forward strand.
TTACAGAAATCCCCCATTTATGATTGCAAAAATTATACAAAAAAGATAATGACATTATTTTCGGCCCAGAATTGCATAATAATATGTAATGACATTGTTGGGAACCCAGTATTTTGATGGTGCATGTTTTACGCTATAAATTCCCCCTGAACATATTCAGCACTGCATGCTTTGTATGGCTTACTTTAATGGGTTTATTACGCAATGTTTACATTGTGTGGGATTTGTTTCATTTTTAAATATCTGCATGTAATAAATATTTTATAAAATATGTAATATTTTATAGACAAAAAAATCATTATTGGCTTTGTAGTTTTGTATGTCTAACTATGCATACTTTTTTCATTGTGAATTATCCTGAGTTGCACGTACATCAACTGAAGCCATATTGTACGGATGGTCACGTACGTGTTAACTTATGTGTTTCTGTGAAGTTAGAGCAGCCTTGATGGCTTTTAGTTTGTTTGCAGGGGAGAGAAACCAGAAGTATAAAGACCTCAAGCGCAGGGAAGAGACAATGGACGGTGGGTACATGGGTGCATTTGGGGAGCATGGGGCCATAGCTAGCCTTGGCAACCTTTTCTTTAAAACAAACTTAATTTCTATATACCAAATATTTGAGACATGAAAATATGTCAAATGTAGTGTTCCAATAAGCGTACAGGGGTGTGCACCCATTGTGTGGGGTACCTGTGTACAGCCACCCCCAGCAGACATGACTGGGGAACTATGTATGCATCCACATATGAGCACAAGAATACCAGAATACTGTAAAGTCTGATAACTTAAGTGAACCTTTTGGTGTTTTTGTGACTAGACTCACCCACCCCCGGGCCCCACATACAGAGAGCCTAGATAAGCCACATTGTGAATGGAGTAGTTTAGTTTCTTCTTTCTATGACATTTGAAAGGTTAGTTAAACATATTGAATGTTATTATTTAGTATAATTACCTTCCACGAAATATTCAGGAAGTTTTTCGAAATCATGTTTTCACCCTAAATTGTCTCGCTGTGATGATGACAATTGTGTATGCGTTATTTCATGCTTAATGATTCCAATTTGTTGTATGTCTCAGCTCGGGTTCCTGCAATTTTAGTGCTATAGACGTTTATTATTGTAGGCTAAAGGTATAGATATTTATAGATTTCATTAAATCATCATAATCAACTATGGTGACATACTTACTAAAGTTGAGCTTCTAAATATAGCACATGCATAATTTAATTAGTGTAATGTTTTAAAGATAACAGTATTGCTCACGGTTGATTAGATATTTCTTTTGTTGATCTTTCAAGAGATTTAGCACTGTGCCATGCTACAAAATGAGTCGATGAGTTTACTTGAGAATACCTTAAGACGTTTTTATTTTTACTGTGGTATCCTGTTTCCATTTTTAGATTTCCTCGGTTCATTTGAAGACACCAAAACACAAGAAATGGTGGGTGGTTTCTATTGGCTAATAAATAGCTTAACCTTTCCATGAGAAGCTTACATTTTGCTGACAGAGGGTTCGAATATAGAATCAAACATTTTGTGTAACTTTAGCAGAGGAATTTAAAATACATAGTAATTATTTATGATGAATGTATATGTAAAAAGTATATGCTAGAAAGTATACAAAAACATTTATAGACAATACCTACCCAAACATCTTCCATAATTCTAAAACATGTGCACCATTTTGGTGGGAACCTAATATTAGAAAGTGCTTAGGAATGCTTAATCTTAAGCTCTAGTACTGTATGTATGTGTTGTAAATAAAGTAGGTTTTGTAACAGCTTTTTGTGTAATTTCTCTGGTTAATGTAATATTTAGGTATAAACAGAATTTGTCCATCTTTAGGAGAACTGTTTTCCATGACTTGATGTGTGTTTTCCCTGTGGTTTAGGAAAAGATTGAGCAACTTGAGGCAGACATTGTTCTTATCCTTGAACACATGAGTCGGGTGAGTTACAACTTGAGTCAAACATTGTTCTTATCCTTGAACACATGGGTCGGGTGAGTTACAACTTGAGTCAAACATTGTTCTTATCCTTGAACACAAGAGTCAGGTGAGCTAAAACTTGAGTCAAACATTGTTCTTATCCATGAACACCTGAGTCAGGTGAGTTAAAACTTGAGTCAAACATTGTTCTTATCCTTGAACACATGGGTCGGGTGAGTTACAACTTGAGTCAAACATTGTTCTTATTCTTGAACACATGGGTCGGGTGAGTTACAACTTGAGTCAAACATTGTTCTTATCCTTGAACACATGAGTCAGGTGAGCTAAAACTTGAGTCAAACATTGTTCTTATCCTTGAACACCTGAGTCAGGTGAGCTAAAACTTGAGTCAAACATTGTTCTTATCCTTGAACACCTGAGTCGGGTGAGTTAAAACTTGAGTCAAACATTGTTCTTATCCTTGAACACCTGAGTTGGGTGAGTTACAACTTGGGTCAAACATTGTTCTTATCCTCAAACACATGAGTCAGGTGAGTTACAACTTGAGTCGAACATTGTTCTTATCCTCGAATATGACAGAATAAAATGTATACTCAGATGTATGACATTGCAATAATTATGTAGTGAGTTCTGGTGATCTGATGATCTTTTTTATCAAAGTTTTCTCATATGCCTGATTAACTAACACTGCTTTTCCCAGTAATTTAGCAGTAAAAGCATTATTTCACACAGTCGCCGTAGTTAAATAAAGCTTTTACTACTGAATTACTACCATTACTCCTGATGTAATGATGTACTTCTGTTCATGGAAGTAATTTTGTGCTCTAACATTGTGTCGTTAGATATTTCATTTAAATATTGTCACATAAATAATGTACAGTCCACAATGTTTTGCCAAGATAAAACAAATTAATATAGTTTCATTTCGCCATCATATAAAAACTTATCTTTCTAACGTTGCATATCCTCCTTAGCTTCTTAGCAATTCCATCCATCTGTTGTCTTGCACATGATTATGAGAACGCTTAATCCTTTCATTTTGCTTTGCCACTGAGCTCGGATTTTCTGAGGATATTGGCACTAAAGAAGTCATTTTATTTATTTTGATTATTTGAGTGTGATATTGACAGAACATGGCTCGATTCACTCACCTTCCCACTCCGGGTGAGTTAGAGTCGATGAAGGACGACCTTGCCTTCAAGGAAGGGGAGATGGAGAAGGCAAGGGCCACGGGAACAGGTCTCGCGGGGGGTAAGTTGTGTCTCACTTGTAACACCCTCCATTGGCCCATTGCAAAGTGTGTTCACTGATGTTCATGTATGCTTAGGCAGACCCAGGGGAATTTAATTGGCCGCACTATGCCTGTGCTAGGGTGGTGTGCCCCCCTAGACTTTTTGAATGTAACCCTGTTAAGTGCCCTCCATATGTTCTGCAATTATTAACATTGCCATGAAAGCTTACAAACAGCACACCCCGTTTTCCGATCCATGGTGCTCCTGTGAAAATTCTTCAAACCCCCCCATCTTCTGATGTCAGGATCTGTTAGTGAGATGGCGGAGTCATGCTGAAACTCCAGCCCACAGCTCACCCATTATAAATTTGGTTGCATACTTTAGGGGGTGCAATTGGGGATTTGCCCCCCCCCCCCCCCCCCCCCCGCAGACTATCCTCTCTGTATCTGCCCGTGTTTATGTGATGGGTCACAAAGTACAGACCTTAAGGTACACTTTGGTGGTAGTTAAGAGCACCATATAAAGGGTAGTGTTTTAGTTTTACAATGAAATCACTGTCATCAGTGCAGATCAATTTTGTGGTTGAAAAGAGTTAGGTATTTACGTGTGAAAATCATGTGGTAAACTGCATTTAAGTAAAAACGTGACTTGAGAATTATGTACGATGACGTTATTCAGCATCATCGGTATTGAAGAAGTCAGCATGAGACGTTAGATGAAAGCCTCTACCAGGTAAAAATACACTTTGGATATAAAAAAACGCAAGTTTTTGATATGGCTTGAGAATGTATTTCATTTATTTTATAACTTAAAGAACTGAAACTTCCAGAGAGTGCAGGGCATGGTGATTTTTTTCTGAATTTTTAGACACTTTTTTCAAGGTTATTTTTTTTTAAAGAGGTAATATTTTACCATGACAGAGACAGCAAAGCTTCACCAAGACCTGCAGAAGGTGGAACAGCTTGACACAAAGATCAGCACTGAGCTTGACCTGCTGAAGAAGAAGGTTACAATGATGACCTCTGAACTTGAAACCTACTCCGATATCGATAAGCTAAAGGCAGACTCCGAGACCAAAAAACAGGCAAGTATCTGGGGTGGTATTGGGAATTGTTGTCATGACTTCCCCGTACGTACGTAGCATCAAGTAAACTTAATTGTTCAAAAATATGTGTACATATGATAATAAAATATAAATTATGATATTGAATTTGTTTGTCTTTTAAAATTTTGAGATGCCTCTTGTAAATTATGGTGCAGTTCGTAAACTCTGTATGTTCAAATTACGTAAGTGGGTTTACCTGGTAACTGTGACACTTCAGCTGCATTGTTCAGTCACAGTGTCAACCCAGTTTTGTCAGTTCCAATTCTAGTTCGTCAGTTCCATAAATTTACTGCAATTCCATCTTGCGTAAAAATAAATTCCAATTCAAAATGTTCAATTCCAAAATGCTAAAGAACAATTCAATTCTGATTTGTTTTAACAGTTTTACTTCTACTTGCAAACGTGTGAACACTCATTTTAAATCAGATATATGTAGTTAAAACAAATTCACTATAGTTCATTCAATGACACCTGAAAAAGTCAAGTATATTGGCTCATGTCTGCTACGGCAAATTATTCATTTCCAATAAAAATCATTCCAATTCCACCTAATTTTTCAAAATCAATTCCGGAATTTGAATTGGCTTTCAGTTCCGATTCCAGAATGGAATCGACCCCATGCCTGACATTGTTGTCAATGAAGGTTTTGTTGTCAGAAATTGGGGGAGGATAAAGTGACGTTACACAAACGCCACGAGACATTCAAGAAGGTGATGAAAGAGAAGACACAGCACTATGAGTCGATCAAAGCTCACCTCAATGACAACGAGACATACACACAGGTGAGAACACTCGCAAACACATACACACAAACACATACACACAGGTGAGAACACTCGCAAACACATACACACAAACACATACACATAGGTGAGAACACTCGCAAACACATATACACAGGTGAGAACACTCGCAAACACATACACACAGGTGAGAACCATCGCAAACACATACACACAAACACATACACACAGGTGAGAACACTCGCAAACACATACACACAAACACACAGGTGAGAACACTCACAAACAAATACACACATACACACAGGTGAGAACACTCACAAACACATACACACAAACACATACACACAGGTGAGAACACTCGCAAACACATACACACAAACACATACACACAGGTGAGAACACTCACAAACACATACACACAAACACATACACACAGGTGAGAACACTCTCAAACACATACACACAAACACATACACACAGGTGAGAACACTCGCAAACACATACACACAAATACATACACACAGGTGAGAACACTCGCAAACACATACACACAAACACATACACACAGGTGAGAACACTCACAAACACCACAGGAGCCAGTTCACAGTTTAAAGGAAGTGTGTCTCTTTCTAGTTTTTTTCATTTATTAATTAATATAATGTTCTGAAGATAATAGTAAGTATGTTAAAGGTATACTGCCCACCAAATTGTTTTAGTAAGCCACACATATCAGCGAGGTTTTCGTAACTAGATGGCTCAGGTCTAGTAGGGTTCAGTGTTAATTACGTCAACATTTGTGAATGCAGGCGGCAACCGTGATCAACGCAACAAGGAAAAATGGATTACATATATGAATACCTAAAAAACTCTTATAGTAACTAAACAACAACATCTACCCACTAGTCTACCCTAGCTCGGCTCTCAGATAATCTTTGTAACCCAAAAAATACTAGAACGTGGTTATAATTAGCCTTTAATTAAGTCGTGTGCCCGCTGATGCGTGGTTATAATAGCGAGTACTATTAATATCAAATGTGCAGCACAGCTTGATCTGATCTATTATTAGATGTTTTTAATATTTTATTCATGGATAAAAACTTATGTATACTAGAGTGCAGATTTGCTAGTATCCAAAGTTCATGTAAACATCTCAAAATTCCATGGTAACACGGTATTGTGTACTTTTTAACAAACCTAAAACTTTTATATTGAATGATGACAAGCCAGCCAGGTTTACTAACAATCGTAGCTGTAATATTAGAAACAATCTGTGAACGTACAAATCTCACATTTTCATGTTTCGGTTCAAATAAATGGGGAAACAGGGACTTTTCATAAACGGCTGACTGGAAAGGCAAGACCCGTAGACACACAGACCCAACCCACACTGACTGCTGCCATCGCCGTTGCCCCCATCTAGGCAGTCGGATTGATGGGTCGGATGTTATAATTATACTTAATCGAAAAGTTACCCGATGGATGACATTACAAGCTGGATAAACAAAAATGCATAAGCTTCCTGCATTGTTAAAAGTAGCTGTCAATAAACATTATGTCTACAAATTGCTGATTTAAAAAGCCATTGCTTGCAATAACTCACCTCAAAATCTGAAATGTTGACTGTGTGTGACGTCACCAGTCTGTGTGTTTCACTGCGCGTGCATGAATATTCGTTATACTCGAGCTGCATATTTAATCATCCAAGTGGCAGCAAGCTCAAAATGATTCGTGTAAACACAATTAATTATCGGCTTTTGATGCAGATAACACCCAAATTATGCATAAACATGCAAGACGTAAGTAGCAGAGAAAGTACTTGTGGGAAATTATAACGTTTTGATACAGTACATCTCGACTGTATATTAGCTTACAAAGAATCGCTTTAAAGGCTAATTATAACACACTTACCACGCTTCAGTGGACACAAAACTTAATTAAAGGCTAATTACAACCACGCTTCAGTGGCCACACCTGAACACCTGCGTTAGTCTATAATTAATTACGCAACTCCTGCCTGACCTTTCTACTTTAACAAAATGACGAGACTAAATGACCGGGAAATAGATTCTAAAAATACATCAATAGCAGAAATGCGACAGCCTGTAACAAGGTTCACAATTTTAAAGTTACAATCCTGCAGCATGTTCAAATGGTTAACAAGACATCCAGTTTCAAAACTTTAAATTGAAACTTTTATTTTTTTAATTACTATAAATTTTCTTTCTGCGGTTTGCACAATTGCCTAGCCAAGTGGTTCAAACATTGCTACCTTAACACCACTAAAACATCTTGAAGAAAGGTGTACCTCCATGGAACAACATTATTGTAGGTCAAATAATTTACAGGCTGCTGATTTGCATTGTCGATTTGACGTTTCAGTTGGGAAACTTGGAGAAGAAATGGCAACACCACGAACAGAACAACTTTGTGCTCAAAGAATGTATCCTTTGATTCACCAACACAGATTCTCATTCGATCGCACTACATGTTATTTCATGTTTATATGCAGCATTTCAGTTTACATGTCCACTTATAATCACAAGCAAGGAAGCATTCTTGAATATACACAGCTGCATTCTTAACTTCTATGCTCACGATGGGAAAATTTGGCCATGTAAAAAACCATGCCACTGAAATCTTGTGATCTTAACACTCTTAGCCTGTTTGAATACACTGCCTGACCATGCACTGATTCACAGGACACATTCTGGCCATAGAGCGATTTACGCAGTGCAGATAGGACGCAGTTTTTTTTATCTAGGCGACTTACAAGATTTGAATTCCACCGGTTTATGTCTTAAGTACTTCACAGTCTGTTTGCACAAATTTTACACAACAGGTATTAGATATTTAGCAGAGAGATATCTTATGGAAGAATTTGATCAGGTTTTTGTTAAAATGGCTTAAAACATTAGGACACACAATTTGTATTCTCACCAGTAGAATTCGAGTCTGTGTCTGTTTTAAATTGACTTACATAATTTAAGTATCAGCAAGATCTCGGTCTTAGAAACAAGAGGATCGATTGTCTTTAATGTCTTCACAAACTTGAGCTGCCATGTTTTTGACTGCACTGGTCATCTCCTTGACCACTGGTCAGTCATAGCGACGAAGACAATGGAGAGCGACTACAGCGTCATTGCAAAGAAAGTCTCGAGTATGATCGGCAGCTGCAACAAAGCCATACAGGACCAGCTCCTCAACAAACCAACCATCGCCTGACCTCATTCACCCTCGAGGACATTGCCTGACCTCATGACACTACAGCACATTGTCTGACCTCATGACACTACAGCACATTGCCTGACCTCATGACACTACAGCACATTGTCTGACCTCATGACAAGATCTCAGTCACTACTTGGCAACTTGTCTCTTTCACATTCAAGCACCCACACACACACTCACATCACAGCCTTCATCACAGACAAATGCGCTAGTGAAATTACTGACGTCTTCGTACACATAAATATACACTTGACTTTTCTTCCTTGCCCCATATTCAATGATTGCTCTGCATCTAGTTGAGAATGCTTCCAATGTCGACAAAAGCGAGGAAAAAGGCTTAAAGGTTAAAAACACAATAATACAACAACTCAAAATCTGTTTCCTGGGAGAAATATGCTAAGGAAGATGACAGGAATGCCAAGATTGCATCAAGTAATTTGTATAATTTATATACTGGCTTGTTTTTATTGGAAAAAGAATTAAAATGTCATCGGAGTTGGTGAAATTTAAAGCAATGTTGTTGCAAACTGGACTTAGTATTTATTTGTTAGATGTTATTACAATATTAGTGTGTGTAGATTGTCTGTTACACTTTGTATTAAACTGATATGAACAACAGTTGCGTGTTACATGTTTGTAATTTCTCTAACAGCACAAACTAAATACTAAAAAATATTCCTTCCAAATAAAAAAAATCAAAGTAAGAATAATAGTTTATATGGATGTGCTTCTGTGATAATTAATTTTGATTAGTTTGATAAAAAAAACTTCCTGGAATAATTCCTTTCATGCTTGAACTTGAATCTTATAATCAAGGCCTGTGTTTGGTGCATATTGTTGTCAAAGCTTGTTCATTTTAAGGTTGATTTTAATATAGTGGCAATAATAAAACACAAGTAGAAACTGAACTGAGATTATGGATTCCCAAACAGAAGGCCGACGGGTGTACCGATTAGTTCCAGGCAAATGTTTGTGAATCACTAGTGACGTAGTCTATCTAAACAAGCTGATACTATGTTCTGCAAGTGTCCATGCATGTGTTTGCAGACATGTGAACTTAGTATCACGCGCATGCATGCACACATCCCACACACACACACGTACACACAACATATAAATTATAATATAACAAATGTTGTGCACATTTGATTTATATTTGAAAAGCATTTTCATATTAACAATTCATAACGTAATAGACTTAATATTCGTACATAATTTCATCAAAGTACATGATTTCCAGTGCAAACTCGCACTGCTGGGCTTTGTATATGTAGAAGGAAATGGCTACAAACATGATTTCATTGCATTGCAACCAAGAGACGTCCATGAAAAAGAAAACATGAGTGACATCATAGCAAGGCGACATTGTGCTAACAGCTACCGATGCAGGTCTGCACGATTGCTGAGAATGCTGCGCATACGACTAACATTGCACATAGCTGCATTGTAACCAGGCTTAATTGTCAGCGCTATCTCGAATGCCTTCAGTGCCTGTACGTGACAGTCGAGCGTTGCATAGGCATAACCTAACAAGGAGAAGCACAACGCCTTCATGCGGTCGAGTCCGTAGTTCTCGACAAAGTACGATTCGTATTTACAGTGGTTCGTTTCATAGCCTAGCTGCTCGACCGTGTGATTGGCGTCGACGACGTTTCCCATGCGTGCCTCACACAGCGACTTGAGGTAGAGAGCGATGATTGTCGACGGCATACGGATGTCTTCACGTCCCTCCAACTCGAAGCGGAGATCGTCGATAAGGATTGGGTCTTCGGTGTGGTCAAACTCGACCGTGTCCTTGTCGATGACTCCATTCAGAAACCCCTGTTGCAGCGTCGTGACAGCCTGGGCGTAGCGGCTACGACACAAGAGGTAGTAGCCGTAGTTGATGAATGGGAACGATTTCCATGAGTAGCGCAGAGCCTTTGCGAATGACCCCTCAGCAAGATTGTAGCAAGTCGCCGCAGTCGTCGTCACACCGTGGTTCTCTGCGTTTGTTGCCTTCACGTGGTACAGACTCCCGATGTTCGTCTCAATCAATTCCAGGTCCTCTGCGGCTAGTCGACTCTCCAACTGCAGTGCTCGCTCATAGTACACCAGCATGCTGTCAAAGTCACGCAGTCGTGAATACGTGAAGCCCAGTGACGCACAACATTCGGCGACCTGTGATAGCTTACACACGTTTGGTTGCTGGTTGTTCTCGAGGGAACGCAAGCACTCAAGGTATGATTGTGCCGCCTGGTGGAAGTCGCGGCAGTTGTAGCTGCTGATTCCTACAAAGCGGAGCAGTCGTTCAATCTCGAAGTGCGTAGCATCCGTCTGTGGTAGGTGGCGGTATAAGTTGAGCGACTGCTTGAAGAACAATAACGCTTTCTTCTCGCTGTCCTTATGGAAAGCGACATTACCGAGGTACGTAAACGCATCAGCAACCAGAGTGAAAGGAGCTGCGGTGTCCGTCGAACCAAACATATGGTGCAGTCGTAGCATCTCGTCACAGAATGCGCCGTCAAATGGCGTCTTATCACGCAGGTGCGCCTCGACATAATACTTCACAGAGCTCACAATCATTTCACATTCTTCGGGCGGCCACTGCAGGTGGTGCCATATTTGCACTGCCTCGTCGAGGTATTCTGTCGCACGGTCGTCGCTGTTGCACATGTAGCAGTATCCGAGAGCACCGAGCAGCTTCGCAAGACTGGCACTGCAGAAACTGTCGTCTTCCGCGTGCAGCTGAAGAAGATGCATGCGAGCTTTCTCGAGCAGATCCACAGCGCCGCTACACATCGAGTTCTGTAACTGCGCTAGCCCGAGCTCGAGAAGGACATCAGCAAGAGTTCGTTGCACGTCTGCTATGTGTGTGAACTCAAGCAGCCAGCGTCGGTAGTTGTTGACAATGGCGATGGCGTCGTCCAACTCATGGCTGTAGATATAGCCGTGCACAAGCAGTTCGAATGCAGCGCACAGGCCAGGAACCTTGCGTTGACTACGACTTGGGCATGTGACGAGTAGACATAGTGCAGTACTGAAACACTGCGCCGCCTTTCTCGTGTCCATCATCGCGTTGAGCAGACGACCCGATTCCACCAACATCTCAACCATCTGCACCGTCACGCCGACATCTGTCATGTGACTGCCGATGAGCTGGTGTGTGTACATGAGCACTTGGAGGCAGCACTGTTGCGACTCCTGCCAGCGACCATTCCGACAGAGTCGCATTGCATCTTCCATCTTGATCTTTGCCAGGAATACGATCCCATCGTGTTCCCTGTTCATCTCCCTACAAGCAGAACGATCAGTACAGGTGGTAAGTTCTTATATAGCGCAGTGTCCAGTTCTTAGGCTTGCTCAAAGCACTTTACACTTTACTCACTGGCAGACCTGTTGAATCGAACACCATCTCGACCTCTCTGGGAAGCATTCAGCCATGCTCCAATTAATGCATGAAGACTATTTGTACACAAATATCCACCACTGTCTATAGCCAGGTACTCATTCATACAGCTGAATGAATTGGAGCAACAGAGTGAACAAACCTTCCCAAGGGTTTTTCTCATTTGAGAATCCGGCACTCTAGCCACTGCGCTGTAGATCCACTATTTCTATTACATTTGTTTTCTAGGACTATGTTAAATAACTGTATTAAATTGCTGCAGTTAAACAGAAGAAATCAGTATAAAAAAATACGATATCCCTTTCACCAGAATAGATTACAATAACGCAAAAAAAAAAAATTATAAAGTATTTTGTCATTAATTTTGTTATTAGAATTATTATGGTTAATTCAGCCCTGTTTTCAGCCAATAAACCATTTCAGCCTATTTTATATTATAGTATAAAATTTAATGGTGATGATGTCAACCCACGACTTAAGCTGCGTTCACACTTACACTTTAAAACGGTTTAGTTAAAACGTGTTAACTAATCCAGTCAGAAAACAGACGTGTGAACGAGATTTTGTGCTAAAATGTTTTAGCTAATCCACTTCAGTAGGTGGTTTAGTTCAAGTTGCAAGTGTGAACGCAAGCGGATTAGCTAAAACGTTTTAAGCATGTCACAGTCATGTGCATTCGATCTCGCGCCTCGTCGCTTCCTGTCTATAACGTAAACATAAACAACATTTTGGTACAATCATGTATTCGACTTCGATCGACGCAAAATCTAAAGAAACGCAAGTGCGACGCAACAATTGGGACGATGGGGAAGTTCGGCTGTTACTGGAGTTGTGGGGAGACGAGCAGGGGTAGTCCGATTTAGAAGGAAATATAATTATATATCGGTGCATTGCCAATCGTCTGAACCGCAACCTGAACGAGGGCGCCGAGGCGGGGTCAGGGGGACATTGTTAACAATTTTGTTATGCTAGCTTGTGCATGTGCGCATACCAACTTCCTCCTTAAAACGGTTTAGCTATTGCATGTGTAAACGCTCACAATTTTCAAACATGAACCGGTTTAACTAAAACGGTTTAGCTAAACCGTTTTAATTCTGTAGGTGTGAATGCAGCTTTAGTCCCAGACTACCAGAGGAACCAAACTTTGAGATATTGCCTAGTATCTTAGGTGTAAATACTCCACACACTTTGATACAGCCTTCGGTGGCTAACCGCCAGGCCCACTGATGCATAATCAGGGCTCCCGTTAGCGTAATACCTACGAATCAGCAGTGACATATTTTTAACCGGCCCTGATGCACGCAGTCGGGGTTCGCCACATCAAAAAACTGTGTGGGCAAAAATTATGATAGCGGGTGAAGTTTTGTGAACACTGGTCTGTAAACTGATACATTTTATTAGTGATCTGATTGGTAATACCAATCCCTGTGAGCGCCTGAATTTTTAATGTCGGGAAAACAACCGAGTTATTGCGAAGATTTACACGGGAAGTATTCGCGACGAGGCCTGTGACAGAAAAATCAACATAGTGTACGCCGCGAGCCTTACGTTTTTGTAAATAGTGATCGTTATAAGATAGTAAGTGTATTTTACACGTAATATGTATATTGTATAATTGTATACATGTGTCATAGATATTGTTGACATGTTGTGAAAAAGTTTGGACGTTCTATGACTACGTGGTTATTTTCATGCCGTGTTATAATATAGCCATAATAGGTCAGAAAGAAAATTATAACTGGGTTTGCTTTTTAAATAAAAAATGAGACAACTAGCCCTTCGAAGGGAACGCCACTGGCTTGTATTATCGATCACAGCGAATGCAAACTGCAGCAATATTTTAACAACAAAAGCGCATAATATATAATATTTAAGAGTATGTTTTAATATGTGGTATGATTGCATTGTAAACAAGAAACGACATAAGAATATCGTTTAGCTGCATAAATAATGTGTTGGACACCCACAGAACATGCACATTCACAGGGCAAGGTGTGTAGAAACTTAGACAGTTAAACGTATTGGACACTCATTAACAGAACATGGAAATTTGAAGGGCAGCAGCTTGAACTGTTAAATAAATAATGTTAAAAAATGTGTTATCTTTTGCATATTTTTCATGACAATCTTAGGGCCAGACACCCCAGGTGAGATGGTATTTTTTCACAAAAATACTCAAAATTGTTTCTGCAGGACTATGATGTCATGATATCTTTTATGTTTGCTATCAATAAAGAGTTCAGTTGTATAACAATTACATACCTCTAAATTATATAATTTGGGTAGAATAGATTGGACTATTTGCAAACCTAAGGCTAAGCCAGGCTAAGGCTAAGCTAAGCCTCAGCTTAGGCTAAGCCTAAACGTTACGTATGATATATCATATGCCATAATCTAAGAGACACCCGGTGGCTCTACATTCGTTGTCAAGGTTAGGCTAGAAAGTAAACGATCGCCTAGTAAGCAAGGCGCATTAAATCTTATTTTGCTGTGAAAATCGTCACCGCCCACTCCCGAGTCCTGGCCTTAGCATACAAACGGCGACAAACTCGGAAACAAGATACCGAGGTAGCCAGATGAATAGATAGTAAGATACGCAATGTGAGCTTCATTCGGGTTTATGCGAATTATAATTGTTTGTTTGAAAAGAGGAAGAGTAAATAATTACAAAAATTATGATACAGACTTCGTTGCGGTTTCATTACCTCATTACCTTACCCTGGGGTTGTTTTAACGGAGCAACACTTCTGCAAAATCTTCCCCTACCAGAAACATCATAACCGGAAATGGAAAGCAATATTGATACTGTTAGAAGTCAACCCGTTGATACGTTAGTTTGTTGTTACTCGCTAGACGTCACTATTTGTGCAAATTGAATGCGCTATCCCAGATCGCCCGTCACACTCCGAGACCCGCTAGATGGCGAACCATGGTACCTAACTGGATACGAATGTCCACATTGATTTATAGCACGACAGTACATAGAAATGAAGAAAAACCTTGTAACGGTATGTTGGCGGCTAATATGATGTTGGCAGCTGTTGTCTTTCTTTATATTTAGCAATGTCTTTAGAAGTCTTGATCTCGAGTGGTCCCATCTATCGGGATAATTGGGTATATTTTAAATACCAATGAATAGATCTCCAATAGTTCATAACTGATCACAGAAACGTTCCAGCATTAGCAGATATCTTCTCCACAACTTTGTAGACTTTAAAACGATCAATCGGCCATTCGACCTGTCTAGCACGAAGACTCATGACAAGTTATTGGTGAACCATAATTTAGATGAAGATCGGGTACAAGTCACAGTAGGGTGAGGCAATACATTTACTTTTTTAGGAAGTCGACTCATGAGAAAATCTTTTAGATATATTTCGGATACATTTGATGCATTAACTAGTTCATTATCTCCGTTGAATAGCATGTATTGACATTTTCTACGTTCAATGTCATAACAAAGTTACAGCCATTTTAACGGAGGTCTTCAACAGCGGCATTTTGCCCAAGGATGGGACAAAACGCCCTTTACTGAGCCTCGTGTATTAATTAGCCATTATTTCACTTACTTCATATTAAAAAGTGATGGTGTTATTGGCAAAAATTGGCTGCATTCCACAGTCGTAGCTGTTGGTATAATCTGCTTTACGATGGTGACTGAATTAGCTAATTAATGGCATCTATAGACGTTCGCCAGGACTGCCCACTTTTGCCAGTTATCGATCTTCGACACATTGGAGAGTCTGTTGCGCGATGTTGTCCACCTTTAAGATTTCAACACCACCACATCTGTTGTGGAAGACCCATTTGTTGGCCTAATAAATACTCGTTTTGGAGACAATGTCGACCACTTGAGAGTCAACGAGAATGAACTTCTGGACACCACCAGAATGCAACAGTCTGGCAGTAGGGCCTAATGGCAAGAGCCTGTGGAATGGAATAAGTTCCGGAAAAGCAAAGTACTCAGTTGAAACAATACCAACCAACAGACCCAACTAGAACCGTGTGAAAGTATATTCAGTAATTTAAATGAGGGCTTTTAAATACCTGGGTCCACCTCAAGCAAGGATGACATCTCAACAAAGTAAATCAAACCAAGGATTACAATAGCCATCTTTGCTATGTCGTGAACATATATATCATCTGATAAAGCAAAACATCAACTATTCAATTAAGTTTAATTAAACTAAACAGACATGTACTCGTTGCACGTTTCCACCGATATGGGTGTGGGAGCTGGACGTTGACAGCAGAAACAGAGACGCGAATCAAAGCATATGAAGTGTAGTTGTTTGGGCGATGCACATGCAGCAAGAAGTAATCGTCGTAAATTATTAACAGTATTTCACAGATGAACCCCGACATCTCTT
>OZ023208.1:26871564-27391564 GCA_963995525.1 Escarpia spicata
GTGTCCAAAGGGGCCACCCTTGTGTTTATAAAACGCATGGTAATTCTTCCGGACGTGCAAAATCATCTGTCATTGACTTTACAAAGGCGGATCCAGATAGGGTAGGCTAGGGGAGCACAAAAACCTCCACTGGCCGAGGGCAAGGAGCACACTTCCAAGGTTCTAGGGGGCACGGTCACGTTAAAAAAAAGCGGGGGTACGTTCCCAGCCCCCCTGAATTCGCTTATGCTTAATGCAATATATATATATATCAAATAACTGGCTTTATACGGGCACCCTGAAATAACGTATGCTACATACCAAACTCTGCAAATTAAACGCTCGTTGCAATTGTCTAAAATAGTAAGAAAAGGTGTCATATTGTATAGTTGTCGCTTAGATCGTCCCACGGCTGTTTTGTATTGCGCACTGTCAGTGATCACCTCGGCATGGAATCTATGACGTACTGACTACATAATATCTTCGGTATGTCCAGAAACGCGGGGGTGGGCGTCTTAGGACGGTATGCGTTCAGGTACTTTCCACTAACCGTGACGTCACCCGGGACTCGCCCTGCCTGCGGCTGTACAAAACCGCTTATCGCGCTGAAACAGTCCAATTAAAGAGACACGCGCTGGCCATTGTTTCCGTTAAAGTTCGCATTAAGTGCACTCCACGGCCACCTTTGATGCTGGAATTGATCTCAGCATCCGCAAGCAGCTCTCATCCTTTGTTTGCGCCTCGAGTGCCAACTATAGAAATGGAGTTGTTAGAAACGGCAAGAGTGGTGCGGTACACAATTACGCGTTAGTGCACACAAATGGTTGTTATCGACAACTTTCAGATTAGCAGAGACGCGCTCTGTACTGCGCAATTAGACAGACAATCGGAAATATTACCGTGAAATCAAAGTGTCTCGATCGAGCCTGCCCCCGAGCCTAGCCGGGAAGTCGAGGTGATCGTCAGTTGTACTTGACACGAGACGAGTCGAGAGGGAGGGTGTGTGTTCGGACTGGGCGTGTTTCAGTCAATCCCGCAGGGATGACAACGACGGAAGGAAGCAGCGAACGAGACGGGAAGGATGCGACGGAGGGAGGTATCCAAGTGGAGATCAAAGTGGAAATGAGACGGTTACACGAAGCAGAAGAACTGAGTGTCAGGTATGATAATCCGTGTAAGATGGTGTGTAGATTTTGTGTTCCGCACCACTCTTGCCGTTTCTAACAGCTCCTGGCCTACCCAAGGCAGCCTCCCGGTCAATACGAAGTCAGCAGAACAAATTCCAACTGCCCCACTCAATAACTAACATATATCCACTCCTTCTTCCCATCTGCCATCAGACTGTGGAACTCACTTCCTTCAGACTCCTCAGAAGCCCAGTCCCTCAAAGTCTTCAGGTCCTCCACGAAGAGCTACCCAGCAATAGCTCCAACCGTTACGACGTGTAAAGTTTACCCAGCGGAACTGAATGCGTATAACTTTCTTATTCTAAATTATAATTATTTCCCCTACCGTTACAATGTGTAACTTTTATATTTTTAACTTTTTTAAACCCATGTGGCGTTATTGATTGACTACCGGGGTTTCCACAATAGCCTGAAGAAAGAAAGACAGACAGACAGACGGACGGAGGGACGGACGGACGGAGGGACGGACGGACGGACGGACGGACGGAGGGACGGACGGACGGACGGACGGAGGGACGGACGGACGGACGGACGGACGGACGGACGGACGGACGGACGGTCCCTCCGTCCGTCTGTCTGTAAAGTCTTAGGAAATTGCCGGGGATCTGTTAATCATTTTCTGTTACCTGACTTTAATTTATAGCAGTTAGTTTTTGTGGTAACCTTTAGCGTAAGACTTGGCGGTGCATGAATATAGCTTCAACCATTCAGTATGACCAGCTGGGCCACGCATTCACGGTAACATTCCAAACTTTATTTAGTCCACAACACAGAATTATATCATAGCAACATATACGTCATACATCTCGCATTCTAATATTTAACCAGACAAGATTTAACAAGATTACTGTCCAGGGCAGAAACCCCAGATCGCAATGGTCAAGGAAGCCTTCGGCTAAGCCGTGAGTCCAACATATTCCAACTATGCGAAAAGCGCCCTTCGGAAATATTTGCATATGCTCGGGAACAGGGGGATGCTGGAATATCTCAGGGGGCAGACATGTGGTTGTGCCCCCCATTAAATGTGAGCGGGAATGTTTGTTTTTGTGGCGAGCGTCAACGGCGGGTGGAAATATCAATTTGATGAGGTGATTAATGTGTATTTTGTCGACTGTAAAAGGTGTGTGTAATTGGAGGGCAGACATATGGTTTTCTACCCCCCCCCCCCCTCCAAGTAATAGGCGGCGCATACATACGGTTTTCAGCATCTTATCTTCTCTTAATCTCCTCTATCTTAACGGTTGCTAAACCGCATTGTTTTAGACATTTTTACAGTTGTCCTCCGTAGGGGCATACTCTCTATTGCGAATCAATGCCATTCATCCACAGGATGGGTCAAACTATTTTCACATAAGTAGATCCTACGCTTAATTCGTATTGTTACGCTAATCCGTCTGCACACATGTCCCTGTTACTTTATATTATATATATACATCAACAAACCTGTTCCGCGAAGACCTAAATGAGATGAGCAGGATTAGTTTAAAGATAACTTACAATAGTTAAATGCAGACCTTATACACAGGTACGTGAACAAATAATAGCCTCTCTACCTAGTAACAGGCAACGTTTAAATGTCTCCGAGTTCATAAGCGATTAATTGTTCAACTAGGTCTTGCTTTCTTCAGGCACGTCAAGCCAAAGACGAGACTGCCCGAGGCGTTGCTCATAGAGAACCCGAAACAGCAGCGACACCTGGACGTGGAACTTCTGCGTCTGCGCAAAGGCAAAGAGAAAATTGCGCGCGCTCTAGAAAGGCGTCAGTGTGCCTTCGTCGAGAAGCAAACGATTAAACAGAATCAGTGGAAAAAGAAAGACGCCAACCAACTCGACAACATGAACTTTCCACACCTGCCTATCAGTGCCCGCCAGCTGAGTCGCGTTGACATCATCTACAAAACGCCCAGATACATTGGCAAAGATGGCGGCAACGACATCGAGAACTAGACGCTGTTACCGCCATATCTGAAAATACGACCGGAATTGACGGCGTTCGTGAAGGGGCGGTCAGACGACAAGACATACATAACAAAGCTAACGAAGGCCGTCGAAATGGACAGTAACAAGCTTAAACGGTTCACGAAATTCTGCGGTGTCGACAAACATTTGAAACCTCTGCTCGACCACAGATTTTGCAATCTCGCCACTGTAGAGTATTTGTATTATAGAGCATTATGAATGCTCCCCATAGCTCTGTAATAAGGACAGCTCCCGGGCTGTGCGGATGTGTCGAATAAAAGATGGTGTAAGACATAACAGTGGCGACGAGACGGAATTAAACCAAGCTATAAGTGAGTGAACAATTAATACACATCATGGCAGTGCTAGTTGGCTGTGTGGGTGAATTTGACAATTCAAAAGAGACATGGACGGCATACGTTGAAAGGTTGGAATCGTATTTCAACGTTTATGACATTGATGAACAAAAAAGGGCGCACTTGCTAATAAGCGTCATGGGAAGCGACACGTATGGGTTACTGAAACGTTGATGACACCTATAAAACCATCAACTAAGCCGTACGCAGAATTAGTCAAAACACTTGCAGACAACCTAGATCCACAAACCACTGAAATGGGGGAACGTTTCCGTTTTGGCCGCCGATATCAACAAGAGAGTGAAAGTATCGCCTCGTTCGTGGCTGAACTGCGGAGACTGTCGTTACATTGTGGTTATGCAGCAAACCTGACGACCGCCCTAAGAGACTAGTTTGTGTTGGGTTTGCGATCGGAATCAACACAAAAGAAGCTGGTAAAAATCAAAGACCTAAGCCTGGAAACTGCCATCGAAACAGCGAAGATAGACGAAACGGCCAGGCGTGACACCGAAGAACTACACAATAGCCACGGAGAGGCTAGTGCATCTGTTCACAAGCTGTATTCACGTCAGCAACCACGGCAGGAAAGAGAGAGAGAACAGAGAAGAAATTACACATGCTACAGATATAACGGGCGGGGGCACAGGTCGGACGATTGTCGCTTCAGAGACGAAATCTGCCACGGCTGTGGGAAACATGGCCACATCAAGGCTGTGTGTCGGTCTGGTGACAGAAACAAAAGCTACAATAACGGCAAAAGGTTGAACCAAATGTCAGCTGCCAAAAGTAGTAGTAACGGTAGTGACGACAGTGAGTGGAGCGATGGGTTGGACACCCTAAATGCGGTCCATCAGTTAACAAAACCAAAGACCAGAACAATTTGGACGACACTGCGGGTAGCCGGACAATCACTCAAAATGGAGGTTGATACTGGGTCGGCATACTCAGTAATCCCACACCATGTGTACAAGAAAATGTTCAAGAAGCATGAACTTCAGCCTACACCGGTAACTCTCCGAACCTACATGGGGGAGTTAGTTGTTCCCGAAGGAAAGCTTCGTGTCCAGGTCAAGTACAAGTTTCTCTGAAGGATGCCAATAAGCAAGTTCAACGGCTGCTGGCAAAGTATGAGTTGTTAAGCACGGACAACTTAGGGACATTGAAAGGTGTGAAAGCCAAACTCACCGTAGAGGCAGACGCTCAACCGAAGTTCTGCAGGCCACGAAGCGTGCCTTATGCGATCAAACCATACTTTGAGAAGGAGCTAGAAAGGCTCCAGAAAGAAGGAATCGTATCAGCTGTCGAGTATAGCCAGTGGGCATCAGGAGCGGTACCCGTGGCGAAACGAGATACCAAGGATGTACGTCTCTGTGGAGACTATAAAGTGACACTCAACCCGGTGCTCCGGGAAGATAAATATCCGCTACCACGCATCGAAGATATTTTCGCAAAGATGGCCGGAGGTAAGAGGTTCAGCAAAATTGACCTCAAGAATGCAGCTGGAGGTAGAAGAGGACTCTAAACAATACCTCACAATCAACACGTACAAGGGCCTGTTTCAGTATAATAGGTTGCCGTTCGGGATCAAGACGGCACCCTCGATATGGCAGAGAGCAATGGAGCAGACTTTACAAGGAATCCCTGGCGTGGAGGTGATGTCGGATGATATCATTGTCACGGGGAAGTCTTACACTGAGCATCTGGAAAACCTGGAAGCAGTATTCAAGAGGCTGGCAGAGAAGGATCTGCGGATCAATGTGAAGAAGTGCCGGTTCTTCATGGAACGGATCGAGTACTGTGGCCACGAGATTGATCACGAGGGTCTGCACAAGACAAAGGCAAAAATAGAAGCCGTGCAGAAGACACCACGCCCCCAAGATGTTAGTAGTTTAAAAGGATTCCTTGGGCTGGTGAATTCCTACCACAGGTTTTTACCCAACCTGGCCAGTGTATTGCATCCCCTAAACCAGTTACTAGAGAAGGATCAGGAATGGATGTGGTCAAAGGAGTGTGAACAAGCGTTCGGTGAAACAAAGTGACTGATCACATCGGAACATGTTCTCGTCCTCTACGATCCGAACTTGCCCATCAGAATAGCGTGCGATGCATCTCCATATGGGTTAGGGGCCGTACTCAGTCATACGATGCCAGTTGGGTTGGAGAGACCAGTCGCGTTCGCTTCGCGAACTTTAAACAAGGCTGAACGGAATTACAGCCAGATAGACAAAGAAGCACTGGGACTCGTGTGGGGAGTCAGGAAGTTCCACCAATACCTGTTTGGAAGACGATTCACGCTGGTGACGGATCACCAACCCCTCACAGCTATCTTTCATCCAGGGAAGAGTATTCCAGCAATGACGGCTGCACGAATGCAACGATATGCCCTACAACTAGCAGCACACGACTATGAGCTAGTCTATAAAAGCTCTTTGAAACACGCAAATGCAGACGGACTTTCGAGGTTACCACTGAAAACGGGGGAGACACACCTTGATGTGGTGGAGATGTTCTACATGGACCACATGGAAACCCTTCCTGTCACGGCAGCAAACATCAAGACAGAGTCTAGCAAGAACCCAGTCATGTCAAAAGTTCTGGAGAGAACCCAGCAAGGAAGGCCGACGATCAGTCCAGAGGGACTTGAACCATTCTTTGCCAAGCGCTACGAGCTGAGTGTATTCCACGGATGCGTTATGTGGGGAATACGCGTCCTAGTGCCACAGAAGTTGCGCAGTCAAATCCTCCAAGAGTTACACGATGGACATGTCGGGGTTGTAAAAATGAAGGGACTGGCTCGTAGCTACGTTTGGTGGCCTGGAATAAATAAAGATATAGAATCACTGGCACGGAAATGTCAAGGCTGCCAGAGAATCCAGTTTGAAGCGCCTACCGTGCCACTTCACCCGTGGGAATGGCCTACAAAGCCATGGCAGCGTATCCATGTAGATTACGCTGGACCGTTTATGGGACGGATGTTCTTAATAGCGGTCGACGCACATAGCAAATGGCATGAGGTACTAACAACAGCCTCAGCATCATCAGAAATAACCGTAGAACTGTTACGAGATGTGTTTGCAAGATACGGTCTTCCAGAACACTTGCACAGTGACAACGGAAGTCAATTCACAAGCGAAGTTTTCCGAAACGTCATGAAAGCAAACAACATCAGGCACACGTTTTCAGCACCCTACCACCCTGCTACCAACGGGCAGGTGGAACGCTTTGTTCAGACATTTAAACAAGCCATGCGATCAGCGAGAGGTGACTCGGGTGCTGTGAAACGACACTTGGCCAGATTTATGTTTGCCTACAGAAACGCACCACATGCAACAACATGTGAATCTCCGGCGATGTTACTGATGGGTCGAGCCCTACGAACAAGATTAGATGCCATACGACCAAACACGAGGAAGACGGTGGAGAATCGTCAGGCCAAGACAGTAGAGGAGAAGAGAGGGCAACACAGAGAATTTGAAGCTGGGGACAGAGTAGCGGTAAGAAACTATCGAAACGACTAAAAGTGGGTACCCGGTACCCTCCAAGAGAAGAGGGGTACCAGATCGTATGCAGTGCGCGTGGAAGACGGCGATGTATGGCGGAGACACAGCGACCAAATCAGGGCTTCTGACGTCGCCATGGTACCTCTGGGTGCGGTGGAGGTACCAGTGGTTGACGAATCGACTAGACCAACAACAGAAGCAGAAGAAGACAACCAGCCAAGTTCATTGCAAACACCGATGGCAGTGAACTATCCCGTGAGATCGGCAAGTCCAGCGCAGATACCGATGGCAGAGGAACGACTCGTGAGAAGGTTCACAAGAACCAGAAAGCCACCAGAGAAGCTGGATCTGTGACGTTTGAAAGACGGTGTCCATATTAATTATGGACATGGACGTTAATGGTTAATGGCTACTAAAATGTAATTGTTAACAATGACTAATTAATGGACGCTGAATCCGTGGACTGTGTTGACGGTTGTCATATCGTATATGTGGCGTAGCGCAACCAGGGTATTAACATGTTTTAAGGGAACAACATTTGAAAGGGAGGGGTGTAGAGTATTTGTATTATAGAGCATTATGAATGCTCCCCATGGCTCTGTAATAAGGACAGCTCCCGGGCTGTGTGGACGTGTCGAATAAAAGATGGCGTAAGACATAACAGCCACCTGGTTCGAGCTGGCATATACATAGTGAACGGGTAGGCACTAGATCAGATGCAACCTACTCACACATGTCTACATTAGCCCCAGGAATCACCGGGAGTTAGCAAGGAAGTAGAGAAGGCTGCTCACTGCCGGCCAGTCGCAGTGTTACCTTCACCTCCACTGGCTCCAGTACAGGCGGCAGCCGGCGACTAATGTCCGTCGAAGGTGTTGGCCAGTGCGATGCTAAGGAGTCTGTCGCTACCTTGTTCGCGGCGTTTTGTTTGAATTCAAAACGCGGTTTTGTATTCTAGGCGGCGTGGTGGTGATAGCTACATCGAAGTTACAAGCACACGGCCGGAGGCGTAGTTAGGATTCCGTTGTCGATTTCGATTATGTTGTAATCGTGTACAAACCGTGTAGATCTACACTGATAGTCTACACCGTTCGTGATTTCCCCCTAAGCAGTCAACTGTAGCGTGTTCGTCTGAAATTGATCAGGTTCGTGCCAATACATGTGCAGACAAAATTTCCCCGTGGGCATAAATTTAACAAGGTTGAGAAAGATCGCTATCGTAGAGAGAGAGAGAGAGAGAGAGAGAGAGAGAGAGAGAGAGAGAGAGAGAGAGAGAGAGAGAGAGAGAGAGAGAGAGAGAGAGAGAGAGAGAGAGAGAGAGAGAGAGAGAGAGAGAGAGAGAGAGAGAGAGAGAGAGAGAGAGAGAGAGAGAGAGAGAGAGAGAGAGAGAGAGAGAGAGAGAGAGAGAGAGAGAGAGAGAGAGAGAGAGAGAGAGAGAGAGAGAGAGAGAGAGAGAGAGAGAATTTCTTTTCGGAGGTTATTTAGATGTTTCATAATGTTTTGAATTCTTTAATAGCTTATTAATCTGCGTTTTGTCCGGTGCTATATTGTAGAATTTGGTCAACGAGATCCGCGCTAAGAATTGGAAATTGACAAGAGCAACCAACAATGGCCATGTATTATCATACGCACAGGGTTCGTTGGCTGAGCCGTAGAGCGGTTCTGGTGAAATGTATATGACCTGTGAGTTTTCTCCGTGGAATTTGCCATGAGGAAAAAATGCTGCCAGATTTGTTGCGCATCTTCTACCTGATCGGCCAGCTGATCATCGCCCATCGCCTGCTCTTCATCCCCAAAGCATGGTCCACAACGTGCTCTGGTCTTCATAACGTGTGATGACGCCATACAAGGAGCAAGTTGTCGGGTGCTCTGGGCATCCCACAACCTGCTCCGAGTCGCCCCATGTACTATGGACCCCCTACAACCTGCTCCGAGTCGCCACATGTGCCATGGCCCCTCATTGTGTGCCCACAGCATGTGTCGGGTTCCCTGCAGCCTGCTCCGTGCCAACTACTACTCTTGCCCGCTCCTTTACTAGCCCATTGCTACTGCTCGCTGAATATGTGTCCAAAGGGGCCACCCTTGTGTTTATAAAACGCATGGTAATTCTTCCGGACGTGCAAAATCATCTGTCATTGACTTTACAAAGGCGGATCCAGATAGGGTAGGCTAGGGGAGCACAACAACCTCCACTGGCCGAGGGCAAGGGGCACACTTCCAAGGTTCTAGGGGGCACGGTCACGTTCAAAAAGGTCTACGGGCAAGCCAAATTTCAATGGTTTGCGGGGGTACGTCCCCCCAGCCCCCCTGGATTCGCTTATGCTTAATGCAATATATATCTCAAATAACTGGCTTTATACGGGCACCCTTAAATAACGTATGCTACATACCAAACTCTGCAAATTAAACACTCGTTGGAATTGTCTAAAATAGTAAGAAAAGGTGTCATATTGTATAGTTGTCGTTTAGATCGTCCCACGGCTGTTTTGTATTGCGCACTGTCAGTGATCACCTCGGCATGGAATCTATGACGTACTGACTACATAATATCTTCGGTATGTCCAGAAACGCGGGGGTGGGCGTCTTAGGGACGGTATGCGTTCAGGTACTTTCCACTAACCGTGACGTCACCCGGGACTCGCCCTGCCTGCGGCTGTACAAAACCGCTTATCGCGCTGAAACAGTCCAATTAAAGCGACACGCGCTGGCCATTGTTTCCGTTAAAGTTCGCATTAAGTGCACTCCACGGCCAACTTTGATGCTGGAATTGATCTCAGCATCCGCAAGCAGCTCTCATCCTTTGTTTGCGCCTCGAGTGCCAACTATAGAAATGGAGTTGTTAGAAACGGCAAGAGTGGTACGGTACACAATTACGCGTTAGTGCACACAAATGGTTGTTATCGACAACTTTCAGATTAGCAGAGACGCGCTCTGTACTGCGCAATTAGACAGACAATCGGAAATATTACCGTGAAATCAAAGTGTCTCGATCGAGCCTGCCCCGAGCCTAGCCGGGAAGTCGAGGTGATCGTCAGTTGTACTTGACACGAGACGTGTCCAGGCGTGTCGAGAGGGAGGTGTGTGTTCGGACTGGGCGTGTTTCAGTCAATCCCGCAGGGATGACAACGACGGAAGGAAGCAGCGTACGAGACGGGAAGGATGCGACGGAGGGAGGTATCCAAGTGGAGATCAAAGTGGAAATGAGGCGGTTACACGAAGCAGAAGAACTGAGTGTCAGGTATGATAATCCGTGAAGATGGTGTGTAGATTTTGTGTTCCGCACCACTCTTGCCGTTTCTAACAGCTCCTGGCCTACCCAAGGCAGCCTCCCGGTCAATACGAAG
The DNA here is from genome assembly GCA_963995525.1 of Escarpia spicata. NCBI lineage: Eukaryota > Metazoa > Annelida > Polychaeta > Sabellida > Siboglinidae > Escarpia > Escarpia spicata. Next base: position 26,881,890 of record OZ023208.1, read on the forward strand.
TCAGCAGAACAAATTCCAACTGCCCCACTCAATAACTAACATATATCCACTCCTTCTTCCCATCTGCCATCAGACTGTGGAACTCACTTCCTTCAGACTCCTCAGAAGCCCAGTCCCTCAAAGTCTTCAGGTCCTCCATGAAGAGCTACCCAGCAATAGCTCCAACCGTTACGACGTGTAAAGTTTACCCAGCGGAACTGAATGCGTATAACTTTCTTATTCTAAATTATAATTATTTCCCCTACCGTTACAATGTGTAACTTTTATATTTTTTACTTTTTAAAACCCATGTGTACCCCGACAATTGTGGCGTTATTGATTGACTACCGGGGTTTCCACAATAGCCTGAAGAAAGAAAGACAGACAGACAGACAGACGGACGGACGGACGGACGGACGTCTTTAACTTTGTCGGATTGAATAGATTTAACACGATTGTCATCCTGCGTCACACACAGGGGCGTGTATAGGAAGAAGGGGCCTTGTTTGTTACCTGTTAGTTGTCCGTGCTAAGATGTAATGGCGCAACAGATCTCATAGAAAAAATGCCATTGGGCATTAAAATGTGCGACCGCAATCCGCCTTGTACGACTCGTTAGTTTCCTTAACATATTCACGCTAATAATGTTCACACACTCAGTAGATAACTGGTTTATTAGTCTGTTGTCCCGTGTAAGAATTATTAACTATTCCGTTTTATACTAACACTGCGTTGTGCCATCGAGTACTTCAATCTTTCTTAGGTGAGACCAAATTACTCCTGTCAAGTTTCGTAGCCGTCTACATCAAGGTTCACATGTTCCGCGTGTTGGTAATTTGGCATTTTCATTTCTCAAAATTGAATAACATCTGTCATTTTTCAAGACCGTTTGGTTAATTAAATTTGTATTCTAGATCGTGTTCTAAATGTTCTTTATTTCCATCAGTGTTGGCTTTTCTAAGCACTTTTGGTAAAGTAAAGTCTTAGGAAATTGCCGGGGATCTGTTAATCATTTTCTGTTACCTGACTTTAATTTATAGCAGTTAGTTTTTGTGGTAACCTTTAGCGTAAGACTTGGCGGTGCATGAATATAGCTTCAACCATTCAGTATGACCAGCTGGGCCACGCATTCAGGGTAACATTCCAAACTTTATTTAGTCTACAACACATAATTATATCATAGCAACATATACGTCATACGTCTCGCATTCTAATATTTAACAAGATTACTGTCCAGGGCAGAAACCCCAGATCGCAATGGTCAAGGAAGCCTTCGGCTAAGCCGTGAGTCCAACATATTTCAACATATGCGAAAAGCGCCCTTCGGAAATATTTGCATAGGCTCGGGAACAGGGGGATGCTGGAATATCTCAGGGGGCAGACATGTGGTTGTGCCCCCCATTAAATGTGAGCGGGAATGTTTGTTTTTGTGGCGAGCGTCAATGGCGGGTGGAAATATCAATTTGATGAGGTGATTAATGTGTATTTTGTCCACTGTGAAAGGTGTGTGTAATTGGAGGGCAGACATATGGTTTTCTACCCCCCCCCCCTTCAAGTAATAGGTGGCGCAGACATACGATTTTCAGCATCTGATCTTCTCTTAATCTCCTCTATCTTAACGGTTGCTAAACCGCATTGTTTTTAGAAATTTTTACAGTTGTCCTCTGTAGGGGCATACTCTCTATTGCGAATTAATGCCATTCATCCACAGGATGGGTCAAACTATTTTCACAGAAGTAGATCCTACGCTTAATTCATATTGTTACGCTAATCCGTCTGCACACATGTCCCTGTTACTTTATATTATATATATACATCAACAAACCTGTTCCGCGAAGACCTAAATGAGATGAGCAGGATTAGTTTAAAGATAACTTACAATAGTTAAATGCAGACCTTATACTCAGGTACGTGAACAAATAATAGCCTCTCTACCTAGTAACAGGCAACGTTTAAATGTCTCCGAGTTCATAAGCGATTAATTGTTCAACTAGGTCTTGCTTTCTTCAGGCACGTCAAGCCAAAGACGAGACTGCCCGAGGCGTTGCTCATAGAGAACCCGAAACAGCAGCGACACCTGGACGTGGAACTTCTGCGTCTGCGCAAAGGCAAAGAGAAAATTGCGCGCGCGCTAGAAAGGCGTCAGCGTGCCTTCGTCGAGAAGCAAACGATCAAACAGAATCAGTGGAAAAAGAAAGACGCCAACCAACTCGACAACATGAACTTTCCACACCTGCCTATCAGTGCCCGCCAGCTGAGTCGCGTTGACATCATCTACAAAACGCCCAGATACATTGGCAAAGATGGCGGCAACGACGTCGAGAACCAGACGCTGTTACCGCCATATTTGAGAATACGACCGGAAATGACGGCGTTCGTGAAGGGGCGGTCAGACGACAAGACATACATAACAAAGCTACCGAAGGCCGTCGAAGTGGACAGTAAAAAGCTTAAACGGTTCACGAAATTCTGCGGTGTCGACAAACATTTAAAACCTCTGCTCGACCACAGATTTTGCAATCTCGCCACCTCGCTGGTTCGATTCGGCGCTGCGGCGTCTGGCGCTAGCTCGAGCGGGCATAGTGAACGGGTAGGCACTAGATCAGATGCAACCTACTTACACATGTCTACATTAGCCCCAGGAATCACCGGGAGTTCGCACGGAAGTAGAGAAGGCCGCTCACTACCGACCAGTCGTAGTGTTACCTTCACCTCCAGTACAGGCGGCAGCCGACGACTATCGTCCGTCGAAGGTGTTGGCCAGTGCGATGCTAAGGAGTCTGTCACTACCTTGATCGCGGCGTTTTGTTTGAATTCAAAACGCGGTTTTGTATTCTAGGCGGCGTGGTGCTGATAGCTACATCGAAGTTACAAGCACACGGCCGGAGGCGTAGTTAGGATTCCGTTGTCGATTTCGATTATGTTGTAATCGTGTACAAACCGTGTAGATGTACACTGATAGTCTACACCGTTCGTGATTTCCCTGTAAGCAGTCAACTGTAGCGTGTTCGTCTGACATTTACCAGGTTCGTGTCAATGTACGTGCAGACAAAATTTCCCCGTGGGCCTAAATTTAACAAGGTTGAGAAAGATCGCAATCCAAAGCAACATATGACAAGTGGACACAAAAGGTATTGGCTTATCTAGAGTCCAACACGTTTTATCATTTATCTGCTATCGTGGATATATCGATTTTAAAATGCATTCACACTGCAGTGTGTCATTTACACCACGCGTACCCGCACACTGATACCCACACAAACGCGCGCTAGCTGGCTTACACACGCAAGCGCGTGGACGCAGGCACGCACACGACTACTGTTACCAATGCTGCACCGTCTCTAAATGATCAAACCATTTTTCAGAACGAGTGACAGTATTGAACAAGATAGCTTTTGAGCCAAATACCCAGATGGCAAATGGACAAGGAAGCCTTTGAGATCGGGAGTTTTTGTGTACATAATTTAGATATACTGTAACCCCTTGATATATAGTTCTAGTTGTTTCCAGCACTCGGCAACGTTCTATTGACTGACTAGTCTGTACGTGTTGGATAGAATGTTATCTTATGAGGTCCCATTCAACTAGTCAGCCTTTTTCAGAACATTATCGCCAAGCCGACCTTTCTATGTTGGCACTGAGGGTGGTCACTGCCAGGGTGCTTGTCGTCCTCAGTGGTTCTTTCACGTCCCACATTGAAATCGGACCAACATTATCGTGATCTCCGAGTCACGAGGGATACACAGTCCCCAATGTTGATAGCCAGTCAGATTTTTACACCAAATATACCTGCCCGGTCCGGGTTTTGAACTCATAACACTGGCATGCCAGGCGGATGTGCTAGCCATTGCACTACCACGCTCTATATAATAGTTGTGATTTATGTGTTTTAAGCGCCAAATTTACACAATTAGATGGTGATTTGTTCCATTAATTTGTATTTCTCTTTGACAGCGACTACTTTCTGATATATAACCGGCACTGTTCCTTTGCGACGTTCTTTAGTTCTTATATCTTGAGAGAAACAATAATGTCATCACTATATAAGCCCCCTGGGGTCTGTAGAGGATCTCCACGGTTGCAGTATATAACGTAACATTTGGGGGATTTTAACCATGGGCATATACAATGGAAATCTCTACAGAGTATGGGGAGAGAGGACCACAAGTTTTTAGTTTTAGTTCAAGATACATTCCTTTCTCAACATGTGCTAGAACCAACCAGGGGTGAGAATGTATTAGACATAGTTTTGTCCTCACAGAATGAATTAGTTGACAATGTCAAGATATGTGAGCCACTGGGGAGTAGCGATCACAACCAGATACATTTTACCATCAAAGTAAAATCAGAAAGGAATAGCAAAAAGCAGTATAGGAGAAATTTCCACAAAGGAAGGTATAAGGACATGAGGAAATATTTAGCAAAGATAGACTGGAATAAGACACTGAAAAATAAGACGGCAACAGAATGCTGGAATATATTAAAGAGTGAAATTAAGTGCATAATCGATAAATTTGTACCCTTCAAAAAACAAGGAAAACGGTCCAAAAAGAAACACTTATCGAAAGAAGCCATTAGAAAAATTAAGTATAAACAAATGATGTGGAAGTCATATAGATGTACTGGAAATGATGAAGACTACAACAATTATAAAGAAGCACTTAACCAAGCTACAGCTGAAATTAGAAATTCAAAGAGAAGCTATGAACAACAATTAGCTAGTAATATAAAACATGACAGCAAGAGTTTTTATGCGTATGTTCGAAGCAAACAGAAAGTTCAAGATAAGGTCGGTCCTCTAGAAGATAGTGCTGGAAATATGATATCAGAGGGATTCATAATGGCAGAAGACCTGAATGAGTACTTTAGTTCAGTGTTTACCAGGGAAGATATTAGTTCACTGCCAATACCAGAGGCTAAGTTCAAGGGGGCAGAGTCAGACTATTTAGGACAATTAATTGTAACCCCGGAAATGGTAGCTAAGAAAATAAGGGCTATGAAGGAAAATAAATCACCTGGAGTGGATGGTATTCCACCCAAACTACTATTGGAAATTGTAGAACAAATTAGCATACCACTTGCAACAGTTTTCAACTTGTCATTAGAAGAGGGAGTGGTTCCTTTAGAATGGAAAGAAGCAAACATTATACCGTTATTCAAAAAAGGTTCGAGAAACAAGTCAGAGAACTATAGACCAGTGAGTTTAACATCAGTGATTTGTAAATTATTAGAAAGACTAATTAAAGATCACATGGTGGATTTTCTTGTTAAACAAAACTTGATAAACCCATCTCAACATGGTTTTTTTAAAGCGAGGTCATGCTTAACAAATATGTTATGTTTTTTGGAAGACATCACTAAGTGGGTAGATGAGGGAACACCAGTAGATATCGTCTACTTAGATTTTCAAAAAGCTTTTGACAAAGTACCACATCAAAGATTACTGCTTAAACTAAAGGCCCATGGCATAGGAAATGGTATAATAAACTGGATAGAACAATGGCTGATTGACAGAAGACAACGTGTAGTAGTTGATGGGGAGGCTTCAAACTGGAAATCGGTATTGAGTGGGGTACCACAGGGATCAGTATTAGGTCCTATATTATTCTTAATATACATCAACGATTTGGATGATGAAATAACAAGCAAGGTGTTGAAATTTGCGGATGATACAAAAGTGTTTAGAAGGATTAAAAGTGATGGAGATAGACAGCATTTACAAGATGATCTTGACAGGTTGATGAAATGGTCTGAAAAATGGCAAATGATGTTCAATTTTGGGAAATGTAAATGCCTCCACATAGGACATGGGAACGAAGAGGTAGAATATACAATGGGGGGTACTGTACTAAGTACTACTGTTAAAGAAAAGGACTTAGGGTTAACCGTTAGTGCTGATATGAAGATTTCAGAGCAGTGCGGAATTGCAGCTTCAAAAGGAAATCAAATCCTTGGATTAATTAGGCGAAACATAACGTATAAGGAAAAAGAGCTAATAATACCGCTGTACAAAACAATAGTTAGGCCTCATTTAGAATATTGTATTCAAGCGTGGAGGCCATATCGCAGGAAGGACATAGATATGCTAGAAAGAGTGCAGAGGAGAGCAACTAAAATGATACAAAATCTGAGGGATCTTAGTTATGAAATACGCCTAAAAAAATGCGGTTTAACAACATTAGAGACCAGGAGATTGAGAGGAGATCAGATAGAAGTGTTTAAAATATTGAAGGGTTATGAAAATATTGATAGAAATATGTTTTTCTCAGTTAAGAAAGATAGAAGGACTAGAGGACATGATCTTGCATTAGCAAAGGAGCAGAGTAGATTGGATATAAGAAAATTTTCATTTTCACAAAGGACTGTAAATGAATGGAACAGATTACCTGCTGATTGTGTGGGTGCTAGTAGCGTGAATATGTTTAAAAATAAAATCGACACATACCTCAGACGGGCGGGATACACATAGATAAAAAGGTCGGACTCTCGAAAAGCCAAGGGCTTCCTTGTCCACCTGCTACCTAGAGTTAATTCTCTGGGTGGCAATCTTGTTAAATCTTGTTAAATCTTGTAAGAGACAAGACGTGCAAAAAGAGATCAAAGAGAAGTTTTAAGATACTGAATTGTTAAAAAACTATTTATTTTTGTCACAATACAAATTATAATAAACACGTATATATATATATACATGTTTATTGTAATTCGTTGTAAACATGTTCAGTAATGTGTATTGTGACCAAATTAATAGTTCTATAACAATTCAGTATCTTAAAACTTTTCCTTGATCTCTTCTGACACGTCTTGTCTCTAACGTTAGTGGCATAGCGTTTAGCATTAACATACGACACGGCGCAGACCGGCAGCTGGTACCAAAGGAGCTGCTACCGCGGCATGGCCTCACCTAGATTACACCAGTTTATTCCAAAATAGTTCCGGGAAGTGGGAACCGCAACAAACAGCTGCCCACGTTCGCCACACTAATTTAAATCTCTGGTTGCGATCCCGGCAAATATCCTTATGCAGTTTACCATCAACACGGTGCAATTACAGGTGATCAGTGTGTGGGTTTATGTGGGACGCCTGCATCTCGCATCATTGAAGATGGCATCATAAGAACGAACGTGATAAGACACCATGCAGTGGCGTCGCCTTACGGACTCTCGCAAGAACGACTATGCCGCGCGTTACCAAATAATTATGACCTTCAATCGACCTGATATATAACTCTTGACCTGTCCAATAACCGCGTTAAGGCCAGTGATCAGGGTGCATTTAAACACGTTGTCACATCTTTTATAGTGTAAAATAAAAAAAACAAGTCTTTAAAAAACATTATTTATAGATCGATAAGCAGATGCGTTTCAAAAAATAAAATTTGCATATTTTATTTCCTTTTATATTAGGTTGTTTTCTACGTTAGCGATATCCTGTGTATTAATCGGACTCTCCTTGACCTCTAGATTACTATAAGTTATATCTCTCGCATACCTGAGTACGATCTGTTGTAAATAAATCTAATTCAGATCAAGATCGATTTCAACATTCTTTGAACCGCGACTAATGTATGTGTTGTGGTCCATTGTTTGAATACCCAGCATTTCATCCAAGCTGCCGACATGATCGAAACTATGTGTCCAAATCAGCATTTGTCGAATTCCGTATTTTGAAACAGTGGATATACAGGATAAGTTGAGAAATGTGTGCCTACATGGTGAAATGTCGTTTTACACCACGATATTGGCCTTTCAGTATAATAATTTTATGTGTGTTTGTAATGTTCTCTAATGTAGGCGAAACCCGTACGTTGGTAGGACAGATTTTCTTTTAATATTTTCATCTGGGGGGTATTTTAGGATTGGTAGACATTTTAGCTGTCATTGGTAATTATGTGTTAATGGAAGATGCCAGCACGCAATATCTTCAGACCACTATTCAGAAATATTGGTTTTCTTTGGTCATGGAAAAATAATGCAAATAAATGTATTTTCACATCATAAGAACTTCTAGGGTTGCTGCATTTAACAGGTTCAGTCGGTACGGAGTGGTTGCGTAAGTGCATAAGTCCCAAAAATATGTTAGGCATTATGAGGAGAAAGCATAGTTTGGTTGTTACCACACAGAAAAATAAATTGATGCGTTTAGCAATTTCGAATCAACAATTGCAAGTGCCCCACTGTTGGGAGGGTTTGAACCAATGTTAAAAGCATAACATGTTTTGACTTTGCAACCTTACAAGACCATCCCTAACTGGAAACCCAAATATTATTTTGAAAGACAGTGTATATCATATGCATAGTAATCTGAAGCTTTCTCGAATGTTGTCACAAATGTGGACAGAGAACAAACAAGTGTATTCACACTGAAAACAAGTTAGGTTTTATTACCTTTAGGACATGGTTACAACTGAAAGTCAACATTTGGCACCTAGACGTATACATAAAATAAATTATGTACAACTTTCTATTCATCTGATATACATTCAACTTCTATATACATGGCAATCTAACACAGTAGGACTACCTCCATCTCATCAAACCGTCTTGTGATTGACGGATAATTACTCCCGATATTCAGCCGATAAGTGAAGAAATATTACTAGGTGATTACTTTGAGAGTGTACAGGAATATACAACAGCACAAAGTTGACTTAGGTGAGTTGTTATTTCACTCCAACCTGCTAACAATATGATTGATACCCGTTCCAGCAGTCTGATTTATCTACTTGGCAAAGTTGACTCTTCAAACATACAATGAAATAATACAGATTACATGTACACTATGCATACAAATTAAACAAGTGAAGCTAGGTTGTTTTGAAAAACGGCTACAAAAACACACATCGGTCATTCTACCGACTGCAGTTTGTACCATCTGAATTCCAACTATCCTCTTAACAACAATTAATGGTTTTTTCAAGAAATTTCCATGGGGGTTCCAGAGATCACTATGTGGCAACTAGCCACTGTTTCCTTTGTTATCAAAACTGTTGCTATTTAGCAAACAGCGACAGAGCAAAACTACACAAAGTGAATTTTATACATTACAAAGAAATTGTTAATGCAATGCGAGCATTCCGCCGGTTTTGCCCACCGAAAGTTCCATAGCAGAAAATCAAGTAGCGCAGTGTGCAGCATCGACACACAACCTGCTTCCTACTCGGACTGATCCCTAAGATTATCAGACCTGGTCTTGCTTCCCACAAGTCATACACCAGTCTGTTTGTTCCCCATACTTGCAGGGACCCGTTATGTCAGTGCAATGCCATCTTAGTATAGACAAATAACTAAAACTAACTGTACACATTCATGCCTCGCCACCTTCCGTTCTGCACGCAATATTTTATTGACTTTAACTGTTTTCATCACAGATGATTTGCACAAAGACCGCAACGTATTTGGAAGTCTGCCGAGCCATGGGCTTCTGGTGAGCCCATCCGCTCGTAAATAGTAGTAATAATATTATGACGAAGGCAATGATATTTCAAAGTTTGCATTTAACTCATTTGATATCTACATTCCTGAAACAGCTCCAGCTGATGGGCGCGTACAGTGCCAAATTTTGACAGAACTTCAGGCAAAGTGCACACCCGGACATGCTCTAGCGAGCCCCCATGCCCACACACCCGTACACATGCACTCGCTCATGCAAACCATCCACAAGCTCGTATAAATAGTCCTCATTTATGTACAAACAAATAACTTAATCAACTCGTAACAACAATTCCGCTAGAGTGTGGAATGTGACGAAGGGAAACAACTACCTGGTCCTCGGTAAAAACAACAGAGTGTATAAAATTGGAAAACAACGCTGTTAATACTGTCACACTCTCGTAACAAAACAAGTGACCCGTCAGCCGTCACGCTGGACGCATTTCGCACCAGCAATACTGTCTTCGAAGCACGCCTGCAGCTGGGTCACTCCGGCAAGTGAACTTCTTCCCAATACCAGCGGGCGAGTTGGAGGCATCACTGCGGCAGTGACATCAGTCCTTGCACCTCGTGTGTGCGTGCGTTCGCTACAGCAGCGGATCGATGACCTTGTTGTGACCTACAGCAGAGAACGAATCACACGTTTTATACACCTGTTAATGTCAACGAACGCGATCGCATTAAATCTAGCATGAAATGAAGTAGCAGCCTACTGCGGCACCAGCAAGGGGCAACATATTTCTTCATTTGCTCACCTGATTTATATAATTTATGTGTTCATTGCTTTTACAAATTACTTCTATAAAGGTTATTGTGCCATTAATTTCCATGGTATATGACGAGTGGCATTAAACTGGCACATCGGAAATGTCAAAAGGCAAACAAGTTATGATTGACAACATCTGCACATACGAAAGATATTTGTCAATATTAAACAACAAAAAGTTCTACGCAACAGGGAAGGGACCATTCAGTTTCACAGCAGAGGAATCTTGACGTATTCTAACATAATTATCCTTTAGCCATTTTTTATTTTCTCAGCTAAGTTAACAAAATGCGAAATGTTAAAGAGACCCACCTGGCACCTTTCCATCGAGTTCTGACAGACTGTTGTGCAGTTTGCTATTACAGCAGCAATCTGTTGATTTTTCCACGATAGTCCGATCGACACAGTTCGCCTGCACATTGTTCGACATCGCGCCGCACTTGTGGTTGACAGGGCGCAGCACCTGCGGCGACACTGTGTTCGCCGCCTGCGTCCAGGTCACGTCGCTCACGTTCCCGGACACCCCTGTCTTCGACATGCCTTTGCTATGCGTTGCTAGTGACCCGCAGATGCTGTGGTGGAATGTGTTCATCGTCGTCATCGTGCCATTCAACGGCCAACTCTCCGATAGTCGGTCAGGGGAAATCTTTAGCAGCTGCGGCGTTGTGACGTCGGCGGCGTCTGCCGCGATGTATGGCTCGGATACATATGGCCGCTGCGAGCCACTCGGCACAAGTCCGTGCGCGTTCGTCTGTTTGTTCGCCTCGAGTTGAAAACATTCGAGACAACTCTCATCCGTGCTCATGCTCAGACTGGTCAGCTTCGGCTGCAGTCGCTCATACTCGCACAGTCGACTTCCGTTTTGTGGCAACTGCTCCAATACTGATGACAGTTTCTCGCACAACCGGTCGAATGATGATGTCATCTTAATTGACTCGAGGATGTTGGCGTGTGGTAGACTGTGGCGGCGTGACGGTGGCGCACAGCACCGCCGCGGCAGCATCAAGTGGCGCACAGCGATCTGCGTCGGCATGCTGTGCCGGCGCCGGCATGGGAATACGACGGGCGATGTACATGTCTCCGGCAGTGGTGCCAGCGGGATCTGGTCATCGTCATCCGAGAGTAACTCGTCTGGATTCTCGTTTTCTTTGCTCTCGTCCGTCTCGCTCTTCCCATCTTCGCTCAGTCCATCCGCAACGGTCGTCTCGGAGCTCTGCTCCTCCTCATCGAGCCTCTCCAATCGCTCCTCCTCCTCCTCCTCATCTTCACTTTGCTCCTCCGCGATGATCTCCTCCCACTTGATCTTGTTGATGTCGATGTTGTCGAGGAGCGTGCGACTCTGTCGCGTCGGACTGAATCGGTACCATTCAACGAAGAGTGGACGCACAACGTACTGCATGAAGCCCGACTGGATCTTGGCGATGCTCGTGCCGAATCTGTCACACAGTGGTGTCACAGGAAGATGAAGTTGCCTCTCGCAGTCGCCTGCGGAACATAAAATAACACTGCTATATATTCATTCACATTGTTATGAGTGAAATGTGATTGATTTTCACCAAATCACGTTACAATTATTCACGTATCGTTATATAAGAATATGTAATCGTTCAGCGCGATCTTGAATTGTTCATACCTTGTTTGAAGAATTCATCACAGACGTGTTGGCTCCATCGCCGACTGACCTCCCAGGGCCGACATGGGTTACAGATGTCTGCGCATTTCAAGGCGATCTGAAACAACAACGAGATCTAGTTCAAGAGCAGAGTCATACGCACGTCAATAACTTATCTACCAGTGCACAACACCAGGTGCGAAAACAGAAAAGATTTGCAACAGATATCACCAATCAGTTTGGCGCTCGCTTCTTAACAAGGCACATCATGTTTGCCGTCATAAATCACTCGCAGCCAGTTGATGTATATGTTGTTTGACCATTTCTAATTCTACCACCAGGTGGAGCCACTGTCTGTTCTGAATTACTGCTGGCTTATCGCCACTATTGCCATATGCCAGGCAAACAATTGAGTCATTTTGTCAATTACTGCCGTCATAAATAGTTAATTAGTCTGTGCCGTTAGGATGGATGAATCACGAGTGACGAGTTAACTATTCAGCGTACGCTCAGAATCGAATATCTGACAGCTCGTTAATGTTTAATTCGTGGTGTACACAGGATGCTGTGATCCCGATGTGCTGTGAATTATTTACCTGCATCATGAAATGTCTGTGTTCCGCTTTCCTCATGTCCAAATCATTATTCTCGTTCAAAGTCTGAAATAACACAAACAAACGAATCAATCTCACCGTTCCACACACACACACACTATGGTGAACTATTTAAATATTTTCATTAATTAGAATATTTTATTTAAAAAATAAATTAGAATATTCTATTTTAAAACTTGTTAAACCGTCAAAAATCATGCAAAACAGACTGCTTACCTTGAATTTGCAGAGGTATTCCTGTTGTCTCGTTATGTCTGTCGCCAGAATCAGAGACTTCAACTGCCATTCGATGCGATTCCTGAAACAAACACCAGACGTCAGCACTCGTGCACAGCGGTCAGGCCTGTCACTTTTTACATCGCCGTCAAAACAATACTGAATTTGCCAGCATCTGCCTCAGAAACAGGATACGGCAATCGAGATAGGTTTCGACAATCAGCTGTATGGGATTGCACTAGGAAAAACAGTTTAACTGGGACAACTGTTTTTCTGCTGCTGACATGACTTCGGGTTGCATTCCATTGTCTTCAGGCGGTGCCAGATGCACCATTAGTCTGGCGGTGCCGGTGCACGTAAACACAGTAATAATGATGATGAGGATCGCAGGACCCAATCCTAGCCTATATATGAGGTGACAGATCTATTTCTTGCTCGGGAAGTTTATGTTCCGCTATAAACTGCAGGGCGATGTCTTGTTTAGGGCAACTCTGTCAGTCAGTTATAAACTAGTTTTTATTTAAGTATTGTATGTCTGAAGGACTGCAGTGATAAATTTATCTGGGTCACGCAGCCTTCACGTACAGGAGTCGTGAAACGATCCCCGAAAGTGCACCTAACTCGAAACCGACGGTGAACTCGAGACATGTAAACAGTCAAACTCTTATCAATGACAACACTCGATAAGGCCCTTGACTGACAAAGTTCAATGCTCCATTGTTGAAGTTAGGCTGACATAACACGCTGGCTCAACTCACCAAGTCGTTGTGTCGAAATGGTCGAAGACGCCCGATTCGAGGAGGAGGCCGATCGCGGCTCGCCAGTGGTGATTCTCAAGAACCGATGTTTTCTGCAAGGTGACAAAGTGACAGATGTATTTTCTACTTGTTCTTGTTTAAATCTGGCAAAATCTCTGCCAAAAATACTGGCTAAAGTTAGAATTACACAGTGTTTAATTACAGATAAAATTCTGAAAAAAATAACATGAAGTCATAGTATATTTACATTCAGCGATACATGAAAACAAATTATCATAATGGAAAAAAACAAGAAACATTTTGTGTGACAAGAGGTCACAGTTTACGCATGAAAACAAATTATGCTAATCAAGATAACATCAGACACATGTTGTGATGGGCTGCAAAACGAGGACATAAATAGTACATAGGCTGGACAATCCTTCCTTTCTGGGCCACAAAGTGCAAGCCAGCACGTTGCTAGTGGACTTCCTAGTGGACGGAATGAGAAGATTAACTGGTGTTGTTGTTCCCAATGCTGGGCAGTGGCCGGGTAGAAGCGGCTGGTTCTTACACCGGGAATGCAAGGAGGAATGTGCTGGCTGCAGGCGATTGGCACACAGCGGCTCCGACTGAACACTAAAGCACAGCAAAGTGATTCCAATCCCATCTGCCCACCGTTTACACGCAGTCTGACTTATTTCACCGCAGTCTGACTTATTTCACCGCATGTTTGCGGTCACTGTCATCATAAGACAGCCAGGAGGAGATTTAGGGTGTTTTAGGGCCCACTCCGCCGGAGCTGTTGCCACTTCAAGAAATGGGGTTGATCTAACAGCGGCTGGGATGGAGTCAACACTGTGTGATCATGTTACAAAGAATAATACATCAAAGTTGCAAAAACGTGGACTGGCGAGATACTTACAGCGTAAAGTGTGGCAAGGGGGTTCGAGGTAGCTATGAGGAAGGCTTGGTTCACCCCAGGGTGGTCGACGTCATGTGTGATTGCTGACAGGATTGCTGTCAGTTTCTCCAGCGGTGTTAGATGCTGAGCCAGCTACAACACAAACACAGGCAAATGTAACACACCGGCCACTCCGATTCAAAACAAACCAACAGAAGAAGGCAGAACAACAGCCTAAACAGCCGCGGGGACTGTTATGTTCACAGGTCGTTACACAACGCGACACGTTTAACAAAACCAGCACGCCACTGAACATCGTTTCTGAAAAAGAAAAAAAAATCTGTCCGGTGCTCTGTGTACAGTGTGTGTATACTACTGGTCGAGTTTTTTTTACATCTACATCTGCTTACTGAACTGTCAACGGGGCAGAGGAAATATATATGGGTACATAAATTAGTTATAAATTTTCTCATAGACAGACCATATTGTTTTCAACATATTCAACAACAGTTTGATGTCAATGTTTTTCTGTGGATGCTGCCACGACTATCAAATACTGATTATGCCACTATTCCTATCGATCAACAGTTTCTGAACGTACCTTGTTTTCCTTGAGGAAGCAATGCATCGCTTGTGTGACGTCTGCTGCATGCACTGCATTGTGGTATGGATTTGAATTGTGGTAACTATCCTCAATCAGTGCTGAAAAAACATTGGACACCCCTTCAATACAAGCTCGATCATATATTGCACACTACTACCCTCAGTGTTACAAAACCAGATAGTGGTGCCACTATCATTGGATTAAACATCAATGCCAACATCTGATTAAAGATCTCAGATTGGGAATTGGCCAAGTTGCCGTTATTCCAACAAATGTGCCTATGGCCTGGGTCTTCCCTTTGACATGTTTTTGTGCCCACTATCTTAAGTTTCTCCATGTTTACAACTTGGATACAATCCAAACACACACAGAAATATGGCAGCTTGAAAACATTCTTTAAACTGCTGTCACATCAATTGAAAGGAAACCATGTCGGGCGGCTGGTAATCGGCGAGAACAAGCGCGACATACGAGAGAAACGTAAAGTAAGAATCAAGATTTACTTACAGATGCATCTCATCAGCTTGACGATGTCAAGGTTGAAGGTCTGTATGAGGTTGTGCTCCTGGAATATGTGCAGCGAGATGTGGAACAGAGACCGACCTGCAACAACAACAGCAAGAGGTCATGTGAGGGCAGCGCGAGGTAAACAAGACACGTCAACAAAAGAAAGACCCATGTACAGGACATTACATAAAAAGCACCAAATTAGGGTGAATGAACGGGGGTTTTATTGGAGGGGTGGGGGGATTGTGTCTGGTGGTGTTGACACGCCCCAAGGGGTTGGTAGGTCAGGTGTATGATTCATGGTGTGTTGTTGTAGCCGGTGGCCAGCGCCTGACCACAAAGTCAGTACAGGTGTCCCAAAGGGCAAGCATGCTCTGACAAACAAATGATTGCAACATGCAGTGATTGGCACAGCTAGGCGGGTCCGGGCTATTTCGGGCGGGTCCGGGCTACTTCGGGCGAGGGTGCCACCCTTTCACAGGTGACCCAGCCGGGCATCCAGCCAACCCCTGCCCCCACCTGACCCACCCGCCCACACTTCCGATGCCCTCATCTGTTGTGATGTTTTTACACCGTAATTTACCCCGAATATCAGTGGCTCGGCTATATTAAACTGTCTGGCTTTATTTCCCACGATGCATTTCCATAAACCAATCTTTTTTTATCCGCAAAGGTTAATTTTGATACCGACTTAGTGCTTTTGGGATACAGGATCCGTTGCATGTGAAGCATAGGAAAACGGGAGACTGACATCCTTATCTCGAACCAGTCGGCCTTGGGTGGCAGGGTCTCCGCTCAATCAACAACCCACTTGGTAGCGAACCACTCCTTTCCGCCCCGCCCAGGTGGCAGCACTGACTGATGTTTATATTACCCTTATCATATTGCCCCGGCGGATACAGCTAGCCTCCGATTCAACTGACATTAACCACTTAGCCGTCTGCGAAACCAGCAGGCCGTTAAACTGCCCGGCTAAGTAATTTGGCTGCACCGGCCATCACTTCAGTCACTTCACTGACAAGCCGCCCTTTCTGGCAGTGTATAAAGTCTTACATCCCTGGACCGAGTCAGTCACCACTCCTGCGTCAGTCCCAGACACCGGCACCCACGCCCATGGATGCGTTGCCATGGTAAACATCGCCGCGGCAACCGTGACGCAGTTCTTGAAAACAAGACGCAATTCAACGCCTTGACACGGGCGACGCAATTCATCAAAGCAGCGGAATCAATGTGATCACTACCTGACAAGATTAGGAGGTTACCGTAACAACTAACTCGCGTGCCTGTTTTGATTACATGCAACAACAACGACGTTACAATCGTTGAGTGCGTCACCAGCCATCATATTTCTGTCATGCTACCTACCCACAGTCGTATTTCACCGATGAAACTAACGATCAAACGGACTTCCAGGGGGGATGACAATACTGTGAAATGACCAATATCAAGACTGACAACCAATTAAAGTCTATCACCATGCAAACCCCGGTACGTGCAGGCACGGATTGAATAAAACCACAACATTTCACAAAAGCCATTCATGCTCAGCTCTGGGCACTTGCTAATTTGATTTAGGTCGAGGACTACCAATGCAGCCGGAGCATGTTTTATTAACGGGGCCAAAGGCCGAGAAACTGCCACACGACTGACACCCAGAGTTTATGGCTCGTGCACAATCAACACTGCGCGCTGGGGGAAA
This sequence comes from Escarpia spicata, assembly GCA_963995525.1. Classification (NCBI taxonomy): domain Eukaryota; kingdom Metazoa; phylum Annelida; class Polychaeta; order Sabellida; family Siboglinidae; genus Escarpia; species Escarpia spicata. The sequence goes on from OZ023208.1 coordinate 26,898,956, forward strand.
ACATTTCTGTTGCGATGCACTGCAACTGGTGTAGCGGTTGCGACTGTGGTAGCGGACCGCGTAGCTGCGAGGTGTTAGTCCAGCAATCAAGGGGTTCTGTGTTCTCGGCGCTCAGTGCCCACCCACATGCTTCCTAAGAACCACGGAGAAAGATTCTAGAAATAACCTGGGCCAACACCCGGGTACTCCGAAACTGGGTACGACCAAACAGCTGACGGAAGTCTCTTAGCCTGTGTGCTCTTGACGATATGCTTAATTAAAATCCTTCTGCTGAAGTTCTTGAAATCACACATGGGAAACATGTGGCTTAATCCAGACCGAAATCATTACAGAAATAAATTAATAGGCCTATGTAAATAATCAATCACTATCCATGAAATGGTGGATCATTTTCTGATGGGTGTTATATTTCAACACTGATTTTTAACAGATTCCCTAAGATGCAAAGCTCACAGACATCCCAGCTGCAACAGGCGGCCCGTATAGAAGTAGATCAGTTTCAAAGACATGACACAGTGACAACGACACAGTGACAACTAGTTACCAACTGCCACAATGGTACAATGGTGCACTCCCTCTATTGTTAACATTGATACCCTGGACTCTATCAGCTCATCAGGTGTGAAATACCCCAACCCTTTATAGTAAATCAACCAGCAGTGCTTGGTGAAGCCAACCCCATAACCCTCTTGAAAGGGGCTCATTCATCACGAGGGGTATACATCAACGCCCCCCCATCTATACCTGTGGGCGACAGCTACAGACACTGGTTGACTCTAACCCTCGGGTGTAATCGGAGACTTCACACCAGTGGTGATTCTCCCTCCATGTCTCTCCTTTTTACTTTCTCTCTGTTGCTGACATCAATCACACGATCGCAGCAGACAAGAATCGAGCTACCGAGAACTTTGATGGCCTGGTGGAGAAGAATATCGAACGGAATAAAAAGTAGCCGATGTGACTGGCGATAAATGAGAAGGCAATGGAGTAATTGTGAGCATTGCATCACCGCGATTTCACATGTCGTCTGGAAGAACTAAATCATTAAGCCAACCGTTGATGTATGATATGACAGCACGCACCGGCAGCGCACGATGCATGCCTTGATGCGCGCTCACCTCTCCTAAATCAGGCGGCATGCTCTTAAAATGACCACATAGTAGGCTTTCATTTCTGCGAAACGATGATTATTCATTGCGAATAAATATTACGCACGTGGAAGGGACATGGCCGTGGGGGCATGAGATACGAGGCGATGACGGAACTCGGTCAGAGAGATACACTGGATCCGATGAGCGACCGACATCAATTGTTACAAAACAGCCCACCGCGATCTCGCGAACAAAAAACAACCCAGATAATTGTGCCCTTGCTGCAGATAAATACACATAATTGCGGCTCCAGTGCAGAGAAAACACAATCAAGCGGCAAAACATACAACCGATGTCAAAGCACATGTAATAAACCAAACAAACATGGTCTGTTCCTGGGCATAATATACTGTGGAAGGCTGCGGTTCGTGCCAGTCAACTAAGTTTCCAGATTACATCAATCACACTCAAATCAGAATTGCACTGCCTGAGCACTATCAAATAAACCTGTTTTTTTAGTTAAATAACATCTAATATCTGCCAACAACCTTGATATGTGTGTCAAAATGTGAAGGACATCAGCAGGTAGACAAAGAATTGTTGGGCCCCTTCTGGCCATGAAAAACGTGTCGCTTTCATGTGACGTTATTGAACAGCACTTCGTCCATGTTCAACAAAAAGCAGACGGCGTCAAGAGAATGCCACCAGACATAGCTGTCATCCGAGATGTATTTGTGTGCACAATAACGCACGCACATTGGTAAACAGTACATCTTATTGTCCGCGGAGGTCTTTGGTTTGAAATTAAAGCCAGCATGCCAGTACGTGGCCTGTCTTATTTTGTAGAAACTCCCATGCCACAAAATGATATTAAGTCTATTTACAACTTTGAGCAAATATATTTATTATGTGTATGAAGATAACCTCAGTGCTATGGACATACTAAATTGTGAAATAAATAAAAAATTCATAGTTTGCTTACTGAATGCAAAAGTCAAATCTTGCTGCAGACGAGAGATCTACACATTTTGTCATCCACGATTAACAAACACATCAATAACATGTTACAAAAACTCCATTTCGCCAAGACACAGAGACCCTACATTAACACGTTTTCCCAACCCAGATAATAAAACATAAGAAATCAAGGTGACCATGGCACATTCACGTGTTTGCATGCACGTTTTCCTCGATCCCGTGACTGGGTACGCGCAAGCACCTCCCACGAAGCCGATACCGACGTTTAACTAGGCTTCATATCCGCCGTCTGCTCTGGCACTGTTTAATAAACAATCGGATAATTAGCACGGAGTCCGTCTCCCTTGCCAGAATGATGACGCACGGAAAATCGTGAGATAACTCGTCGACTTGCAGCCATGGTGTGCACGCAACAGGCGCCGTCTAAAGACGTCACCAAGAGTTTCCTCCGTGACATCCACACACAGCCAGACATGATGTTGATGACATCTCGCGCCTTGTAAATGCCTGGCATGAAGCCTCCACGGAAAACTCATTTCCTCGATTAACGCGTTTTCTCAGCATCGCACGAGTTGCTTGTTGACGCTGAATTTTCAAAGAACATGCCACCTGCATTAATCTTGCAGACAGGGATTTGTGCAGGAATATTGCTGATGAATGTTTCCGGATGCTCTGCTTAACTCCCTCCTGTGAATTTGCGGATGAGTCCAGATAAAATCCCCTTTTAGTTATGGGGGAAAACTCCCTCCCAGGAATCTGTCCAAATAAAAACCACAAAGACTCATCCCCATTTAGCAATGGAGGAAAAACCTTGGCTAACTCCAGTTTCAAGAGTGGCCATGGAAGCAGAGTGTCGGAGGTGTTTACAGCTGCTGGGAGAGAAGACGGAGGCAGTCATGCCTTGCGGGGTGCCAGCTGCGGAAGCGAGGAAACAAACAGTGAGCGAGAGAGATTGCTGCACCTCCATAACTCAAGATGCCGGCCATATGTAAAAAGCACGCCCTCACGTATGGAGTAAGGGTTTGAGCGAGTGCCCCTAGGGTGGCGGTCCATTAACCCGCCTGGACACAACCACTCCATGGTATTAGTGACGTTCGAGTCATTCTTTGCCCTGTCTTACCGTCCTACTGGCTGCTCCCTGGAGTTTGGGAACCCTCCCTTCCAAGTCCCATTCTCTCCCAACAACAGGTTTTATTTGAATATCCACAAAATGTCCCCTGAACAGATTACTGAACTCCTCAGGTTAACAGTGTTTCAAAGAGCTCCTTATGCTTCAAGGAGCTCCTTACACTTTCAGGAGCTCCTTATGCTTTCAGGAGCTCCTTGTCTGGTGTTGTTACTTCCAATGATTTATTATACAAACACACACAGGATAGGATGTAAGAAAGCTTCACTACTCACCATTGGTCAATTTGTCCAGATTGAAGATATTGAATGACCAGTTCCCCACCGTCGACAGCAGGCACTGGAAAAGGTAAGACTTTTTATTAGCAACGTCTCACAGGAAAACAGGCGACCAATTTCAGTGATATATTTTGTCTGTATTCAAGCATCCAGGAACATAACTAACCAAACACATAATGTTCACAAGACCGAGTCACAACAAGAGAACTTAATATAGGAGCTCTGTTTGACTCCTGACACTTCGTTGACAAACTAAAATAAACCAAACCCCATCAATCACGACAGCCTCCAGCAATCTTGTCCTGGATGTCAGTTTTTTACAACCCGTTTCATTTAACATCCTTGCCCTCAAATGCAAAAAATACTGCTGCTCTTTTAACCCATACATCAGCTTTCTTTGGTTATGTCAGCTTTTACTGGTTACGTCAGCTTTCTTTGGTAACGATAAAAACTTTGCAGCATTGGTAAATACCATCACAGGAAACACTGGACTTCCTGTTTTGACCCTATCAGAAAGAAAACAGATGGCTACGCAACAGATACAACCATTCTTTCCATAGGTCCGCTGTTCACCTGTTGAAAATTTTCAATTAACACCACCCTGGAACTGGGGCAGTTTCTTGGAAGCCCGGCTATCTGAGATAAAGGAATCCAGGTGACTCTTGTTTATAACTGATTAGTGGGTTAAGAGCCTGCTGTCTTAGTGGCCCGATTCTGAAGCAGCAATTGATTGATGATACCTTCCCTCTCTAGGCAGCTACATGCGGCTGTAACCAAGGTAAAGGAACCATACAACAGGCGAGGAATTTCACCAACAGTCGTATCCCATTCCCTGCAGAACTGGGCCCCAGCTGCTACCTTCCCTTTGACTGGGGATATGTGATAGAGAGACAGAGACACACCTTGCTAGGCTGATATAGGGAAGGGAACACAACTCACTCTTCCATTGACGGATACCACTCAAGGTAATAAAGAAACCATTACGTGAAATGGCTAAACATCCGGCATTGCAAACTGGAAACAATTCCATACATGTGGAAAAAATTACCACCACAAAGACTTTGTTAAGGTAAAAGTGTACCAGGGCTGTTTCTGTCAACCGTGACTTGCCACACTCCAGTGCTAACAAATAGACTAATAAACTGAAATCAAGTGCCTGGCACAAGTTACAACACACTGTGTTGACTGTCTCATTTTTCAAACACCAAACATTTGCATATAGGTACAACAAAAAACTCTACAGAGAAATCACATTTCCCTTTGGTTTATATCAACACAATTAAAACTCTCAGCACCAAAACTTAACTTCCTGCATGCTATTTATATACTTGAGATTTTCACAAACAGAACTAAACTACTTAGCCTTAATTTATATCAACTCTTTTTTTACATTAACCACTTAATTAACCAAACTACAACAAAATACTGCAACTTCAACAAACATCACATTACATTTAAAAAAACTAATAACAACAACACAAACTAAACTGGAGGGATACTAAAAATATCTACCAATTAAGGGGTCAACATTTTGTTACAGAATGCATAGAATTCACCGGCCTCCCAGCATTCATAGCGCTGGTTGCGTTTTCTGCGGGACGGCAAACGCTACCAGTGCCAGCTGTTGCCACCAGGTGTTAGCGGCTGGAAGTCATCACCGCACGACTTCCGGCATCTATCCACTAGACTGAAGCCGGGCATTCATTCATGGCCACGCGTTGCTACACTGCTGGGATGTTGTTGACTTGTAAGTTCAACTGCAGGTTGGGCCAAGGAATTGGGATAATGCGAGGAATGGAAGCAGGCTGACAGGTTATTGTGTAACATTCCTGACCCACCAAGGAGCCGACTCGATTCGCGATTCTCCCCAGTATCGTAATCATATCGGACCGTTGTAAACCGTTACACATGTAAAACAATTCGTGCGTGGTCAATGACATTTTATTCCGGGTATAAAGTTCGTGGATGTGATGGTGTTTCTGATAGTTGCAGCTAGTTTTACTAGTTCGAACACGAGTAAAAAAAATGGTTTGGCAGTCGGGGAAATTTTATTCCAGTGTCTACAGTTCAGGATGTGATTGTGGTTTTCAGTGCACATTTCGCTCAATCGTACATTGGCAAAAACAGTTTCTACTACAACCGAAATTCAATTCCTGAATATAAAGTTTCGAATGCGGTTGTACTCTCAGTGCTAATTAACTTGTTAGTTCCAACTGAAATGCTTGGAGTGCTGCAAAGTTCTCTTATACAAGTTCCATGCTGGTGAAACAAAGCTTGTCACGTCCCTATTGAAAGACAAACTTAAAGGAGATTTATTGATGCTCTTCACATTATGAACACTTGGGAAGATTTATCTAACCACTGGTGAGATAAGACCAAAGGGTGAGGTGATAAGAGGCGTGAGTGCATGATAAGTCTACAAGATTTCTGGCAAGTCTCCAACCTGCTGCAAACTCAAGGATGCACAATTGTACTTCAAACTGTAGTGCAGCCTGTGACTGTGTACATTTAAACTCAACTTTTTTTTTAATTTATATTAACCAAGTTATGTAAAGTACAATTTTTAATTACATATGTTACAAAAGGGAATCACCTTCCATGTTACACTGGCATCTCCAACCGCATAAATCAGTTTTAAACACCAATTTAAACATTTTAAAGCAGTGGTTTTTCATTTTACACCTCACTGGCTGGCTACATGGCAATCCCGCATTGTACTTAGATGTCGTTGGCTGCCTGCCAAGTAAAAATGACTCCTCCACTGCATTAATTAATGCTCCCTTTGTCACCGATACCATGTGCCACTATGTCATGTCTAACTAAACGCACTGTCGAAACACTGGGATAACTGATCCGGACTGGAGCACAAAACAGTGGGATAACTGACCCGGACTGGAGCACAAAACACTGGGATAACTGATCCGGACTGGAGCACAAAACAGTGGGATACCTGACCCAGACTGGAGCACAAAACAGTGGGATAACTGACCCGGACTGGAGCACAAAACAGTGGGATAACTGACCCGGACTGGAGCACAAAACACTGGGATAACTGACCCGGACTGGAGCATAAAACCAACATGTACTGAGGGGGAGTGCTCGGGTTGAAAGACATGGGACTCGAAGGGCTTTGTCCCCCGTATCATCTGTCAGAAAATTAGGTGTTCCCCCAGCTCTGGCACATACACCAATATTGTAGCTCTCCTGTGCGATCAAGACGCTTTACATCCACTGCCAGATGACATATGGCGAACGTTTTGATCTCATGCGGTGCACGCATGGTCGCCGAGAGGAGGAAATTCAAATTATATTCCGCCGCTGCGGCATAATTCAGTGGCTCCGTCCGGGTGCGACTTCATTATATATTGTCACGTAAAACAGGAACTACGCCTTTGTCGTTTTGTGATAGGTTGACTTGTGTTTTGCACTGGGGCTTTGAGAGATGCAAGCCAAAGTTCTACAGGTCATATATCCTGTCAACATAAATAACATACTCTGTTTTTGTGTGCCCTGTCTTTAGGTACTGATGCATTAATCAGTTTTTTCTTTCTTAAAAATATTACATTCCGAATCAGGCCATGAACTTGAGCACTGACAGGAATGAATAGGAAGGAATTTACCCTGAATAAATTTCAAGCGATCACAATGTTTTTGTCCATGGTCTTGAAAGGGATGACACTATGAGTCACTGTGAGGGTATTTTCCCTCTTTACCTTTGGGTGTGCTGTCACTATGACCACATTTACAAGTGGTGTGACTCATATATTCGCAACACTGCCGTTGTATGAAAGGAAGTTAATAACACTGATAAGAAAACGGGGGATTTACCCTGTTGACAAGAACCTCCAGTCACCTACTTTGGTGTCAAACTTGTTCATTTGCGTCAACACTATTGTGGCTAGTTTACAAGCAAATATCGACCCAAGGTCATTTTTATTATGCCGATATCCCAAGGTCATTGACATTGTTAACCAGACTATTGCTCATTAAAACCACCGCTTGCGGTTTTGAATGACGAAACAGACTTCATTACTTTAGGTGCCATATGGCGGAATACCATTGCACAAGGCTGGCACAGCAATGTTCCATACCCAGGGGCTTGGTCCAAAGACATGACAGAACTCTCAAAACAAGTTATATAACTTGTGGTTGCTGTCCAAACACTTAGGAGAAGTCTGTTGCCTGCCAGACAACTCAGCTTATCTAACTTCACGTCTAACACAAGTGCTTCTAGGGAAAATTAACTGGGAAACACTCCGCATGAATAGTGATGCTCCTCGGTTGCAACAGTCTGTTAGGTTTCGGGGCTGCAATTACATGCGGCCAGTACAAACATGGTAAACAGGCCGCCACTTTGGGTAATTGGTGTAAAAACAAGACTTCGTGATCACTGCATTGCCATGATCACCCCGTTATCATGATCACCCCATTATCATGATCACCACGTTATCATGATTACTGTGTACTGAAGACAAGTTGGCGTCATCTAAGGCGAGGACTGTTTGCATTTCGTGGACCCTAGACTGTACTGGACATTACGCTGACCTCACGCTGGACATTGATATCTTGTGACCATAAATATTACTCTATTCAAACCAGCATTGATACTTGTGTTCTCATCTTGTCCGTTATATAACAGCATCAAGTTCTTATCAATATAGCATTAAATTCTGGCCGCCACATCACAAATGAAATAGGTTATGACTTACTTTGGTCAACAACCTGCTCCCTTACTGTTGCACTTACATAACTAACCAGCGTTGTATAAGTTTTAATAACAACATCAACACGACCCAGTATGCATTCATAACACATCAAAACACTGATACCAATACAGCGGCAATTTGTCAGCGAGTTGACACCTGGCCTTGGCATAGTTCCAACAGAGACAAGCGGAGCTGTGACAACTCACTCTAAGTTGTCATAAATCACCCTTTCTGGGTCTCCAGCAGGGTGAGTGATGGGTGCGGGAGAGCGCCCCACTGAGGCTGCACTAGATATCTGCTTGGATGAAGACAAGCTCGCTTCGACCAGTGCAGCTCAAGGTTCATCCACTGTTGAGGTGTTTATGTAATTGAGGGACAAGAGCTGCACACCCTGGTGCACTGTCAAGTATCCAAGAAACAGTCCAATCTGCAGTCACTAGGATGTGCTGTAGATAACTGCCGCAGGTCTTTATCTAAGCGTGCAAAAACAACCGGGCTCTTAGTCTTACACAACAGCGGGTCTGGATTGAATGCTGCACACATTCCACGCCGGCTATTCTATAAAACTGGTCAAGAGAAAAAATTGGCTTCACCTATGACTGGATATGCATGGACACGTGAACTGACAACCAAGGACAGATATTTTGCTCCAGTGTGGATGACAGCCGGGCAGTCTGCCTAGCTAGCGGCTGCCACATGTGATGGATTGACCGCCAACGATTAATGTCAACAACCTGCACATGAGTCCGAAACCCAAGTCCAGTCAGGGTCATCAACTGAACCAGTGCAGATGAGGTGACATTCCAGCAGACACAGCTGCTGAACGGAACTCACTCTATACTAGCTATAATAGTCTATCCGAGTCTAACATCATATATGGAGATATAGCCAAGGTAGTTATGTCAACATTACTGATTTCACCACAAGGTCTACCACTGAACAAGTTCCAAAACCCTGTAAAATTCCACTATGGTTCAAAATGGGATTTACTTCATAACGGTAGCTTACTATTTATAACAATAAAATTATCGTTGTTGAAACTTGCCAAACGTATGCACGATCCAGTTTCATTGCTACCGAGCTATATATTCTGTAAAACGACAACCGTCATTTTCGCTTACCTCGCCCATGTTGGTGCCAGTCAGCGTCTGCATGATACATGAGTCCTTGTTGTCACGGTTACGCTGGTTGCGACGCTTCGTGCTGGCGGGACGATTTGGCAGCAAGCCCTGGGGATGCATGGTGCCAACTCGGCGGACCATATCAAGCTTCATAAACGCACTAGTGTCCTCGCAAGAACGGTAGATCGGCAGCAACGCCACTTTCATTCAGATCTCCACGGTTGTCGAGTGCCCATTAAAATCTGCTCAGGTAAACTCGCTTTCCACGTGTGCGCGGAAACAACTAACAGAGAAAGATAGCGTCGACTGCGATCAGCCGCGCTTATATAGTCCCACGCAATGAGGGGCGGGGCTTGAGTATCACGACCCAATCAGTGACCTGCGTTCTCGTCAATGGGCCGCTGCCTAGCCACATAAGCATGTTGATACTCTGCCAGTGATCTCTCCTCAATGGATCTGTGTACGGGGCAGTCCATTATGCTGGCGGGGATGTCAGGCGGAAGCACCAGATACTTTTTGTCAGTGGTTAGTTATATATGATGTCAGTTACCCCAGAAGAATATGTGAACCCCCTTTGCCAGACATACACACTGTCCACCAAGGCTGCCTTTCATGTCACCGACCACTCCCAGGGTAGGGTCAATCCTATCACCTTCCCTTCTTCCCCTACTTCCCTCTTCCCATGTACACCTCTGGAATGGGAAGCATCCAGTCAGATGTAGAAGCCACTATCAATACTAATCAGATTTAATACAACTGAACAAGACGAGATTTAATTAACAAGATCGTCACCCAAAAGTATAACCCTACATGGCAAGCAGAGCTTTTCGATTATTGAACATCCAACGATTATTCGAGTACATATAACAACTAGCCATTAGGAAATACCTGTCAATTTTATTACTAAATACAGGGCACTATACTCACACACTAGTATAATTTACACAATCAGTAGATGATTTGGTTCATTTATTTACTGTTCTCCATGAAAAAGAATATTTTCATTATAAAATTCATCTCCACCAGTGTTTTATATAATACTATTCCATGTCCTCTAGTTTTTCTAGTATCATTTTTTTTTTTAATATATTTTAATTAATATTTCCATAACAATTCAATATTAAAAACCATCCGATATTCTCTCTTGTGTTGTAAAATCATATTAGTTTAGGCATTTTTCATAATTAAGTCTGTCAGTTCTGGAAACAGTTTAGTTGCTCTCATCCATTCTTCCTATCCAAGTCCTTCATACCGAGGCCATTTCTCTGAACTTTTCAAACCGGAACATTTCTGTGCGACTAACAACTGCATGACATTAATAACTTATTAACATCATTAAAAATTAATAAACTGTCTATTTACTAGATGACCAGCGGGTAGTCCGACATATTGACCAGTGCTTGTGCTTAGTGTAGCACTTGGGATGGTCCTACATACTGACCAATCATCGGTACTCGGCGCGATTCTACACTAGGTTCAAACACTGTTGTCATAACCTTAACGACAATTAATAAAGTTTAAATAAAAGTAAGTTCTTAAGTCTTCCAGAATAATCTTAGTTTTTTCAGCTGCATGTTCTTAAGCAGGCCATATTTAGAGATGACCAACAATCTACGCCAAGGTTCCTGACCCTACTATGGACCCTACTATGGACCCTACTATGTACCCTACTACATACGTCATTTGACGTCATTTATCAGCACGCTCATAAACACTGGCTCGTGATAGCCAGGTGTGAGCATGTAGGCCCCAAAGCCATGGCTCTGACTAATCCACAACAACAAAGGAAGACAAGGCATGCGTCAAATACCACAGTCACATCTTCAAATACCATAGCACAACTTCAAATACCGCAGTCACACCATGAAAAACCACATTTACATCATCAAATACTACAGTTACATGATCAATTAACAGTTACTTCACTGAATACCACAGTCACGTTTTGGCATACCTCACTCACAATAACAAATCTATAATAAAATACAACATTTACATAATTAAATACCACAATGTCAGTATCTCCTTACTTTGTCGGACCTCTTTTCTCTTTACATAATTTCCAAACGCCGTTGTTTTCTGCCACCTGTAGCTTGCCAGCCTTCTCCCCCTGTCACTCTGTCTGTACCAGTGTTTCCAACCCATACACACAGGCTGGCACGACACAGGCTTCTAACACTATTCCTTTTAGCTTTTTCTTCAACTTTCAGCCCCACATGTTACCTTTTGCACAGACAAGTATTGTGGATGTCATGTCCGCGAAGTGAGGCGGTTGTGTCTTCGCAACCAGGTCACCTCGGTTGAACTTGGTGGGTAATGGACATTCTCCCTGGGTTTGGAAGACATTTTGTATGACACAAAATCACAAATCCTACACCATATAATTATTAGAGTGTGGGGTGGGGGTGGGGGTTGAGCCAGTACGAAGTGCGTTGAGTTTTTCTGGACTTTGCAAACACGTGAAACAGCCTTCAAGATGAATTTTTAAAACATGAAAACACATGAAACAGCCTTCAAGATGAATTTTTAAAACATGAAAACACTTGTAACTGCCTTCAAGATGAATTTCTAAACTCTCACAGACGAAACATTCCACTTTTACAAAACAGATTGCTACATACAAGGATGCATTCTTAAACTTCAAAGAAATAAAAGAAGTATTTAATATCGTACTAAAAAAGAGCATCTATGACTGTATCGGACACAATCATCTGGCATATGTCGAGTGCACAAACACACCTGGATACGAAAACAAAAATATTGCAACAAACAAAACACTACAGTGCATTTAACTTTATTTGCACAGCTTGTTAGCCAACATATATGCAGTTTTCTTTTGATTACAATGAACAGATCGCAGGCATTGTCTTTTTAAAAAGAATACTGTGAATGCATCACTTTGTATTCTTGCAGAATAGACAGTAAATGAAACCCAGAATGTACCAACAATGACCCAAAGTTTAATCACCTGAAATAAATTAAGTGACTCCAATTATCTGAAATAATATATGTACACAAAAGAAAATTGTTGTATTTTATGTTTTTGTCTAAAATGCAATTTTATGTGAATCACCCTTTACAAAGAGAGACTTGTAGCTTTGACTTTATCAGACAGTAATTTATTCCAAACACAATCTCAGGCCCATATGCTGAGTTGACACCTGAAAACAATTTTTTATCAGTTTTGTTAAATATAATTTTTTTTATTTTCAACACTTTCTACATTAAATTGTAACCATGAAATGCTAGTTTTAGGAGTAAAATTGGATAAACACACTTTTAGTTGCAAATAAAAATTATCACCATTGAAAATATTGTAACTGGTCTTGGTAAATATTACTTATTTTCCATGATGTTATTATATTCAGATGTGTTAAAAGATTTACTGGATACAACTAGTCAAACACTTTTTTAGACAAAGATACAAATACAGTAATATCACCTAATACTAATTATCACCAGTAATATATTAACTGGTGTTGTTAAATATTACACTGTTTTTCTATTTTCTATGGTTTTCTTACATGTAATTGTTATCAGGATGTGCTAAACGTTTTATCTGGTATAACAGGCCAAACCCATTTTTAAACACGAAAAGACAATGCTTGAATTAATGTTGTGAAATTTATCTTCAGTTGTTATCACAAAGATTAACAAGTTTATTAACAAGTTTAAACAGTGTTAAAAGGTGTAATGATTGTAACTGGATGTGTTTTCAATGAGGATACCAGTGCTCATTAAAAAACAAGAAAAGGCTTCCTTATCGAGGAACTAATGGCAACCGTGTCCACAGTAAACAGTTGTACATCCAGCTGACAGTTTCTAAGACAAAGTGCAGAATTGAAGGACACTGGACAACAATGAACAATGCACACTGGGTCAATCAAATGTGGTCCAGTTGTCCATCTGAAATTAGTACGGTAATTTCTACACATCGTGAAAGATTATAGACAGATTATTATCTTCGTGGAAACGCTGCCACGCGGGTCTCCGTGCCACAACGAAGGTCAGACCTGCCGATCATTCTACCGACGGGATCTGATCGCTTGCCAATTAAACAGAACTGCCAACAGATATTGCTAGGATTGGTGCAATTTCGGCATGGTTAAGAAATGGAACTATGATTTCAAAACTAATGATGTCTGTGCACCACAACGGCTGTCAAATGTTGTTTGCGAATCAGCTATGGAGAAGGCCAATGCATTGTTACATGTGTGCAGCTGTCAGAGCCAAGACCTGTAATTATCAGACTATTATCATGTGATCAGATCAGCAAGGAACACAGCTGGAATGTTGTGGACAGTGTCTAGTCTAGGACTGGCCACTCTACTGCAGCTAGGCTGGTGCACTTTCTAGGTCCCCCTCCTGTCTAGGCCCTGGTGCAACTGTCACTGGCTGGTGACAGCCTGGGGCAATGGCTGTCACCACCCAGTGATAAGAGTCAAGGATGCCACTTCTCCATTTCACCCTTGTCTTTTTGTCAAGTTGTTTTATGTTCAATGTGGCCTTCAGCGCAGCGTGTGCAGCCAGTTATGTAAATTGATTTGACAAATGTACTTCTTTATCCTTGAAACACCAGCAGTCAATCTATTTTAACTGCCTCAAATACACTTAGGCTTGACATTAAGCCCTTTTAGTTGTGCATGTTTATATATGAAATGATGGTCATTTAAGACAACTTTAACATTTAGTTAATTAGTAGAAAGAGGGGGACAATAGAGAGAGGGGCAGTAGAGAGGGACAATAGAGAGAAGGACAGTAGAGAGAGGGACAGTAGAGAGAGAGGCAGTTTAACACAGGATAGTTTGACATAACGACAGTAAACACAATGGGACAGTTTGACAGAGGGACAGTAGATATAGGGACAGTTTGATAGAGGGATGGTAAAGGTACTGGGACAGTTTGACAGGACAGTAGAGGTAGGGGGATAGTTTGACAGTGAGACAGTAGAGATAGGGGGATAGTTTGACAGAGAAACAGTAGAGATAGGGGGGTAGTTAGATAGGGGAGTTTGACAGAGGGACAGTAGAGATAGGGGAGAGTTTGACAGAGGGACAGTAGAGATAGGGGGAGACTTTGATAGAAGGACAGCAGAGATATAGGGACATACTGACACAGCAACTGTAGAGATGGGGAGACTTTGACAGAGGGACTGTAGAATTGTAGTGAGAGTGTAACACACCAGACTGCTGGATATGGTATGCCACCACATCCTTGCTTCAAAGCGTTTGATGAAAGAAACCAACCACATCCAATGGCTGCGCAAACTAGCCCCAGGGTGTGCTGCTAAAAAGAAACAAACTCTGAACTTGGGTAAAGGAAACATGTCCGTGGTTTAAAGTGTTAGCATGATGACAGATATTCAATCCATGTGTCCACACCAAGTTTACACTTCATACTTCAAGTAGTTTTGTCATTAAAGTCGCAACTCAGCCAAGAAACATGTCTGTCATTGATGTCACTCCAACACAGCCAGTTTCCCCCCCAACAGGCCATTAACATACGTAATTGCTGTAAAAAAAATAATTTTAACTCCATCTCCAGTCTAAGCAGTTTTTCACCGGTTATGTTGCACAGTTAGGGACACCAATTCGTGTGCATGTCAAACTTCAATGAAATACGGTAAGTGGTTTTTAATGAGCGGCGAAGGAAAAAAGAAGATGGAACGCGAAAGAAAACTGATATAAGGATTCATTGTAAAACAATACCAGCGCCAAACCGTTTTTATGAAACAAATCACGGCAGGACAGTGTGTGACTGTCGCAAACTAATGTCTGATTGATTATCGTGTGTCGTCTACTGTGAACTGCGCCAAAAATTTCAGTTTCCACATTGACCCTGGATATGAGACAAAGACAAACACAGAACACATACTGTGAAATTGTGATGAGAGAACCCTGACCAGTTAGCAGACTGTAGTTTGCTTAGGTCACCAACAGTACAGCTTCTGATAAGGCAGCAATGACAGGGCAATGACAGGGCAATGCCCCAACCATCTGGGACATGAGACAGATTACATAACAGACATACCACAAAACCGATCCTGTCAGAACCGGCCGCTTATGGACCAAAGTTACACATGAAACGTAAGACGTCTGTTTCTCATTTTGCACCATAATGTCCTTTATGCTAGAATTAATACACTGAAGGTATATTGCCTGCCAGACTGTGTTTAGCAAGCCTGGAACAGTGTTTGCAACCTGAAAGTTGTGCCAACATTTTTCAAACCGTTCAATTAGTAAACAACCAGTAATTGTTTATTTGAAGTTGTCTTGTTCCCACGCTCCTTACCAAACAGGGACAAAGTACAACTGATTTAATCAAACTTCCTGCTAATGATTATCGACTGGAACAGACGCTTCCTTTCAAAATGTGATTGCATGCAGCAAAGTCACATGGCCATCCAACAAACCGCTGAACTCATCAGCATGCAGAAAACAAGTCCTCCACCATTTTTTCTCATTGTTTTTTAACAAAATCTATTTCGCAATCCATTGTAGCCATGCTTGATTAGCCAAGCAATCTGTGGCACTTACTTTACATGTCCTGTTACATGTCATAACGTACATCAGGTGGTCTCACGACATCATTGTAATAGATCACCTCATAGCTATCTTTAAAAAACCTTCCTTCACTTTATTTTTTCACACCTGTCTCACCAGTCTTTGTGCATTTGATTGCAGCATGGCTGAATACTTCCCAGAGAAGTCGCCTGTCACTGCAAAGTGGATCCAAGTACAACTGATTCTGCAAACTACCTGATACTAACGACAACACCTGTCTGATTCCCAGTAATGGTAATGGACCAACTCACTTTAAACAATTCACACAGTAGAAACGACAACATCAACACCAGATTAAGGAGGAGCTAAGTCAATATAGGATGAAGTTTTAAACGAGGCAATATTATTATTTTATTTGCTAATTACGAGTGCGGGTTTACTCAAGACACCTAAATACTTGAACTATTCAGGCCTTCGTTGTCTTAGCAGTAACATTTTAACAATCCTGAATAAAACCCTTTTTTATTCAGGATTGTTAAAATGTTACTGCTAAGACAACGATTTTCACAATTTTAAGTTTTACGTTCTGAGTTTTCATTTTTAACACCTGGCACCATTTTTTAGAATTTTTCAGATCTGAGTCAACCAAATTAGTCAATAAACTAGGAATTTCTGGCCAATGGATATAAGGCTGCCCTGAAGAATTCCTAGATTCACAGAACTTTACCTGTAGAAAAATAAACTTCACCTGCATCCTAGTAATAATTTGGTATAATGTGCAGTTTCCTTGAAAGCTCAACATGCTTTATATAAAAAGCATGACAACAATAAATATATATGCATACCAAGACAAGACATACAAACTATGATCAACAATAATATAAATGTGAAACTAATTAACGGATCAATAATTACAAATGAGAAAAGCTAATTCTGTGTAAATAAAATTATTGAACCTCTAGATGTTATCAACAAATTAAACTACAATTAACAGAAATATATTCATTCTAACGGTAACGTTTATCTTATAAAGTCAGTTGATCAACAACACTTTATGGAGCAGAATTGTATTTGCGGCTTTCTGCTAAATGAAACCAGTGAGGAATTGTTGACAGGCACAGAGAAGGCTACACAGTTTGTAGTACGATCACACCTCTGAAACCACACGCAGTTGACTCACTGGACCACTGACGTCAAACCACATATTGATTGTCAACATCACAATGTCAAGCACATGTACATGCATATATGTGTAACCACACTATCATCAGTTATCACGATGGCTTCCACACAAAGCCATTTATTGGGAATCCTTCCGACAAATATTCATTAGCGATTAATAGGCTATGGCCGTTGTTTATCCGATTATCTGCCAACGGCGTACGCAGAGGCGTTCGCAGAGGCATACGCAGAGGCATACGCAGAGGCATACGCAGAGGCGTACGCATGTCTTCCTACATCACAAGTGCAAGCGAATGAAAACACTCGCAGTCAGTGAATAGATTCTTCATTTGCTAAACATCAACGTCTAAACGAACGCGCCATAAAATGTTCTGTTGGAATAAATAAAAAACTAACACAATGCGAGTTTGAGTAATCACACGCTGCTTACGTTTAAACAGTTCCCAGGAGACACTGGGAGAACTTGAGAGCAGTAACCTATCAGGAATTCTTCCGCAGAATCCAATGACACCAGCTGAATCAGTTTGTAATTTGCTACATAATAAACTATGTACCTGAGATAATCCTACACAATATGCCCTGCACCCCGAGGGGGCAATTAGAGCAAAGGTATAAATCTCAGTGAGGTATGCATTATATAATGTGTCTGACATTTACTGGAAATAATTGAGGCCATTCAGTGCCAGTTCTTTGAGTTGAAGCCAAGACGATACATTAGTAACTTCTTTATTTCTTATTTATTTATAGTTATTAAACCAGCATAATGAATGTTCAGAATCAAGAACAAACACATAAATAAAGTCTTAGCAAATAAATACAGGTTGCTGGGACATAACAATATGAATGGCATTTAACATACAACAATTATTTATACAGTTGTACTGAGAAAGTGTCAAGGATACAGTGTAGACTCCTAAATTTACTGCTTAATGCACATAACTTATTCAAAAAAATTAAGGGTATAAACAACACACAAACATTAAATGATTTGTTTGCTAGTTAATCCATGTAACAAAGAGCTCACAAACATGTGTGCTTGGAATTATGAATCACCAATCTTGAAATGATGCCAAGAAAATAGTGCGCAGCCTTCTTAATTTACTATTTAATCCACACAACTTATTCAGCAAAATTAAGGGAACAAAGATCACACAGACATGTACTCTTCAAATTATGAAACACTACAATCTAGAAAGGTGCCAAAAAAACAGTGCAGTCTTCTTATTGATTTAATACCATTTAATCCACATAATTTATTCGGCAAAACACAGGGTACAGTGAACAAATGTGTGGGCTTTGAATTTTGAAACATCAAATAAGGAGAAACTGTCATTCATTCAGGTTGTTACAAGATTGCCTAATTGCCTATCTGGTCAGGTGACTGAATCATTAAATTTATGGCTAGCCATTAACAAGCAGTGTTGATGGCTAGCCATTAACAGGCTATGTTAGTTTAATCCAAATTAAGGAGACAGTATTTAGAATCAAGTCTTTCACAAACCACAATCATGAGCAGTGGCCAACAAGCACCACATCATAGCAACTAATTGAAACAAGATGCGGCTTATAATCTTAATAAGACATAATTGAAACCTTGGGCACAATACCTGGAAATGACACTTGTTAAATACTCAGCCTTGACTGAATTTCGTAGCCTCATAATGACAAACATAAAGTAGAAACACATGATTTCTAGAAATCACGTCTTTGAACAAGGAAATATATTTCTTCCAGAAATAGCCCCTTTAATACAATCCGGGTGAATGCGATAATATGGTCACTTCGCTAATGGGCATTAAATGAAAACACGATGTTTCTCATTATCAGAAATCAAAATCGACAACACATCATCAACATGGTATATTTACGGCCACCAATCCACACACACACACGTGCTCCGACTGGATCTAACTGGATCCAGCTTGCTATCACAATATGGTTATTCATAAAATGTATATCACGGTATAAGCAATTTCTCGTAATGACGACGTAAATGTTGGGTTATTAACTTCCCCATTCAGTCGATCCAGTCATCCGCTGAATACTTCTTGGCTGTTGTTATTCGCTGCTCTGAATACTCGATCGTATCACTGCATTTATGCCTGGCAAGATAATGATAGGAACGGCCTATAATGCAAAACTATGCCAGCCTCAGAGACGATGAGATCTGACGCAGTGCCTGGTGATACCACCCGCGTAAACACCATTCTTGATCCAGACCTATTATGTTGACAACAGTGGACAATCAGAAAGTAGCGACCCATCAATACTCCTTGCGTGTTGGCAGACATCTAGGGCCCAGAGAACTGAAGAATAATATAAACGATTAGCATCGGGACGTGACAAAGACTCATGACCCAAGGCGAAGGTGTGAGGAGCAACATGTGACATGTTGCATGCCAATCACATTCACATAAAACAGATGCCTTAGTCAAATCTGATGTGGTGACAAAAACAAGAGCAGGACCCCTGGGAGAAATTCGAGATGGTCTGTGACTGGTGTCATTCACTAACGCCTAGATCAAAGCCCACCGTGGCATGTATCTCTAGCATCAGTTCTATGGCCAGCTATCATTTCGACTCAGTAAATAATAAACAACCCATGACATTTTGCATGGCCTGTCCAGCTTTTTAAACCGATCTTTGATCTGCCTCGAAACCCGGTCAAAGTCTGTCCAGTGTTACTTTGTATTTAATCAATTAATGTCGATTCACGAGTGTCTGGGAATACAAACAATATAACAAGATTTAACAAGATTGTGATCCAGAGCAAAAAAACCCAGTGACATGAGGACAGGAATGCCTTCGGCTTATTGAGAGTCCAACCTTTTTTATCTATGTCGGAGATATTTGTCTATTTTGTTTTTGAACATATTCACGCCGAGAGCATTTACACAATCAGTAGATAATTTGTTTCTTTCATGTATGTGAGAATGAATGCTGTTCAACATCTAATCTACATAGATCCTTCGATGAATTGAATTCATGTCCTCAAGTTCTTATTTATTCTTTCTTTCTCAAGTGAAAACAATACTTCCAATGACAGCAACTATAACAGCTGATATCTTACCATAAATTATTATCTATTGCTACTGCCATTATCTGACTGCATCACGCCTTTCACATGGATTGCCTTGAAACTCCACCAAACAAAATTATAACTGAATTTTTGTTGCATCTTTACAGAGTAATCTTTGGATCGTAAAAGATGGGTCCTTCACTGTTAGGTCCCTTACAAAGGGTCCCTTATAACAACATCCTTGTAGCAGAGGTACCTTGTTGTTGCTGCGTCTCTATGAGCCCCTTGCGAGCAGAGACCATCTATTTCTGTAGACCAAATCTTCAGCCACGTGCATTAAATGACATAATCAGTTAAATTAGTCAAGATAAGTTTTATGTTGACAGAACTGGATGTTTTGTTGCAAAACACATTATGTGGCTTAACGACCCTCGAGACAAGGTGCTTAACAGGGGATCAGATACACGTTAAGTTAATGAAGGACATAAAAATACGACTAGAAGTATTTTTTATACGACACCAAACACCACGTGTTGTACACACAATGAATCTATAGTCGGAATCTGGATTCAGGATGTTTTCTTCTGTGACTAGATAACAAAGATAACTTAAGGTCACAGATCACATTCCGTCACTACAAGATATTTAAATGTCGCATTTCAGCAGCTGAAGAATGCAATCATGTAACAAATTGTCGCAGAAATTAATAATTATTTGGTAGGTATGCGACATAATACATTTAAGTGCGACACTGATTGATGAGCACGCCTCCGACGCAATCACGGTGGCTTACCTACTCAACAAAATATGATTACACAGACTAGAGCACCACCTTCAACGCATGCTTAGTCACCACTCGTAGACAATGCTCCGCTCTCATTACATGTTCGCCAACAATAAGGCGCTTGAGAGAACGCCACGCTTGAACGTGCCACATAATCTGCAGCGAGGCGGACACACAGAACAATCGCACGTGTCTTTATTTCAGCTCGGACAACCGCTGCACATTGTTGTTCAAAAGAAAATCATGACAGTCTCTGCCTATCCCACACCGACGACAATCCCCTTACATAAAGCAACGTAGTAACATTTCTACGGTTGCCCGACAATGCCGACGTCAAACCCAAATACACGTCTTGTTAGGCATTCAACCAAGTAAGACACGTCGTCACATCGGTGTCTGTCGCCATGGCAACATCCAAACATTGCCGATACAGAGGGAGGGATGGGAACGATGAAGGCATATTTGTTCGGTTGTTGCGACACTGTTACGATGACGTCATTTAATCTCTTCAGCGCCACCAAATCGTGACCATGTTGTATGCATGTGCTGAGGTGGGACTCTTAAGCCAGTAATCAGAGCAACGTGTAAATGGGTATTTCGCAACTTGTACGCAGAACATCAGCATCAAAACAATGTGTTTGCTGACCTGTCATAATCGCATTTCAAAGCCACCAAAACGCACATAGATTGCTACAGAAAAAATACAACCGTTGCTTTCTCCGTAACACTGTTTTAACCATGTCTCACTATTTAATTACATATACACTACATTAATTATCAGAGAAACAGAAACAAAAACAAATATTAACAAATACGCCAGTGCACCATGGGGAGAGTAGAGAGTGGACATACTGTGCCATGCAGAGTAGAACTGGTACAATAGAATGAGAAAGACAATGCTTTCAGAGATTTTGAAAGCGACGACGTTCTGAACAAGATAAGCAAATTGAAGATTTATCGAGCCATGCACAATTTATCGTTCTGACCAATGTCCAAGCCACTAACTGACCACTTCAAGTACCCACTTGACCTCACCATATGATGTAACATCATGACGTAGGAATCGTCAACTACATTGAATACTTCCTCTACCAAATGACAACGCGTCTTTTAATTAGTGACAGCTGTAATTAAAGACAGGTTGTCTATCCCTCGGCTTTTCATATTAATTAACATAACATTTTACAACTGGAATACATATTCTGAAGGTATACTGCCTGCTAAATTGTGTTTAATAAGCCCTAACTGAAACGGTATTCGCAATTTGAATTTTTTCTGCGAAAGAAATATGTGCAACGTACAAATTATAAACAACTCTATTTGCAATATAACGGACGCCGGTTGGTTTAACTGCAAAGTTCTTTGATGTTTAGCGTGTACGTGCTTCCTCTCATTGACGACAACCAATTCAACAAACGGCCTCTTAACGATTACCACCCTGGCTGATATTCAGTCATTCTGGGTAACAAATCAGACAGCTTCACTTCAAATGGCAAACAAAACAAAACTGAACAATGTCCCTTTCACCTGTGAAGCACAAATAAGAATACCAGGTAGATTTGCTGAGTGAACATCTCAACGGTGATCGAGTTTGTCGCAACTCATAAACAATATCAGAAATGTCAACCAACGAAGGCAAGTCCAGGAATAAGACGCTCTTATAAATCATTCAAACACAATTTGAAGTGTGAAATAACATATGTTCTGAAGGCTGTAAATTACACAGGGCCGCCTTATGTCTTTGTCCTTCAAATATATATTTAGTTGGATTTCCTAGAATACACAGGTGAGGTCCAGTCATTATGGCCACTATTAGTCCAGCAAGATATAGCTGTCTGGACATGTGTTGTGCAAATGATCACTTTGGAGCCAATATAATCGGCATATTCATGACAGACGTACAAGGTTCAGTTGCGATCCAAAAGTTTTGCGGGCACAATATGTCATTATCGTTCATTATCGGCTCATCAGCATGTATGTGGCGCCACCTATCTCAATTCTTTCTTGCACGTCTGCAACTGCCGCTGTGGATTTATTGTCTACTAAATGAATGGTAAGGAATGCTAATATTCCTATACAGCGCGTTTTAGAAGTGATAACATTCTTTGCCATTTTCTTAGTAAAGATCATTTCTGCATCTTAGTTACCATGAGTTCTTGAAAATAGAGTTAATCTAGTGTGTGATAACATTTAATACTGACCTTATTCACACCAAATTCTCCAATAAATATTGATGAATTAAGAAACACAAATTGCAGTAAGTTAACTTTTTTTAATGTTATATATCTAAGGTTTTTTTTAATAGGCAATGCAAGTATTTTTGAATGAAAGTACAATTTATACAGATATCTCCAATGTAAACCTAACAGCTACATTCTAGAAAGTCAGAAACTTATGTAATCCTAATTTTCAATTTTTTTATTCAATATAAAAATGCAACTTATACATTCATAAGATGTGAATACTACAGAGTATTGGATGCACTAAAAATAAGGATAACACAAGAACGTGCAAGCATTTATTTCCACTGTCTGGTCCTTCGATAGACAAAACTGGTTCATAAACTTACACATCAGTCTTACAAGCTTAATCAGAGTTTTCAATTATATAAATCTCTCAGGCCTACCAGGTGATATAACGCGACCAAACATGATACACGTTGACACATGGAGTATGGCCCTTGGACCGGTGCCACTAACGATGTCCAGCACAAGGGAACTTCCCCGAGGCGAGCTTGCCAACACCTTGTAGGCTTTGAAAGCCTTCAGCTACTGATTAATGCTAAACAGATTGCACTCAGCGGGCCAAATGCCGGTTACCTGTGTACAGTGGGCTAGTGACATCCTCATTGTCTGCAATGCTTTCGCCCTGATGCTCTCGTAAAAACTCTCGTAATGTATATCAGAAATGTTTCCAAAGGAAGAGTCCCACCCACCCAACAAATTGGTACCCTCCACCCTAATTGAGTGTCTACTCCACCCTTTTCTCCGCCCACCCTCACCCCAATGCATCAGACAATTCACTATCCCTCAAAGCGATACAATCTTCAGCAGCTGCTGCAGTGTTTTACACTTTAAAGATGCCTCCTCAATTCAAATTTTTGCTCGTCTCAATTAAAATCCATTTTGCGAAAATGCAAATCTACCTAGTACTCTAGTACAACCGATCCAGGCATCTCATGTCTCAACAGATCCAGGCACATTATGACTCACCGGATTCAGACATGATGTCTCGGTACTTTTGTGTTTCATCCTCAAAGTTTAAATGAAAACTTGTAAATGAAGTTGATGTATATTAAGAACCAAAAATCATAGATGACGGTGTGCCAAAGTCTAAAATATGTGTTGCAGAACAGATTTGCCTCACAAAATGTAACATTAAATGATTTTGTTATCAAAACACGGCATATTCATACAGTGTGCGCCATCACTCCGCGTAGCTGCATCACGGCGGTGCTGATTGGCTGAACATGGATATATCATGTTTTGATAAATAAAGATGGATGGCGTTTATCTCATTTTGAAAACAAACGCTCTTTTGTGCATGGAGTGTAATGGGGATTGGTCGCATTTTGATATCCGTTAGATAGTATCCTAGTTCAACACGTGTTGTACAAACGTCTCATCCTTGTTTGACTAAAATGTCAAAAATGGCATTTATCGCTTTTTGTACTGAAACCCTTGATATATAAATATATAGAAATATAATATACATATATATCAATAGATCTAGGCCTATGATATGTCCATGGATCCAGACATATTGTGACTCACTGGATACAGAGACCGATAACTAACCAATGACTCAACGCAGACCAACACACCTGTAGTTTCATATCTCCCACGATACTTTTTGTACTGAAACCCTTGACATATAAATATATAGAAATATAATATACATATATATCAATAGATCTAGGCCTATGATATGTCCATGGATCCAGACATATTGTGACTCACTTGATACAGAGACCGATAACTAACCAATGACTCAACGCAGACCAACACACCTGTAGTTTCATATCTCCAACGAATTGTTCCCATCAATAAAAGATCGCAGTCATTTAGTATCAATGAAGTCATAGACCACATCTGCTGGTCCCCATTGATTGCCGCATTGTCCGTAGCCCACAATGCAATGGTAGTAGCGGCCAAGCAGGTGGCACACTTACTATATTTTTTAGTACAGGATCAGGGACCACCTCAAATTTGCTTGCAACACGGCCAAATATGTAGGAACGGTGCTTTCAGGCACGCACACACACACAGGGAAATAAAACGGTGGCACAGTAGCTCTGAGTTGGAATGGTGCTGTAATTGCTTCTAAGTAGTTCTACACGTCTCCCCATTTCCACCCTTAACATTCCAACATTTTCCGAAAACCTGCTACCGGCAGGCAAGTCAATATCAGCATATCGAACAGCTTGCGGCAGCTCCAATGTCAGACCTGGTTAAAAAATTACCTACTCATGACAAAATGATTGAATCTGTAATCGGAGACCCGTACAGAAAATAATTTGCGAGATATGACCAAGTCGGGTGTGTAAGTGGAACAAATGAGACTGTCAGGATCATTAACTCGTTCCAGTTAGTTAACGGTAGATACCATTAATGGATTCATGCACCATTACGCAGTGGGAAAGAAAGCGGATCATCCGTTTCAAAATTAGGTGTTGGAAGAAGATCCTTTGAATGAGCAAGGAAATCCAACACGTTTGTCCTTAAAGATGTGAATCACGTCATCCCACACTCGAAACAGAAACTTTCATACTTCAGACATTTGATGCATGTAGGAAGTGACAGGTTGGAAAAGCTGATATCGATCATAATGCGTGAAGGTTACCACAAGAAAGGATGATGAGATCACGGATACGACGAAGCTGACAATGGACGAGTTGAGAGAGGCAAGAAGAGAGGGTGTTGTTTGGAGACAACTCACTGTGGATGTCATACGACATTACCGGACATCACGATTACTGGATATTTGTAATTAATCTGAAATGGAAACCACCCTCAAACATGTAATGGACCGACCCGGTTGACTGCCGCAGTTACATTTCACAGCAATGTCTAAACTTGTATCATGATCTTGACATTTTGTCACGGATATACAGCATAGTGTGTATAAGTTCACGGACACCATAAACACACTGAAAACAAAATAAATTCTACCGCAGCACACAATTACACGTTATAATTGAGTCAATCGCGAACTGTCCGGATTAATCCCAAAATTATGCGCGACTCTACAAATCTGAATGATTCGATTTGGCAACAGATGGAATGACGTCAAAGGTTGTCACTGAGAATTTACGGTTGTATAACGAGGGTTGTATAAATAACCATAAAGGATAACATGTCGTGACAAGCCGTGACACAGTGATGGTGGAGGTAGTGACATACTGGCAAACAAGGTAAACAAAAGAATGTCCGTCACAAAGCAACATTTCATTGATGACTGTTTAATTTGTGACCTATAAGTATCATAAAACAGCATGACACATGATAGGGACCATCTCATAATTGCCCATCGTGAATTACATCAGTGCTACACCTTTGGGAAATGCACAAAACAAGTTCCAATTTTAACCTGGTGTCATGTCTGATTTACTCTTTAACATCTCGGCTTCAGACTCTCTGAAACTGACTTGACACTCTTTTTAATTAACACCATAATTTGCCTGTTAATATGCCGATTCTAGCCTGGACCCTCAAGTCCTGATAGCCATGAATAATGTAAAAAATGTAACAAAGTTGTAAATAAAGGTATCTGATTATGTAGAAAAGTTAAATTCACAAGTGTACACTTTTATAAATCCCCGGGTACTTTTATATTACTTCTCTAAATCCCATTATTCAGAGCATTTCTATTAGTAGCAACATGTACTGTATGGCGACCTTGCTACATCAGTGGGTCCTGGTTTTGTATCACAATCACAATACTTTATTGTCCCTTGAGAGGAAATTAATTTGGAATGTAGCGGCATATTAAAACAAATAAAACAATTGTACATGCAATATAAAAATAGTAATAGAAGTTATATCGCTTAAATAAGTTAAATATGTTAAATATGTTACAAAAGTTAAATCATCTCACAAATTACAAATCAGCTCAGGCTCACCCAGTGTCAGACTGGCAGAGATGGAGGGGACGAAGGTCAGTTACTCATTCATTAGTCTAATTGATGAGGGAACAAATGAGTTCCGACTGCGATTCAGAAAGCCGAAGGAAGCAGTTTATAGCATGGAAACAGGGGATGTTCGGGGTATGAGGAGACCTTCCTTCCCTTTCTCTCTGCCTGTTGCCTGTACAGATCACCTAGACTGGTCTGCTTTTCTCCCACCACCTTGCTGCCAACCCTGACGGTTTGTGTCAGAGTGTTGCGATACACGACACTCAGGCCACCGTACCATACAAGGAACCCACATGTAATAGAGCTTTCGATGTAGCATCTATAGAAGGTTTGAAGAAGATGTGTGCTGACTCTGGGTGACCTGAGCTTGCGTAAGAAATACAGCTTTTGCTGACACTTTCTATTAATTACAGGTGTATTTTGACCAAATGTGAGCTTGGCATCAACGATGGTGCCGAGATACTTGTACTCCTCTACTCCTCACACTCTCCGTTGATGGATAATCCCTTGGGAGGAGCAGGATTCTTCTTAAAATCTATTATGAGTTCTTTCGTTTTACGAATGTTCAGGTCTATGAAATGATTGCCCCACCGCACTTTGACATCAGCTACAGCGAACGCACACACTTGATCAGAGCCGGATAGGTCGACGATAGCTGTGTCATCGCTGTATTTGATGAAACTGATGGTCTCCTGGCTGCTACGACAGTCGTCTGTGTAGATCCCCGGTGCCCCCCCAGGGCTCGGTGATCTCCCCTGTTCTGTGATGTGATGAGTGAGCTCGACACAGCACCATCATGGCACACTTCTTGCTTACGCTCAGTAATTAACATACTGGTTTAGCCACAAGATGATGTGTGGGTTGCATGCACATTGACAAGTTTACTCATCATGATGTGTGGCTAAATGATGTTGAAAGCCGACGAAAAGTCAATAAAGACTATCCTGGCAAACGACTTGGGCTTTTCCCAATGAGTATACACACTATGACATAGAGTGAGGAATGTATTGTATAATTTTAATTATACTGTTTTATCAAGGTATATATTTATGTTATTTTATATGGACATACCGATTGTTTGTCTAATAATATATAATATTATGAAAGACATTTTGGTTTTCTCCCCACGTCTGCACTTGACCGCTGTCATTAATTTGCTGACCAGCCACAGGTCCTTTTGACACAGGCCACCAGTGACTGCCTGAGGCATCATTTACTTGTTGGCATAGTAAACAAACGCCCAGCCACAGACAAACTAAAGGCCTGGCATAAATTACCTTGCTAATCCAGAATTCATGCCTGACTGGTCAGACCTGGGATGATTGACCTTAGAGTGGAAGCATTGATATAACATATGACTCAAAGCTGGTCAGTGAGAATTAATGACCATGTCATGAGAATCATAACAGCAACGCAGAGATATTACCATAGAGAGAAACAGAAAACACAAACAAACATATAAATATTGATGACCACAGCTGGGGTCAATTCCATTTAATCAATCCCAATAGCAATTCCTTTCAATTCAGTTTAATAAATTTCAATACAATTCTTTCTCTTTTCAATTCAAATTCGAGTTAAAATCTTTCAATTCCAAATTAATTCCAATCCAATCCAATCCAAGTTCCAAATTAATTCTAAGGGAGTTTTTTCAATGCAAACATGTGTGAATCGTAAAACATGCAGAGGACACAGGTTTTAAAGTAATTACATGAACATTATGAGTGCACCAAGTCTATGAACACACAGAGACAGACAGTGACATTTTATTAGAAACAAGAATACTAGTAAACCCAAGCCTTATCAATTAATCTAGTGCTTCATAACAATGACTCAACAGTGGTTTCATCATCGATATGCAGCAAGAGCATGAACCGTGGACAAGGGGTTGTCTCAACATTGGTTCAGCGCAGAATAAAGGTTGGAAGACATTAAAAAGGAGACATATGAAACAGTTCTTGTTACTATAACTAGTCTGTTGGTACATTATACATGGACCCCCCTTGCCCAAAGTGAAGAGAGTCCAGGAGATTAAGAGGAGACCAGACAGAAGTGTTTAAGATAATGAACCTTGCTTTACGGTCAACTCAGTAATACAGCCACCTCGCAATTAAGGTCACCCTAGAATAGTCCCAATTATTTGTGTAACAGTAAAGTCTAGGAAATTAGTGTCGATAATACGGTTACAAAACTGTAGTTACAAAGAATCACTAGTTGTAATACATAATATAATGTTTTCCACCCTTTCATCAAAACCTTAATCCTTGAAGCATGCTAAAGTTCTCATCAATCCCAAGTCTAATTCCCTGACTTCCCATGTTTACACATCCAGGCTTGAAATATTTAACACATCCTGTTAGACAAGCATACACTATCAATACATCAATACTAGAAGACTTTGCATAACCTTTGCAGGTGCTCAATAATACCTTCATATAATCACTCCCTTGCATGGAAAACAATATCGGATGACTGATATAAATTCCGGATCAGCATCAGTATCCCTACGCCGGCAGCGCAGGACTGATACAATATCAAACTTGGCAGCATCAACACCACTACGATTTCAATGCCACATCCGCATACGACCCGTCACTTTATAGACGAATCATGTTTTCATATAAGCTGTGCACGATGTTCAACTTGTATTTCCTGGAAGTGTCATAGAAACGCCGATATGTGAATATCTTGCACCATCTCTGGTGTCTTTACTACGATCCTTTTTACTCACAGACCGCATCAACAACGCCAATATTTTGTGTCATCACGCACAACAAGGGTTAAAACGAACAGAAGAGACAAGAACAAGAACAGGAGTGTGTAAGAAAGGCGATGAACCATGCTGCCCGTCCAACCAGTCACCGTGACCAGGGCCCATTGTGATGGGCTGGGGCGACTAATATAAACACTTTGTCGTTAGCATCAAGGGCGCGGTTTATTAGCCAAGAGAGTGTGCTTATGTGGGTTAGCAGTTGAAAGAAGCCAGAGGCAGAAGTTTTTAAAAATCATAATTATAATATATGCTAGTACCACGCCCAACACCTGACTGGCACTTCAACCAGCTTGCAAATGCAGCCTGTTTTTAATTATAATTTTTAATAAGAGTTATGACTTCCGGAGTCTTTCAACTAGGAACTGACATTATCACGCCCTGACTGTTAACAAACCACATTCTTCACGTCAGCAACCAAGTGATTTTTTTCAGTATTGTAGATCGTGTTACGTGCACAAGTCATTTATTTAGGAAAACACTTCTAGTTTTACAGCCCCTAAAACCCTTATAAATTAATATTAAATTTATAACAGCCACCCAATTGAGAATTAAGACTACCTCAGAAATAAAGACAACTTTTGACAAGTCTACTACGTTCACCAGATTTAACCAATTTACATACTACCCAGACCAGAAACCCAGACAGTAAGTGGGCAAGGAAGTCTTTGTCATATCAACACTCCAACATCTTTGTATCTGTCCTTCTGAGATATTCATCAATTTTGTATTTAACACATTCATACTGCTGATAATAACACATCCTTGTACATAGTTTGTTCCATTCATTTACAGTGTTCTGTGAGAAGGAATACTTTCTTTATTCACAGTCTTATTAGTGAGGTCCAGAACCGGCAACATTATAGCGGCAGACTAAAAAGTGACATTTGCACCAGTATATCAGCTGTCGTTAACAAATCAATCCAAGCATCACTGTAAAAACCTGACCCGTATTACACAAACATTTCATAAGTTTAAAATGTTAACAAATCGATCCAAGTGTCGGTTGGAAAATGCTCACAAGAACGCTTTGTTCCTTGAACTTTACTACACAAACAAGTACCATTTTATAAGTCAAAGACGGTTTTTTTTAATTCCGGCATATGTATCAGTGTGTATAGAAAAAATACCGTTCAGACTTCATAACCTTTGCAGAATGTTCCCACCTGGTGACTAGCATATGTTTTACACCCCCTCCCCTCTGCAGGTAAGATGCCACGCTGTTTACCTCGTCGTCAAAATCTACAAGTATTTAACCATCACTGACTTCCGGCTGAAGATTCTGGAAGCTGCTAGGTACTGGCAAAATTAGTTATTAGATCAATAACAGAAAATATGATAATACAAAGCATGTCAGAATAGGATCTTTGGTAGAAAACCAAGTCAAAATGTGATGGTTTTAACATTGGAAGCAAATGGTGGAAGTCGCCTTACTGTACTGACTGGGGGGGGATTCTTAGAAAGGTCACTTTCCCCACCAACACTTACCTGGTAGCTACATTACAAAACAAAGTAATTGGCAGCCTTTGATGTGGCTGGAATACAAAGATGTTTATCAGTTCCTCATATAGCACTACCTTGGGATACAGCGCAATCGGTTCTCTTTATGACTGTCTGGTTCGCAAGAAACCATTAATGTCTCCATCTAAGATGTGTTTATTTACTGCTTTGGCTATAATTAAAACAGTTCATGAAGTTCAGTTGGTTTTACCGGGATCTTAATATCGTTTCACAGAACATTGGTCTATTCAGATCAATGTTATATTATTATTGTTAAGTTAAATGTTTCTTGAAAATAATCCTACTGCTAGGCAAGCAGTTGTGAGTGTGAAGTGCCCATTTAAATTGTTATTGCTGAACTTTCTTTAAATAATCACAGCATTTAATAACAAGATGATTCATATAACTACGGTCCAAATCCAATGCCTATGAAAGAAGCCTAAAAGGTGGGTAGGTTTGATATTTTGTGGGAATCTCGCCACTATGACACTGCCTCTACAAACTGTACATGAAATTTCTAAATATTGTTATCCTAAATTCAGACACAAAAATAAGACTTCCCTTCAGAAATGGAACAAACAATCATTAAAGACATTTCAAGCAACAACAGAAATAGGCAGAGAGCCTATCATTGTGGTCTTCAGGGGAGGTGTTTTTAATTAGTTTAACTTGTTTTTACATGTTTTCTAAACAAAATATTTGCACTTGCTGCATTATGTACATATCCAAACTGAGGCTGCGGGATATTACCCGGAAATCGGGTTGGCCACAATAATTATAAAGACAATGACATACTGCCTTGAGGGCATAGTGCTTATGTAAACACAACTCAAACTGGGTGTAAATGACTGTTATGAAACAAAAGCGTAAACTGATGTCCTCATTTCGAGCCAGTCTCCTCAGTGTGTTTATTGTTGGGTGGTTGACAAGAGACTCTTGTGTCAATTTGTGTCTTCTGCTCTCACGACAAGGCACAAGTAATGAGACGTCTTTAAACCAGAGCATCCGCCGACAAAATAAATGGCACAAGTTATTCTTTTCATAAGGCAAAAACGTGTTCGAGATCGTAGATGGTCTTTGTCAAGACTTTAATGGTTTGTCGATCGGTTTCGTTGTCATAAAAACGTATTTGTTCCACCAACATGCAAAGGCTGCAACATAACATTGCAGAACATAATATCAATCGTGCTAGTCCAATTTTATGACAAGTCCAATTTTTCAAGGAAATTCTAGAATGATCTTTGATGGTTGTAGACTCCTGGATTTTAAAAAGTGCAATCAATTACAGCTTGATTACCAAAAAAATTATATTAAATTTATGCTTTTCAGGAAAGTGTCCTCAGAAAATTGGTTGAACCTATGTATAATCTGAATTAGTGAATGCTAATTTTAAAATGTATGTAGCACATGGCAAGGAATCTTACAAACTTTGATGTTTAACCGCATACTTCCATTATAAGACACACCACTAAGACAGCTCTCACTTACTATACAGATGTTATACGTCAATAATTTGGGACTTGAGAATAATTATGTCAACAAACTCAGGTATAAGCAAGTTATACAACGCTAGTTAAACATCATCACTTGAGTTAGTCCAGATTAACCAATTCATTCATTCATTCCTGTTTGTACCAGCCGGCTAGCTACCTGGTCCATCCCACAAAGTAAACCAGGTGTGAATGAATACACGCCCTCTTATAGCACCAGCGCAGTTGGTCCATAACATGGTCCATCCCACAAAATAAACTGGAACTGTGAACACTGTTAACGCACGCGTTAAGCCATCATTGGCACAGTGACAGTAATTGCACAGTTCCTGCCCTTGACATTGCCCACAAAGGACACGATTCTTTGAACAACACTGCATTGATTGTGCTGCGATGGCTGTAGCAAGCCTCTTGCATTCTCTACTATTCACTCAGGATACACTTTTAATCGCTCCTCCACTGCACGCGTTCCACTCCAGTGCCTCAAGTTAGAAATGTACAGAACAAACTTGTTAGTGCAAAAAAGTAATTTCTACCCATATTTATTATGCTATTATGCTGACATAACAATCTTCGATGAAAATATGTTATGCGATGTAAACTCTGAAAGGTTGCAATAACAACAGTGACAAACTTCCTGTATCAGGTGTATGGCACTAACACAGTTGACACTCACTTCCTGTATCAGGTGTATGGCACTAACACAGTTGACACTCACTTCCTGTATCAGGTGTATGGCACTAACACAGTTGACACTCACTTCCTGTACCAGGTGTATGGCACTAACACAGTTGACACTCACTTCCTGTACCAGGTGTATGGCACTAACACAGTTGACACTCACTTCCTGTATCAGGTGTATGGCACTAACACAGTTGACACTCACTTCCTGTATCAGGTGTATGGCACTAACACAGTTGACACTCACTTCCTGTATCAGGTGTATGGCACTAACACAGTTGACACTCACTTCCTGTATCAGGTGTATGGCACTAACACAGTTGACACTCACTTCCTATATCAGGTGTATGGCACTAACACAGTTGACACTCACTTCCTATATCAGGTGTATGGCACTAACACAGTTGACACTCTCCAAACATCCTCATTAAGCGCACAACAATTAACACCTGATTGCATAAATAAAAATGGTGTGAAAAACATCTAAAATACCCAATAGATATCACAGGCTGCGGCACAAACATGAAACTATTGTCCTATCGGTAAGACAATAACTTCTTCGTGCAGATGGAATTTATAGCTACAGATCACAGTCTTGACGAATCAGAAACAAAGGCATTATATTTAAAGTGAAACCCATCTCGGTTGCTGTATTTCCAAGTAAAGCACCAAGCAGGTGCCGTGTACAGGAAGCTAGAAAGGTCACATGACCACATGAAACGAATACCCATCTGATCCAGTCTCAGACTTGTTGTTTTGCAATCAACGCTGAACCAACTGCCACATGGCAACCTACATCCAAGAAATACAATGGTAATATTTCAAGAGATACTTCCAAAATCACAATAAACAATTCTGCCTACATGCAGGTCTGAACTGGTCACATGTAACAAATGTCAAATCATTATGCAATATGCCAGATTTGTAGAATTTGATATTTTAATGGAGGGCAGCAAACTTACCCGGATATTTTTCATAAATTTACAAAATAAAAATAATTTTTTTTTTTTTAAATGTGCGTGCTAAAATATTATATTCTAAAACTGTCCTAGAACTTAGGCTGCAAAACATGGAAATGTCCTAGAATACACATGAATGTATTCAAACACCACTCCTATGTAGTTTCTGTTATGAACGTGAGGTTTATTGTTTTAAAATCTTGTCAACGGCATTTGTACAAGTCACCGACAGGCTTAGCACCTGACATGTGGGTGGGGCTGCAAGGGAAATAAAATAAATAAATAAACGGGTGCCAATCTGTACCCTACTGTGACAAGGGACTTGACCTTGGTCTGAGTACAACAAACCCCAGGCGTGGTCCAGGCGTGTGTCACACAGTTACCCCCACCCCCCAGCATGTGACTGTGATGTTTGGAGTTTCAACACCTTGTCAATGTCCCACATTTGTACCACTGGCTTAGGTGGGTGGAGCATTGAGGAAAAATAAATAAATAGAGTGCCAACTTGTACCTTGTTGTGACACGTGACCTGACCTTGATTCTGCATAACAAACTCTGTACCAGTCAAGTACCCAAACCCCCAGCACACCCCAGACCCCCCTCCGGAGTGACACCTGGAGCTCTAGTTTTTAGACCTAGGTTTGATGTGTGGGAGTCATATGGAAGTTGACAAGACCACAGGATATGCTGGCTATAATGTATACAGTGATCCTACCGCTGGTAATTAGATACTTGTTTTTACAGTTTATAGATATCAGACAGGGTGTCATCCTCCCCAGAGGGCTGCTGCTGATAGGTGCACAAAGGGTTTATTGTTTGCATATTATGTCTGTGACCTGTGTGCTTCACCTCACCCACCTACCTACCCACCCCCGCCCCCATCAGGCAGTGGGGTAGTAAAGCAGTTTAGACAGCAGGGTAGTAAACAGGGTTGGGTTAAATTGTAAATTTTGCAATTAATTACAATTCCAGTGTAAATATTATTTCAGGCAATGTAGTTGTAATTGAACAAGGTGTAGTAATTGTAATTTGTAGTAGTTTGAAATTGTAACTGGAAATTTGAGCATGGCTCCAATTACCCTGTCTAAAAATGAGTTGAATGATACAGTTTTATGGAATTATATGTAATATTACAAGTAATATTCACATACTTTTCCTTTGTTTGCAATGTACCCAACCTATGAATGATTGCAACTGACCCTTTATGTAGCATAGTAATTGATTTTTGAAAGAAAATAAATAAATTTGTTGATGTGTCACTACTGTAATTGATTGTTTGAAGTGTAAGAACTGAAGTATTGTAGTTGATATTTTACAATGCCATGTAATTATAACTTAACCGAACGCTGAAGGCAAGTATCGTGTTATAGGGAAACAGATGCTTGCTCTTACTTTACTGTTTGCTACAGTAGTAATCAGCAGTTCTGCGGTTTTCCGGGAGAGAAAGGCAGTGATTCACGTAGACACCTGAGCTGTCACACATGGGCCTGTAGACTTGCACAATTTGTAACACACAGTCACACATGCGTGGATACAGACATCACCTGAACACAGCTTATGATGTAAAGTATATTTAGTGCCGCATCATTGTATAGACTATAATGCAAAACAAAAGAAACTAAGATGAGGTGCCTACTGGAGAATTATAAACTGACTGGGCTTGTAGCCAGTTAAATCTAAACTAAACATGGTTCATAAAGGTGAGATTCTTCAACTCTATCGCATTCTTCAAGGTAAGGATATCCACTAATTAAAATTAGTGAATAAAATATCAGTAAACAAGATTTAAATAACTATTAGCTTGTAATACAGACATCACCTAAACACAACTTTATATACAGACATCACCTAAACACAACTAGCAATACTGACATAAACTAAACACAACTTTATATACAGACATCACCTAAACACAACTTGTAATACAGACATCACCTAAACACAACTTTATATACAGACATCACCTAAACACAACATGAAGTACAGACATGACCTAGACACAACTTGTATTTCAGACATGACCTAGACACAACTTGTAATACAAACATTACCCAGACACAACTTGCAATACTGACATCACCTAAATACAACTTGTAATACAGACATTACCTATACCCAACTTGCAATACAGACATCATCTAAACACAACATGCAATACAGACATCACCTAAACAATACTTCTAATAAGACATCTCATCAACATTCTCCAACAAAAACCATCTCATCAACCCGGCATGTAACGCGGCCATCCCACCAACAAAAACGAGCACAACTCCTCCGCACAAACAGAGCCTCCTCCAGGCATAACCATGTTCTACAGGATGGGGCGAGAGGTGGTCTTGCTCGTTTCGTATCAGCAACAGACTTTCCGCTTCAAGTCACTAATCCTTCGGTCTTACTCATAGTGAGCACACCTGTGTGTTGGCTTACTCCTCTACATGTCCTGCATATTTATGCGAGCTTCAGGACCCGTGGAGAATGACTGTGGTTATTTCACTGATAAAATACTTGCCGGCCACCAACCAGCTGTCGCTACCTCTACACCTTGTTCTGGGAACAGCCATAAACAAAGTGAGTCCAAGCACATGCATGTAAGGAATGTGTGACCGGGCATATCTACCTGTGCCTCCCCGCTCATAAATATGCAGTTGTTTATATATGCACTGAAGAAATGCATTCCGAGAAAACGCCGAATGTGAGAGTCGGCACGTCACCTGTGTTAAGGGAGCAATCATTGCTGAATTATGTTCCTATCATATAGAGACGCACATCCATGATTACTATCCAGGGTTGTGTCATGTGACTCGCATCATTCCTAGAATAGCAAACCTTCGCTGTTATGGCAATACATCCTCTTGAAAGATGTTCGTGTGTTTACCAGCACGGGATCGGTGTCACGTGCAAATCATTTCCCAGTTCACATACCACCCAGCACAACCTGATAAATTGTCCCGCCTATCAGAAGGGATTATTTATTATAACATTCGCACTCTTTCCCAGTAAGATACAATGTTTACACCGGGCCATCCTGGTATCATTTTGTCGCCACATAATTAATCCACTTGATTTCTGTTTCTCAACCGCGACTTCCAAGAACCCCCCCCCCAATAAATACACAAGGTAATCTCGGAGCAGCTTTCTTCCTATAGTTATCCCTGCCATGTACACGCGGATGTGTGTGGGGTGTTCTTTACACCAACTCACAGACTGACCTGGATTCTGTGCAACAGCTCAATCATTGCACCTCAAAGAAGTGCATGTTGTAGGATGAGATTGAGACATCAGGGCTGTTTGAGCAGCCAGCCGACACCTAGCTCTAGTCTCCTCCCTTGCCAAGTCTACAGGGTCTACAACCCTGCTACCTTCATCATGGTCATGACCCCAGGAATAGGCCTGTGTGCATTAATTGCAGCATGGCTGAATGATTCACAAAGAAATCAAGATGGTGTTCAATTGAGCAGGTCTGCCAGAGAGAGTAAAGTGTGAAGCGTCTTGGGGACTGGATACTACTGCACTCTATACGAACTTACCATTTTATCTATTCCCATTCACACTTTCCCCAACCCACGTTTCTTCTGTCTGTCTTGTTTCCCAGCCTTAATACCCGCTTCATTACCCCAACGTAAAGTTCAACCGCTGCACCTCCTTCTTCCCTCATTCTTGTTCTACTGCTGTACCCCCCAACCCCCACACCTCTGTTCTCTGGAAAACGTCCCACCTCACACTGCTATGGTATCACTGATTCCTGCACCCATGGCAGAACCAACAGTTCTACAATCTCTTCCGCTCAAGCAGTTTTGTGTATTCCTTCAGTGACTTTGTCACTGCTAATTCTTTCATCAGTCAGTTACATCTGTATTGTTACTGCACCACAAAGTGTCAATACCATACATCTCCAATAGTTCCTACAATCCTACAATATCTACTTCTGTTCCTGCAATATCTACAAGTGTTCATGCAATATCCACATCTGTTCCTGTTATATCTAGATCTGTTCCTGCAATATCTACAATGTTACATCTGTTCCTGCAATGTCTACACCTGTTCCTACAATATCCACATATGTTCCTGTTATATCTAGATCTGTTCCTGCAATATCTACAATGTTACACCTGTTCCTGCAATGTCTACACCTGTTCCTACAATACCCACATCTGTTCCTACAATATCTACAATGTTACATATGTTCCTGCAATATCTACACCTGTTCCTACAATATCCACATATGTTCCTGTTATATCTAGATCTGTTCCTATAATATCTACAATGTTACATCTGTTCATGCAATATCTACACCTGTTCCTACAATATCCACATCTGTGCCTGTTATATCTATATCTGTTCCTACAATATCTACAATGTTACATCTGTTCCTGCAATATCTACACCTGTTCCTACAATATCCACATATGTTCCTGTTATATCTAGATCTGTTCCTGCAATATCTACAATGTTACATCTGTTCCTGCAACAGCTATACCTGTTCCTACAATATCCACATATGTTCCTGTTATATCTAGATCTGTTCCTACAATATCTACAATGTTACATATGTTCCTGCAATATCTACACCTGTTCCTACAATATCCACATATGTTCCTGTTATATCTAGATCTGTTCCTACAATATCTACAATGTTACATCTGTTCCTGCAATATCTACACCTGTTCCTACAATATCCACATATGTTCCTGTTATATCTAGAAATGTTCCTGCAATATCTACAATGTTACATCTGTTCCTGCAATGTCTACACCTGTTCCTACAATATCCACATATGTTCCTGTTATATCTAGATCTGTTCCTGCGATATCTACAATGTTACATCTGTTCCTGCAATGTCTACACCTGTTCCTACAATATCCACATATGTTCCTGTTATATCTAGATCTGTTCCTATAATATCTACAATGTTACATCTGTTCCTGCAATGTCTACACCTGTTCCTACAATATCCACATCTGTTCCTGTTATATCAAGATCTGTTCCTGCAATATCTACAATGCTACATCTGTTCCTGCAATGTCTACACCTGTTCCTACAATATCCACATTTGTTCTTGTAATATCTACAATGCTACACCTGTTCCTGAAATATCTACATCAGTTCCTGCAACAGGTACATCAGTTCCTGCAACAGGTACATCAGTTCCTGCAACAGGTGCATCAGTTCCTGCAACCTCCACACATCAAGCATAATATATCTCTCATATCCTTCCTCTTCTTCTTCAGGATTATTGTGGAGACCCGGCAGTCACGGAATAACTCCACACTTGTTGCAAGGGTGTGCATGGGTTTAAAATTAAAAAATTAAATGGTTTAAAATATAATTAAAAACTTTTACTGCGACCATCCAACCTTGCGACATCCTATCTCCATCTTCATAAACCCAAGCCACTATTGCAGCCCAACAAATTAACTATACCTCAAACTTAGCTCCATTTCTCACTGTGTATATCCTTTGTCCACAATCTGCTTTACAAGGCTACAAGAACCAGAGGACAAGTTGTAACATCTGTGATGGAACAGTGCAGATTACATGTCAGAAACTATTCATTCTCGTACAGAACAGTCCAACTGCACATAAATGAATGGAACAAATTATCTGCTGATTGCGTAAATGCGCGAATACGCTTAAAAACAAAACTGACAAATATCTCCGAAGCACCAGTTACACATCGATACAAAACAGTTGGCCTCTCGATAAGCCAAAGACAGTCTTGTCCAGTCTGGTTTTTTGCTCTGGATGACAATCTTGGTCAATCTGATTGGTGTGACAACCGCACCACCTGAATGAGGTGTCTGATAGTGGCTGACCCATTGACTGTGTGTCCTATGACTCCTATCTGATGTCTGCTGACACTCACAGCGACAGAGAACAGACACTAGAGAGACAAGGAAGAGACCCGTCCACCCCCCTACACAGACAGTGTCTCAAGACAATATGGCCAGAGCACACAGTGGAAGCAGTGTCTTCCCGTATCAGCAGACTACGACAACGAGTAAACACAAGGAACACCTGACAGGAGAACAACAGAAAGGAACAGAGATGACATTCAGACTGGTCTAATAATGGTGCCAATTGCAAGCGAGAGATTTAACAAGATTGTGCCACCCAGAGCAAAACCCCGATGACAAGACGGACGCTTTTGGCTTGTCTAACGATCAGCGGACAATTTTACCCATTTATATATTGTCCTCTGTGACAATGAATGCTTTCTGACATGTAATCTACACTGTTCCTTCACCTATGTGACTGCATTACCGCTGGTTCTTATAGCTTTCTTAAATTAATTGAGAAAATAGCATACACACGCACACAAGCAGACATATGACTATAAGTTACACAGGTCTAGACTCCCACATTTTCCATAATCAGGTGTGTAACTGACAGCATAGGAAACCGGGGTGGAAAAGTTCACATTGCTGGGCTGGTTGGACGATATCTAATCAACTCTGACAGGTGCAAAGAAATTGTTTACTTTGTTGCACCTTGGGCATTATTCCCACAGGAATCGAGGATTGCATACACTTCCGCACTAGTCCAAAGTATGAAAACAACACTTCAAGGCAAACATACAACACAATCTTCATGCAATTAATTTTCACCTTTTCATGCGTATGTGGATTTCATGAGTGGGCTATTAGTGTGTGGCATGCATGTTCCTGTTTTGTATTTTCCCATCGCTACACGGCGCTATAGGCAGCAAACTGCCGAATCCTTGTTTTCCTTCTTCCACCATCTCAACAAATACACTGTATCACACTTGGCTGATCTTGGTGAAACTCTGCCTCCGATAACACCTTTGTTACGTGACAGCAACATCAAAGAAAGCAATTATAGTGTTGGCCTTCATATGACAACATTTCATGATAAACTACAACCGTATCGATTATAATATTAGTTATTAATTACACAATGACCAAGTTATAGCGATTAATTTCAATAATTAATTATCCACCGGTGTTCGTCTGAACGTGTTTTATCCGCTCTACATTCTCTTCTTTATTTCTGTGTCTTTAAATGTAATCGTACCACAACAGATTGCGGACAAAATGTTTAAAGTTAGAAAAAGAGATTAACTAAAACAAACGAAACACTCCAAGTGACAGCTAAGGAGTCATTCATAAAGTGAGCCACACACAGAGGGTGGGAGGTCTGTGGGCAAGCAAGGACGATGTGCTGGTTTGTTTTACAGTCAATATGAGATGGAGCAATTATTGCTATGTCACTTGCAACCAGAAGTGTATATCTTAGTTTCATGAGCGTATAAATACAAAAAGCTCCCAATACACTGTAGTTCCAATATACACATAATATTTTATTACTCCATGATCTGAACAAGGGTCTCAGCAGCAGCTACAGAAGCACCCGTACAGAATTTTCCCATTTCCCTGTATACATAATTTTAACTACTATGTTGTACCATCTCTTGCGAAAGACACATGCAATGTAAGGTGAACAAGACTGCCCAAATATCGAAACAGCTTTAGGCCTTGGTGAACTTGAACCCAGATCTCAGCTCAGAGTGGCTACCCACAGAGCTACATAGACACATCTAGAAATTGTCATTTTACCTACCATATCGCGCCTTATGCAACAAAAGTCTCGCATCTCCGACTTGCACAAACTACTGTAACTTGACATGCTGTTCCTTGCAGACTATTAGAAACATGTGACTTCATCTAATGGTTGTCTCATTGCAAGTATGATCCTTACATGACACTACTGGTGATCCAACATTGACAACAACTGCTCATTACAGCTATATCTGACTACTTTAGTTTGTAATGCATTTTGCATGTACCGCTGTAAAAATTCCAGAAATACCGCACCTAATCTATCAACTAAATTAACAATATACCTCAATATGGTGACTACCTTATATAGTATATAGCACATTTGCTTTCAAAAAATTACTCGTAGCCTTGTTATATTTAAATAAGGGGAATAATTAAAGACTCCAGATGCTACAGTACAGGTTGATAATAATTATATAGTTTGTCACAATATCATAAAACCAGCATTTTTAACATCACTAAAAAGCTTGGTTCGATATTCACTGCAATGGTGTACTTATATATCTGATTTGACTTTAACATGCCATGTCACTTGGCAGATAACAATTATGATAACTAATTACACAGTGACTACGTGCAATTATCCATTGCCGGCTAAACACAGGCATGAATTAATAAGCCACTGATGGCTATCTCCGCACTTAAAATGAAACTTGTGACAGATCGCACGAGATAATCAGGGCGTAGGTCCCGCCGAATTTCTTGGAAGACGGACTGAAGGAGGAACGTGTACTGAGTTGTCTGTAACTGCGATACATGTTAATAGGTTCCCTTCTAGAAGCTAGGACGACACTGCTTCGCTCGGGGAAACACAGGCTCACCAGCCCGGTATGTGGGCGGATGCAGCAGGTAGACGCATGTCCTTTGGAAGAGTAACGTTTCCTTCATGGTCACTTGGCATCGGGCCATCACTTCCGCCCGGTGCTTGCTTCCAAACGCCACGCCGATTGTTAGCAGTAGTTTTTTGACTGCATCGCGGCAAAGATTTCTAGCAAACAACTGCCTGGTGAGCACTGAAGGCACCCAGTGTGATGTTCGGCCTTCGGGTGATGTTCAAGTCAGTGCACGGTGATGCACTGTTAAACGGAAACAAAGCTCTTTAGGTTGCTATCCCGAACTATCTGTCTCAGAAATGTTGACAATATATGTGAACTATAATGTTGATTAAGTTAAAGAGAAAATATGAGATGATGGAGATTGACGCCGACATCATGGATAACGACACCAACGTGACACAACAAAATTATCTACAATAACTACTTCTAACAACTTTTTCAAACTCAAATTACCCCCCATTGCCTGGAATATGCACCGAGTTACACCATCCAGATATATACACAAGTCAACTTCAACCACACATGACGCCCATTTACACCCAACACCCGGTGTGATACTTGGACACGAGAGAGTTGAGTTGGAGAATGAAGACTTTGATTGATGGGCGCTTGACTCTGCACCCCCTTGGAGCAGTGATTGTTGCCAATCAGCGTCTGGCACTGACTTGCAATGCCACCCTCCGCTCTCAGTGAGGAAGAAGCACTTGAGAGGGGGGGGCGGTTTGTTCACCCCTGGCACTCTCCCACTACATAGCCACCGCTCACTGTACCCTATGGTACGAGAGATCACATCCATTGACATTTCACCTGTGGTCATTACTCTTATGTCAAGGCCCAGCCATGGTCATTTGTCAGAAGTGGGCCTCACACCAAATTGGAGCTTTTTGCCTGCCCTATAAACTGAACTGGTTTCTTTAACTGGTTTATTTTTCACTGGCTCGTTATAAAGTCCACCGCAGCATTGTCGTTAGCAAAAGGGGTTAATTAGTTTTTTCAGTTAGGGATGTCTACGTGAAAGGGAGAAAAGGAGGCACGTACTTCGGTCTCCCATCCAAAATGCTGTGTTTGCTTGCCTTAAAAATCGACTGGTTTCTTATGCAAAGGTTACGTTAATTATGTTGTCATTTAGCAGGAGTTAATTAGTTTTTTACAGTTAGGAACGTCTGTGTAGAAGAGAAAGGGAGACAGGTGGGCGTTGATGTAGATTTACGGTTTTTAGGTTTATGGTTATGACATCTAGTAACATTTTAAGAAAAGGGCATCGGTAACTAACTGCCATCAGTGTGAAGGCACAACAAGGTAAAAACACTGTTTCCTCTGCCACAAAGTAAGATTTGTGATGACTGGACATGTTTTACGTTTCCCGCCAAAAACCACAGCACTCCGTGTTAATGAATATAATTCACAAACAGAAGACAACTGTCTGGAATGCGTTTTTATTCCACACAAAAAATGTGTCACGATGCGTGAAAACAACCTATTTGTCATCAGTCTTCCCTTCCTGCTTAATTGAAAACTCTGTTTTTACTATGAGTAAAAATACTCTGCAGACAAAACAAAACCGAGACTGTGGGGAATTCGACCGCGTGTGGCCTTGTGGCCTCGAGGGGCCGGGGAAACTACGGTGGTGTTTACAAGGTAACAGAGAGAAAAAGCCACCCCAGAGCCTCCTTAGGCTGTTGACACCCTACCCTGTCTGCAACTGTTGGCAGTCACGTGTAACGCTGCGGCCTGGCTTACAGAGAAGCCCTCTTTGCACTCGCTACACCAAAGGTCATAGGTCGCACTGCACGTGGTCAACAAGTCAGGTCAGTGACCCCGGTTGTGTTGGGTTGCCACGTGGCCACGGGGCGGTGTAACCATCAGGTCATAGACAGGCTGATGAAATCACTACCGTGATCAGAAACAAGCGCTAGCAAGATCACGCGTGGACATATTATGGCATGCGAAAACAAAGGCACAAATTATTTCACAATCCTGCGGTCGAAGACGTAGGCCCTACGCACCCCCATAGGGTTCCCCACCCCCAATGTGGTCACTTTAACCCCAGGTCGGTCGGCATGGACCACACTTTTGTGCGTTTTGTCAACACATGTCAATTGATAAAGCGGTTAATTTTCCAGACGGTGGTGTGACTGCAGCACCGGCAGTCAGCCTTGTCGCTATTGATCGGTCTAAACTATGAGATAACACTGGTTCTCGATAGGAAGGGTGTC
Source organism: Escarpia spicata (assembly GCA_963995525.1). Classification (NCBI taxonomy): domain Eukaryota; kingdom Metazoa; phylum Annelida; class Polychaeta; order Sabellida; family Siboglinidae; genus Escarpia; species Escarpia spicata. Next base: position 26,943,909 of record OZ023208.1, read on the forward strand.
GGAGAAATTGAGGGGTACAGTGCGGCAAACAGGCGGCGACAAAGGTTAGCAATGCAGGTGTGTGATAAGCGGCACAATAGACGTGCGAGAGTCTGCGATCGCAAGATGTAGACACCTCGCCACATGAAAGATTAATTGTTAGCGCGCGTGACTCATGCAGTGTTTTCCCAATCGCAATCGCGCCCGCCGATCTACTCGGCGATCCGTCCTTTGTGCACTTTGTTTGTCTTCCATGCCCGTTTCACCACTCCAAACCGCCACTCGTTTGTTCCATGGTAGACTTTTTAAGCTATAAATCGAGAACAATTAACCTTTGACGACGTAAGTTGGCCTTGCTCGAGTCGGCATTTTAGGACATTATGAAGAGTCGTAGGTGAACCCGTCATTCATCGAATTGCTGAACTGAAATAGTGTCCCTCACAAATTTTCAAATTAGATCATGAGGCACTCGAGATTTATCCGGATGTGAAGGTACGTATGACATAGTAACGTTGTTTTGCTGACACCATCTGCATCTTAATTATGCCAGTGAAATGTCGGGAACATTCCAGGTGCGATGGTTAATGAGGTTTTCGTGACTGGATCTGGCCAACAGTTATGCAGGTGGTTTCGCAACGGAATGCAAAACAAAGAACAAGAGCCTGCGGCCTGCCACCTGTAAGCAAACATGAGGCATGCCAAGTATGTTTCCTTTTCCCCGTTTCCTCGTTAGATCCCAAGCTTCTGGCATGGCACGCGTAAACACACGCACGCACACACGCATGCACGTACGCACACACACACACACACAAATGCAGTCATGCGAGTAAGCGCATGGCACAACACATTAGACGCTGGTTGTCAGCACGGGGAAGATGTAATTGAATTTGATGTGTCAGACTAGTTGTGTCTCCAGCAGGTGGTGTGCTGCGGCAACAATGACCAATCATGTCATTCGATTCCCCCGGACTCCTACCAGCTGGAGCGCTTCCGATTTCATCTCTCAAACTCGACGGACATCATTGTTAAAACAAAAATACTCTGTTTGCGACTGCGGCAGTCATACCGCGTGTTTGTGGGTAATTAGGAAACTCGGCCATTCAGGCTATGTGTGGTGAATATGAAAGGCTTCATTAGGCAAAGAAGACAACGAAGAAGAGAAAGTGGTTTCCATTTCTACTGTTTTCAAATTCCTCTGATTTTACCTCCACTCACGCAACAGAAGGTCCAGTTTTAAATGACGTACACATTAACACAGCATTTCAGAATAATCTTTCTGCTTCAGGTTAGCCGACTGAACCTGTTAAAGTAAGTAGCAAGTATTAACACTTACTTTGGAGCATTTAGTAGAAACTTGCAACGTTTCGATCCACCACCTGTGGATCTTGATCACGCACTGGTGTCAAGTTTCCACTATACGCTCCAAAGTATGTGTTAATTCTTGCTGCCCATTCAAGTCTTGTAGCCATGAACAATATTTTCCATACTATTAAAAGTAGCCGCATAAAAGTTCTTTTGACATAACTAGGAAAATCCATAATTTATTTGTGACTCTGTAGAATTCAAAGCGCAGAGAAAAACAGAAATCTTTCTCACTTGCCCCAAGCTATGTTTTTTTTCATATTGGTGTGACAAAATTGTGTATGACACCCAAAATACCAATACAATATTCATAAATACCCTACAATAACTCTCATGGAAAATACAGACTAAAAATCTGTTTTATTTTCCCTAAAATTTGAGAGCAAGTAACAAAAATATCAGGGCCTAAAGGTGTGACTGACTTAACGCCAGTGTTTTGTTTTAGGTGCCATGTCTATTGACACATCACCTTTGACACTCTGTCTTTGGGTGCTACACTAGTTGACATTTACTCACAGGAATACCCACTACAGGTCTTTCAAACCATTCATCCAAACAACTGATGTATTTAATTATTCCCCTACCTCAACTGCCACATTACCAATTAGGTTGTTGTTGGTGATGTGTCCAGCATGTATTTATATCAATGCCACATTACCAATTAGGTTGTTGTTGGTGATGTGTCCAGCATGTATTTATATCATTGCCACATTACCAATTAGGTGGTTGTTGCTGATGTGTCCAGCATGTATTTATATCACTGCCACATTACCAATTAGGTGGTTGTTGCTGATGTGTCCAGCATGTATTTATATCACTGCCACATTACCAATTAGGTTGTTGTTGCTGATGTGTCCAGCTTTTATTTATATCATTGCCACATTACCAATTAGGTTGTTGTTGCTGATGTGTCCAGCTTGTATTTATATCATTGCCACATTACCAATTAGGTTGTTGTTGCTGATGTGTCCAGCTTGTATTTATATCATTGCCACATTACCAATTAGGTTGTTGTTGCTTATGTGTCCAGCATGTATTTATATCACTGCCACATTACCAATTAGGTTGTTGTTGCTGATGTGTCCAGCATGTATTTATATCACTGCCACATTACCAATTAGGTTGTTGTTGCTGATGTGTCCAGCATGTATTTATATCACTGCCACATTACCAATTAGGTTGTTGTTGGTGATGTTATATCACTGCCACATTACCAATTAGGTTGTTGTTGGTGATGTGTCCAGCATGTATTTATATCACTGCCACATTACCAATTAGGTTGTTGTTGCTGATGTGTCCAGCATGTATTTATATCACTGCCACATTACCAATTAGGTTGTTGTTGGTGATGTGTCCAGCATGTATTTATATCACTACCACATTACCAATTAGGTTGTTGTTGGTGATGTGTCCAGCATGTATTTATATCACTGCCACATTACCAATTAGGTTGTTGTTGCTGATGTGTCCAGCATGTATTTATATCATTGCCACATTACCAATTACATCGTTGTTGCTGATGTGTCCAGCATGTATTTATATCATTGCCACATTACCAATTAGGTTGTTGCTGCTGATGTGTCCAGCATGTATTTATATCATTGCCACATTACCAATTAGGTTGTTGTTGCTGATGTGTCCAGCAGGTATTTATATCAATGCCACATTACCAATTAGGTTGTTGTTGGTGATGTGTCCAGCATGTATTTATATCATTGCCACATTACCAATTAGGTGGTTGTTGCTGATGTGTCCAGCATGTATTTATATCACTGCCACATTACCAATTAGGTGGTTGTTGCTGATGTGTCCAGCATGTATTTATATCACTGCCACATTACCAATTAGGTTGTTGTTGCTGATGTGTCCAGATTGTATTTATATCATTGCCACATTACCAATTAGGTTGTTGTTGCTGATGTGTCCAGCTTGTATTTATATCATTGCCACATTACCAATTAGTTTGTTGTTGCTGATGTGTCCAGCTTGTATTGATATCATTGCCACATTACCCATTAGGTTGTTGTTGCTGATGTGTCCAGCATGTATTTATATCACTGCCACATTACCAATTAGGTTGTTGTTGCTGATGTGTCCAGCATGTATTTATATCACTGCCACATTACCAATTAGGTTGTTGTTGCTGATGTGTCCAGCATGTATTTATATCACTGCCACATTACCAATTAGGTTGTTGTTGGTGATGTGTCCAGCATGTATTTATATCACTGCCACATTACCAATTAGGTTGTTGTTGGTGATGTGTCCAGCATGTATTTATATCACTGCCACATTACCAATTAGGTTGTTGTTGCTGATGTGTCCAGCATGTATTTATATCACTGCCACATTACCAATTAGGTTGTTGTTGGTGATGTGTCCAGCATGTATTTATATCACTGCCACATTACCAATTAGGTTGTTGTTGGTGATGTGTCCAGCATGTATTTATATCACTGCCACATTACCAATTAGGTTGTTGTTGCTGATGTGTCCAGCATGTATTTATATCATTGCCACATTACCAATTACATCGTTGTTGCTGATGTGTCCAGCATGTATTTATATCATTGCCACATTACCAATTAGGTTGTTGCTGCTGATGTGTCCAGCATGTATTTATATCATTGCCACATTACCAATTAGGTTGTTGTTGCTGATGTGTCCAGCATGTATTTATATCACTGCCACATTACCAATTATGTTGTTGTTGCTGATGTGTCCAGCATGTATTTATATCATTGCCACATTACCAATTACATCGTTGTTGCTGATGTGTCCAGCATGTATTTATATCATTGCCACATTACCAATTAGGTTGTTGTTGCTGATGTATCCAGCATGTATTTATATCATTGCCACATTACCAATTAGGTTGTTGTTGCTGATGTGTCCAGCATGTATTTATATCATTGCCACATTACCAATTACGTCTCGAAGCCTAACAACAAGAAACAACCCAAAAAAACTTTAAATTAATTACGGAATGAAGGGTTAAAAACACACTAAACAAAATTCGAAAAAAATGTGGACATACACTCTTGCATGACCTTTAAACTGTGGCATGCCTTGAAAGCAACAGTTGTGTGGCTAAGCTAATTACGGATGTGGCTCATGGTACTACCGAGCCTAAGAAACTTGTCGGAAACTGGTCGCAACCCCCCCACGGCTGTTCGCACCCAGCCCAGGTCAACGCTCCGAGTAAACAAACCAGCCCACATTGATTTCAACTAAATACACTCATAAAATTAATACATTCACCTGAGCAGAAGATTTCAGTGCAAATTGCAAGACGCGTCCCCACAAACCAGAGTACTCATTTCCCTAATCAAATTCTGATATCATAAAATCTAATCTCGCTGTGGGGATGACAAAATAATGGTTTGTTTGTTTGTTTAACGAGCATTAATGAAATCCCCACATTTTATGGTGCTTAATTGTTGCCAGAGTTCTCAGAAGGATTGTTCCAACATTGAAGCCTAAGTTCTGAGAACGCTCATTGTGACTTTGGAGCGCTGTTCTTGTGGCATGAATGCCATGGCGTACACACATGCACACTTCAACCCACGTTACCCCATTGTCAACTTTCACCAAACTTTACCGCTGGCATAATTCTTGATTGAATGCACCAAACGACTGCGTCTTGATATACATGACATGGCAGACATATTAATTAATTATGCTATTAACCACAATATTGCATTGTGTACTTTCACCCTTTGGGGAAATGTCCGAAGCGTGTACTACATGACCATATCAAATTGAATGTGGACTCGGCTATTACCTGACCACTACCGTGTGATTATATAAATGGATCCTAAAAGGTTCCATAATAGTTTCATCCGTCACTCTAGCGATTCAGATTAAACAACAGTCAGCTAGGTTGAATCTATAATGCTCACTCTGAGAATGAAGTTGCACTTTCTGAGTCGGCAGATATTTGGTTACATAAACTCACTGCGAGGGAAACAGACATACATTGTGACTCTTCCAAAGTGGCCGATAAATCACGGCTATGCCATACTAAACAAATGCGACAATTTCACTGTGAACACGGATATTTTGTGATACCGTCATCCTGTAAGAAGCTATAGACACACATGCCAGACCTTGTAAAGTCATTGGTTCGATTACTACCTGCACTTAAAGCACCTATTGACAGGGTTCATATATATAAACAGCAGCCTGCAGTTAAAACCTCAAATGTGATATTTGGCAGGTGACGAAAACATTGATGGTATTTTTAGTTACCTGAAAATTTAATTACGCAATTTACAAATTTTTGCTCTCTTCTTTGCTGTATCTCCAGGGTGAGGCTGGCATCGATGCTGGTCCCCAAATTGGTTTCCTTGTTCTATCACTGTTCCCACTTCCCTGCCTTCCTCCACTCATCTCCCTTCTCCTCTATTACCCATTTTCGTTCCCATTCCTCTCTCAATCCTGCCAGATCTTCTAGTATTAATTGGCAGGGTCAATTTTTTTATATTGACGCCAATGGGAGAGAATGGGATCTCGGTTCGGTCAGTCCATGATAGGTTTTTCCATTTCCCTGTATGGGATTTTTTACTTCCCCTGGCATAGACACCAGATAGAAGGGACCGATGGCTTATAGCGTCTCTTCCAAACAACGCACAATCCAACACCAGGATTTGAACCCCGGTTGCTCCAATCGACTATCCAGCACTCTGACCGCTCGATCACGGCACCCCACAGATCTCTCTTAGAAGTGAACAACCCTATCGGTAAAGTTGACCATGTCCAGACAAAAGCTCATTACGACACAAGAAGTTGTTTTACAAGCAGCCTGAGGACTAGCAACTTTGGTCTGGTTCTGTGGAAATGAGAGTCATAACCTGGCAACTTAATGAGGTAGTCTCGAGTCTGATTGCTATTTGTGGGGTGGTTGATATAAAAAGGATCAGAGCAATTTCAGTAGGACACTAGTATATGAAGCTGCACAAGTCCAGACTTAATGAGCCACTAATAAGAGAGGTTGGCCTACTTTCGCAGTGGTCTCCATAAACCTAATTGGCTGTAAAAGAGAAGGCGGCGGGTGTGTATGGCTGAACCGAGAGCGTGATATTGCACTTGGTCAGGAACAGGATGGGTTGCTTCGCTTGTCAAACATACTCCTTCATTACTTCGTGTAACATGTCATGTATTATAACCTGGCAGCAAGTCCTAAGATATACACGCAATGTGCCCCCAAGCGTACCTTTGTTAGCACCGCTGCAGAGGCGGCATGGTTAACACACCTCTATTAACATCCCCACATGGATGACACAATTAACACACCATTACTAACACCTCCACAGGTGACACTTTTAACATACTATTATTAGTAATATCTCTGCACAGATGACACCATTAATATTACCTTTAGTGACAGCCCCAGAGGTGACACTTTTAACATACTATTATTAATATCTCTGCACAGATGACACCATTAATATTACCTTTAGTGACAGCCCCAGAGGTGGCACTTTTAACATACTATTATTAATATCTCTGCACAGACGACACCATTAATATTATCTTTAGTAACACACCCAAAGGTGACAATTTTAACATACTTTTAACTATTGTTAATACTGCCAGATGTTACATGTTTAGCACTTTTATTAAAACCCCTACATAGATTACACTATGAACACACCCTTACTAACAACTAATACCCCAGAGAGGTGACACTTTTAACACACCTTTATTAGCACCCCTCAGATGTAACCCATTTAACACACCTTTACTAACACACACCCCACATATATTACTCTGTTAACACACCCTTATTAGCACCCCTCAAAAGTAACACATTTAACACACTCCCCACATATATTACTCTGTTAACAAACCTTTATTAGCACTCTTCAAAAGTAACACATTTAATACACCTTAATGAACACCCACCCCCACCCCCACCTCCACCCTATGACACATTTAAACCACCCGTATCAGCACCCAACAGAGGCGACACTGTTAACACCATAAACACTAGTGAGTTGTTATGTAGTGGAGATGAGGCTGTGAGGAACCAATCATGCAGATAACAAGTGAATATTTTAGGCTTAAATTTGCATAAATTGTTGGTTGAAATAGATGGAAATTGCTTCTCATCAACGGTTCTAAAGCCGACACCGACAGTGAAGCTGTCTTCACTGAACAAACTACAAGGACTGAACGCAATTATGCAATCTTTAAAGAAGATTAGTTTTTAATTAGTTGTATTTCAAACAACGTGAGGCCAATGTTTTGACCATTCTCCACTGACCAAAAGAATCACAGATACGGGATCATACAACAGCTGTTTTTTCACAATTAAATCTTTGACTTCACAGCTATGTAACTGCAATTTTGTGTTAAGACTTGTGGGGATTGTTTCCCTGAGATTTGCATGTTAGATTTACATTTTAGAATTCTATCTATTAAACAAATTGCAAAAGTAATTTTTTTTTAAATAAAAACAAATACATGAGAGAATGGAACAGATTACCTGCATCAAATCTTGTTTGCAAATATGATAACTATCTAGCTGTCTGGTATGATAACAACAATATTTCCAGCCACTCAACAGATTGATTATTTATTTGAAATATAAAAAATCACAACCGTACGAAAATGTGGACAGAAATCATGGACATTTGACATTTTATTATTCACCAATGATGATAAAACCATATACCCTTGGAAGGAATGTTTTAGGCACCTACATCAATTCATTTGCCCTGCAAGCTTTTACAGCCTTTCATCGAACACAGGCATCACACAGGTAAGCACCTCATCTGTGCTTTAATGTTGATTTAATTTTCTGTCGATAAAATACCACGCGTCAGTATAAAAACAAGCAAAACACAAACATTATAGCGAGTTGGTGCAAAAAGGACGTGGTTGACATCCGATAGCGGCCCCCGATAAGCGACCAGTCTGCATGCTATGGTATGATCTTACTACCTGATACAGTGTATCAGAGATCACATAGTCTCTATTCCCATCATTGTGAAATGCACCTGGTCCTTCAAAGCTACTTTTCACGTGAACCGTATCACATGATCAGCCATTTCTTCCCGCCCAACCGAGCGATCAACCACCTCGCTCCACACTCAATCAAACATCACCCTGGGGCAGTAGTTCCCAATTACGTCACTGGGAGGCCGGTGCAAAACTAACAAACACCTGAGTAACAACAGCCGAATTAGCCCCTAGTCCTAGGTGACGATTACCCGGTCATTTGCGGAGCGCGATGCGACTTACGACTCTCTATCTGTGCTGATCGCTGTATAGTAGACGTGTTAACCGATTTACACTGCCGTAGGCGGCTCTTTTGCGGCGTCGCTGATAAGCAAAGAATTCCCGATGTTTGATGTCAGCACGTAAAAAGCAATCGAAGATGCAAGAAGGCTTTAACCAACGACTTGGAACTGCTGGTGTCGACAACATACGCAGCGACCAATGTCTCCTAATCTGTGTCGATACAATGACAGGGGCACATGGATTTGCTAAACTAGGAACCACCAGATGGTGCTAATCATAGCCTGGGTAAACAATTAGGCGCCAGGACAGTGTCGATAAACCTACTAGGAATAAGGGTTGGATTTCATTTTATAGCAACAACACTGAAGTTCAAGGGCAGGGCCTACTTTTGGATGTAGCGGGGTGGAAGAGATAGAGGGTGTAGAACAATATCTGAGTTGACGCAAGTCATTTTTGCAGCAATTTAAAATCAAGCTGATAAACGAAAAGAACTCAAAATCGCAACTGATAAATTCTGGCCTAGCTTGTTCGTGGTGTCTCTGAGCTGATGTTTCTGAGGATATCGACACCACAGAAGTCATTAGTATTATTATAATTCCCTGTTGACATGACACATTTTTGATTCAGATTATCGATAATCCCGTTATTTTCTTTCAACGTGAGAAAAAACAATGGCCTGAACCCGGCATAATAATCCCCTAGGCAGGTGCAAATCGGTTTGCATAGTTATATTTGTCGCCACCACCAGTTCTTTTATTCGAACGCTATAGTTACGTATAATGATATACTTATATAAAAGTTATATAAATGCTTGGTATAATCCCAACATATTGTGTTATATAAAGAGAACAGATTAGCTGGTGTTTGTTTGGGTGGACAGGATCAAGTACCTAGACAATGCCTTGGTCAGTGGGTCAAATATTTTTTAATGCGTAATTGTCTGGCCGAGTGCAAATGAAATTAGCAGATGCATAATTGTTATACAACGACAACACAGAATTAACACCAACATTTAAAAATCTACCAACCACAATCTCTGCTCTTCGACTATCTCAGGGGATATACCGAGTATTAGTTTCCACTGACAATTTGCAAAAAAGATTAACACCACGATCAGTGGTGTATTTAGGGGGGTTATGGCTCCCCTTGGGCTATTCCCCCATATATATAACACGTGTTGAACCACAGATGAACTACATTTTTGCATGGAAAATTAATCAGTGACAGAGCTCAGACCTCCTTTGTGAGATTATAAATATGACACTGACTTTATTTATACAAATGTTTAATTTAATTTAAATACGAGGAGCTGGTTTCTTTGGAAAATCCCAATGGGAGCCGCTGCCCCATTTGTTTTAAAATACAAGGTTGTCTGTTTTAATTAATTACTATACTTGGCACAAATAAAGGTATACGCACACGTGTATTATTATATACGTATATCTACTTTATTTGTGTAAATGCATATCCTTAATATATTTCCTGTGTCGTTATTTGTTATATTTTGGGGTCACAAATAACTTTCTTTTTCTTCTTTGTTGATGCGATTTGCCCTTCTTCCCGAGACGTGACTTCCTTAGCCTCACAGGGATAAACAGGCCGGGGATCTATTCTGGGACAGATTCCTAAATCCAGCGCCATTAGCAGTACATCAGTTTTATGGGACCAGACCTATCTTAGGATATGTCATTTGCCTGATAAGGTTTACATTATGGTTTCAATTATGATCTAGGGTTGTACCAGTCAGCTTATCGCCCCCTTAGCACCGCCGATGGCAGGTGACCAGGAATGAGATTTATTGGCCCCCTCTGAAATAAACTATATTCAGAGTTTTTGTTTTTATAATACTTTTATCGCAGGGTTCCCATTCTGATAGGAGGGACCACTAACACCACCTGGCGGATAAGTGTTAGACTGAGACTGTTCGAGTTCTGGATATACAGTTATGGGCTGTATTTGGAAGGAGGAAGGACGACAGAGAGGGTGAGGGAGGGGGTAGGAAGGGGGAGGGTGGACAAGATGGAAAGCAGGGGAATAAGGAGGTGGAAAGATGGGGAGGAATTCAAAGTGGGTGTCAGCATCAGTATTTTCCAACACCAGTGACATTATAATTATTTAAGGAAATTTGTTATTTTCGTCACACGTAGGAAACTAATCAAAAGGCATATCCAAAACGTGTTTTACCTGACAGAGGCTTTTGTCGAACGTATCACGTCGACTTCATCGGTACCGATGACGCTGAATTATGTTAACGTACACGTGAGGCAGTTCATAATTGCCCTCGTCTCTGTTGATGGGTGTTCTTGACTTCCTGATCCAGATGGCTTCCTGGATGTGCCGGGTTCTTCTGTTGGGTTCCTTGTCCACATTTTTGGCTCCCTCTTAGTCTATGATGTGGTTTTCAGTTGTCGCATGGTCTGTAAGGGCGGATTTATTGATGGTAGACATCAATCTCCCCCCCCCAGGCAACTGCCTCACGTGTATGATGATGTCATTCAGCGTCATCGATACTGGTGAAGTCAACATGGTACATTCAATGAAAGCCTTTACCAGATAAAATACATTTTGGATATATAAAATGAAAGTTTTTGATTTGAAAAAGAACTATCCTGAAGAATAATAAACGTGGGAAACTAATTTGTGACTAAGCTTCATCCCTCATTCCCTCTTTCCTCCCTATTAGTTCCAAATACATCACTGTTTCCCACACCTTGGCAGTTGCAGTGTCTTCCATAAAGTAGCACATCGTGTAGTACCCAGTCACTAAAGTTCACATGTACTAGTGGAACGCACACATGCATGCATTCTTACGACGAGCTCTCAAACACAGTAGGAGCTCTCTGCAGTGGTGGGAGCTCCTCAATGCCTCACCCACAATCTGTGAGACCTGAGAGGTTAGCTGACAGAGGAGTCTGGAGACATGCTATGATCCCCTGGGGAGTCCTGAGGCTAGGGTGTGTGTGGGACTGGCAGACCTAAGCTTCTGGCCAGGTGAACGCAGACTGCACTCAGTGCAATGCATGCTGGGGCTGTTTAATGAGGTTCAAAGAGATCAAGATAAACCAACTTCAAAAGACGACCCAGACAAATTGGTCTGAAAGTGGCAGTGTTATTCAGTGTTCACACTGACGCTGTTTTGGGGCGATATTACGTGTTTTTCAAGTTTTCTAGTCCCATGCTAGGGTCGCTTACAAAGAAATACGACAGATATCCAAGTTGTGTGTCAATAACTGCACTTTCGTTTCACAACCAATCAAACCTAGTGACCAAACTGTGAAAAATGGAACACTGTATAGTAGTTCCCACTAATGTGCATCAGTACTGCCTAACAGTTAATTCAGATTCTAGGTAGCGTCCGGTCAGCACTTTTGATATCATGGCATCACCAGCATTTTTGACATCATGGCATTGCCAGCAACTAAGCCAAAAAAAGATCGAGACATTAATTTAGTCCATTTAATATTCCACATCTTTGGACCTCATTTTTGGGACCCCGCTTTTTCAGGACCATGGCAATCCCAGGACCCTGTTTTTTTTAAACCCTAACGCGAACACCGGTTATTCAATTTTGGGAAAGGTACACACACACGAATTACACATAGGACACAGAAACTAGGATGTAGAATATAAAACGGGCTATAGGTTCGTGCTAGCCGTTAGCCAGTTTGCCAAATGTTACGTGTGGATAAACAAACTGGACGATCTGTTTCTAATTTGGCTGAGAAAAAATAAATTGCCTAAGAAAAAATCACTGAGCCAGATTGCTAAATAAAAGTATGTTAGAGACACTCCAGACACTGTAGATCTATAAAAGGTGAAGGACGTGTGAGTAACTGTCATTGCTGACACAAAGTGAAGGACGTGTGAGTAACTGTCATTGCTGACACAAAGTGAAGGACGTGTGAGTAACTGTCATTGCTAACACAAAGTGAAGGACGTGTGAGTAACTGTCATTGCTGACACAAAGTGAAGGACGTGTGAGTAACTGTCATTGCTGACACAAAGTGAAGGACGTGTGAGTAACTGTCATTGCTGACACAAAGTGAAGGACGTGTGAGTAACTGTCATTGCTGACACAAAGTGAAGGACGTGTGAGTAACTGTCATTGCTGACACAAAGTGAAGGACGTGTGAGTAACTGTCATTGCTGACACAAAGTGAAGGACGTGTGAGTAACTGTCACTGCTGACACAAAGTGAAGGACGTGTGAGTAACTGTCACTGCTGACACAAATGTTTCAGATCAATGTGTGATTGTGGATTCAAAGGGTAACCAAAGGTTAGTAGTGACGATTAGGAGAAATATCACGTTAAGAGAAACAGCTAATTGTAGAAAATAGCAAATCTTAGGTTGATTGTGAGAAGGCCCTCATTCTCCCAAATGAATTAAACAAACACTAGCTGTGTGAATGTGTTTAAAAATAAAAGACAGCTGATAAGGATGACAAACCGCTGGACTCTCTCAGCTGCCATGGAGACTGGGAGACTTGAAAAGAATAGAGACCAAGAGAATGGAAGGAAAGAGACCTAGGTTGACGTCTATTCCAGCAGACTGTATTCTGTACAAGCTACAAATGATCTATTCACCTCCGGAGAGCAATGAATGCTTCATTAACAGATGTCAGTATCGACTAATCCCATTTACATGACAGACAGACAACATTCAATTTAATGAAGCCAAGGTTTGGTCCCAATAACTAGTGTGCAATCACACTAAAAGTCAAGTAGAACCATCACAAATCACCATGGGGTCAACCACTTCTTAGGTTGGTCTAAAACAATAAACCATCTAATGATGCACCTACTCATTTCAAAATGATTACATCGTTTGAGGGGACCATTACTTGGTTACTCATACCATGAACCCAGCTGTGCTTCATCCCCCACTGTCATACAGCCCGCTCGTTTTATGGCCGAATTTAACGACATCTCAGCTTTTTTATTGCCGAGCTCAAGGCCGGTCGAGAACTCGCAACTGTCCCATAATTCCACATTATCGTTCGACATAAACGGCCAACTACACGTCGTAGCCGTCACTGTTTGCCGCTCACTGACGTCACTGACATTACTTTGCATTCCGACAGGGGCCAAGGCAATCTGCAAAATATTAAAGTTTTACAAAGATACGATCAACGCCGAACGTGCTCACAAGACGATACACCTTTAGAAGTGCGACGTGTCATTACCTCTGATCTAAGTGCCACTTAAAACGACATCAATCTCGGTCTAACTGAATAAGTCATTGTGTCTGTTGAGGTGTAGCCGGGTGTAGCCATAGCATGTCGATGCAGGCCAAAGTCTTCGTTACAACCTACAATGCAGGATGTCCTTCGACTAACCCTGAAACCTGCACATACCAGACCACTGTAGCAACAGTATCACTACTTCCAACGAGCTCATCCACCTCACACTGTGTTCACGATTGTTTAATATGACTCAATAGTTACGAGACTTCTTCAAAGTAAACAGAAATATTGTTATTTGTCGGTTTCAGTTTTGCAAACAATGGAAACAGTTCCCGTGTGTGAGGATACTTGAAAACGCTTAAAACACCACGCCAATGTCAGGCACTGATGTCAACATATACACATTTATACCAACTTGTTTATTGTACCTAAAATATAATCTCCTTTTTCCTCAACTGGTTTAGCCCATTCTGAGTCTGGTTCTTTCACGTCCAGGTATGAAATGATGGAACAGCCTAAATAGTATCCACATTCGGTTTAATAATTGTTAGCGCCTCTGAATGAACTTCTGTCTAGAATGATGGCGCTTTACAAGTTGATTTATTACTATTATAATAAAAATTTGTGTCATACATTTGTGTTAAATGGTCGAAAGAATTATATTTGGTTGTTACACGTGGCAAATTGCTTGCTCAACACTTAGCTATCAACCGACTAAATTTATCAGAGACAACATGGTTTTTGAGAGAACACGGAAATTTGATGTCACCACAGAAACACGTACATAGTTCTGCTGTGCATCCACTGAAGGTTCCAATCTTGAAAATCACTTCAGTTGATTCTTGGGCAAGAATTAAATAAATCAATAGTTTGCCTGATGATCTTACCAAAACTGCATATGAAACTGGCACAAACGAGATACTGTGCCATAGTGGATACTACGTAGGTTTGCTTTTTTGTAAAATTAATTTTAAATGAGACCTGCGTTTCGAGACTGGCTATAGATTATTTAATTTTGATGTTCACTGCAAAATAAAAATTCACATCATTAAAACTTTTAATGTGAACTGGGACTAAATAGAACCCCAAAAAAGGACAAAGCTGTAGCAACTAAAACACTTTTTACTAGTTTAGGTGATCTAAAATGATGTTAAAATAAATCTGCTATGTTAGATGCCTTTAAGAGTTAGGTTTTTCATCCTAACTGGAACACAGAAAAAATTGCATTTTTCTTTGTGTTGAACAGAAAAAGTGCCGTAATTCTCATCTCCAGACAACATTTTGCCCATAAACTGTCCAGCCCCTGTCCATAATTAAACGACCATTTCCTCCCCTCGTGAATTAAACATGACTTGCTATTCTGCAAACGTGGCATGACGTACACCTTCGCTAATCAGACGAGAATGATTTTCAATCACCTCTTAATCACCTACCTGATCTAGAACTTCCTTGTTCTACCTTCACCACATCAACATCGTAGATCACTGATACCACTACTTATGAACACGCATTTCCTGTTGTCCCGTTTAATAGCCACTTCCTTTTAGCTGATGAAACACTGGTACCTTTTACTTAATTGCACAGCACTTGCTTCTTGCAAATGAACTGCGCCTGCATTTTGCATTAATCAACACATCTCTTTCTGAACACCAGCGCCATTTCATCAATAAGAGTGTCACTTTTTCAACATTTGAAACCTAACTTTTTACCAATCAACATTTATATATATATATATAAAACAACTCAAAAAGTTGTTGCTTTCCCAGACAAATCCAGGGTTACCTGTCATGAGTGACAAGACCAATCAGCAACTGGACCAATGTTCTTCACGCTCCATCGCATGTCCAACTTTTATTAATCTGTTTGTTGGCCTTGAGAAACACTTTAAACCAAGGCTGTCTGTCCATCATTTATAATATAATATTCTTAATAGCAAAATAAATATGCTGACGACATACTGCCCGCCAATTTGCATTTAATAAACCTGAAAGATTGCTTGCAATTCAAATATTTCAACTTCAACATTTTCAAATTGTTAAAAAATGTCAGACTGTAAACACGCTCTATTGGATGCTGGCTGAGGTAGTCTAAATTCGCTCTGATTTTCAGCGTATTCAAGTGGTTTCCACATTGAAGAAAACTCATTCATTGAACTTCCTGCTAATAATGACCACCCCTGGCTGATTCCCGAACAGAAAACCTCACTTAAATATGACTTCTGTACAATACAATAACAGTTTCTATTTCTATTGTAGTTGTATTTGCATGTATAATAATAATAATAAGATAACTTCTATTGCGCCTAAATCCTTGGAAACCAAGCTCAGAGGCGCATCAAAACAAAAGGGTTGGTCAATCTCAAAATCCATAAGTAGTTTTCCAGTTGTCAACAGACGGGTCTTGTACTTTAATTTGGGTTTCTGCAATGACTAGTACTTGGTCAACTGTACTTGTCAATGAATCAGGTACATTTCAAGTACATAACTCGTGTATTTAGAATACAAAATTATACTTCACTTTATGTACTGTTTTGCCAGTGCGGTGCACAACACTAATTGTCCAACCTGATTATATCTACAATTAATATTATACACTAATTATGATTGTAGATGAAATAGAACAGAAATGTACTTGAACTTGAGCTAGTACTTGACCTAATGCACTTGTATTTGTGCAAACGTACTTGACCCTCACTGTGCCCCAAATCCTCTTCAGTGCATCAAACCCAAAGATTGCTTGGCAACAAAAGTCAGTTTTTAATACCTTGTCGTCAACAGTTGAATGGGTGCACTGGATAAATGAGGAGAAAAGGATGGGTCTTCCTTTCTGTAACATAACACCCTGAAATATGTTCCACCTCACTGAATATTCATAAGCAAAATCTAATCTGAAATCTATACCCGACACCTATCTTTCTGTGGCAGTATACGAGTACGATGCACTTGTCTAGCTTACCCCCTGTACTAAGGGGCTTTGTAAATATAAAATATAATTTCCAATACAAAAAACGCACATAAATTGGTGGTGGGTCTGCTTAGATTTTCACACAAAAATCGGAAAAGTAGATTTATTTTATACTGCTATCAAACATTTGCGTAATCGGCTTTCCATTAACTGCATCGAAATTGGCAAAGCATGAACAGTGCCTTGTCATTTTTGCGGGGGATAGGGGTATGGTCGGTCAGGTGTAATTTGTTGATTATTGGAATTTTTATATTTACAAAACCCCTAAGTCTGCTCATGTGACCAGCACTAGGTCGTTATAAAATATTATTCGATAAAACTTCCTGCAATACACAACACAAAAAATACCAACGGACCAATGGACGGATGGGAAGACCAACAGACACGCCCACACAATTACACATTCACTCTCAATCAAATAACAGGCATTCTGTACTAATGAAAATCACATCCACTTTTCGTTCATTTTCTCAATAGTGATGTTATGTGCAAACATTGCACCTTCAATATGCCACATCTGTTATATCCGTTTCCTCTCTCGCGTCACATCCTAGACGCGTCACCAATTGTGTGACATCAGCGACACGTCACCTCGGTGACGTCACCAGGAAATATTGAACATGCGTCAGAATCATCAGCTGTACTAAAGAACGCTGCCTAGGTTATAGCTTTCCCCAAACACATGATGCAACATGTAAGCATACTAATACTGGGGTAAAATTCATATTGATATAATCTATTCATGCTATATGTTGTATTAAATAAATTAGTCAATTGTTTTTAACTGTGTTCACAATAATACATGAATATTTATCTACACAATTCACACAATATTTAACAGTTAATATCAACAACACAAATTTTATTTCATGACAACTAATTACAGAAAGGTTGGGAGTAATTTAATAAATCTTTCCAACAAATTGCTTTTAGGGTTTCAATGTAAACTAACTGCTAAAATAGAAATGTGTGGGTTTCCGAAGCTAGGAAATCTAAAGCTGGAAAGCAAACATTCATACAGCCATGCCCTATGAATCTTCCTTTATTCACCCATTACGCGTACACGTCATTGTGAATGTATAGTTGTAGCTAAGCCTTCGGTAGTGCCACCTAGTGAATGATACAGACATGACAGGGCAAATGGGGACACATCATATTTTTTACCTTTGCGGACTTTTGAATGTTAAAACAGATTAGAGCTTGTGCATAATTCTGATAAAGACATTACATAGGTGGAATCGCCAATGGAATTGTTGTTCATTAAGCCGCTATAAGATTCCATGTGGGAGAGATCTCTCACTATTTGCTTGAGCCAGCATGGAAGTCTGTTGTTGAAAATCCATAGTATACACAACTGAAGTGCTTATGCTTATCGGATTAATATATTTTCCTTTACCCGACTGACTCTAAAAGTTCTTACATGAAAAAAACATACCATTTATTTGTGACCTGTATAAATCCGAGCACAAAAAACACAAGTATACTTGTCAGCCCTTCCAATCTTGATCCATCAAAAAAAAAATGTTTGTCTGAATAAATTTTGGGTTACATCTTTGCGGAAAAAATTACAACAAAATCAACCAAATACCTACCTACCCAAAACTATTTACACTCAAACACTCTTTAAGAGCATATGACAGTAAAGACTTGTATTATTCTGATAGGCTTCAGCAACATCAACCTGACTGTATGTATTGGGGGACACCTAAAGATAATTAAATCTCAGCTATCCCAAAACAAAGTGTCGAAAATAATTCACCGACACGCCGTCCGAATATTAACAAACACGAATGTGTCCTGACGTTGTGTCTTATTTGTCCGCTCACATTATTAGTAGGGCCTTCTAATGTCATCGGTGAGAAGCTATGCTTCACAAAGGACCGCTAATACTAATACTAATAATAGGGAAAAAGAAAAATATTTGTACACAGGTGCCCGAAAACACATCGTAATGTTTGCATGTATTTGGGCACTTAAAAATAATTAAATTATTAGCTGTCTGAAAACGCCCAATGCACAAAAATAATTCTCAAATACACTGTCCAAACATTTACTTATGCAAATGAGTCTTGACGGCATGCATCCTTGTTTTATTACCCTAGCATTAACATACTTCTGTAACGTCATTACAGTTACCTCCTACAGTTATGTCCGATTACAAGGGCTCAAAAACAAAAAAGTGTCCAAAAAGTTAAGATACACAAAAATCATTCGTTTTATAAATGGCCTGGTGTACGAAAACGTACGGCGCCCGAATACAGAGGCATTACAGTACAAATGACACGCAGTGCAAGAAGATGGACCCACCATAGCTTGGCTGGCGTAGTGTGTGTCGAGCAGATGAGTGTTCTCTGGTGAGAACCGGAGGTACGTCGACGGCCACCTCTTCTTGTACAGCTCCGAGTAGCGCATACCACATTTCAGCGGCGACTTGGACACCCGCAACTCTGCAACCGAACAACGCATGTCACAAGTGAATAAAAGTAGAGGTAAGTTCTCACACAGTGCAGTAGCCAGTCCTTATGTCTGCTCAAAGCGCTTTACACTTTACTCCCTGGCAGACCTGTTCAATCAAACACCATCTTGACTTCTATGGGAAGCATTCAACCACGCTGTAATTAATGCGCAAAGATTATTCATAAACAAATATCCACCACTGCCTATGACCAGGCACTCATTTATATAGCCGAGTGAACTGGAACAATACAGAGTTAATGAACTTGCCCAAGGTTCAACACAGCAGCAAAAGGATTCAAACTCATGTTCTCTCGATTGAAGAGTCCGATGCTCTAGCCACTGTGCCACTGCGCTCCACATGTACACCTTGACTCTTGGCATCAAAGAATGTGTGACTTCAACACGTTGGTTGATCCTGGATTCTGTTTGATCCAAGATTAGGATGTACAATCTGAATGTGTCTCACAGTTCCCCACAAAGTAGTAGTTTATTTTCAAAATTCTTAAGCCTAGTTTAGGTGAAATCATCAGAAAAAACTACTAAATTATTTTCTCGTCAGATGTTCGAAAAAAGGGCAAAGCTGTCTAGTTCTATATAACTGTAAAGTGCAAGCTACCAGATCATGATTAATGCAAAACCATCTGTGCAATCGAGGTCACATTGTTCGATCTCGAACCTCTTAGTTTCTGCTGATTTTATGAAGGCTTCCAGTTGTGTCAAAACACAAGGTTACACTTACAACATTTACTGATTTCTTGTAAGAGTGACGTCTGTCAGAACCAAGCAGGGACAGTAGCTATGTCGGCAAAAACGGTGTTCATTAACATCAGCCTTACATGTGGAGAAACTAACGCATAGCCATTCGCTAGGTGGAGAACAATGCTACCGATAGCAATAGTTAAATTATCCGAGCAAGTTGTCCATAATTCTGTATTAGAATTTAGTTGTATCGTAGTTACCGACTTCATAGCCTTGGTACGTGACTGTGTTCCCAGCACAATGCGAACTATAAGAAACATCGGATGCAAATCTAGATCAATTGAATCAATCAAATCCAAGCCCCTAACGTTGACAAAAAAAGATTCTCTCGCAGGAATAAATCATTATGCTGGAATTTCCCAGGAAACGTTGATCAACACCTGCCCTCTATACCGCGATTTCCAAACAATACTCTAGTGTAGTATGACCCATCAGTCAATGCAGTACTGTCGTCCCATAGAAGAATTTCAAAAACATACCAAATCAACAAAAAACAAATCGTCTCAGGTTCTAATGCGCATCATGCGTGCGCCCGCTGCGATGGACTACCACAATGCATGCTGGGAGTCTTTACCACAGGTTTTTCTGCAACGCCAATCACCCCGCCTGACATGTGTTCATGGTTTTCTTAAAAAAAACACTGCAGCTTAAAGATTACGCAACCACCAGCGAAGCTATAATTGTTGTAGCAACTGCAAGAACATCAATCATTCATATTCACAAAAATCATGAGTTTGGCACATGTGTTACATCCATTTTTTACTATTGGAATAGTTTTCTGTAATCGAAACCGACTCATAACCTACTCACATCAAATTTTTGGAATACTTTAATGAGTTTATACGTACAAAAACCCTATGATAAACAGGTGCACTGAGAACTTTGACAACAGTGGGTGTTTTTATTCATTGGTTCTTCAACGTAAAGTAAGTCCAAAGTTCCACCAGGTGATCACATTTTGAGAGACCATTTGGGTACATCTCAACTTTTGTCACCTGTGCATATATCCGAGTAGGGGTATAAAAACACTGGAGTATAATGGCTTCATGGCCCATCGTGACCAGAATTAGAACACTCTAACGTCACAAATATATCGATAAATAGAATTCGCGGGATCTGGGACAAACTATTCTCAGGTCATCGTGCCCTCCAGGATGAGTTCTGGTGCATTCTAAAATTAATCCTCAAGTCTTCAGTGACAAATTATTGTGAAATATCGTATTAACACGTGCCTGGCGATGAACTTGTAGATAATATCAATTTCTCTGAAATTTCCAGCACATCTCATCTGTACATCAGCTAGTACACCGAAGATCTGATCTGTACATGAAATTGTACAAAGAACATCTAATCTGACAACATATCATTCAGAGAACATCTACGAAATGGAAGCAACAGAGGAATTTGACGAGCATGGGTAAAACTGTTGCCTTGGAAACCGGACTGTCATAATACAATTATGTGTGAGAGCCAGACATCAACGAGTGATAATCCCACACATGACATTTGTGTGATGTCATGCCAGTGAGGTCAAATTTGTTGACTACACCGTCATGTTAATGTTAACTGTTTTCTCTTCTCTCCGTACCATCGGAAACCATAATCGTATTTGTGTGATCATAACTATATATCTGTGAGATTGTTACCGAGACAGCAATGTTGTTATATGAATGCTATTCTTTAGAAAATAATGAATGGCCATGTGAACCTCAAACCAACCGAGGGCACACTGTAGACGAACAACAACGCCACGCTAGGAGACAGCCTAACAAGCTCCTCTTGCCGCAGTCCAGAACAGATACTCATCTCCACTCCTTCTTCCCTTCGGCCATCCGATTGCAAAACAGGATTTCCCAAGAAGCATTCTCGGCCAGCACCTCAGAACCTTCAATGCTGCAGTTGAGGGCATGGTGACAAATATCTAACAGACCCACCTCTTCAAGAAAAATGTTTATCTATCTTTTTTAAAATCAGACTCATACATCTGCGCACTGTGGAATATTCCTCATTCAGAGGTGACCACATCTACATAGCATTTGATCCGTAGTTAAATATTTATGTAACACAACCTGTCTGGCAAAATGAAGACATAAAAGGTCTAGATTAATTAAAATAAGGTATATTTTTATGCGATGGAACATCGCACAATGTCATTAAAATTTCCCTAGTGATTGCCAGAACCACCGTAAGTGTCAATCATTCCATCGACGTTCCGTCTCATAAAAGTGTAACTTAATCTAGATATTACACCTATTGTCGGACATATTGTATTACATCAATATTTAACTATGTAGTATGAGTATATTACACGTTGTCGGACAAGTTGTATTACATCAGTATTTAACTATGCAGTATGAGTATGATATTACACGTTGTCGGACAAGTTGTATTACATCAGTATTTAACTATGCAGTATGAGTATGATATTACACATGTTGTCGGACATGCTGTATTACATCAGTATTTAACTATGCAGTATGAGTATGATATTACACGTTGTCGGACAAGTTGTATTACATCAGTATTTAACTATGCAGTATGAGTATGATATTACACATGTTGTCGGACATGCTGTATTACATCAATATTTAACTATGCAGTATGAGTATGATATTACACATGTTGTCGGACAAGTTGTATTACATCAATATTTAACTATGCAGTATGAGTATGATATTACACATGTTGTCGGACATGCTGTATTACATCAGTATTTAACTATGCAGTATGAGTATGATATTACACATGTTGTCGGACAAGTTGTATTACATCAGTATTTAACTATGCAGTATGAGTATGATATTACACATGTTGTCGGACATGCTGTATTACATCAGTATTTAACTATGCAGTATGAGTATGATATTACACATGTTGTCGGACAAGTTGTATTACATCAGTATTTAACTATGCAGTATGAGTATGATATTACACATGTTGTCGGACATGCTGTATTACATCAATATTTAACTATGCAGTATGAGTATGATGCGAAAATCCAAATACCAAATGCAAGATGTTTACATCGGTTTCGCCTTGTTCCGCCTAGTTCTGTGGTTTCCAGAGGCCCAAGAAGAACTGAACAATACCAGCCAAAATTACTAGTTGTGATAACAAACAAATCTCACAGTTAGTATCATTCGTTAAGGACACTAGGTGGTCTGATCAGGTTTATCGTAAGATCATGTTGTAGTATAAACTATATCTGTTCTTATATCTTTGCTGCCCAATTGTGTTTTAGTGGACCATGGTTGTTAAATAAACTATATCTGTTCTTATATCTTTGCTGCCCAAATGTGTTTTAGTGGACCATGGTTGTTAAATAAACTATATCTGTTCTTATATCTTTGCTGCCCAAATGTGTTTTAGTGGACCATGGTTGTTAAATAAACTATATCTGTTCTTATATCTTTGCTGCCCAAATGTGTTTTAGTGGTCTATGGTTGTTACAGTCATTTGCAAAAGTTTAAGACCAGGCACGATTTTTTGAAGAAATTTGACAAAACTATGAGTTTTTGGCCTTCACATAACATTATATCAGTTTATTTCACCAAATAAACGTAGTACAACATAATATGAAACTTTATGTCGTCCAAAAGTGTCAGTGCCTCTACTTGTCAGTATTTAGTGTGGCCTCCTTTGCTGTCAATGACCGCCTGGATGCGACATGGCATGCTAGAAACCAGAGATTCGCAGTACTCCTGGGTGATTTCGGTGACCCAAACGTCCTTGATAGCTTGTTTTAAGTTTTGAGCATTTTATGGTTGTTTGTCTGCCACCTTATCCATCATTACAGTCCACAGGTTCTCAATGGGATTTAGATCTGGGCTGTTCCCAGGCCATTCCAGCACGGAGATTTTGTTCTTGAGGAAATCAGTGGCTACCTTGGATCGGTGACAAGGAGCGCCATCTTGCATAGAAATCGTACATTTGTGGATGTCCATATGCAGTTTCAGCTTCTCCTTCAGCAACTCCACATACCTAGGTCCATTCATAATGGTGTTAGGTGGAATAAAATACAGACCAGAAGGGCCAAAACATGACATGGCACCCCAAATCATCTGACTTGGCGGGTGTTTCATTGTGGCTGCTGTATATTTCTCATCAAATTGCTTACCTACTGGTCGCCTAACGTGTCTCTTGCGAGGTATAAACTGTTGCATAGTCGATTCATCTGAGAACAACATTTTCTTCCACTGCACGAGAGTCCAGTGGCGATGTCGTCTGGCAAAGTCCAGTCTCTTTTTTTTCATCACAGGTGTCAGGCGTGGCTTCCGGGCCGGCTTGTGGGACTTGAGCCCAAATTCCTTGCTGAGACGTCTCGAAACAGTACTGAGACTTATTTCCGTACCTTTTAAGCGTAAAGCAGCCCAAATTTTCTTGCATGAGCTCATTGGCGAGCACATCACGATGCGTCTCATTGCGTGGTCATCCCTGAGCGTAGTTTTCCGTGGACGACCACTCCTTTTACTGTCATGAAAAGTGCCATCAGTATTGAATTTGACGATGGCATTGTGCACGGCTGTCTTGAAATAACGTAATTTAGCACTAATGTCTCTTTCCGTATATCCTTCTCCATGTAGAGTCACTATTTGTGCCCTTAGAACCTCTGTCAAAGATGATTTATTGTCCATTTCAGGGATGAAGACAAAACTGAAAAACACCTAATCGATACTGACAGCAGCAAACAAATGACCTGGAAGTACTGATCAGGCGTATTGCTTCAAGGCCCAAATAGGATGATGCAATCCAGACATTATCTGATGCAATCTGATGCCATACCATAAAATGCTTTAAAAATCTTGCCTGGTCTTAAACTTTTGCAAATGACTGTAAATATAATACAACTGTTGTCTGTTTGTGAATATTAGTGTTGTAGTTTAGTTCAATCATGAACAACTGTCTACAATTTTTAACAAGTATCTGCAACTTCCTACAACTGTCTGCAATTTCTAACCACTGTGGACAACGTTTATTTGGGTCAAACAATTATGACATATACATATATATAAATATATATATATTATATATATATCTGTAACACCATAAATAATTATGTTCCCCCTGCTGGCTATGTAAACACGATATTTGCATCAAAACATTTAAATTAAACAGATCATGATTTACGTACATAAAAATATGGTAACACATTTCAGTGGCTTTTTATTAGAAGATATCATATATTATGATATCTATATATTACTATATTAACATGTGATTGATATAATTAAGCAACATAGTGTACCATTATAATATTAAAAATAAGAAAACTGTAATAATTGTGTGTCTTCACAATCAAGAAGACTAGAGGTCCCAATCAATTGTTGCCTTTTCATGAATTGGGTAACTTTGGTCACTTCACATCGTCTCGGTCCACTCAGCTGTACAAAGGATGACCTGGTTAGATACTGATGGATTCACATGAATGAGAAAGACCATCAAAATTTAAATTGGTATTAGAATATACAGGACCACAAGCTCTTTGAATGCACCTAGGGACTGGATACCTCTCTTTATAAGGGCCTTTATTAGATAATAGATTTTGTTGAAGTGATTTGGACTCATCAATGAAGTCTCACTATATGGCATTGCAAACAAAGCGCAATGGTTTATACCCACCTGAGATTTATCTTGTCAATACAAACTGATCACAAACACTCGAGCACACACGAGTTTATGTGTCAATGTGCCCTTTGGACAACTAGGTCGAGTGCATGGTCTCATCAATGTTTCTGTGCAAATATTATTCAGGATGGGTGTCTGCAAGATATCTTGTATCTCCCGTCACGAAGAGCAGTCATTGACACAGAAACTGTGGCGTTTTGGAGTGGAACCGAGACAGCACGGTATATAAATGAGAAAATGCGATATGTTATGAGAACTGTCTGAAATGGCATGAATAGAAGAGGCAGGTAATAATAATGTCTTATATAGTGTTGCTACCAATTATCCACCTGAAGGCACTCATTACTACAGCAAGTGTTTTGGTAGTAGCTAATGCAACAACCATACATTTAGAAATATAGAATAATTCCCATGTGTGGGATCTTTTACTTCCCCTGGAACAGACATTAGAGGGGACCAACGGTAAACAGGGTCTTCCGAAAAACACAGGCAATGTGAGATAAACGAAACTGCCCAAATTCCAAAACTGCAGTCAGTAGGTGGGTTCGAACCACCAATCTGCTCAACCACTGCCCCCTACCCCGCACTACTAACACGGCCAATAAAAAAACACAATCCATAACATCTCCACTCATGCCTCACAAAAACTGTCACTAGATGTCAGCAGCCTACACTCTAGTTCCATGTACGTTCACCAGGTGGCAATCCACCAACACCTACTGCCTTATGCTATATATATATATATATAATATATATATATATATATATATATATATAGTCCTAGATGTTGCATACATAGTTAGGAGAGATAGGATAAACAACCGCTGAAAATTATACTCTCAAAATCATCAACAAAAATTTTTGTTCATAATAATTATATGTATTATTACATTTCTGGATATACTACACATGCTAACAGTTCAAATGTTAAAACATATTATCCAAGGAACCAGAGGTCAAAACTTTAAGCAGTTGTAGCCTGCAAGGCAGCAGTGATCTGTTGTAGGTGATGACTGGTCTGCAAATGTAGCACTGAGGAATAGACATATTATTTCCTCAAATGGTAAAATCCTTAGCAATAACTTTGTAACAGGAGAGATGTGAAGAACTGAACATTTCCCTCCTCATCACACAGTCAGGTCCTTCATCAAGGCAAATCAGATCTATAGCGAGTCCAGTGGCGCCACACAGTGAATGTGAGGAAGCAACTAGCTGCAGTCAGTGCCCCCTAGGGGGTGTTTCCTCTACTGTAACTCTGCCTGTAAACTGTCACTATTGCTAATTATGTCCTTGTGTATGCTTAATCAAGATTATCCCAGTGTGTATGAAGCCAGTAGCGTGATAGAGTAGCCAGGCAATTAGAACATCAGTTCACTAAACAGCATTTCAACACTAAGGAAAGATTAAGTGAATTTCTTATAGTTATAGGTGTTGAAGTTGTTTCCAGTGCTCGGCAACATTCTATTAAATGACTAGTCTGTATATTATATATTGGGGTAAGAATGTTATGGACTTGTAGTCTTATGAAGTCTCATTCAACTAGTCAGCCTTTTTCAGAACATTATTGGCAAACTGACCTTTCTAAGCTGGCACTGAGGGTGGTCGCTGCCAGGGCGTTTGTCGTCCTCAGTGGTTCTTTTACGTCCCAAATTACGTCCAAACAGGACAGGCATTAACATGATCTCTTAGTCACAAGAGATACACTGTTCCCAATGTTGAGAGCCAGGTTTTACACCAGATATACCATACCCGATCCGGGTTTTGAGCTCACAGCGCAAATAACAATTATGATAATTACTTATTTCAGGAGTTGAACATGTTTATCATATTTTTCTGCAGCAAACATAGATCAATAACAGGTCAACGAAGCAGCTGTAGCACCATCTAGTGAATGACATGTCAACTAAGCATTCTGCAACTTGTAATGTTGATTGTTTCACATCTGTAGCTGCCTTCCTGATGTTGATCTCCTCAAGTTCACTATTATATATATATATATAATATATATATATCTATATTGTCACTTGATAGATATCACACATAATGAAAGTAACAGAGACATGCGGGGCAGTGTCTGGCTTGGCTAAAGTTGTAGTTGAGTTCATTCACCAGATGGCGCCATAGACAATCTACATCGGCAACATTTCAAACCATACGGCTTTTTGTGAAACTGTTATTGCATTTTGATATTGCCAATAACGAAAATTCCTCATCATCCCGCTAACAATAAATTTAATTAACAATTAAAAATAACACTAGATAAATTTCAAAAACACAATTTATCTTGCTTAGTCATAACGGTCTCTTTTCTAATTTTAATTGAAGATCTGCAATTACCAAGCTATAATTATTTTGTTATACGTAACACGTTATTGCATTTTAGTTTACTAAATATTACCCAGAATGAAACACTGAGTAAAACACATAACTATTAAAAACAAACTTTTTCACGTATAGTGGAACCTCTCTATTAAGGTCACCATCAGGACTCAGCAAGATATATGAATGGCAAGGTGACCTCTCAATTGAGGTCACCATCAGGACTCAGCGAGTGATCTGAATGGCCAGGTGATTTCTCTATTAAGGTCACCATCAGGATTCAGCAAGTGATCTGAATGGCAAGGTGATATCTCTATTAAGGCCACCATCAGGATTCAGCAAGTGATCTGAATAGCAAGGTGATATCTCTATTAAGGTCACCA
Organism: Escarpia spicata; assembly: GCA_963995525.1. Lineage (NCBI taxonomy): Eukaryota > Metazoa > Annelida > Polychaeta > Sabellida > Siboglinidae > Escarpia > Escarpia spicata. Next base: position 26,972,189 of record OZ023208.1, read on the forward strand.
TCAGGATTCAGCAAGTGATCTGAATGGCAAGGTGATATCTCTATTAAGGCCACCATCAGGATTCAGCAAGTGATCTGAATGGCAAGGTGATATCTCTATTAAGGTCACCATCAGGATTCAGCAAGTGATCTGAATGGCAAGGTGATATCTCTATTAAGGTCACCATCAGGATTCAGCAAGTGATCTCAATGTTGAAGTGATCACGTTATAGAGACTCACTTTCTATACTTCACTGTTACAGGAAAATGTTGGGACTAATCTAGGATGACCTTAATTGCAAGGTGGCTGTTTTACTCAGGTGACTGTAAAGCAGGGTTCAACTGTAGTATCAAAAACACAAGATATAGCCTTTTACATACCGTTGAGTAAATTGACATCGTCGTAGTCGAGCGGGCAGTGGGGTACACTGACCAAGTCCTCAATGACCTTGACCCTGAGGTCATCAGGCACCTCCTGGTGGGTGCGTATTCGGACATCACCTGATAGAACAAACATCACAAAAATTAGGAAGAAAGCTCCATTGACTGTGATATCCTAAACAGTCCAACATCCTTCAGGGTTTCTTCCCAGGTTTGGGGGACACCGTAGGGTTAAGACAATATCCAAGTGGGTGAGAACCCTGGTACTTAGATTAGTTAGAAACACTGATTTACCTATCCACCACGTGATCTGTTACCTATCAAAAGTTCCATCAAGCCACCAAAAATGCATGCCAAACATGTGGAGTGTTTAGACATTAAATGAAATTTTGGCCCCCAAAGGTTTTCTTTATGACAAACAACATAAGGCAATGTTTTAAGAGTGACAACTGTGCACAGGAATGTTTGATTAATGAGATGTCGTGCAGCAGTAGCAATGAAATTCACATATATATAACCGTTATCAACATTGCCGGCAAAGGCAAAGCTTGATGGTGGTCAGGTGCATAATTTTGATAGTGACATAGGCAAACCACGATGTATGGAGAGGTCAATTGGCAGCTGAAATGTTGGTGGTCAGCAGGATCTTCAACTTTGTCAAGTAGGTGGTCCCACTCAACAGTTGTTGGACCACATAGGATCCACATAAAATGTAAACAATTTCTGCACTGCCAGTTTTTATAAGTACAACATTTTGACACTTGCTGAAAAGACGGCAGTCCAGCAGCAGTTGAGAGTTGCCAGTCCGGCCAAATAATAAACAGACTCGGGCCTCCAGTAATTTCAAACACTGCCTGACATGACTTTGACAACTTAATACATATGGTGTACACTGCGTAGACTAGTCCCAATCATTGCTGACCAAATATAACCAGCTGTACAAAGAAGCTGCTCAATGCAAATACATATTGCAATGTTGGTTTTTGTCCTGCGAGATAGCGTCTTGATACCATTATGTCTGCATTCCTTCGGATAAGTCCGGCATTGAAACGGTATTCATGTTCCACTCATGGTAATACAATTTGGTTCCTTTCAGCTGGATATATAATTCTGTAGCAATTCGTAACAAACTTGTATAATTGGAGTAGTGCTTCTGCTTTGTTAACAGTATTGTTAGTGACTGTGTCCAGCGTGGCATGTTTTGCTCTGTTGCACCTGAAATACCTAATAAGATAGACAGGCAGAATCATGTATGTATAAGAATATGACTTGCAGTCAGTGTGTGAGTGCGTGCATGTGTGTGCGTGTGCACGTGTGCGCATGTGCACATGTGTATGCGTATGGGCGTACGGGCATACATGCGTGTGCATCACGTGAGGCCAGGCTAACAAGTAACAATATCACAGTGACAGTCACGTTTCCATCAGTTTACACATTTTACAAACATCAGTCAATGTTATAAAACCATCATTTTACAAACATCAGTTAACATAATAAAACCATTATTTTACAAACATCAGTCAATTATTTTACCATTATTTTACGTGTTTCACATCATTTTAATTCAATGCTACGGACTCTTTCTGAAATACGACCCTCCGTACTTCTTGTCATAGCAAAACGTGCGCGTACACAGAACACACAAACATGCATGAAAGCTGCTTGCATGCACACATACATGTCTCCTGAGTCCATTACGGTGTCTCTAGTTACTGTATTTAACGAACAAAACAATATTGCCAGTAACAGTGATGCCGGTAATGTGCTCATTAGCAGAATCATTAGTTAAAGAGTCGCCTGAAGACTTGGATGTTAGATTCTCAGGTTAACCACCGGTCAAGAGTTGTTATGTCCACCTTGGTCAGTTGTACTTTGACCCACTGGCTTACTTTACTAGTATTCCACATAAGCTGGCCACAAGAGGTCACTACTTAACGCACAGTGGGTGCGCAGACAGACATTTGTTGTAGTACTCCTAGTGAAGGCATTTCAAATTTTTACCAGTTAAAAAACGTCCTTGTAGATTCACACGTATGCATACGCACATAGAATCCAAACACAAGCAGACACACATATTTCAAAGCATAATGGGCATATAATGAGTCGGTGTAAAATAAAAGTATGTATAAATTAATAAGCTTTTATGCTCCTAAGATTTCCAGCCATCGAAATGAAAATTTCAACCCATCCAAAATATAACCTTTCCCATCCAAATGACGGGTGGACAGGTCTCTAAATAAAGCTATGTCCAGGGGATAGATCATTAATTTATTCCTATGTTCACGAGATACGAACAAAGTGCCAGTGATTATAATATAACATCCGCTTTCAAAAATTTGTGTGCACTGACGGGAATAATTTTTAGCATGGAAGTGGACATATGTGCCTGCCACAACAAAATAATGTGAAATGGAATTATATACACATCATTCCATAGATCACAAGGATTAAAATGACACCACATTTGTTGAAGTATCTTCAGTGGTTTTTATTTATTGCTAAATTTGAAGAAAACTATAAACAAGGTAAATATGGCTATTTTTGGTGTAACATTCACTTTAATTTGCTTTGATGTATAAACACTTACAATGTCATATAAACTGTTCTAAGAGATCACCGGAAAAATAACCTGTATATGGGGCTTGAATTTAAATTGTGTCGTTATCACTCAAAGTTGGTATAAATGATTTAAGTTTGGCACCAGTAAGTAGTAATTGTGACGTTAATGGTTAGACCTGTAAACAAAAGGATCAGCCAATTACACAAGATGAACGACTTTGTTTCTCAGTTTAACCCCTAGCAACCATTCTGTAAATAATGGCAACTGTGGGGGGGGCAGACCGCCATTTAAATCAACAAGCTGGCTCATTAAACTGAAGGGCCACAAAGCCTTACCATGTGACATTGTGGGGGAGTTTGACAAACCGCCAGGCATTGTCAAAACGTATATCACAGTCGGTTTACTCCAGAGAATTAATCTTTGTTTGCCTAATGAGCCGTGAGCCCTAACTGGCTGGGAATTAATGCCAAAGGTGACTATACAGTTATTCACCCTGTCATTGAGCTGATTACCCACCCACATCTTTCACTGAGTTCTAGTTGAAATACCTCGATTTCAACCCACCTTCATCACATAAGAAGGAAATCCTGATACTTCTGCAAAAACTCTCCTTAAATAATTGTTTTTCTGCACAATAAACACAACCTTGTATCTTCAATAAATATATCAAGTATTTTGCATATTCTGCTGTTAAACCCATGCTTAACTCATATTCCACTTCAGTACAAAATGCGATATATCTATTTTCTTGGTTTTGAGATAAAGTCACTTTTGTGTTTTATCCTCAAAGTTTAAATAATAACTGATACGTTAAGTTGAAATGCATTAAGAATTCAAACTGAAAGAGAATGGCTGCAAAGTGTGAAATGTTTTTTTCCCAAATTTGTTATGCAAAATGTGATATTAAGTTATTTTGTTATCAAAACATGATATATTCATACAGTTCATGCCGCCACTACGCGTAACAGCCAGGTGGTGCTGATTCACTCACAATGGATATACACTGTATATCGCATTTTAATTAAAAAAAAGATGTGCAGATCGTTTAAAGGGGAATTGTTGTTTTTTGTACAAATTAGATAGTATCCTAGCTCAACATGTGCATAAACAAAGCTTTCGTCCTCGTTTAGGTGAAATTTCAAAATTGGTGTTTATAACTTTTTGCCCTGAAACCCTTATATATATACATTATATAAAATATAAATATATGTCTCTCTCTCTCTCTCTCTCTCTCTCTCTCTCTCTCTCTCTCTCTCTCTCTCTCTCTCTCTCCTCTCTCTCCTCTCTCTCCTCTCTCCTCTCTCCTCTCTCCTCTCTCTCCTCTCCCTCTCACTCTCTCTCTCACTCTCTCTCTCTCTCTCTCCCTCTCTCTAGATATATATATATATAGAGAGAGAGAGAGATATATATATATATATATATAATAGATATATAATGTTATATGTTGCCAAAAAGTGCGCAAAACGAGGGTGATGTACTTTGAATGCAAATAAAAAAAGAAACACACTGTGTCCAAATGGCTTGTGGTGTGTATTGATACTAAGTTATAGATACAGTGGAAATAAAATGATTAACACATACAGTGAAGTTTTGTGTGTGTTCGTGTTCAGTATTGATGTGTGACAAATTTTCGGCCATAAAAAATGGACAAGTCGACCCCAGCCGACTTCAGCGCTTTTTGTCCCAAAATCGGTGCACATAATTCCGATCAAACTCACTTTATTTCATAACAGAAACATCACTTTTTGTACTGCACAAACCAAAAATATAATGTATTCTTTTAATATTTTTTTTTGGCTTGCGAAAATCACGGAAGTCGAACGTAATTTGCGATGTAAACTGAAAACTTTGACAGCCTCCACAGGGCAACAAAGTTCCGCGACAACCAGAAACATACTGATAATTATGTTGGCAAGATGAAATCGGCAACTTGCCAGCAATACTCAATTTCATCCTGTTGATAATTCGCTCAGATTATGTTACAAGAAATGATGTCACGACAACTTATCGAATAAATCATCAAATCAGATAAGAAATTATTATTTTGGAATTTCCACCACTTCCGGTTTATCACGAGATACTTCCCGGTCGAATCAGTCCGCATGAGGAGTTTCTTGTTTCGCATTTTGTGGTGTCAAAAGATACGTAATCTTTTATTTTTAATGATGTTCGACCCTGTAATGATGTTCGACTCTTAGTTTGTTCAGTTTCAGGGATTCGATTGCCAATTTAAGAATTATTGCACCTTGTCGTAATCATGATGTTTGACACCATTTTGGTGTCAAACATCACGATTACGACTTGCTTGTCATGTCATGTTGTTTCTTTTATGTGCCTGAAATAAATGGCAGATTAGAGAAATATAAATGAGTGTTTGTTGTTTTTAAAACGTTAAAATCTTACCTGTCCACTTTTCATGCTCACCTTTTGGCAACAAGTCATATATACAATATATATATATATGTATATATATATATATATACATATATATATATATATTGTATATATGACTTGTTGCCAGGTGAGCATGAAATATATATATGTCTCCCGCTCTCTCTCTCTTCCGCTCTCTCTCTTCCGCTCTCTCTCTCCCGCCCTCTCTCTCTCCCGCCCTCTCTCTCTCCCGCCCTCTCTCTCTCCCACTCTCTCTCCCTCTCTCTCTCTCTCTCCCTCTCTCTCCCCCTCCCCCTCTCCCTCCCCCTCTCTCCCTCTCCCTCTCCCTCTCTCCCTCTCCCTCTCTCCCTCTCCCCCTCTCCCTCTCCCTCTCCCTCTCCCCCTCTCCCTCTCTCCCTCTCCCTCTCCCTCTCCCTCTCTCTCTCTCCCTCTCTCTCTCTCTCTCTCTCTCTCTCCCGCTCTCTCTCTCTCTCCCGCTTTCTCTCTCTCTCTCCCGCTCTCTCTCTCTGTCCCGCTCTCTCTCTCTCCCGCTCTCTCTCTCCCTCGCTCTCTTTCTCCCGGTCTCTCTCTCCCTCGCTCTCTCTCTCTCCCGCTCTCTCTCTCTCCTTCTCTCCCGCTTTCTCTCCCCCTTTCCCGCTCTCTCTCTCTCTCTCTCTCTCTCTCTCTCCGTCTTCCGCTCTTTCCCGCTCTCTCTCTCCCGTTCTCTCTCTCCCTCTCTCCCTCTCCCTCTCTCTCCCGCTCTCTCCCGCTCTCTCTCTCCCTCTCTCTCTCTAAATATATATGTATGTATGTATAAACGGTACAGGCCAGAACAGGGATTATAAAGACAAGACTGTTTGATGTTCTGTTCCATTACCCGGACTCATCCTCTCAGGCAGGGTTGGTAATTAGTAGTAGGAAGTCTGCGGAATCACATTTTGACTGAGTGGGACCCAAGTGAATGTGACAAACATCAGAACTCAGAATCAATTTATTTGACCTATAAATACGATATATATACAACGAATAACGCAAGTAATAGATAAGGTTGGGAGACTCCAATTAAGATATACATAATATCGCTAGCACAGGAGCCACACCATAAATATAAACAACAAGATTTATGTGACACAAATCAGAATAGCATATGACTTGTTTTTATAGTTGATAATTACTCAAGGTGTCAACATGCATACATAATATGTACAAGGACTGATTATATGTACTCGTGCACACATTGATGTACATATGGATACTTTGGTATACATTCTAATACGTATTACGAATTACAAATAAAGCAATTATGGATACGACAACTGGATTCATAATTTAAAATAAAAACATTTTTTATGTACGTTGAAAAACCACAGACTGTGGGTGTAAATTTTATTAATGATAATACTTGGTGTATTGTGAACTGTCTCTACTATGTTGTGTCTTATGCATTGTTTCGCAAATTCATGTTTGAATCTGGACATATACAGATTATTTCTTTCACGTGTGCAGTGCTGATGAATATCATAGATGTGTGTGCTTGGAAAATATTGAAGTAGTAGGGTAAAAGATTGTTAATTAATTTATAGTGAAATTGTAATTGTTGGTTTTTATAAATGTCATCTAACTTTAGCAACTGAAGTCTTTTAAAAATAGGACTTGTGTGGGCATTGTATTTACTTAAGGATATTATTCATTTGTCATCAAAGGACAACTGCAGTTAGCCCCATTAGCCTACGTGATACGATCAATAAAGGATGTTTGTAATGAATTGAATTTGAACATTTCACTAGTGCAACTCTCACGTTGCAAACACTGTATCAAACACTGTATCAAACACTGTATCAAACACTGTATCAAACACTGTATCAAACACTGTATTGGGGCTTATTAAACACAATCTGGTGGCCAATGCCGGGCACTACATGAATTATTTCAACTTTTCCAAGAAAAAAAGTTCATCACCTATGTTATGATGTTGTATCCAAGAGACCATATAGATCAAAAAATACATGAAATCAATATTTATATACCCTAACTTGATATGGCAGCACTGACTTTGCATTGATTGTAATTTTTTCAAATATGGCAATAGACCAAGCAAAAAGTATAAAACTGGTACGTTGCCTCAGGGCAACAACGTCCAATAAGGGCTTAAGAATAACATACAAATAAATGTATGCTACTGGCGAACAGACGTCGTAACTCGAACATGAGCTGTGCTGTCACACCAGCACATATTGGATATAAATATTACCGTGTTCTTTTGGCATTAGGAAAGACGAGAGTATCTTTCACCTGTGTAACACCTTTCAAGAGACTGGATCATTAGTGCAGGCATTAGGTGACGGTGAATGAACTACATCTACAGAGCATCCGGTAAACCTGGGGACCGTTTCAATAAGATTCTTATGGGCTCATACGGCGGGTTTTGCTCTGTAAAATCGATTTTGCTCCCAGTGATCTTGTACATTGAAAATTGTCAACTCCAAGACACTTTCACCTGTGTGTCATTGAAATAGTATCCTCAGTAATACGGTGGCGGGTTTTGCATTTTGGAAAAGCTCCTCTAATTTAGCAATGGACGGCAGATTTTCCTTATGAGCTGATTGTGTTAGTGACAGTCCCCAAGGCTGGCAGCAAGGGAATTAAATCTTTCACTGGTGGCAACATTTGAAGAAAAGTAATTTGGTTCAGAAGGGATGTAAACATCAGTGCTGTGTGAAAGTGTAGGATTTACAGTTATTTTCTACTGAGGTTGGGATATAAAACATTCCTATACATGTGTAACATTAATAATTCAAAAAATGTCATCCAAATGAGTGATTATTACAGGTAATTCCAATTTCAAATAATTTGAGTAACTGATGTGAATAAACATTATATCTTAGTTTTCTAGTAAGGCATTCTGGGGATGGAACTCCCAAAATGTGTTGTATCGATTTAACTGTTAAATATTTTCACCAAAAAATTCAGATGATGGAATGGACATACCCGGGTAGTACACATAGTTGATATGTCCACATAATACCAGTGAGAAAAAGAAAAATGTTTTTTGGTGCACTGAAGTTCCGAGACAGGGAGTCGCTAAAACACCATCAATTAAAACAAACACTACATCGTTGTTGTGATGTCACAACAAAAACCACCTTAGCCTTAAAAAAATTGTGCCGCCGATCGGAGAAAAACCCCGTAAATGTGAGAGCAACGTTTTAAAACACCGCAATAAACAAAAACAAAAAACATCCTCGCATGTCTACCCATAATTCACATCAACACAGCTCGGCTGACTAAATACTGTCCATCCAGCCTGATTGCTGAGAAAAACAGAAATATAAATTTCTGTGTAGGTTGACTGCCTCTGGTGTGCTTGAACAAAACATCTGTAGCTGACTATTCACAGTCATACACAACCGCAGTAGTTAATCCTATCATAGTATCACCACCACAACGTCAAGTATGCACTGATGTTTATTAGTGCAAGGTCTGAGTGACAGGGATGCCATCACATCATGTAATGAAAACTAACAAAAACTGTCAACTTAACACTGACAAACCTAGAGTACTACATGGTACTGTAGACTGTATGATAATACTGGTAATGTGCACGGTTTTTAAAACAATTCTGACCAGAAGCTGTGCAACAAGAACTGACAATTCCGACAATAGAAACTACAATGAACAACAAACCGACAATACAACATACAGTGTGTAATACTGGTAAGGAGACAAGTCTTGCCTGGTTTATTTGCCTGCATCTTTCGGTTCTAAGGAAGGCTTCTCAGCCTTGCAATATCCACCTTTACACATATTTTTAGATTCACTGACCAATTTGTCGGGAAGAAAACCGACATCAAGACGACATGTGTGTGTGTGCATGCGTGCGTGTGTATGTGTGTGTGCCTGTGAGCGTGCATGCATGCATACGTGCATTTGTGTGTACTGGTGTGTGTGTGAGTGCGTTTGTGTGTGTGTGTGTGTGTGCGTGTGCGTGTGCGTGTGTGTGTATGTGTTTCTGTGCATGGGTGTACGTGCATGCGTTTGCGTGTTTCCATGAGTGTGTTTGTGTGCGTGCGTGCGTGCGTGCGTGTGTGTGTGTGTGTGTGTGCATGCGTATGCATGCATGCTGGTGTGCATGCGTGCAATGTGCATGCATGCATACACGCATGAGTGAGTGCATGTGTGCTTATGTGGTGTGTGTGTGTGTGTGTGTGTGTGTGTGTGTGCGTGCGTGCGTACACGTGTGTATGTGCATGCATACGTGCATGTTTCCATATGTGTGTGCATATGTATGTTATAATGCATACATTTTCATACACACATGCATGCGTGTACACATGCAAAAACATAACATTACATAAAAATTAATCTAAACACACACCAGCATGCGTGCAAAAAGCGCAAGGCACTCACCCAGCATTCGTACGTAGCGTGCGTTTGTGTCGGTTTGTTCAAACGATATGCCTCCCCTCCTCTGCAACGAAAGCACTGGGTTAACAACAACGAAGCAAACCAAAGCTTGTGAGATCAGACAGCACCAAGCAGCAGGCATTTAGGGTGGCAACTTCGGCAATGCATTCAAGTGCAGAGATGCCGTGTCATTAAAACAACATCAATTAGAAATAACACTACATCTTTGTTGAGAAATGTTGTGACAAAAACCAACTTTGTGTGAAAAGCTACCCGTTTTAAGAAAAAAACACGTAGTTAAAATCTCGTAAATGTGCACGCAACTTTTGAAAACACTGCGGTATACTAAAACATACCTCCTCCTTGCATGCCTGCCCCTAATTGATAAGAACATAACAGATATGTTTATAGCTTCTGCTATGCTTAAACGTAGCATTTGCAAACAACTTTACCACGAATGGCAAAATCTTACGTATCTTCTACCTTGCGATCTGGCAAGACGTCAATCCTATCGACGCCACAATTTCAACTAATGCTACTGCTCCATTAGTGCATGCGTGTGTATTCCTAAAGCTTTTGCGCTGAGTTAGCCAACTAATTGTTGGACTACTTCAGTCGCATTGGCCTGTGGCCAGAGCACACAAACGCCTTTGTAGACAGTCAAGTTCGCAGCCATTTGCTCAAACATGATCAGGCGGCATACATTATTAATCAAAGGAACGCAGCTTTTTCACACACAAAATTACTCTTTTAATTCTGGCCAAATCCACGTTTATTCCACACGTAAAATATGAAGTTTTTATTAATTTGGTTGTTTTGTCATTTTAACTGGTCATGTGTAGAGAATACTGGTCAAGAACGCAATATTAATAATTATTTTATTATTAAATATTTCAGTATTTAATTTTTATTCATACATGTACATGTTTGAACTGTACTCTCGTTTGTAAAATCATTAAACCGAATGGTTCTAATTGCAATGATAATTATGGCATTCAGTGTTGTAATAAAGGTTAGCATTTAATGCACACTTCTTACACTGGCACATGAAATGAACACTGAGGTTCGTGCAATCATGCGTGACACGTCTATTGTCGGTTACAAGGTAAACAAGATTACCAGTTACAAGTGTAATTGCAGTTGACTGCAAGTTGTTACTTGTTTCTATCCTTCTGCCGTCTCATATGTCATCTCCATTGTCAGCCTAAATGTCACCATAACTGTCATCTTAACTGTCATCTTAAATGTTACCTTAACTGTCACCTTAGTGGTCACCTTAACTGCCATTTTAGCTATCACCTTAATTCTCACATTAAATGTCACCTGAATTGTCTTGTCACCATGTTGTCTGCACTCATTCATTCAATGCAATCTATCATCTCTGTTTACGTTGGATAATCTTCCCCGCAACCCATCAAATACTGCCCCCTCCCCCCAGCCATGATGAATATGACTGACCATCTCATACGTTGTTTTAATGTTGCCTTTATTCAGCATTTAAAAATAAATCACAGATCTGGGAATTATTCATCTATGGAACATATGAAATACTCAAATACATACAAGCAGCTGCCAGTTTTACGTAACATAACGCATACAAAACTGTTTGTGTGCGAGCTGTCTCGACTGTGATCTATCAAACGCCGCGACCGACATACACCAATGCGAGACGTGCTCTACAATTATATCACGATTCGTGCGGTTGTGATTAATCAGATCTAATAAACGTTGCGCTCCCACAGCACTGCGTTACACTCTCCCTGTGACCATCGCTGCCAGCCGTACATCACCATTATCTCCCATCAACCTTGGGCCAAACTATCCACAGTATGACCTTAAGCAACATTACCGACTATGACAGTGTCACTTTGTGTTGCTGATGGGGACTGTAATTATTCAAAAACGCTGCTGTGTTCTCTAATGGCTTATGATATTGACACAGATACTCATCTATTTAAATTATGTAATGATGTATTCATTGTAATACAAATTGTCAGTATTAAGAAAAATTAAGGGTCACTAGACTTTAAGCATTTACTTGTTCAGCTAATGAACCGGCATACACAAATCTTGTCATTTTAATTGTACAAAATTTTTGTTTTCATAAAGAATCAGTACATAGTACATACTAGACCTAAATAGTTACTGTACAAATTATTATTTAAGAAGTACAAAGTACAGTCAATTCAATATGTGGGAAATCAGTAACAATTAAAGATACAACACTAGTTTAATTAAAAACGATAACTTTACAATTTGACGTAGCAGGTATATTGAATAATTAAAGTGAAGCAAAAGGCAAGTGTGAGGGCCTGCACAGAATACACATCTACGAGTTTATACAATCTAACCATTTCTAACAATAGTCAACAATATCATGCCTGTCGTTTACTCAGAATTTATTTTCAAAGTGCGGGATTCTTGTGAAATCTAGCAGTTGCCGACAGCTGACAAATGGCACCCCCAATTGATGTGTTATCTTGTCCCCCCTCCCCCAAGCTCCTCCAACAGTTACACAGTGAAATGCTTTGCATGATCAAAACGATTTCATTTCTTCCTGTACAGGATGGCTGAGCCTTTGCAATTTTAAGAGTGTTGTTTTTCTTCTACCAAAATACTCTTGCCTGGTGCATTCCTCGCTCACTGGCTTCTGATAAGCCAATCAGTAGTACTTTTAAAAACACAACAACAGCTAATCAGAGTTATTTACTTATATGTTTTACATATGCTATGCTGGAGGACGTTACTCCTAACTGAGAGAATGGTTAACCACTCTCCTCCAGAGGGTGCCACTCTGGGAATGAGTTTAAAAATATAAAAATATTCTAACGGTGATAACTGATGCCCTGGGTTTGCCTTTGGTGGGCGTACTCTTATTTATGTCTAGGACTCTAGGTGTTTCCTTGCGAAGACAACACCTTAACCTGTGGACTACACAAAGATGTTTTGGTTGGTGCAGTGAACTAATTACTGTACTAATTAGTGCTCATGTCTCAAGATGGTCTCGGCTTACACAGTGGTGTAACAATGCGGTCAATATCAAACTTAGGGTAATAGCTCAGTGGTAAGAGCTCCAGACTCTCGACTGGGAGAACGCGGGTTCGAATCCTGTGCGGCTGCGTCGAACCTTGGGCAAGTTTGTTTTCTCTGTTGGTTCAGTTCACACAGCTGTATGAATGAGTATCTGGCTATAAACAGTGGTGGATATTTGTGTACGCAGTTTTCGCACATTAATTGCAGCATGGCTGAATGCTTCCCAGAGAGGTCGAGATGGTGTTCGTTTGAACAGGTCTGCCAGGGAGTAAAGGTAAAGCGCTTTGAGCAGTCCTAAGGACTGGACACTGCGCTATATAACAACTTACCTTTATTTAACTTTTTAAATACATCTGTCATCAACTACACAGATATTCTGCAAAATTCACTCTTAAAATGTCAAAAAGATGCACTTGTATAGGTGAAAATATTCATCAAATGGAGAAGAGATTGACATTGTCTTCTTTTTACAACTATTTATTACAACCCAGTTGGTGAAGAATTCAACCAATGAAAGTGTTATGAAGACATAAGTTATCTTGATAGTTGCAAAAAGAAGAACATTCAAATCAATACAACTGATCAAATATAAATTCACTTTATTACAATTTCAAATATATAAGGTGTTCATATATACTGTATATCAGTCATATATTATATAAAATGTTGAGAATGTGCAAACATTGTTGGATTAAATGGTGAACAAGTGTGTTAAGTTAGGTAGGTATACTTTTACAAATTTTGATGAACCTAATAGTGCATTTTCAAGCCAGTCAGATATAAGTAGATGTATTTAATGTGTATTTAATCAACTACACAAGATACAAGTACAAAATATGAATATAGGCTTCTAGTAAAGGTTAATAAAATTAACAAAATCAGCATATTTAAATGCAAACACAACCAGCACTGACTAATTCTAATCTGCTCAACGGGTGAGACGAACAAGAAAACAAGCTCCTGAGTAGAACGAAACCCATCTCCTGGACACTAGTCAACCATCTCCTGGACACTAGTCAACCATCTCCTGGACACTAGTCAACCATCTCCTGGACACTAGTCAACCACCTCCAATCAATCAAAATGTCACAGATCCTTCAAAACATCATTATCCTCAAGGTGGGGTCGGCTATCGTCACAAAAGGTCAACTTCAAGCTGGGACATCTGACATTTTGTGGCACCACGCGAATACCGCGTGGCGTTTCTAATTCGAGAGTCAGTCCGTGGCGCTACTGCAATCGCATCGTCGCCTGGCATCAAGAAGTGACATGGTGACGAGTGTGTGCCTACATAATAGCGCATCAGTCAATGTGGCCACATGCTAAAAAGGTGAGGAATCACTGATGCCACGTTCGCGCGCCAGATCGGAATATGCAAATGCATAAAACACTGACATCGGAATACATTTGTCTAATGAAGTTCCATGTCTAGCCATTGCACCTGACTGGCTGAGCTATCTGGTTCACTCCACTGTGGCTGAAATCTTCCCAGAGAAGACTTTCTAAAATACATTTAGTGGCTACAATGCTAAGATGTGTAGAATGAAAAAATCACAGCAAAACAGTCGAAGTCGAAGGTGCATTTCTTTGTGCTAAGTACATATTTACGGGCAGTAGTTCTGGCTTCTCCATATGATTTTTGTACTGTGCCTCACAAATCTAACTACTGCCTACTATTACTAGTGGCAGTAACGGTCAAATGTATGAAAAAAAATAAAACCAGAAACTAAAGCAAATTCATGTGTGCACAAACGAATCACAGAACAAGCGGAATGAAAATTATGTTCGACAGCAACGTAGAAACTTTGATGAACATCGTCGACCTTTTTATGTTACGACAAACTCCATATTATTCTTAGTAAAGTAAAAAGTAAACTAGTCTCATCTTTCATTTCGTTACCTGACCAAAAGTTATTAATATCACACCGACCTCAGGCTCTGAAGAAAGCATTTCTCCTTGCGACTTGTAGATATTTCTTACCCGCAGCTACCTATCCCATTAGTTTCAACCATTTCCCTCTAGTTGGTCTGTTCTAACGCTCTCAGGTTATAAATTACTGGTAAACAAGTTACTCCTTACAGCAAATTACATAATCTAGCCTAGCCTGACATCAATACAGCTACGTGCGTTGTATTGTCACCGTATTGTTTTACTATTGACAGTGCGATTAAGACTTCAAATATCGCCCACTACACTTACAAGGACTTAGCAGAGTATTGTTTATTGTCAAATGATACAAGCACATTGATTTGAAGCCGGTGGTCAAAGTAACAATTAGGACAGTCACAAGAGTTGAAGGAGGTAATGTCAAGAAGTGGTTTCTAGTGAGTGCACTTTACATTTCAATCATTACGCTATTAGACAGTAGAATTACAAATAGGTGTGTAATTGGAATAATCTGTGATAATCTTTCTCAAGTCCAATAATGCGTTTGTCACATTTATACCAGGTTCTGGGCATCAGGTCACATTTTTGAATTTATGTTACATTTTAATCATTACTCTGAAATCAAACTTTGTTAGATGCCTTCATGAATATTGTACTTGACATGTTGATAAATATTAATCTTCTCAGCATATTATTGAACTTGAATTACAAAAGTGTGCATGCGTGCATGTGCATATACAGGTATGTGTGTGTGTGTTAGATATCGATGTAAATATAATTATTTAAGAATTCAAATAAACTGTACATGCCTCACTTACTTTGAGGAAAGTTTAAAATAGAACTATCCGATCTGTAAACACAAGTCCAGGGCATAGGGTAATACCCACCTCTGATGAAATACACAGTTACAGATACATTTATAAATAAGTAATTAGGTCTTCGCATCTCTCAAACCAAAACATGAATCCGCTAAATAGGATTTCACATGGATATAAATCCGAGCTAAGGAACCTGATACGTGTGTGTGTTGACTAAATAATTAACCCAATGACGACATTGGTGTCAATGCTACTGCGATCACATGCTATCCATGTAGAAATAGTCCGGAACAGATGTGGAAATAAAATCACTACAATTTTATCCAAACACTTTTTTAAATTGTGTTTTTTACTTAGAAAAACAAGGTTTCTAAAGAAAGCAACATTAAGTTATCACTTTAAAGTAGCAAAATGGTCAGTAGTAAGACTAAAGCAAACGTTTTATTAATGATACTATAATTATATGCAATGTATAGTCACATTATTTCATGAAATGTGTCAATTAATTATTTTTTGAGAACATTCAATATATATATATATATATTATATATATATATACATTCGGGGATAATTGTAATTTAAAAAAAAGACAGTTCATTACGAATAAATGGGAACAAAATAAAAAGTATTAAAAAGGTAATCAATTAAAAAGTATTAAAATTAATAAAATCAAATGTATTAATTTTAGATACAAAGTTAATCACCAATGGAAAACAACAATTGACTCAATAATTTTAACGTCACGTTTTCACATATAAAAATAAGTTTTGGAAACTGTTAATGGATTTCTAAGTGCAACACTAATGATAGGACAATGGGAAGCAAAACTGACCATGAGGCCAAGCCTGGACTGGACTGAACACATGGCCAGACTGAACTGGGCGTCAGGCACTTCCGTTGATTAGGTGTGATTGAATCTCTGCCCGGCTCCTGTGTTAAATCGATATTGTGAATCTTAGCTTAGTTAATGCCACCTCAGGTGTGCTCGGCTGGATTTACAGTAAAGGCTTCTTGAGGTGCTTCATCCAAGCGCTTGCATCCATAATTAACTGTCACATGTTGTATGACAGGGGCTCAGTTAGGCGTGCATGGGCTAAGTTGTGATAAGTATTCAAATAATCTTACGCCTCTATATAGCGCAACGGAAGTTATCTTATTATTAACATTATTAATAATAAATTGTTATTGTTTTTAGTTTTATTATTATCCTTATTTATTTATTACTGATCCTTGTTTTTAATCTTAATAGCTACATTCCATGTTCTATGATTGTAATGCGCCACTGAATGGTAATAATTGTCAGATTTATGGTGCACAGAAATACAATAAAATTATTATTATATATAATAATTATAATATTCATAATATGTATATATATATATAATTATATATATATATATATACATGTATATACACATTTTACAAAAATGTTATTCACAACATTGCTAGACCTTGTACATAATATTACTAATAAACTTGAGAAAATGTTTTTACAGAATGCTGCCGATTTCCTAGTGAACTGGATGATTTCATTTTGTGGAAACCAATACATATGCAGCATTACACTTTACAAACAAAATAAAACTGTTTCGCTTGCATGAAAAATGTGCAATGCATGAATCATACATTTGCACAGAAACAATAAACAAGTTCAAATAGTGCATTCCCCACTAATATATTTGCACACAATGTGATAGTTTCTGCATATTTGCACACCACCATAAATACACATGTAAATAATAGCCGTCAACGCGTGGTGAATGACCGGCGATTTGTCAGAGTTTTTCCGCAGGCATGAATTAAAGGCTTCTCCAGTTTTTGCACCCTCAGCATAAAGCATCGTTTTACTGGTCTTGTTTTTACCAGTATCGTTATAACTCTCGCCTGTTACACATTCCGTCGCCTGTCAACATCCCGGCTGGGTTCTCGCGTGTGGTCTGACACCACTTGGTGACACGGGTCATAATCTCCGTCGATGTCATCACGCTAAACCTACACCAAATGGCCAACAATACGCATGACAACACACACAAATAAATGCAATTCCTCAAATTTGTGACCATAAGTCGAAAACATC
Source organism: Escarpia spicata (assembly GCA_963995525.1). Classification (NCBI taxonomy): domain Eukaryota; kingdom Metazoa; phylum Annelida; class Polychaeta; order Sabellida; family Siboglinidae; genus Escarpia; species Escarpia spicata. Next base: position 26,989,701 of record OZ023208.1, read on the forward strand.
AGGTATATCGTGTAGCTAACAATACACACGCAACATACACAAATAAGCGCAATTTCTCGTATAAGAAGTCAAAAACATTATCAGCTTCAAGGAAAAAAGAAATTACGACTGACTAACATACATCAGAAAATCAGTGATCCGCAGCATTTCGAAAATAAACGTGCCAATGTCATCGACCACTAAAAACTTCTATTCCCAAAAGCCTAGGTGCCTGATTCGCCGCAGAATATGATTGAATGTTTATTTTGAAATATTTATAGCTGAATGAATCCAACCGCGATACCATCCAATTGTAACTTCAGCTGCATATCGCATCTCCGTGTCTGATTTGACGTTTTTAATGCGGCCGCAGCCTATTTCAGAAACATCAAGAAAATTATTGAAACATTCCAAAATCAATACATTTCTGTCTGACGTATTGCAAGTGAAAAAAGGCCCACTTCCACATATTATGATCTGTCTCTTGTATCGGGCAAGTTGGCAATGGCTAGTGCTTCATTGGGAACACAGATAAAACGTTAAACACACGGCTGGATTAAATTACAATTGTCAATTACAATTTCACAGCATCATAAACATTCACTTATTCACTGCATAAAAAATCAAGCACAACATTGCTAAAAACAATTACAATAGTGGTACTACAAAAATTCAGTTACAATTATTGTACTTAAAAAAACCGACTGAAATGCTACATAAAGGATAAATTGCAATAGCTACTAGGTTGAGTACTATTATGTTGTTTTCATAAAGAAACATAACATTATCAATTATTTCAATTATTCCAACTTCTAATTCTTATTAATATAATAAACCTTGTTTTGAAAGTGGATGTTTTGTTTACAATTTGAACATTTTGGGGACAAAACTTTCAAATTGTGAAGACTGCCTTGTTTTAAAACAGATATATATGATGCCATCACCATTCTTCACAATATTTTGTTAGAGATGCAAAGTTTGTTCAAGGTCTTACACCCAAATGTTTATTTCCTACTTAATCAAGTCTGTTGCTTATTTCACCTAAGACAAGGTCATGATCTAGGTTGGATGGCGGAGAGAATCTGACCTGCATACTTGACATCGTAAGGCAACTATCTCGTAGACAGACACAAGTATGCAATTAGTATGTCTTCCTCCGATATGCCACCTAGCCTTACTCCACCGACGATACAGATGGCATATGGAAATAAAACACTTCTAATACTTCTCAAATAACTATCTGAAAATAATATGTAAATATAATTAACTACACCAATCAACTGACTTAACCTTCATTCCAAACGTACCAAAATCTGGTGGCTAGATTACTCCTTGATATTTTAGAATGTCACATGATATGCCATATTAAATTGCAAAGATTTTGTTCAATAACCGGTGCTGCATTCTCAAATAGCCCAGATATATTTCCTAATCAGCATCATCATTGAATGCAACAGCCAAGATGTAATAAATCTCAATAATATGTACGGTCGTCAAAGTCAGTATATCTGTCCTCTTTATTACATTAAGCCGACTGTCGGTTTCCCGATCGACTCTGATCCTTGTGGCAACACCATATTTCTATCCAGTAGAAAACCCTGAATCAGAACTAAATACCTTTCAAAACCATGTATCTTACCTCCATTGTTTGACTGCAGGTTTAATATGTCCTCAACTCAACAAATCATGGATTTATTGCCAGGCAGAGCACATCTAAGTAATTGCTACAGCTGTGAGAATTGTTTATGACATGTCACAGAGAACTGTCCATATCACCTCCCTACCCTGAATTAACCCCGCGCCTACCAACGCCTCTGCATACAACCTCCACAGCTGATGACCTTTGACAATATATAGTCTACATTAAACCCACACAATAGCCCAGTTGAATCAGCCAGTGCTAATTACCCTTGCTGAATTGAACAAGTGCACAAATATATGCAGACGGTTTTATTTTGTCATTTGTTTGCCCAGCAACAGGGAGTTAATTCAACAGGTCAGGAATGGGCATAAATATGTGATTTTCATGGGCCCATAAACTGCTGACCTTGATGAATTACACTCCCCTGTTGGCCAATAAAGGGAGCACAGTAAACCCATCTGTTATAAAGGTTATTATCAGGGTTATACCAGCAAGGGGTAATTAGCACTGGTTGCTATAATATCAAAACTGGCCAACTTACCAGGAAAATTAAGATTATATAAGTTTACAAAGCTCAAGTTAATGCACATTGACATACAAGGGCTACGGAAAACAATGGGTATTTGTCAAAATGTTCCATATCCAATGTTTAGTATCTATATTCTGACCATTGTATAGATCCATGGAAAAATAAGAATGGACAGATAAATGCAGGTTATATCACCTCTGAACCCTAAATGTCTTCTACTGGCCTAGAGTTTTAGAATGAAGCAACCAACATTATGCAGTAATTATATGCCTCGAGGCACAGGCAATCAGGTATACTGAGTAGAACTCGGGGGGTGTCATACAGTCCAAGACATCCTCCTCAATATATGCCTACAATGTTGATGTTACTAGTATTTAAATATCTGGAGTATACATTGGTGAACAAATGCTCTTCTCTTTAGAGTATACATTGGTAAACAAATGCACTTCTCTTTGGAGTATACATTGGTGAACAAATGCTCTTCTCTTTGGAGTATACGTTGGTGAACAAATGCTCTTGTTTTTGGAGTATACACTGTTGAATAAATGCTCTTCTCTTTGGAGTATGCACTGTTGAACAAATGCTCTTGTTTTTTTAGTACACATTGGTGAACAAATGCTCTTATTTTTCGAGTATACACTATTGTAGGTGCTTTTCTTTATGGAATACTTACTGGTGAAAATTAACGGAAAATTCTGTTGCAATTTTTATATCCTATGACAGTCACATGATGTCATGTGACCGCCAAAAGTTGGCCAACTTCACACGTAATTGCTGCACTATTGAAAGGGTTTGAAAGCATTAATTCATTGTGATATATTAGTGTAATTTCAAAGAATATTCTTTAAGTATTTAGTCAATACGGACGAAGGGAACATCAAAACTGATGGTGTAGTTCAGTTTTTGAAGTTATATTTTGCTTTACACAGACATTGGAAAAGTGCCACAATTCTATTCTAAATTGTTTGAGATTATTTTGTTGTTGCAAGATGTTGACATTTATTCTGTCTTAAATTTTGTGCAAACAATTGACATTTTTACCTTTCAGAAAAGAGAACGAAAGTAGTTTGCCAGTTGAGGCTGTTTGTTTTATTCACTCAATATTTTTTCTTTTTGCATATCATACCTGAAAACCTCTTTCCTTGAATATGGTCATTTGCCATATTTCCAAATACTCATCTATCCCTGCTGAGATTAAAACAAGCTTGTTCCTCCGAGAGCAGACAGTTGTATGTGGGCCAAAAATGGCATGTTTGTATTTTGAAAATAACAAATAGTACGACTGAGGAATGATGGTAATCTGCATCACATTTGTTAAACATACAAAACTCATGAAAAGTGAAACACTGAATTGATGCCTTGACTTGACTAACACTGACTTCTTGGAACATGTAATTTGACCACTGCCACTGAAGCAGGATTAGGACTAACAAGGTATCCGTCAGCCAAGACCTTAGCAGCAAGCGGACACAGATGCATATGCACGCATGCATGCATGACAGACACACATAAGGACTTGCGCCGATTCAAAGAAATGATTTGCTTTGCAACTCGATGGGAAGTGGTTCATTAGTGTTCGGGCAGACTTGTATGACGTAGGTCAGGCGGAACTACCACCATGAGCCTTTGATGGCATTGGATGACCAGGCTCAGTGAAGGATTCAATTACCAGAACTGTCTCCATTGTTAACACGGACATTTTAAAAACATGACACAATCTTAGTGTCTGTGTAAGCCAATCTTAGTGTGTCTGTGTAAGCCAATCTTAGTGTGTCTGTGTAAGCCAATCTTAGTGTGTCTGTGTAAGCCAATCTTAGTGTGTCTGTGTAAGCCAATCTTAGTGTGTCTGTGTAAGCCAATCTTAGTGTGTCTGTGTAAGCCAATCTTAGTGTGTCTGTGTAAGCCAATCTTAGTGTGTCTGTGTAAGCCAATCTTAGTGTGTCTGTGTAAGCCAATCTTAGTGTGTCTGTGTAACCCAATCGCAAACAAAACCTCTGCGTCCACCATAAACCACCCATTAATATATTCATCAAACTTTTCATCTGGACGTCTAGAGTGACAAATGCGTGCAAGTCGTTTTTTTACAGCATGATATGTAACATAATTACAGCATGATATGTAACATAATTACAGCATGACGTGTAACGTCGTTACAGTGCAAATGTAACATCGTTACAGTGCACTAAAACGCTTTGCAAATGCAATCTGCCGTATTGCGCCAGACATGGTGGTAATGGTCGACACCAGCGATGGGTCTAATCGCGTACTGCACATTATGGTGTCAAATCAATAGGAATGACGTCAATGGTGCGCTTGACAAGCGATCACAATGCTAGGACGTCAGTCGAACTGCGGCGCCGTCTACAATGTTCTCACTTCCAACAACCGGCTCCCTTGGCACGATCGAATGCAACTGGCACAATTCGACTCCGACAACGTCAGAGGATTCGACGGGCAGCTGAATGTGAGGATTTGATGTCAATTGTAGTTGCAAAACTGCCCGTCACCAGCTGCAGAACACTGGTGTGGTCAAAGCATGGCATTTTAAAGCAGTGTTTGGAGGACAGGTAAACCAAGAATACAATTTTTACAAGATTTAACAAGATTGCCACCCAGAGAATTAAATCAAGATTGACAAGCATGGAAGCATTTGGCTTATTGAAGGGGCAACATTTTTACATCAGCAGATATGTTCCATTCATTTTTTGATGGCGAGACAGTGTTAAGTGTTAGGTGTTATAACCATCCACGTCTACTGCAGAGTACAAGTACAACAAAGATACGCAACAACAAACCATTTCACAGACTTACTGACAAATCGTGCAAGCTGTAAATTCCCATTAAAAAAATAGCTGTTGAGAATTTTGTCCAAAACAGCATGTGGCTACTATTACTTAGCTGGAAACCGCCGCCGCTGTAGGCATCGTTGTCATAGTAACATGAATAATATGAACATGGACCAACTCGATGCAAAATAAACATCAAAATATTGATTTAAATATATGTTCAAGGAGGAATCAATCCACTATTCATTTGCACAAAATACACACAGGATTCACTCCACTAGTCACGTATTCTTCTGTTTATTCCAGTCTTATTTACAATGGCCAAATATGCAAGTCACTGTGGCCCGCACATCAATATTCTTTGTCTGCAGTAGTTACCAGTATTTATCATTTGACGACTGACCAAAACGACACATCTAACAGTGCCAGGCAAAAACGCTGGAAGCTACAATAAAACAGGACCATAATAATTAAATATTCTAAATTAACCTTTTTTATCCATAATACACATTGGTGCACATTGCTCTTGTTTCTGGAGCATACACTGGTGCACATTGCTCTTGTTTCTGGAGTATACACTGGTGCACATTGCTCTTGTTTCTGGAGCATACACTGGTGCACATTGCTCTTGTTTCTGGAGTATACACTGGTGCACATTGCTCTTGTTTCAGGAGTATACACTGGTGCACATTGCTCTTGTTTCAGGAGTATACAATGGTGCACATTGCTCTTGTTTCTGGAGCATACACTGGTGCACATTGCTCTTGTTTCAGGAGTATACACTGGTGCACATTGCTCTAGTTTCTGGAGTATACACTGGTGCACATTGCTCTTGTTTCTGGAGTATACACTGGTGCACATTGCTCTTGTTTCAGGAGTATACACTGGTGCACATTGCTCTTGTTTCAGGAGTATACAATGGTGCACATTGCTCTTGTTTCTGGAGCATACACTGGTGCACATTGCTCTTGTTTCAGGAGTATACACTGGTGCACATTGCTCTTGTTTCTGGAGTATACACTGGTGCACATTGCTCTTGTTTCTGGAGCATACACTGGTGCACATTGCTCTTGTTTCAGGAGTATACACTGGTGCACATTGCTCTAGTTTCTGGAGTATACACTGGTGCACATTGCTCTTGTTTCTGGAGTATACACTGGTGCACATTGCTCTTGTTTCAGGAGTATACACTGGTGCACATTGCTCTTGTTTCAGGAGTATACAATGGTGCACATTGCTCTTGTTTCTGGAGCATACACTGGTGCACATTGCTCTTGTTTCAGGAGTATACACTGGTGCACATTGCTCTAGTTTCTGGAGTATACACTGGTGCACATTGCTCTTGTTTCTGGAGTATACACTGGTGCACATTGCTCTTGTTTCTGGAGTATACACTGGTGCACATTGCTCTTGTTTCTGGAGTATACACTTGTGAATTGGTGAACAAATGCTCTTCTTTTTGGAGTATACATTGGTGAACAAATGCTCTTCTCTTTGGAGTATACATTGGTGGACAAATGCTCTTCTCTTTGGAGTATACATTGGTGAACAAATGCTCTTCTCTTTGGAGTATACAGTGGTGAATAAATGCTCTTTTCTTTGGAGTATACATTGGTAAACAAATGCAATTCTCTCTGGAGTATACATTGGTGACCAAATGCTCTTCTCTTTGGAGTATACATTGGTAAACAAATGCACTTCTCTTTGGAGTATACATTGGTGAACAAATGCTCTTCTTTTTGGAGTATACACTGTTGAACAAATGCTCTTCTCTTTGAAGTATGCACTGTTGAACAAATGCTCTTCTCTTTGAAGTATGCACTGTTGAACAAATGCTCTTGTTTTTCGAGTACACATTGGTGAACAAATGCCCTTATTTTTCGAGTATACACTATTGTAGATGCTCTTCTTTATGGAATACTTACTGGTGAAAATTAACGGAAAATTCTGTTGCAATTTTTATATCCTATGACAGTCACATGATGTCATGTGACCGCCAAAAGTTGGCCAACTTCACACGTAATTGCTGCACTATTGAAAGTGTTTGAAAGCATTAATTCATTGTGATATATTGGTGTAATTTCAAAGAATATTTAGTATTTAGTCGATACGGACGAAGGGAACATCAAAACTGATGGTGTAGTTCAGTTTTTGAAGTGATATTTTGCTTTACACATACATTGGAAAAGTGCCACAATTCTATTCTAAATTGTTTGAGATTAATTTTTTTTTGCAAGATGTTGACATTTATTCTGTCTTAAATGTTGTGCAAACAATTGACATTTTTACCCTACAGAAAAGAGAAAGAAAGTAGTTTGCCAGTTGAGGCTGTTTGTTTTATTCACTCAATATTTTTTCTTTCTGCATGCACAATTTTACTTAGTTGCAACTCTTTCATTTTTATGCATTATTAAAATAACAAAAAAATGTGTTTGTATATTCTGGTATTAACAATATTGCAACTGCAGACATTCCAGCAAAAATGTTGTAATTTTACTGTCTGGTTTATTAGGTATTATAAACATTATGATAATCAATATTGTGGAAATTTCATCCCATCACATAAGCAATCTTATTGCTAATCTCAATAAGGGAAATTATTATAACTGTTTTTAATCTAGTGTATTATTTATTTCTTCTTTTTATCAATCTCATGTTGTAACTGTTACAATGATATGATGGAAACTCAATGTGAATTTTTACCAAACCAATTCCGTGACAATCAGTTTCCACTCCATGACGTATGGCTGGTCCATCGACCTTGACATTTGCGCCAGCATTAAGCATTCAATTTTCCACGAAACGAATGTCAATCTAGACATGAAATGATCCATGTAAGACAAGCATGGCCAGGCATTGTCACATGACAGCCCTGGTCACGGTTGAATGCAGCGACCAGGGCACAGACAAAGGGATAGGCTAGGTGCTGCACTTGAAATTTTTACAGGTTAGTGGCCGTAAAAGGTCCCAGGGCAACCTGCTAGACAGACAGACAGATTGGTTCACGGTCACTAACATCTGTCAAGCATCACGTCCGAATGTTAATCGCAATCGGAAGCGTTTATTGGACAAAAAAGATTAAACATGATTTGACAAGATGTACACAATCTGGAGATCATTTATTTTATTTTAGTATAAGTACTTTTCTATGATTTTACATAGTCACTGTTCGCATTCATACAAGACTATCATAGCCATACTGAATATAAATTTACGTAAAGTAAGCATGCATAAAAAATAACCTGTATTATATTGGCTAATTGCTAGTAAGAGAAAAGTAAGAAACTACGCCATCGGCAGCTAACTGGAACAAACGGCACAACACCATCTACTAAAACTTAATCTATATGATACCAGCCATTTCTTTCTTTATATAGCAATTGTAGATCATGTTTTAAAATGTCGTGAAGCGCCACAAATAATTTTTAATATGGCCACATATGTCATATAAAATATATTGTTATCACTCTAATCATATTGTAAGGAGACCTATGAATATTTAATAACCCATGCCCCGTGTCAGCAGTAGATCAAGTGAAATAGTGGGCGAGAGACACAAACACATCTCATGTCGACACTCAAGTTGTTCACCGGAGCGATACTATCAAACTTACTTCACCAAGTACACTTGCAAAGTTCTGAGACGTGATTTCTTCACTTCCTAACGCGTAATTTCCTTCACAGCAGATTCTAAGCTGTCCTCGTATCATGTTATAAATCATCTTTTTTATCAATGCAATGCTGATGTTACAGATACTAACATGTTTCTAGCCTATAATCAACAGTATGTCTACTTCAAAGAGAAATATTGACAGAACTGTTTCAAGAATGTTGTTCAGAAGTTTAGCTTGCAAATGTCGCTCGTTTATAAAAGACATCAACATCATGGCTGTAATATGTCATGACACATTGAATACTTAATTCAGGGTCCATCAACTCTATTCAGTATTTGGGACACCCAACCATCACAAGTCACATCTAGCGAGCAATATGCTAACAAGTACATTATTTGAGGTGTAGCAACTTTTGTATTTATTTAACTTTGTTTTATATCTGCATTGGTTTATTACTGATAGATAAAACTAAGTTTCACATCAGGTAAACAGACATTTCCGTAGAAGAAAACTTTTTGTATCTTATGCTTCCCCTTTTGTAATTTAGTGACCATGGGGAATTCATCATTATATATCTATGACAAGGTCCGAACACAATGACAGATACCAAATTCAAGGATATTACACAGGCATTATGTGTTCATGCATTATTGTCATGGCTTAAAATAGACCTCAATACATACATTTCTCTCATTATCTTCATGGTTCTTAGTCTTGTAAACATTCTCCCATCTCGATAAACTTAATTAATTTAATCGCCATGAGCTGGGACTACTATGTCAAGTTACGTTGGCTCAAGCAATGACTGGTTCGCAACCGATTCTTGTCATGTCGCCATTACTCGGACATGTGTATTCCACTGCCACTTGTGGTGCCCCCTGGTGATGACCCTTCCACCAGTGACACCCCCCTGGTGTTGACCTACCTCCTCCTCGTCCTCATCAGCGGCCATGTTGTCCACCTTGTGGTCAGTGCCATCATTGGCATAGTCGGCGGCCGAGCCCTTGCGCCGCCTGCGTTCGCTGAGACACGTGCACCGGCAGTACGGCGCCGCGTCCTTCCAGTGCCGCCGGCGCCGCGCCATGCACTCGTCCTTTGACCCGTGGCAGCCTATTTTCGCCGGTCGCCGTCGCCGCAAAAAGGCGCTTTGGTCCGTGCCACACAACGATCAGAAATTCACAGCGAATTCCGTATGGCTATGAACGTTACCTGGACTGGTGAATGTAAGGACCATCCATTGCTGTCAGCGTGACTTGATGTCGCTGCAAAAAGGCGCCTCGGTTCGTGCCAAACAATGACAAGCCACAGCAAATTCCGAACACGTTAGCTTGACTGGTGAACGTCAGGAACACCCATGACTGCTGTCAGTGTGACTTGTTGGCATCACTTCAGCTGGCACCTGCTCCCCAGTGTGCATCCACTCATATGTGGGCCACTCCAGTACTTCTAATCTATGGCATTGGCCATGAGGTGAGACTGATGTATGTTGTGATTTACAACCTCGCTGTGTCAGTGAACATTAATGACTGGCCTTGTTGTCTTTCAGCAGGCCTAATGCACCCTGTACTTATTGCACACAAGCCTTTGGGCAGCTGTACAGAGGATGTCAGGTGAGTTTGACTGGCAGTATAGTCAACACCACTGCAGCTGGGTACAGGGCCTGTGCATCAGGCAGGGCTCCTTCCTTCTGTCCATCACACCAGATGCTTCCTGCGACAAAACAAAACCACCAACCGAACCTGCAGGTTTATGAAACAGCCACTCATTAGGAGAGCGCTTTATGACGTCCAGCGTTGACCAACTGCCTTCACCACTGTCTTACCGCTGCTCACTGTAGCATAGCACCACCGTTGCTACTCTGAGTCTGAAGGAATGATGACACTGCGACTCAGCAGGTGACAAATGCAGGCAGTGACTATCATAATGCCCTCTCACTCATGGCCCTCCTGCCCCGGAGGTAAGAACAACAAATGTGCTGGCCACCAGCCTGACCCACCGCTAATTGCCGGCACTCGAATTCTAAGCAACGGCGACAATTGCGCCACATTCTATGCTTGGGCCGCACTGCATTAGGCAACGACTGATCTCTTGGCATGAATGTTCCGTTGCCTGCGCGCTGCGGAGATCGCAAACGTATCCCAGTGACACTGCCGCCGCTGCTGCTGCCGCTCTCTCGCTGCATTCGACAATAATTCCAATAATCTCGCGGTACGCCGGCGCGGCAAACGTGGCAATCAAACCTACAGCTGTTGCAGCTGGCGTCGTCACACCAGCGCATTACAAACACGGCTAATAACGCTGATTTACCGAGTAGTGCCACATGGTCCATAGTGCCCCTGCATCAGTGCATGACAGCGGGTCAACATCGTCATTTACGCACTCACTTTGGCCCCTAAATCAGCCAAGCAGGAGGCTCACTGTTAATGCATCAAAGAACGTCTTCAAATCACTCGATATCCACAACTGAGCATCACACATACGGTGGATGAAACTGGCCAAGGTGACATTAATTGTGGCACACATTATTTATAACCACGATGATGTATAGCGTTATATACCTGTAGGTGATGATACATTACCTCCCAGCTGAGTAACAAACTTACTGTTTACACATACATATGTCTTGTACATAAGTGTCCGAGTACTTGTCAAACACTGGAAGATGTGGACACCGGTTAAACACTACAAAGACACTGCGGTTAGTACTTCAGTTTATGTCTTGACCATTCACACACTTGAATACGTCAATGCTATCACACCTTAGAAGTGGCCTTAACTACCACACAAAACTTGAGTGGCCTTAACTATCACATCAGAGATACTAATGTGAGTGGCCTTAGCCAGGTCATGGTAACACTCCCTTTCATATGTACGTCTGGCAGTTTATCAAGTTCATCCAATCTTTGAAGGACACACTACCGAGTCGATTTCTGAAAACAAAGATCCAGACCTGGGGCCGGTTTCATGAAGCATTCTTAAAGTTATGCAATTATGTAGTGTCATGTGTTTGCGTAAATGCCTGTTCGCCTACATTAAAAAATCGCGTTGTTTACTAAGACAATCATCTTAGCATTATGAACGTTCTTAGCCACTTCGTAAAACCGGCTCATGGGGTAGATTCTAAGTCAGCGATTCCAACTTTTTTTTTTATTCCACCCACCACAATATAGCAATTCCAATACATTTTTTATCCTGATTCCAATTCTACTCACTCTTTGCTGATTCCGTTACCAACGTTTTAAAAAAATCTGATTCCACTAAATATGATCACTATATAATCTATACATGTACAATTTATGTAGGCATTTTTATTTCTTTGGAAATCTTCTATGATGTTGACTAGTTGAACCTGATTGAACCATAATAAAGCTATAACTTCCTATCTAATTTACTGCTAAGGCCATAAATGCACACATCAATTCTGTGGTTTTAATCAACATTTCTCAGTACACATGTCAGAATATATCAACAACCTGACTTTCCTTAAATGAAACCCAAAGACCCAGTGGACTGGTGATTAATTTCAATGCCAAAACCATTTTTATATGTACCTGATAATTTAGTAATACAACTGAGAGTTACAATTCATTTGGCAGTTACCGTGGCAGTAACAATTCCCTCGTTTTTCTTCCATAAGTGACTTCATTTCTATACATTTCCGCTTTTTTTCAGCACCAAAATAAAACATCAGTGGCTATGGAGATTAAAACAGTTTATTCCAGTTAGCAATTCCAATTCAACTCAAAGTAATTTAGATTCTTATTCCGCTGCCTTCACATCAATTGATTCCGATTATGATTCCACCCAAAATGATTTTGATTCTTTGACTCTTACCTCCCTCCCTCCCTCCCTCCTCCTCCCTCCATCCCACTTTCTTTCCTCCCTCTCTTTTACCTCTTCTTCCTCCTACCTCCTTCACTCTCTCTCCAAACGTCTTCCCTCCCTCCTTCCCTTCCTCCTTCCCTCTCTCCAATCTTCTTCCTTTCTTCCCTCCCTCCTTCCTCCTTCCCTCTCTCCAACCTTCTTCCCTCCCTCCCTCCTTCCCTCTTTCCTCCCACCTCCTCTCTCTCCCTTGAACCTATCCCCTTCCTCTTCTCCATCCCACCTCCTTTCCTAACCACCCACATCTTACAACTCTCTCCTTCTCCTGTCCATCCCCCCTCCCCCTCCTACCTCAACCCCCCAGCACTGAACACTAGAGACAACTGAAGTGACCTCAGACTGTTTACTGCGGCTGAACCTTGGATCCTTCATGTTGACGTCACACCACTTTGGACCACCCTTTGTGGTGACTGCCGAATCTGCATATCTAATTTGTATGCATTGCCAATTCTGACCAGCACATCCAATACCCCTTAATGGAAAATTTGCAGCAGATGCAATAATCACGGCACTAATCCCACCGGCAATGGTATTACAGCTGCGCCAGAAACTGGTCCATAAAAGCATCAATTAATACCATTATTATACATGCCAGCATGACATTTCTTGCAGCCACGTAACGTTTTTAATCTGCTGGTTGAATGCAAAATTATCTAAATCCGTTCGGTTTGTAAACAACTGTCACATGTTCTGCAGTAATTACTCGTAGGTACTGGATCTGACACAAAATGTTGGTTAATGTCAAACCAATTTGAACTATGTAGGTCTCTGCATCTGCTGTCAAGAAGACTTACCATCTGTTCCTTGCTTATCTAATTATAATCAAACTACTGCATGTGCGCACGTGTGTGGGTGGACATTTTCCTCACAGCTAGTCTGCACCTCATGCACCAAACTTTCAGGGATTAATCTACAACCCTTCAGAAGAATGGTACTGCCATTATTTTCTTAAATTCCTCCTTCTTACTGGTTTTATGGTTGGTACCATATTTTAGACAAACATAAATCGATTGTCGATAATGTTACGCATATATTAGGTGACTGTTCCTATGATACGAGGGCCACTGATCAGCCAAGGACGGTCTACGAAACTTGCAGAAAACTATTTCAAATTTACATCATAACAAAGGTGATTAACAAACACACAGGGAAACCATATTTTGCATGTGTGTTTGCAGCCCCAGTTGTACTACTTTTTAACTAGCAAAATAGCAATGGACTAGCTCATCCACAAGAAGGCACTAGATATACATATGGTTCCCCGAATTTTCCAAGTCCTACCCAAACCTCTCAGAAATTATGGGAATGGGAAAACATGGACAACCCCTAAACTTTAGGGAATACAAAACAGACTGACACAAAGTGTGCTGATGGGTGTGACTGTATAAAGGTTTAGTGTTTGACGTCGATATAAAACAGGATGATCTAATTACACTGCAGAGCATTCTTAGAAACATTTTGTCAGTTTGTATTTATTCCTTTCACATAGAAATGTGCGTAGCGATAATTAATAGGTTATCCAGTTAATACCTCTGCAGATAATTTGAATAATTAATGGAATTATAAGCTTATTTTATTGACCGAGTCATCTACTGAAGCCGGTACTGCTAGCAGTGATAAACAATGCAGTGTTTAATTAATTATGAATAATTTTATGCAATGCTAATGTCATTAAATTTAGCAAACATTTCTTAATAAAAACACAGTGTGTTAGGTTGCATAATTGGGCAAAACAGTTCATCAGTGCATCACCAAGTTAAAGCTAACACCTCAACTGGGGGGTTACCCCATTGCAAATCTGGTTCTTTGATGTCCGAATGTTCATAAGGTGTGTGAATAATTAAGTCAGTTTAATAAAAAAGTGCTTCGTTTTATTTTAATGGTTGAAATAACTGACTTTAGTCATCTGTTAGTCAATTACAAGGCTGATAATTATAGCCTTCAAACCACAAACTTGTCACCCACATGGTTTTTGAAAGAGTAAGGAACATCAATGACATCAACACAGAATTATGTGCATTATCGTATCGAGCATTCACATGTGTATATTCCAATTCCGAGATTCACTTCAAAATTTTAATGTTTCGGCAAACATTAAATAATTTAAACAATTCTGGTGATTTCGCCAAAAGAACATCTTTATAACAATAATAAAATTACTTATTTAGTGCCAATATCCTCGGAAAACCTGAGCTCAGTGACGCAACAAAAACAAAGGATTAAGCATTCTCATAATCATGTACAAAGCAAAAGTCGTCAACAGACGGATGGAACTGCTAAGAAGCTATGGAGGAATATGCAATAATAAAACATCGCTAGCATATATTGGACTGGACACTAGGTAGATTTATTATTTCACAAAATTAATTTGAAACAAGATGAGCTCAAATATCAATAAAGGAGGCACTTTTAAACGGCAACTCTGCTATATTTACCAGATGTACATCACGGATTATACAAAGCTCAAGGACCATAATCTCAATATCTACCTTACTGTAATACATCCAATAAGATCTATGCATAACAGACCTTGAAACCTTGGCCGACTGCCAGGTTTAACTAAAAAATTTCTGTTTCCTAACCACAGGAAGGCGGGCAATTCGCTGCATCCATTGTTATGTGCAAAACTCATCATTGCTATTGCAGTTTACAGCTGCTATCACACACAATCGCCTCTCACCGAAGCTAGCAAAGCACTTTCCAAAGCAATCATGCACCAGTACTACCCAAGATGGACTAGTGAGTGATTCCTCACTGATTGGTGCTCAACTGTCTGTGAATAACGAGAGTTTTTGTGAGCACTTTGCACCTGACGGTCCTGGCTTTAGAAGGTTACATGTGACACTTTGCTTCCCATTAGGCTCTTGCAGACAATGCCATGATACTATTTATTTTATTATCCACATCTTCCAAGAACACATTAAGCGTAGTGCTGCGCACAGCACGACACAACAAAGAATGACTTTTAATCACGCTTCACTTATTAACGGTTGATTTAATAGGTTGTGCTTTCAAGGAGTGTCATTTTGTCTTCTGGCCACAGGTGACAGAGGCGCCACCTAGGGAATGTGGTCTGAGGTAACATCATTAATTCAATCTATAACTGCAATCAGTATTATCACACCATTAGAAGTAACATAATACAGGGATATAAATAAGTTAAACTTATATTGAAAGAAATATAAATATACTCTTGATGTCAGTTGAACTTGGTAACACAGGCCAAATTTATATTGGTTACATAGAAAGTTCCACAATCAAAACAGAGCTGCCCTCTGGTGTATGTAGAGTAAACCATGGAGTCTCACTGTGCCTAGTCTCACTTACCCGACTCTCGACTGGCTGCGTGATTTCGCCAGGAAGAGAGCCTGGCTCACAATCGCGTTTTGACTGCTCACTGCCAGTTAGCACGTCTATCCCCCAGAATGTTTATGTATTATGTATGTTTTTGATAACAAAATGAAATTACGAAATAGTGCCCTAAATAATATTATACAAAATAAAATGAATCTTAAAGTAAATGAACACAAACAAAAGTTTCAAGTACTCTACGGGATTTGAACAAGGACCCTAAAAACAGTTGCTCGATACCGACTTAGCCTCCAAGATAGCCACGTTTTGGCGACTACATATATTAGTTAGCAGTCCGACCGTTGCGCGCGACACTGATTGCACTTTCTTTAGTTAAATGTGTCCTTGTTTGGTATTTCTACCATGCTTATTCACACTTAGTCTTTAGGAAGAAATATATGTAACTAGCACGCTCGTAAGCTGGAGGGTGAGTATACACACCCCACCCCGGCTGACGCAAAAAAACCTCTGCTTGAATAAACAAATTTAATTGTGAGGGATGCAGTTGGATGGTTTGATCCTCAATTGGGGGTCTCAATTGGGTGCAGATGGATGTCTAAAGGGGGTGCAGGTGGAGATGTTCTGTGAGTCTCAAGGGAGCGTGCAGCTGAAGGTTTTGTGGGACCATGTGGGTGCAGTTGGAGGTCTTGTGGGACCATGTGGGTGCAGTTGGAGGTCTTGTGGGACCATGTGGGTGCAGATGAAGGTCTTGTGGGACCATGTGGATGCAGTTGGAGGTCTTGTGGGACCATGTGGGTGCAGATGAAGGTTTTGTGGGACCATGTGGGTGCAGTTGAAGGTCTTGTGGGACCATGTGGGTGCAGTTGGAGGTCTTGTGGGACCATGTGGGTGCAGTTGAAGATCTTGTGGGACCATGTGGGTGCAGTTGGAGGTCTTGTGGAACCATGTGGGTGCAGTTGAAGATCTTGTGGGACCATGTGGGTGCAGTTGAAGGTCTTGTGGGACCATGTGGGTGCAGTTGGAGGTCTTGTGGGACCATGTGGGTGCAGATGAAGGTCTTGTGGGACCATGTGGATGCAGTTGGAGGTCTTGTGGGACCATGTGGGTGCAGTTGAAGATCTTGTGGGACCATGTGGGTGCAGATGAAGGTCTTGTGGGACCATGTGGGTGCAGTTGAAGGTCTTGTGGGACCATGTGGGTGCAGGTGGAGGTTTTTGGTGAGTCTTGAAGGGTACGCTGTTAGAGGTGTCAAGGAGCTTTTTGGTGAGCCTACAATCGCAGGTCAAAAAACAAAACAAAAACCCCCAAAACAACAACCATGCCACAGGCCTGACTAGAACCGACACTGTACTGATACACAAAGTCAAATATAAGCTGACACAAGAGCAGATAAAGGATGCTTACATTTTGACAGCCGCACTGCACAACTATCACTGATAACAGGAACGTCTTATAAACAACCAAGATGATCCCAAGAGCACAACTCGACATTTGCAAGTTCAAAATATTATGTCTTGTATCAAAACAATGTCGACAAATATTCTATATAAAATATTTTATTTTTATTGGGACAAATAAATGTGTCCTGATTCCTAACTGCAAAAGTATTCAGCAAATTCAAGTTTAACGGTGACAACTGCAATCATGATGTACTTTATCAGCCTAACAAAATATTAATTAAATACGATTTCCTCAGTTCAAAGTAGAAAAATATTAGTAATTATCTTTGCATTAGCAAAACTAACAGACCTTTCACCATTATAAAGTCTGTCAACTCTGCTATAATAGCTACAAAGAGGAACCAATTGTTAACGAGGACAAATACCCACAAATGGGCTGATACGCCAAACAAATGGTCCACACAGTATTGTTAATAATCAACTGGTCATTAACGAAGCAGTCATGAAAACCTGTGTGCCTGTTATAGGTATATATGGAAGAAGGGCAAAACAGAAAAAGTGAGCAGTGTGATTTTGGACATAACTACACACCACCAAAACTTCACTTGGACATAACCCCATTCCAGTCAAATTAAATTTTTTATAATCTTGCCACACTCAAAACTATTTTAACAATTTTATTCAGTAATGTCAACAATTCAAATATTTTACATGTACAACATATTTCAAGAATTCAAATATTCTACCAAATATTTACACGAACAATGTCAGTGAAATAAAATGAATGTCAACAATTCAAAAAGTGCTACCAAAATCATCACACGAACAAAATCTCTTGAATCTGAAATACATGTTATTATTTTGTAACAAAACAACATTGTTTATTCTGTTGAAGAATTATTACTAAAGATCAAGGGTTTTGTCCAAATTGTTCATTAGTGAGTGGGGTTCTTTGCGAGTGGGGTTTTGTCCGGTGGCGTTATATCCAGTGGGGTTACGTCCTGGATCCGTGTTTACAAGCCCCGTGCCAGAGCGTGTTGAAGGTAATAACAATATACTGCCCAAGAGTGAATGATTCACACTGTTAGACTAACTATAGACCCCACCAAAGTTTGCACAGGTCTACACTGTCACTCTGGCCCACATGAATTAGCCATGGTTGACCGCTGACCGAGTATTTCCCAGGCACCTTATTGACACAATCGGCTGTCCGAAATACATGCAACTGTCTTTATCTACTGCACTGTGTTGGCCAATATTCTATGATTCAGGTGATTCACAGAGTTAATGTTTACTTAGATCGACTGCTATCACCTGTTTAGTGTCACTTCAGGGCAGGATTAATACATCCAATATGTCGAAATCTGCCGGTGTTGACTAAATCTAGATGCATCAGTCTATGTCTAACACTGACAGTTCCAGATCTTTTACATAATTCCGTCTTCTTTGTGTAAAAGCAATAAACCTGCTGATCACATTCCAAGGCATGTCCACTTACATTCCAAGGCATGTCCACTTACATTCCAAGACATGTCCACTTTCGTGCAATGCAGCAATTATGCAGCATGTATTTGCACGTTGATTTCATTTCACAAATGTACACTGTTCGCTATTTTAAAAAACAGTAAACATCTTCATTCGTAATAGATTAATTTGGCTTTTTTTAACTTCTACAATCTACATTTTCCGCAATGTATATATGTACAAATCACACAAAAAACAATTATGGCTTACCCTATATGACGGCTGTCAGCAAAAAACCTCATTCCGTATTAGGTTCACGTCACAAAAAACATTTTAGCAGATTTCATCAGGGACATAATCAAGTTTCTATTAAATTGCAGAGTTTTGCCAATTTTGTCAATATGAAATGTCTGTGCATCCTGTTAGTCCTCTAGATACTAAATGTTTAGGGTAGGGTGTTGCAACAGCGTTTAATTCTTCTTTTTTCATGGTGGTGGATATTTTACAGTAGGTAGGCATTTGAGCATTTTTTTACTTTAAGTAGAATGCATAATAGTATTTTAATTTGTTAAATTAATTATAATTATTTACTTCACATAAAACTGAAAATAAATGCTGATTTGGTTCTTTTACAAACTGACCATATATGGAAAATGTGTACATTTTATAAGAAATAAATGAACACATACTATCAGTTCCAAGAGTTCACCCGCAGGTCAGGTCCTATCAGATTGTAATGACTGTCAAAAGCTTAACATATATGAGAATACTTGATTGATGAATCTATTGCAAGATGAATAATCTGGCATTTAATTTGAGACTGCCTAGATGTGTGACTGCATTAACAAGCTAGTTCTGTCCCTTCTTAGTTGCATAGCATAGCATGTCAGATGTGAAAATAATATCAAAATATGCATTCTATTAAACATAGCCATTAATTAAATTATGATTTCTTTGGTTCCCAAAATTATTTCAGTGGCCAACCACGTGCGTTCAACCACCTCAACGGACACGATTAGCAAGCAATATATGCATCCACATATTTGCAAAAAGTTACCAGAACACTTCTGGTAATTTAGGTGGAACTTTCGATCTTTTGCCATCACCGAGTGTTGAATCTAGTATGACATTGTTAGGAAATAAGTTACAATGATGGATTCAGCAGTCAAGGTTGGCCTTGGAGATCGCTGTCACGGAGTCAGATGCTGCTGAAAAGGGTTGTAAGCCAATTATGGCTTGTACGCTTAATCTTACAGGTGACCACTTGGCCGAATTCGGCCCGCGCGATCAGTGCAAAACTGCCCGATTCAGTATCACTCGTCTAAAACAATTTTCGTTTCCGTCACTAGCAACTGACAGGGGAACGCTAGGTATCACTGGAAAGCTGAATTATTCTTCTTCCTGTGCCATTCTTATCAATGAGTCTTATCGCGTCATGATTCAGTAATAGCTAATCACAACCAAGCTTTAAAATGTCGTAGTAGTAGATGCCCAAATATGGCCAATTTTACTATGCTCTGCGTCAGGAATTTCCATTTCCATTCATATGGTCTAAACTGGGAAATGAAGGGACCGAAGGAAAGCCCAACAATTGGTCTATCCAAGTAAATTTATGTCAACGGTCAGCCAATCAGCGCATGGCTCTAAAACGTCTTCTTGTTGACGCTGGTTTCATTCCATCACGACGAAAGTCTGCCATGTTTTTTGTCTCGCTTCGATGACATAAGTTGAATTATTTCAAATGTCCGAGTCAGTATTTCAGAAAATACATGACAGTAGTTGTGGATCAATCAATCAATCAATCAGTCACAATCAATCACAATACTTTATTGTCCCTTGTGAGGGAAATTCATTTGGAGTGTAGAGCAGCATATTAAGACATATAAAACAAATGTACATGCAATATACATAATGTAAAAATAAAAAGAGTAAAAGTAATAAAAGTTATATTGGTTAAATAAATAAATAAATTAAATATGTTAATCAAGTTTTTAAAAAGTTAAGTTAAAGTTAAATCATCTCACAAATCATCTCAGGCTCACTCAGTGTCAGACTGGCAGAGATGGAGGGGAACGAAGGTCAGTTACTCATTCATTAGTCTTATTGACGAGGGGACAAAAGAGTTTCGAGTGCGGTTCAATTTGCAGTGAGGGAGTTGAAAGTGGCGGCCAGTAGGAAGTTGTTTATAGCATGGAAACAGGGGATGTTCGGGGTCTGAAGAGACCTTCCTTCCCTTTCTCTCTGCCCGTTGCCTGTATAGATCCTCTAGACTGGTCTGCTTTTTTCCCACCACCTTGCCACTAACCCTGACTGTTCGTGCCAGAGTGTTGCGATGCACGATACTCAGGCCGCTGTACCACACAAGAAACCCAAATGTAATAGAGCTTTCTATGTAGCCTCTGTAGAAGGTTTGTAGAACGTGTGTGATCAAGTTATTATACTAGTTCAGACAGTTACACAGACTTCGGAGGCTGTTTTGAAGTGGATATTATAAAAGTTGCTGGCGAGTAACGTCGCCGGACATCGCCGTCTTGCACCATGACTTGGGCCGATTCGGCCGGCCTACTCGGTCCGCCAGCGAAGGATACGATGCATTCAGAGTACAAACACAACATATTCTATAACTTGATGACATATGTATGTATAATTAGGAACTGTAGGTATTACTTATTTTATTGATATGTAAGGAAATTGATAATAGATATGTCATGTCAGTGCGCCATGGCGCGCAACAGTACTAGGCCGTAGGCCTATTGCCGTATCTGTTGTATTTGAATGTTCTACAAAAAATACAATAAAATGAAAAGTTCTGAATATATTTGAGCTCTACATTTGTCACACTGCATGTATGAACATACCATTCAATAATTATTTTGTTACTGGGCGAACTAGGGTTTCTACTTTACCCTCATTCTGACATTCATGAAGAATGGTCTAAATTTTACATGGGTCTACCTAAAAAATTAATATAAAAAAAAACTTCAGAGTATATTTGATTAATTTTGTTCTGTACTCGTTAGCTTATATACCTGGCTACATTTCTCTAATTGGACATAGACACATACAACCACTCGGTAATTAGCTAGTAGTAGGGTGAATAAAATAGTTTTTCTGATTTATTTTGGATAAACTTTAATCAGTTATATCTTCATGATTATTTGATGTTATGCAAATATCATCATTGCAAAATAATGAAGGGTCTTTTTGCCAACAAAAAGATAGCTCAATCACATTTCTGCGATAAGTATTAGCGAAGTTGTGATTTTTTAAAGCACTCGTACAAATAGCTCCAAACTGTGTACACCGTGGAAGTTTACTATTGGTCACCTGTAGGGTTAATAGAATGAATAAGATAGTTTTTGTAAGTTTGTTTGACCACGCAAAAGTAGATAATTATTTATATGATCTATAATTTCATGTATATGTCAAAAAATCATACAATTATTATACAAACAACCATCATTACGTTTACAAACAATTTATAAAAAATTCCAGTATTAATTAAATAACACAAATTATAATCTATATCAAATTATATATCTAAGAAATATCTTAATTCCAAATGGTAATTATGCTTTAACATTATCATTCTATCATTACCAGTATTGTGCAATTTGAACTGTTTGTTGGAAGTAAAATATTGATTCGTCTACCACAGGCAGTGATTAATCCAAAGATAGTGAGACCATGACAATATTTCAAAACAATGCCCCACACAATGACACAATCTATTAGTAGTATTTCCTGGAAAGAGGAAAACATTACGAAATCTTCAGTCTTCATGCGATGTGACATAAAATTCATGGCACCATGACCTGACTGACAGACATTCATCAAACACCAGGACAAATGGTATGGAGCCTGCAGTCACTCTCCATGACATATCAGGCTTCTCATTCTGTTTTCTTGCTAATCTCAGATGAATCATGACTAAAAAAACACCCGTCCTTGACTTGGGCAATGCAAGAATCACCACAATGGATAATTAATCTGACATCCCTTTGAGGTGACAATCATCAGAGCAAGATGACCAGGAGAAATGACCACCTGTGGCCTGACTCCTACAGCGAACATTTCACCTGAGTGGCTCGTCCATCAATTTTCTCTGACGTCTGCCTTCGGATACAATCACAAATTAAATACCTGGTGCTCCCCTGGTGGATGCATCAACAACCGCAGCGGAGCATAGGGCAGTATTTATGGACAAAAAAGGTTGCACAACAAACATGCTAGCATAATTACACACACACATACACACAAACGCATACACACACACACACGCTCCACACACACACACACAAACGCACACACACAAACGCATACACGCGCACACGCACACACAAACGTATACACACACAAACCCATACACGCACGCTAATGAGCTAATTACCTGTCAATTATGTTTTACTATTTCCTTGACTTACAAACATTGTCTCAAACTTACTTATAGTTCTAGGTTAAATGCCTAAATTTGAGCACAACTATGACATTGACTTCCTTTTGCTAGTTGACAGCATTTCAATTAAAATAATATTCCCCCATCGCGCTGTGGATAGCCTGCGTTGAGGCGCGTCCCCCGGGTGGCGGATGGGGAGCCCTTCCTCGGAGGGGGTGCACCGGATAATACAGAAGAAGGTGCCGGGGACCAAACTATCCTAGGTGAAGGACAACACTGATTCCAAACCCGGGTAGACCCAGTTCGATAGCCTGGTAAGGGTCTAGGAGAAGGAAACTCTGATTCCAAACCCGGGTAGACCGAACCCGTTAGCCTTGGAGGGCAGTCGGTCTAGGAGAAGGCAACTCTGATTACAAACCACCTGTTGCCTTACAGGTTGTGGTTCATCGGAACCAAAGGCTAGGCCCACCACCTATAACTGTGGTTGGCGTCAGGAAGGGCATCCAGCCACAAAAATCATGCCAAATCCCAAAATGATGATGATGATTCAGCGAGCCTCGGATGCAGTTAGGGCGTACCCTGTACGCGACGCGCAGAGGACTCGCCTGATCTCTGTGAAAAGTGGACAAGGGCTACCGGGCCTTAGGCGGTCCCGGTTAAAGAGGTTAGTCCGGATGAGAGTGGAGACGTTGAATGTGGGGACAATGACTGGATGAGGAAGGGAGTTGGCGGATCTGATGGAGAGGAGGAGGGTGGGAGTGCTGTGTGTGCAGGAGACTCGGTGGAAGGGGGACAAAGCGAGAGTTGGGAGGAAACTGCAAGTTGCTATATAGTGGAACAGATGAGCGAGGGCGAAATGGGGTGGAGATAGTGCTACACAAAGAACTTAAGGATAGCCTAGTGAGTGTGAGCAGAAGGAACGATCGATTGATGAGTGTCAAGCTGGGCTTAGGCGAGACGGTGGTTAACATCATATGCGCGTACGCCCCCCAAGTGGGCTGTGAAGAGGAGGAGAAGGAAACCTTCTGGAGACAGATGGATCAAGAGCTCAGGTCGATACCAGAGGGAGAAAGGGTGACTGTAGGTGGAGACCTAAACGGTCACGTGGGAATGAGTAGAGATGAGATTGAGAGGATACACGGTGGCTGGGGAGTGGGAGAGGAACGAGAAAGTTGAAAGTAGTAGGCTTTGCGATGGCATTTGATTTGGCGATAGGGAATACTTTCTTCGAGAAGAGAGTGAGCCAGTTGGTGACCAATAGGAGTAGAGGAAGAGAAAGTCAAATAGACTTCCTAATGTGTAGAAGATCCCATCTGAAAGAAGCTAAGAACTGCAAGGTCATAAACGGGGAAAGTGTGGCGGCACACCACAAAGTACTGGTGATGGACTGGGAGATTAAGTGTAGTAAGAAAAGAAGACCAGAGCAGGTGACACCGAAGATCAAGTGGTGGAGATTGAAAGAAGAGGGCCCAAAGATGCAGTTTAGGGAGAAAGTGTTGGAGGAAAGGAGATTGTTGGACAACGTACAGGAATGGTGGGAGGAGAACAGCAAGGTGATATTGAGAGCGGGAAAGGAGGTGCTGGGCATGACAACAGGAAAGAGACCCCCTGGGGACAAGGAGACATGGTGGTGGAATGATGAGGTGAAAGATGCGATAAGAGCTAAGAAAGAGGCTAAGAAGAAGTGGGAAACATCAGGAAAGCATGAAGACAGAGACAGCTATCGGCAGGCAAACAAAGAGGCAAAGAAAGATGTAGCAAGGTCAAAGACACAGGCAATGGACGAGATGTACAGGGAGCTGGGAACACCGGAGGGAGAAAGAAAGATATATAGAATAGCAAAGGCTCGCGACAAATCGACCAAAGATTTCACACAGATAAAGGATGGACAAGGAGTGGTTCTATGGGAACAGGATAAGATCAAGGATCGGTGGAAAGGATATTTCGATAATCTGCTAAACATAGAGAACCCGAGGGCAGTCTTTGACAATGGAGTGCCAAATGAAGGCTTAACACCAGGAATTATCAGGGAGGAAGTAGAGGTGGCACTGAAAAGAATGAAAACTGGGAAGACGATGGGACCAGACGGAATTCCATTGAAGGTCCGGAAGAGTTTGGGAGAAGAGGGGGTCGATATGCTGTGGGATCTGATGCAGAAGATATACGTACAAGAGAAAATGCCAGAGGAATGGAGAGACAGTGTCATCGTGCCTATTTTCAAGAAGGGAGACATCCAGGAATGTGGCAAGTACAGAGGCATCAAGTTGATGTCGCACACCATGAAGGTTTGGGAAAGGGTAATTGACAGAAGGCTGAGGGAAGAGACAAGCATAGGTGAGGAGCAGTTCGGTTTTATGCCGGGCAGAGGAACAACGAACGCCATATTTGCAGCAAGGCAGTTGATGGAGAAACACCGGGAGATGCAGAAGGAACTGCACATGGTCTTCATTGATTTAGAGAAGGCATACGATAGAGTGCCATGACAGGAGGTTTGAAGGTGTATGCGGGAGCAGGGTGTGCCTGAAAAGTATGTACGTCTTGTAAAAGACACATATGAAGACGCAAGGACGCAAGTCAAGAGCAGTGTAGGACTGACAGGCAAGATCACCGTTAGAGTGGGGCTGCACCAGGGGTCCTCACCGAGTCCTTACCTATTTGACTTGATTATGGATGTGTTGGGCCGGGGCATCAAAGAACAGCCCCCCTGGTGTATGCTGTTTGCAGACGACATCGTGTTGTGCAGTACCAGAAGAGAGGAGGTGGAAATGAAGCTCGAGGAATGGAGAAGTGCAATGGAAGATCGAGGACTAAAGATTAGTAGAACGAAGACGGAATACCTGAGGTGCAACGAAAACAATGACCTAGAGATCCGGTTACAGGGCGAGACAGTGAAGACATTCAAATATCTAGGATCAACATTGGCGGATGATGGAGAATTGGATGCGGAAGTCATTCAGAGTGCAGAGCGGGTGGAAGAACTGGAAGAGAGTATCTGGAATGCTGTGTGACAGAAGAATGAATGTGAAGATCAAGGGAAAAGTGTACAGGACAGTGGTAAGGCCAGCACTGATGTACGGGGCGGAGACATGGGTGGCAAAGAAGATACAGGAAAAGAAGTTGGATGTCGCAGAAATGCGAATGCTACGATGGATGTGCGGAGCCACAAAGATTGACAAGATAAGAAACGAAAGAATCAGAGGGAACACGAAATATCAAAGAAAGTCCAAGAAAGTAGGTTGAGATGGTATGGACACGTGATGAGAAGAGAGGAGGATTATGTAGGAAGGATAGTGATTGGAATGAAAGTGCAAGGGAAGAGGAGGAGAGGATGGCCGAAGAGGAGGTGGTTGGACAGTGTGACGGCAGATCTCAGGGAGAAGGGACTGTCGGGGGAGGAAGTGTACGACTAAGCGACATGGAGGCGAATGTCATCATACATCGACCCCACATAAAAGTGGGACAAAGATGAAGAGGAAGAAGAAGAATTGACATAATATTCCCCAATCAAAAAAGAAACAAAATTTATGTTGTGGTAGATTGAAAGAATGCATAGATGATTATCCAGATAAAAATAAGACAATGTCAGCAATGTCAAATGATTGATTACAAGATTTTACTTGCACCGAGTATCAACAATGTTCAAACTTCAAAATGATACTATGGTAACTAATCACGAAACAAATTGTGACCATCCTTAAATCTGAAATTAATCAAAAACTTAATGTTAGAAATAGTGGTCTGACCCCTCCCAGCAAACAAATGATCACTCATATACAAAGGAGATGATTGCTCTGAGGATGGGTTCAGCTACCGTATCAACCAGTAAAGTCTTGCTAAGACTTCCCTTGGTCACATGCAAGGCTATCAGGCATGCAAAGTTTAACCAATCATTTTAACCATCAGTTTAACCAACTCATTTGGCTCTCCAAGTCACAAATGCACAATATAATTTATAAACATGTAATATTTCATTTCCGTGATACTAGATGTACATTGTACACATATCTGTGTACATATTTCATCAACAAGATCTGACAGCTCACATGTTTGTGGAAACAAATCCATGAGACTGATGCAAACAGATTCTACATCTATAAAAGGAAAACGGATGATACGAAGAGGACGGTGACTTTTCCGGCCACACCACTGCCATCACACCTGTCTCAGAAAACGATATTAAAAGATTAATACCTAAACCGTTTTCGGCGTTCGTTGAACCTGTGACATTTGGGATTTGCGTCATAGAAGCATGAGTGCCTATAATGACACAGAGTCGAATTATGCGTGTCCACTGGCTGCTAGCTAATAGATGCGATGTGTGGGACGGTAACTTGTGTTTCTCGCAAAGTGCACTTGACCTTTCGATGGGGTGTAATATGGGTCGCATCGTAATTCCGCATGATTTTATGTCTGGCAGACATTTCCCACAGCCTGTTGCGCACAAGAGAACATGCGTTAAATTGCCGCACAAGGCTGGGCTGCGAATCTTAATGGACCAAATCTGTGCGTGAGCTTGGCAGTTGGCCAGAGCTGGCATTGGTATCAGCCTCTGCTGGGTTGTCACACCTTATGGGCTATATCAACAGAGTACTTACCCTTGCTACAAATGTAACCAAGGATTTAAAACCCCCAAAGTAAGTTTTCACAGCACTTAATTATAATTATATGCTTATAAATATTAATATTAAGTGTCAGGTTCAAAATGTTTCATATTATTACATTTGACTGAAAACGAAATATGCTAATTTGTATATCATACTTATTAAATTCATATTATTATCCCTGTATTTTTTTGAAAATGAAAGTTTATTTTGATATGAAAGGAAAATACAAACCACTGATCTTATGTGAATTCCTCTAGATATAATTATGGTGACACAAACTGATAACAAACATTTTTTACTCAAAACTGTTGAGGTTTGCATCAATCATGTTTATGATGGATCCTGATTGGTTCGTATGAGTTTAAATATATATATAAAGTAAGAGGTGGGAGGGGCTGTGATCTCATCATGAAAATCGGTGAGTAGGTGTTGTCAACCACACTCCCCCTCACCCCTCACCAGGCCCTTATCCAAAAATAAAGTTTTGTTGGGTGGGGGTTGGGTCTCTACTGCTGGAGGCCAGTGGGGGAAATGAACCCCCCACCTTTGCTAATCTGATTGTCATTTGTGCAGTACCTTGATGAGAGTATGATTTGTTTAGCTCATAAACTTTATCTCATCGATTGGTGTATGTGATTTAATTCCTGTTGGTACAATTATTAAATGACCTTTACCAACTATATCCACTCTTGTTTAAGTTGTATAGCAAACGAGCTCAGGGTTCTGCCACTGAGCATCAGCAGGGTATAAATAATGTTTTGTCAGTCTTGAATTAATCAAGTGTGCATTTCAGCACGTGAATGGCAGGTGTGGACGCCAGTCATGACAATCGGTCATTCTTGTCCAGTTCAGTTTTTTCAGTGACAAACCTGCATCATATGACCTATTTATTTAATTATAACTGATGGGTGATTCTATGGAAAGGTGACCTTGCATGCTAAATTTGAAAATTGCTCTGAAAAACCTGTTGATAGGTGATTCAAGTACTCAGATATATATATCAAGTGACTGGGAAAATAAAGTTTTTTATGAAAAAATATTTACATGTTTTTTGGACAATTTCAAAGAAAAGTAGATTTTTGTTTTTCAGACATTTTCTGAATTTGACTTTCAGGATTTCATAAAATAATTTTTTGCTTAAATAAGCTTTTTTTAAGTTACTAAGTGTTATAAGTCAACTCATTAGGGGTATTCATCCAGTGTACATACATTAAAAAAATTAACTTTAATAGTGTGGATGTGAACTGTGTTAACTGTTAACTAATTTAGTGCCATGTCCCGTATGAAGGCTGATAGTTTTCATAATACTGTTGTTTTCTATGCACAATTTTTTTACTTCAAATTCTAAAAATTCAACCTATAAGTAATAATATAAATTAGTCAAAAAATATTTTTTTAATTACATTATATTTAATTGATATTTGAAAATTGTTACTTTTTGTGTCATATGGGACCTGACCTGTCCGACACATCAGTTTTGGCATTTTTTCTGTAGGCATAGCTAATCTCAAGTTGGCCCTAACTGATTGATTTACTACTAAAATAATAGGATGCTTCATATTGTACAACGTAGCTTCTCCAATTTCTATCAGTAAAATACCAGTGGGAATTCATTTGGAAGCACTTTGCAGAAGAATCTGCAAGCCTTATATAGTTACTGATTGGAAGTGATGTGTTTTACCATTGTGAACAGTTTCCTGGTGAAGTGATCAACATCACAGGTGGAACACTTAAAGTACCTGTCATGCATACATCAGGCAAGTATTTGTGTGGCGGCCTAGGAAAACCAGTCGGAAGTCGCCAGGCGTAATTGCCCGTAAACACGTCATAAAGTTGATTTTGCCTCATCGAGTTGATTTGGAGATTTCACTGTGATCTTTTAGCTAACATACATATTTATAAGTTCACCGAGTAGTTTCCTGATTACCTAAGTGAAAGTTTTTTGTGTTTTTGTAACCGTGAAGTTCGTTCTAAGTTGCAGCATTTTAGAATTAAAAGCGGACAGAAGTTTCCATGCCCATATATGGCATACCGTTCGAAAGCTATTTACAGCACGTTATTCCCTAGCAGCAGTGCGCATGAATACGTTGGAAGAAAATTGAGTGTGCAGTGTAAGTTAACGGGTTTTTATTTGGAAGTTGGATTGGAGTTGTTTATGTTGTTTGATGTTGCTGTAGTACATATTTCTCAACAGTTTAACATGTTATCGAACCGGATTTCGTTGGAAATAAAGACTACAGGACAAATTTCATTTCGTGTTTACGATCTTAGAAAAATCCAAGATGGCTACGCCCATGGCATCTCGGCATCCCGAAAAGCGCGCCAAAAATATGCATATTTGAAAATGTCCGGCTGCACAGCATAAAATGTGGAACTTCTAATTCATTGAATTTTTTTGGCTTGGTGGACATGGAAATAGATAGCAGGATGTAATATAATATGAATTCAAGCAATAGGTGTTTTTATTCCCTTTAAGAAGAACACTGTCACCTTGCTCACAAAATATAAAAAAAAGCTTACCAAAGCCTTGTCCGACCACAAATTTAATATGCCAGTGAAGTCTGGAATCCCAACACAGAAACTGAAATTAACCACATAGAACAAATCCAAAGAAATGCTGCAAGATTCATCTTCTCCGACTACCGAAAAGAAACACATTAAACCACTCATAAACAAACTCAACTAGGATTCGCTCCACACACGTCGCCTCATTCAACAAGCATCAATGTTTTACAAAATCCACTACCACAAGGTCAACATCAGCCCTCCATCATGTTTCCAGCACGCCATGCACATCTCCAATAGGATTGACCATCCACTTAAATATACCAATGCAATAATTCCAACCATCAATGCATATCAATATGCATTCTACCCCAGAGCAGTAGCCATATGGAACAGACTACCACCATTTGTTGTTCTGCACATCACGCCATCATTGCCACCCTTCCTGTGTGTCGCCATGCCAGCCATCAGGGAAATGCAACCCTTGCATGGCGTCCACGTCTTTTATCCGCGCTTTTGTTTGTTTTCCACTGTTGTTCTTTCTTTATTTTGAACATCCTTCTACACAATTTTTTCTCTTTTTGTTCGATTGCCCTGATGTTGCGTACCGCACAAATCCCAGTTTAGCTGTGAACAGCTGTAAAGGGATTACTATATCAAGCATCACGCCAAGGGTAGTCATTAATGTGGGTCTCTAGACTTGGAACTAAATAGTTAATTTTGTGGCCAGCTTATCAGTCTTAATTACATGTCTTGGCCTGAACCTGCCAGTATTGAACACAAGCAGATGGGTCTATGACTGAGCCCCTGCCCCCTCTCACCTGCCCACCCATCCAATTCACCCCACACACAGGTGAGACATTTGTTGATGATCAACACTACAAATATTTTAGAAATATCGTAGGCATTGTAGTTGTAGTGCAGTCATCCAGTATCAGACTGAAACAAGAGACCCAAGGCCCAGTTCCTCTTGATGTCATGACTCAGCCTTGGTGGATTCATTTATTCCATGTCCCCTCACAGGGTCACACCTCACCCCTCACTGAGAGCTCTCTTTAATTAATGAGCACCCAGTCAAACAGAGAGGTAGAATTTGTTGAACTGTCGGGAGATGTACAATTGAGCAAGTCTTCCCTAGGACCAAGCCTGTGTACAGCACCTCAAGATAAACGTGGCTAGCCTGTCAAGGGCAAGATTAAGTATTATTTAAATGGTCTACACCCTTAACCCAATGCTCCAGTTCAGAGAACCTCATTAGAATTCTTCCAAGGTTAAAGGTTTGTGATGCATCAATCACACTACATGATTTACTGGCAGATCCTGTCAAGTACTTTCAATGGGACTTTCAATTCAATTGGGACATCAATGTCAGTGACAGTTATTTCAACCAAGTTCTTCTTTCACTGGGCTCATCAAGGTATGTTAAATATTACTATCTTAATTGTTATTTGTCAACTTGTCAATTCCCTCCGACATGTCTGAAATGTAGGAATGTCTAGGTATTATTGTTTAAACTTTTTTTCAGGGTGGCCTATGTTTTCATTATGTGACCAGAATAGTGTTTATAAAATTGAGAACAATACCCTCGCTATGTGCGCCACTAATAGCCCCCTACTTGCCCCACTATGTGTGAGTGTGTGAGTTTATAAGTGATCCAAAAAGAATGCCCTAGAGTGGAATTATGCACTTATAGTTCTGGAGGAAGAAGAATGACAATCCTGGGTGTTATTCTGGCAGATGATAGTGAAAACATGTGGATATAGAAAGTAGAGTAAGATTATACCTCCTCACAAGGTGCAAGAGACAAAGCTGTAGGCTACATAAGTCCTACATATCAGATGAACCCTCCAAGATTAATTTGGGGGTGGAGGGATTGTGGCATTACATTATAACAAACTTTTAATTGCAAATATTTCTCAGGCAGTTAATTGATTAACAATGTTTTTCATCACGAATATTAAAAGAAGACAAGCGATGTTTCAGCAAATATTTCTAGAGATGCTAAGGAAGTGGAAATGTATACTTATACCAGGGTCCGTACACAACGACAGATACCAAATTCAAGGCTATTTCACGGCTTATCAAGGGTAATGAAAAGAAAATTCAAGACTATATAACTGAGAATAAACAGGCACCAGACTACTGACTGCGACCTACAGCTGGTCAACAAAACATCAAAATGCTAACAAATAACATATCTGGGTGGAATGCTTTGGCAGCCTCATGCTTCTATAGATGCATAAGCTGCTAAATCAAAATATGTAACACCCATACCTATAAAAAGTGATTGGTCAAGGAAGATCAGTTTGAATTAATAGGAAGCCCTACATCATAAAAGAGGTCCAATGCAAGCAGATAAGCTGATGGGCAGCAGAAGTGCTCCCCAGCCAGAGGGAGGGTGGTTACTGGTGAACAAACTCTACCAGGTTCAGTGGGCAATGTAGCCAACAGCAGTGCCATCCATGGATTATGCAAAATAAGCAGATAAGCTGATGGGCAGCAGAAGTGCTCCCCAGCCAGAGGGAGGGTGGTTACTGGTGAACAAACTCTACCAGGTTCAGTGGGCAATGTAGCCAACAGCAGTGCCATCCGTGGATTATGCAAAATAAGCAGATAAGGCAACCTGCATCTCTGACTGAGATCAGCAGGGAATGTATTTTTTACCAGTGGACAAAGGCCAGAGGCAGAGCATAATCAAGGCTGTCAGCCAGAATTCAAGGATTTCAAGTCCTTGAAATGGGATTGGTGTAATTCAAGGTTTTCAAGGCCCCGTACGGACCCTGTTATACAGGCAATATAAATATTTCAACGATTATCAGTGCATTATTTTTGAGGCGAGTGACTGCTCTCGCTTCTTACCACTCGCGCTAATCGCTCATCCAGGGTGCGATTTATCTCACAACAATTATCTCACAAGTGTGGTAATATCATTTACCTAGCCCCTAGGCTTCATATCACGTTGATATGATATTATTGCTGCCATGTTATCTTAGTAAGATTATTAATTGTGCTGTAGGTCAACTGGGAACAATATCAGGCAGTTATAAGTAGTTCTCTTTACCCACTTGTACTCTTTACACCCCGTAGACCCAGTTAGGCCAACGGTCCTACTCAACTGTCATGTAAAGTAGTTGGCAAAGATAGAGGACAACTGTCACCATTCGATTGACAATGATATATATATATATATATATATATGACACAGTGACAGTGTTTAGAGTCCCTTAGACCAGTTCATGTGCACACAATCACAAGTATGTAGTTGCTGGTCTCACACACAAGTACAATGCCAACATTCTCGCACACAAACATGTACTAAATAAAGGAAACTATGTGGTATTTTGTCAATACTATCTGCAATGTGATATGAAGCCCAATGAACATGGACATATATTGGCATGCTTGTATAAGTTACTATGTTTGTACAAGAATATGTATGCTTCTTAAATTACATATATGTTATAACTGTAAGTGGATTTATTACAGTACTTATGTAAACTGCAATATATTTACTAGGTTTTTATATTTAAATAAATTGTTAAAAGGTCTATAGAAGTGTATTTAAGTTATAATTATCAGGTTAACAAAGGTTTATTATCTCATTCTAGCCATATAGTGATAGTTAACATAAATTTTTTATGGATTTCATTTATATTTTATTCAAAATTATATATTAAAATGCCTTATAAAACAAAAACAAGTTTTAGCCAGGGCTGCAAGTGAAAAACACAGAGCTCTTGATTAACCAGTCATGAAGTGACTTTCAAAATTTACAAAGTTCATGTCAGAGTCGTTTTGTTATGAGTTCACAATGTCTGTGCTCATAATAATCAAAATATTAAAAGCTTGATTACTTATTAAATCTTTCTAAAGCTATAGGTCATATTTTTATCAGTGGATTCATACTCCAGTCAACTACAATGAGCTGAGCATTCAAAACATATGGTATTGTTGTTATCAAAATAGTGCTGATTTTACAAACGTCGTTTAACAAAACTGACAACAATTCAATAATACCCAGTGTTCGAAATAAGCACTTGTCCGGGACAAGTGATTTGTTGTCCGGACAAGTAGAATAATCTGCATGGTTGTCTGGTGGACAAATGGAAATTTACAGTAAATAGTGACGTGTGCAAAATTATAACTTGCTAATTTGTGGAAATTCTAGTGAAATAAGTGAATTTGCCAACGATCACGCACGTTGCAATTTCATTAGAGTGTTGGCATCTCACCTTTCCACCGCTATCCTGTATTGCATATCAGTTTTCCTCGAAGCAGTGTGTCTGTTAACTGCGTCATCTGCACCGATCTAGCTCTGCCATTCTCGTAAAAAAAGCTAGTTCAGTTTTACTGATGGTCAACTTGCTTCCACACATGGATCACATTTGATGAACTTAATAAATAGTATATTTGAGTATCACTATCTTTTATTAGAATAATTATGTAGTAGGCCAGTTAACCAATATTAACTAACACAGACTCGGCAGTCTTCGACTTAGCGAAGTCACCAAACGTTGCTTCAGCAGAACGGCAAAATATTGTCAGCCCCGATTAACTTTCAGTTCTCCGATGAATTTATGGTGGTCGTTGATGAACGGAATGTTAATAAACATCTCAAGAAGTGTTGTCATGTCTTCATCACATTTATTTTACCACAAATCGTGAGTTTATGGGCAATGACTTTTGTGAATGTAGAAAATGGACGGAATTAGGCATTAGCATCTGTCGGACGAACATTTCCTGATTGCAGATCATACAAAATCGATGTTTTGAAACATGATTTTAACTTAATAAACATAAATTACAATTTATATATGCAACATTAAGACAAAATAATGAATGTATGACAGTATCTAAACAACTCAAATCCAAATTAATTTAAGCAAGACGCGCAGCCGTCGGGGCCAGCGACATGTATGGCACAGAGACCTACTATGGCAGTGTACACGCAGTAGCAATGTTATGACGTCATTCAATCTATACATTATAACTATAAGATGGTCCCTTGTACATTTTATTTTGGTACACTTAAAATTGTTTAAATATTACTAACATAATATTATTTATACTGATCTAATAAGACTAGCAAAGATATGAATTTATTTGCTGGTGATCAAATGAAATTTATCTTCAGATTGTAAAAATTGCAGCACTTTGCACATACTGAAGTACGTATAGGTTGAATAAAACAATATCACATTAGTTTTGTCTATGGACAAAATTGTGCTTCCTGGCTTTGCATTGGTTGTACTCCGGGTGGAGGGGTGGGTTTTTCAACAACAAACTGACGCAAAAGTCTGACAGTGCATTTCATTTGTTGGTAACAGTTTCTTGCAACATTATGAAAAATCGCAAGGAAAATATTCCCAACTAATCCAGTGCTTCAAGTTATAAAAAAAACAGGTGAGCGATAAATCGCTTGCCTAAATATGCCAAATAATTTAGCGCCAGCGAATTATTTGTTTTATTTTTTATCCGCTAGGAGGCATTCCTGTTTATCCGTCTGGTGATGCCACTGCCCAATCATGCCAAAACGCAATCGAGGTTAGCCATGCCATAGCGGTAACCATTATGCGAAATTAATTTGATCGGGTCAATTCGGGACATCAAGCTTTAGCACAGATTGAAAAGTAGCATGCTGAGAAAACAGTTGACACTGGAAGTACTAGCAATGATGTTACAGAAAATGACAGCAGTGTAATGACTCTGATGATTAAGTTGTTTTGTTTATGGGACAGACACTAGCTGTGGCACCACGGCTACTACTGCACACCCATGACCTGGAGCAGAGATCACGTGTTATGCAAGTGCAGAGTCTGCCACGACAAGGTTTCGATTTCACTGCTACCCAGTCCGGAAAATTGCAGCTGATTAATGATCTATGACTGTCAAACAACCAGCTGGCAGACAAGAATCCTGTTAAGCAATAAGCAAACAAGTCATGGCTCAGCAAAACGTGGGCAACTGCGTTCCAACGCTAATTTACGTGACAAGAACAGACTTTCTTTCGAACAAATGGGTATCTGGGTTAGCACTAGCCCTAACTTCAAATTTTGCTAAAGGGAGTCATTTTGTTTTAGCCAAATATAATAGTCTTTAGTCAAATTTGTTAAGGTGTATTTAGTTTATAAATGAACACGAAGGAGTGCATTAAAACTTGTATCTTCTTTACGACGACGCCAACCATTCAAAA
Organism: Escarpia spicata; assembly: GCA_963995525.1. Lineage (NCBI taxonomy): Eukaryota > Metazoa > Annelida > Polychaeta > Sabellida > Siboglinidae > Escarpia > Escarpia spicata. The sequence goes on from OZ023208.1 coordinate 27,026,007, forward strand.
ATCCAGTTTGTCCTGCTGCAATAAACTGTAATAAATATCCTCAACTACTGTCAACATCAACCTTATTTAATCAAATATCACGTATTTTATTGACTTTGTTTGACAATATTATTGAAATATGAATTGTGATCTATACCCACGGCTGAAGTTACCGATAAAGGAACTAACGTATACACGTAAAAACGAGTTCATTTCTTGTACATTTTGATCGATAAAAGACAGTAGATTTAATTTTTTGATCATGTGACCAGTGTATATGTGTAGAATAGGCAGCGTTAGAAATAGCACTTGTCCGTTTGTCCGGGACAATTGATTTTTCGCCCGGACAAGTAAAATGGTTATCCGGTGGACAAGTGAAAATTTTCAATAAATAGTGACGTGTGCAACATTGCAAAGTTTTTATTTTAGGAAATTCAAACGTAAATGACGTTCGCTAGCAATTGCGCGCATTGCAATTTTGTTCGTGTGTCGGCGTCTTGTCGTTCCGCGGCCAGTATGTTGTACGTCAGTGTTCGACCGAGTTTAGTGCCTGCGTTAACAGGGTCATCTGCTGAGCGCACCGACCTTGCTCTATCAAATGCATAGGATAGACTCCGCATCAGCCATCGTTGACCGAGGCTGTATTTCACAAAATCGTAAATCGGTCAGTTTGGCTGACGTACAACTTGCTTCCACTCATGGATCGTATTTGATGATCTTTGGAAATAGTAGACTTTGTATTGCTACCTGTTATTTGAATAATTATATAGTTTTAACCATTATTACGCCTAACCCACGAAGAACTCGGCAGTCTTCCAAGTCATCGAACGTTAGCCGATCCAGATCAGTGACAATTTTCAAAACTTGTCACTATTTATGTTAACTGTTCAGTTAACATAAATGGTCATAAAAGGGTCCTTCACAACTGAACGATCAGGCGAATGCAAGAAATTGAAGAACAATCTTAAATCAGTGATATTTAATCAAATAAAGATATAAAACCAGCATTTCATGTTTCGCGAATTTGGTGATCATGTACATTTTTCTTTACGCCAAACCGTACAAAAATTAGTATATGGCGAATGGCAAAGCCTTAGCACAAACACAGTGTGTATATTTTGTCGCTAGAGGCAGACCTGCCTACTCCAAAAACTTCCTGTCAGTAATCTATCTTCCCATTTACAATGATTTTCAGGAATATAGGCCTGCTGTCAGTAATAGTTCAGAACCATGTCAAATATTGTCAGGAAAAGAACACCACTGTCAGTAATACTTTAAATTTTAATACTGTGAGTATAACAATAGTTGTACCCATGATTCCAGACAATCCAGAATGGTAGGTAGGTCTGTAGAGGGCACTACATGCAGCAGGTCTGGTGACGCGAGCAATAATGCAATTAGAGTGAGCGATAAATCGCTCCCTAGATGAACGATTAGCGCGAGTGGTAAGGAGCGAGAACAATTGCTTGCCTAAAAAATAATGCACTGATAATCGTTGAAATATTTATAGTATAAATACACATTTCCAATTCCTCAGCATCTCTAGAAATATTTGTTGAAACATCATATGATGCGTCTCCTTTTAATATTCGTGATGAAAAACATTGTTAATTACTTCATGGCCTGGGAAATATTTGCTATTAAACAAGTATTTAAAAAAATACATTTGAGATCAGACTGATTCCAACAGCAGGAAGATTGTTTAAAATTAAATAATTTCTTAACGTTTTTTTCAAAGCTTTGATGCACTGCAACAATTACTCAGACAAGTGAACATTTTTGTGGACAAATAAATTTCAAAACTAACTTGTCCGGCAGACAAGTAAAAATGTTGGCTTATTTCTATTGCTGATACCATTTTGTCAAAACTAGACAAATGTGTTATATTTTATTACATAAAATGTGTCTTAAAGTTAAATTTATATTAATACTGTTTGTGAGACAGCATGCTGTTAACGTGGCCAGAAATATTGCCAATTACTTATTAGTGGTGAGCCATAAGCTTAGCCTTAGGAAACACAGCTAGTCTTGAGATAATCAGCAACTGCTATTGTAAATTTTCACAAGATTGCCGTTCAAAGCAACACGTTCCAGCTGAGCACGGATTTAATTACTGCAACAAGGTTCCATCTAGACTAGACATCATGCTTTCTTAAGTTACGCGCGACATATGCTGTCTGTCAGATCCGTGTCAATTATTCATCTGTTCTCAACATGTTAACTGTGCTCGGGAACCGTGATAATAGATGGTCCTATTGGCATTGCGGCACAATGTTTACATACAATATGTATGCACGCATACTTAACGCTCACAACCGCGCTCCCCTCCCCCCGAATAATCGTGCACGCATCAATTAACGACCACTCACCATAACACGCCAAATGTCACGGACTTCCCGGAAGCGATCGCTGTCGTACAAATAACTACGTTTAAGTTAACGCCAATGTATCCACAAGTTCGTTGCTGCTTCGCCTTTTATGTGTCACATGTGTGATAACGCAGTACAAATGCTGCAATTTGCGCGTCTTTTAAGCGCTGTTTGTTTGTAAGAGTATACCCGGGTGCTTACCTCGTAGCGCGGCGGGCTGGCGTGGAAATTGTTCGAGCAGAAAGATATTCCGTTCCTCCTCGCTAGGAATCGGCGAGGTACCTGCTGGTCGCGAGACAGTTTCTGCACCCCTAGGTATATTCCACCGTAAATGTCCGTTGCCATGCCGTTCTCAAAAATGCTTGCAGAATCGTCCAGGAAAGTGAAACATTTGCTCAAAGCAGACGACTACATACATTCAACAAAGCACATGGCTCAATCCCGCGTCGCCATGAGCGCTGGCGCATCTGCCAGGCGGGTCCAATGTATGCAGGGGTGTCAGGTTGTCATTGATTGCGAGGTGCGTCCGACTGTCCGTGATTGTCTGATGTCTGATAAAGATTCAGTCAATGAACTTCAATAGTGACGTCAATCCTGTGCATCAAGGACACCAAGTCGGCTGCTAATGAACAGATAAGGCGAACCGATAGACACGGAACATCGCACGCCAGCCTGTCACAGCGTGCCCGCAGACAACGCAGTGCGGTCTGACGGTCACGTGTATAAACAAAGGTTATTTAAAGACTGAAAGTTCAAGTGTCGTTCAAAACTTCACACTTCGCTCACTGGTGCCCGAAAACGAAACTTGACGATTTAGATTTTGCTGTTACATAATGTTGTTTCACGCATTCAGATATTATATCAACGATTACTGCTTGCCTAACTGAACTTTGCAATTAATCACAAAGTTTTTTAAATCATAGACATAGCGCGTCATAGGCCTCACTTGAAATTGATAACAATCTATTAACGATTAAGCAAATTAAAGGACAATGAATGCCATTGATATATCGATAGCCTACATAATTAATTAAATATAGTCCAACGCCCACTTGGGACTTTATTATCGACATTTCCCCCAGTGTTTCATATCAGGACATTTCCCCCCAATCAACGTCCCAATATGAAATAGTATCCCAATAATATATGTCCCAAGTTCGCTTTGGACTACACGTCTATGCCTGTGAATGAATTACGTTTAAGCCTTATTATTTCAAATTATGAGGTCCTGTGTTATATAGACCATAAACCAAGTTTCTGCAAACCTTGGCCCGCGAACGGTTTCCAACTGGCCCGCGAGACCCGTGCTATGAATTGATAATTGTCAAGAGCAACCACAAATGGGTATGTTCTACAATACAACAGTGTTCGTTGGCTGCGTAATTGTGCAGTTCTGGCGAGATGTGTGTCTTTTGTGAGTTTTTTGCCTATAATGGAATTGGTGGGCGGTCTCTAGATCTCAGCTGGATGATATTGCGTTTCGAGTTCGGCTTTGCGTTCTGCCATCATTTTCGGACGTTTGAACACGTTGAATATACTGCTTTAGGGGAGACAAATGCTGATTAGCAACGTGTAGGCCTAATTAACCCAGTATTTGTCGGAGTTCTGGACAACCTACAGACCGCCATCAGTTGTCAATTTGCCGATTTCGCCGCTTTTTTGCATTCCGCACTCTGTCCATTTTCCGCTCAACCTGATGTTATCGAAGTTATAACAGTTAATTCCATGTATCAACTCTTGCACGACGTAGTATAGGAGATCTTGATATTGCATGCGCCTTCAGGGATCAGCACACTCTCAGTTTTCCCATTGGTGACCATGTTAATGTTTTGTGTGATTATAAGAAAACGTGACCTATAAAGTTTCTTAAACTTCTCACCTGCTGTTATTATCATCTCCTTGACATGCTGGTCGAGTTTAGTCAAAATCTAATATCTCTAGCTCTTGCAAAATGCCTGTATGTATGACACCCGTCAATATTTACAAATGGATGCAGGGAGTAATCCGGCTAAAGTGTCAACTAGCCAAATAGCTGCCCGATACCCTTCCGCTTAGTAAAATCAGCTAAAAAGACACAATTTTACTGTCAATAGCTTCTACAATCACATCTAGAAATCGGACTACTCATATGCACTTATGTCAGAGCAAGTGAATATTGTAGTCATTTCTCAAAAATATACTGCACTTTTTTTCGTCTGTAACCAAGCAAGAAGTCTAACAGTGTCATAACCCCTTCAACTCTGCCAGAAGACGCTTGAACTGCTGGAGGTTTATGCTGGTCGCGAACGTAGTTCACGGTCTTCACAACGGCTGCGCTCAGTACCTTTTGTATTTTCATTGATTTTCCTCCCACGGAAGATGCACCATGCAGGGGCGGGCCCAGAGAGGGTAGTCTAGGGGGGCACAAAAAACTCAACTGGCGGCCGAACCAAATGGTGTAGATATTGTTTTACTCCCGTGCCGCTCTACTGTATCGGCCTCGGCTAGACTGGTGACATTTGAAGATGGGAGGTCAACGGGGGCACATTTCCAACGGTCTAGGGGCACTGCCACGCGAGCCCATTCAAAAAGATCTATGGGCACATCAAATTCCAAAGGTCTAGGGGGACGCGTAACTCCGCCATGGCCGGTCCCAAGCCCGGGTGAGAAAGGAGGATGGTTGTGCGTGAGGTTAGCACCCTCACCACATAAAAAGCACGCCACAGAAACCAATGCCAAAGAACAAAACGTCAATGGTGCGTGAAGTAAAGCTACCCAGGAAGCTGGGGCCACGACGGATGTCGGCCAAACCCGATCGGAAGCTGACACCCCGAGAGTGGAGCTCCTCAAGCCGAAAACCAAGATACGAGTGGGCTCCTGGAATGTGAGAACATTGTATCAAGCAGGAAAGCTTCAGCAAGTATTGCGGGAGATGGGAAATTACAACGTTGACCTTTTATGTGTGAGCGAAGCCCGATGGACAGACTCAGGAAAGAGGACCCTGTCCTCAGGACACACCATACTTTATTCAGGACGAACATATAACCAACACAGAGGAGGGGAAGCCATAATGGTAACGAGAAAGGTGGAACAAAACTCTGCTGGAGTTGGAGCCAATCGACGACAGACTGCTCAGGGCAAGATTTAGCTCCAAGTTTGCAAAGCTGACAGTGATAGCATGCTATGCACCAACAGAGGACGCTGAGGATGAAATCAAGGATGAGTTCTACGAACAGTTGGAGGAGGAAATCAGGACTACACCCGGCATGATGTACTGTATGGTGGTGGGAGACATCAATGCAAGAATTGGAGAGGAAAACACAGGAAGAGACAGGGCCATGGGCACCCAGGGTTTTGGACGCATGAATAACAACGGAGAGAGACTCTCGGATCTATGTGCAGAAAATAACCTAGTCATAGGTGGAACTCTGTTCAAGCACAGGACCATCCACAAGACCACTTGGAGGTCTCCAGATAACAACACTGTCAGCTAGATCGACCATGTGATAATTAATCAGAAGTGGAGATGATCACTCCGTGATGTCAGAGCCAGACGTGGAGCCGACGTGGGGAGCGATCATGTGCTAGTAGTGGCAATGCTGTCCTTGAAGCTAAGGAAGGCAAGGAGAGGAGAATAGAGACAGCGGCGATTTGACACAGGAAAGTTAAAGAACACTAATACAGGGAAAGCTTTCCAGCTGGACTTGCAAAACCGTTTTCTCATACTCCAAGAGCAACAAGAATTGAGCATCGATAGTTTCAATCAGGCATTGACAGAAACAAGCAAACGCGTTTTAGGGTACAGAAGAAAAAGGAACGAGGAATGGATTAAACCAGACACATGGACAACAATCAATGAAAGAAAAACAACAAAAAAGAAGCTAAATGAGGCAAAATCCCAACGACTGAAGGCACAGCTACAGACTAGATACTGAGAACTGGACAAATAAGTGAAAAGGAAGACGAAAGCAGAAAAGAGAGCCTTCATCGAAAATCTGGCTGACGAAGCAGAAGCAGCGGCACATACACAGAACAGGCTGCACTGTACAAGATAACCAAGACACTGACCGGCGGTTTTAAAAATAACGACATCCCAGTGAAAGATGTAACTGAAAATGCTGTCATCGGTGTAGTGGAACAGATCCAAAAGAAGCACCAAGCAATCAAGCAGACATTCCAGAAAGCGAAGAGGACCTGCAGATTAACACAGACCCACCATCTGCTGACGAAGTGAGGAAAGCTATCAAGACCATGAAGTCAGGGAAAGCACCGGGAGCAGACGGTGTGAGTGCAGATATGCTGAAGGCTGGAGGAGAGGTCACCGCTGGAGCCAACGTTCTGAGTGTGCTGTTTATGGGGCGGAATCATGGAAGGTCACCAAAGGCATATGTCAGATGCTGGAATTGTTTCAAAACAAGTGTTTCAGGAGGATTCTACGAATCTACTGGCCAAACAAAATCTCTAAAATGGAACTCCACGAAAGGACAGATATGCAGCCCATCTCTCTTGAAGTTAAACGCCGCATATGGAGATGGATCGGACACGTCTTCAGAATGCCGCTGACATCCATTCCAATAGTGACCATGTGTTGGACCCCTGATGGCAAGAGAGCGAGGGGGAGACCCAAGGAGACATGGAGGAGATCAGTGGAGCGGCAGATGAAGACACTCGGGTGGAGCTGGGACCAAGTAACGAAGCTGGCAGCAGACAGACAACATTAGCCATCTTTGGTGTCGGTCTTATGTGTGAACTCACACGAAGAGGATTAAGTAAGTAAGTAGAGGGGCGCGTGCCCCTTAGACATGCCATGCAAATGTATGTATTGTCATCCCGCGTGCCGCATTGTGTGCAATCTCAATTTTAGTTCGCGGGCCGCGTGAAATAGCTTAGCGGGCCGCTGTTGGCCCGCGGACCGCAGGTAGCCGACCACTGGCCTAGAGCCCAAGACCATAATTATAATTCGAAACACTAGCTGAGTTACCTGGCGTTGCCCGGGGAAAAGACAGTCATATATATCCTCAAATAATGTTCACTGAAATATAAAAAAGTAGTGTTGCACAATAATAATGAACACTGAAAATAGACCAAACCTCAAATGCCCAACATTTCAGTTCCAGACACCCCAAACTCATTCCAAATGCTTCCAGCCTACCCGCATTAATTACTAAATGTAACTGGTTATTGGCTTAGTTGTTAGGTCAACCTTTTGCCAGAATCGCACGCGCTCACCCGTGTAACTGACGTAATCAGCAACAGGCAGCTGGATTACGCGTCCGGGATTTTGTAACGTTAATAACATACAAACTGATACACTTGTCTGCATATACCCACTGACACATTTGTACATGGAATAATTACCTGTACAATGATACAGAAAAACATTAAATTCCGTGGCTGGAATTCCACGGAATTGTTGCAGTGTGTTGTTTGCCAGAAGTAGCACGCGCTCACGGTGCTGACGCGGCGAAATGCTTCCATGACCAGCGACAAGTAGACCTGGTGCATGTTAAGCACTGAGGATTTTCAAACGTTAATAACTTAAAACTATTCAAAATGTCTGCATACATCCAGCGATATATTTGTAGATGGCATAATTATATTTACGATGACATAAGGAAAAACATTAAATACCGCGGCTGGAGCTCCACGTACAGCTTTTTAAAATATTGAGCCCCGCTCAAGTTCTCCACCCCCCCACGAATTTCGTAAATGTATAAATCTACGAACCGTCTCATTGAGTGGCCCGGTAGGTCACATGCAAAACTTCAGCCCGATACATGGAAAACTGACGGAGATGTGGGTGCACATACAAACAGGGAACGAACAGTTTATAATATAGATATGATATGTGTATGCATGTATGTACATTCAGGATATGTACATACAATGTATATATACTGTATATACTGTATACACTGCCTGCTCGACCGTGAAGCAACTCCGGCCGCTATTCTGTTCACCTATCCACATTACTTCAGTCTTTCTCTAGGTTCATTTGGAGGCCATGGTTTCTAAAGGTGTTATTCCATTTTTGTAATGTGTTCTGTTGTCCGTCTTTGTTATCAGCCACCACTGCTAGGTCATCTACATGTATGTATCTTCTTAAGTTATTTCTGTTCAGATATGTTTCCACTGATCAGGTTCATTACCATAATGAAAAGCAAAGGATTTAAAATGCATTTCGACCTCTAAGTCTTACCCACTTTCTAAATAACTATCGTTCATATGTGTTTCCTTTGATTCTCACCGCCGCTGTTGTTTCGTTGTGAATTTCCTCCACCATTCTAGCATCTGCCTCCTCGGCCTCCAGCCTTCTCGTAACTGCAAATGCAAGTTATCAGCAAGATGCCTTTGTCAGATCCACAAAACAGAATGCGACATTCGTCCTAAATTTTCTCCTGTCTTCAACAATATGTCTGATCGAAAACATTTCACATTCTCTCTTCGGATTTAGTTGGTTCTCGTAATACTCCTCCAAACCAACTAGCACTTGTTTTGTTCCAGTGACCAATGTCCAATCACTTCTCTTCATTGCTGATGTTCGAAAAGCATATTTGCATCTCAGTATTTATATCTGGACAGGTTGAAGACCAATTCCAATATCTTTTTTCAACTCTCTCGCACAATTCCGGCTGTTTCTCATATCTTGCGACAGCCTTATTTGCTGCCTTCTTCTTCTCCCGGTACTTCTGCGTCAGTCTTGTCTTTTCTTCTTCATTCGCTTCGTCCTCGCACTCCAGTACCTCCTCATACTCATACTGTTCAACTTCCTTATTTCATTCAACACCACTGTTCTTTCTTCTTTCGGTTCTATATGTGGGCCTTCTTGGTGTTCGGCCAAACATCTCATCAGCTGTTCTAAAAAAGTCGTCCTTAAGTGCTGTCCACTCTGCTTCCACATAACCCCTTTCTTCTTTACGTACCATGAACGTCTTCGCTACTTCACTTTTGTATTTTTCCATCACCTCTCCTTCACATGTTCAACAAGTGATCGCCAATGGTCCATGGCTCAATATGTGCTCTCCCACAAAAACTTTGCAGTCTTTAACTTCAGCATATCTACCTCTGGTTTGTCTCCCACATCCACTCATCCTTTCTTCTTCCCCTGCATGATGCATCTTAAATCAGTCACCGTGAAGACCACGTAAAATAGTGCGCCTGAGGACTTGACACTGCTGACTAAGGCACCATATGCACAGCATACAACATGTTGGAGAAACCAACATGTGTCCTTGTGGCACGGCTTCAGTTGCAGTGAAACAGTTCCTCCAAGACTACAATACGCCAAAATGAGAGGAAGACAACCTGGCCCACAGAGACACCAGTGAAAGACAAGATCTGTGGCCCTCTGGAAGACCTGCGGAGTACAACGACCTACAGCATATGTACGACAAAGAAAAGTAAATCCTTCACCTGTGTAAAAAATCAGCCTATCTGACTGATTTCAGAATTAAATCCCGAATGAAATGGTGTGCCTGATTGCCGCGTGGTAAAGTACTGTGACGTAATATGTGCCATTGCCCAAATCTGCCTCACCACTGGAAACATGGAAGACACGGCGTAAGATTCTTGTGATTCGGGTTTGGAGAGTTGTGTTACAAATGTGAGGACTTGTAGGACTGTTGCCACATACGGCGATGAACCTTTGGCAATAGACGTCACTCAGGAACATGTACAATGATGACCAAGATTTCTGTGCACAATGGAGAATGTGAAAGGGTTCACATGTAAGAGTTGAAGACGACAGTGTTTCCTCATCCCTTGATTTGTCAGCACTAGCAATACTGAAGTACAAACCAACTATACATCAGTATAATAAATACAGATAACCTTATCTATTTTTGGTATTACTGATATCTGAGCACACACTGTTTGGGTATACTATATCATAATAATTGTTGTTGATTTAAATAAATACTCCCTTACCGTACAATGTTGTAAACTTGTAGTCAAGAAATACCTAATGAAGTTATCTTCATATTATTTGATAGTTTAATTGCAGCGAAGAAAGTAACTATTCAGCATAAAGTAATTGCACCTTGTTGTTTATGTAATTACGATGTTGTAATGAATATAGTAAAAACATATATTATCCAAACACTTTTACACTGAATTATGACATACCAACCAGGTTTAATAAGAATGGTACAAAATATGGACCCCTACCTATGAGATTAGTGAGTACCCATATGTATACATATTTGGATTTGAACCCCGTGTCCAAATATCACAGTGAAATATGGACCCCCACCTATGAGATAAGTGAAAGCCCAACATTTGTATCCCGTTTTAAAAAGTGTAATATATTTAGACCCACGGGTCCAAATATCATTGCAAAATATGGACACCCACCTGTTAGATTAGTGTATGCCCAAATAAGAAATCCTTATATGAAGGGTCCAAGTATCATAATAAGACTGTTCTGCGGGTTCAAATTTCATATGATATTTGGACCCAAGATTTACGTTAGAAAAATTGATTTAAACAGAAATCAAAAACTGTAGCCCAAAAAGCAGCCAACAATTAAATCCTTTGGATATACAGGGTGTAGATTACTATGATAATATTTGGCTATGAAATCCTTGACCATATATCATGATGATATTTGGACCCATGGGTCCAAATTTCATATGATGTTTGAACCCGCAGGATCACCAGGTCCATATTTCATATGACACCGGTATTAAAATATTCTGAATAATTTTGTATACGGTTAACAACGTATAACATATTTATCAAGTAGAACTGATAAATACAAATGTGGCATAGATTAGCGAATAAATCGCAGCTACACCTATGTTTTGTCATTCTTCTTGGCTTACCTCGACTCAGTCTAAACAAAAACCAGCTTTACCAAGTTGCTTCGCCTAAGCCTAGGCTAAGGCTAAGCCTAAGGCTAAGGCTAAGCTTCACTTCATTGTTTTGAGGACGTCAAACTTCGGCTCTTTTTGATGGTTCTCTTGACAATAGTCAGAATGATGGGTAATGTCACTTGTACTTGTATTATTCAAATTCACAAACTGCTGTATCCTTCACGAAACAACTACTGTCAACCTGATCACAGGCATAGCAGATGCGAGTCCAACTTCCAAGTTGCGATGCCGATGAGATGGTCATCAACTTCAGTCAATTTATCTGTTTATAATCCACTAATTTCTTGTCTTTGGCATTCGTTGGAAAACAAACAACTTGTCGCCGAAGCATTTCAATAGCTGTCATCCAATGTACTATGACTAGTTGCCATTAATCGAAGGCAACAATGTGACAACCACTGAATTACATGGCCAACTTCGACCAGCCACCAGCTTGTTTGACACATATTACGTCATGTTCATGAAAACAGCTGTTCATGGAAACAGCCGTACTTTGTACGTATTGTATTTACTATAATGTTTTCTTCAAACATGTTCGTGTCACTTTAAAATTGAATTAAAATAGGAATGTATCAACCAGGCATTTGAGATTGATAAGTGTAGCACATGACTTGTCACATTCAAGATTCGTGTATCGTAGCGGCGTGCAATGAGTCGGTGTTGGTGGCAGCCACTAGAGGCACTGCTGACGACGGCATGGAGTATCACAGTCGCACCACTTGTTTGGTCTGTCAGCGACTGCGACATCAAGACTTGTCTGAATGCAGCGTACAGAGAGGTAGGTGCATCCCCTAATCCAAAAATAATTGTTGTCAGTCGTGAATTAATCAGTATATATTTTTCAGTTAAGAAAGTTAGAAAGACTAGAGGACATGAAGTTATATTAGTAAAGGAGCAGTGTAGATTAGATATAAGAAAGTGCTCATTTTCACAAAGGACTGTAAATGAATGGAACAGATTATCTGCTGATTATGTGGGTGCTAATAGTGTGAATGTTTTAAAATAAAATCGACACATAACCTCAGAAGGGCGGAATTCACGTAAATAAAATGGTTGGACTCTCAATAAGCCAAAGGGATTCCTTGTCCACCAGCCATCTAGAGTTAATTCTCTGGGTGACTATCTTGTTAAAAATTTTAACAAGATTTAACAAGATAGTTTTCGTGAGCTAAAAGGCACGATTTTAATAAAATCGTGCCTTTTAGCTCACGAACACTATGCGTGGAAGCCATTCACATCAACCATAGGCATAGCCAGTATTGGCCAGTTTAGTTTTTTTCAGTGACAAATCAGTCATTTAAGCCATTTATTTAATTAATACTGATCCAATCAATGTGTTTTAGTACCAGTTGTGCCAATGATAGTCATTAATGTGGGCCCCTAGACATTCCCCAGAGGACACTACTTTTAGAAATTTAAGATCATATTCCCAGAGGCCATCATTGGTACAATTTAAGATCAAGATACTGTAATGATAATAACAGTTTCCCTTGGTTCGTTACTCCAGTGGGAGGTGTACGCACGCCCTTAGCCGGGATTGTGGAATTTTCCAATTTACCCGTTCTCTTTTTTTATTTACCCATTTTGCACATGATAAATCCAGTTCCACATGTATCAGTAGTTAACTGAGAGTGATTTACCATTAAAATGTACATATAAAAAATTACACCGCATATAAATAATGCATTTGAGGCTAAGGGCAAAATTCCCAAGAGGGCGCTGTTGTTACAAACATAAGATCAAAATACAGTGATGATGATAATTGTTATCCTCGGTATGTTGCTCCACGGGGATGTGTAGGGTAGTTGTTATCCTGGGTATGTTGCTCCACGGGGAGTGGTAAGATAGTTGTTATCCTCGGTATGTTGCTCCACGGGGAGTGGTAAAGTAGTTGTTATCCTCGGTGTGTTGCTCCACGGGGAGTGGTAAGGTAGTTGTTTTCCTCGGTATGTTGCTCCACGGGGAGTGATAAGGTAGTTGTTATCCTCGGTATGTTGCTCCACGGGGAGTGGTAAGGTAGTTGTTATCCTCGGTATGTTGCTCCACGGGGAGTGGTAAGGTAGTTATTATCCTCTGTATGTTGCTCCCTGGGAGTGGTAAGGTAGTTGTTATCCTTGGTATGTTGCTCCACGGGGAGTGGTAAGGTAGTTGTTATCCTCGGTATGTTGCTCCACGGGGAGTGGTAAGGTAGTTGTTATCCTCGGTATGTTGCTCCACGGGGAGTGGTAAGGTAGTTGTTATCCTCGGTATGTTGCTCCACGGGGAGTGGTAAGGTAGTTGTTATCCTCGGTATGTTGCTCCATGGGGATGTGTAGGGTAGTTGTTATCCTTGGTATGTTGCTCCACGGGGAGTGGTAAGATAGTTGATATCCTCGGTATGTTGCTCCACGGGGAGTGGTAAGGTAGTTGTTATCCTTGGGATATTGCTCCACGGGGATGTGTAGGGTAGTTGTTATCCTTGGTATGTTGTTCCACAGGGAGTGTTAAGGTAGTTGTTATCCTTGGTATGTTGCTCCATGGGGAGGTGTAAGGTAGTTGTTATCCTCTGTATGTTGCTCCACGGGGAGGTGTAAGGTAGTTGTTATCCTCAGTATGTTGCTCCACGGGGAGGTGTAAGGTAGTTGTTATCCTTTGTATGTTGCTCCACGGGGAGATGTAAGGTAGTTGTTATCCTCGGTATGTTGCACCACGGGGAGGTGTAAGGTAGTTGTTATCCTTTGTATGTTGCTCCATGGGGAGGTGTAAGGTAGTTGTTATCCTTTGTATGTTGCTCCACGGGGAGGTGTAAGGTAGTTGTTATCCTTTGTATGTTGCTCCATGGGGAGGTGTAAGGTAGTTGTTATCCTTTGTATGTTGCTCCACGGGGAGATGTAAGGTAGTTGTTATCCTCGGTATGTTGCTCCACGGGGAGGTGTAAGGTAGTTGTTATCCTTTGTATGTTGCTCCATGGGGAGGTGTAAGGTAGTTGTTATCCTTTGTATGTTGCTCCACGGGGAGGTGTAAGGTAGTTGTTATCCTTTGTATGTTGCTCCATGGGGAGGTGTAAGGTAGTTGTTATTCTTACGAATCCGTTCGGTTGTCTTCAGATGACGATGATTCCTGTGATGCCATCCATCTCACCTGTCCAGTGTCTGACCGTGGTGGATATTCCCGTAGCAACAGCTTCTGTGACGGCAGCACCTTGTGTCCTGGCAGTGCCACTGGCTCTAACAGCCTAGACTCAGGTGAGCTTGATTGCACCAATATGGCCTGTAAGTGTGTCACAATGCATGACGAGATTCCGCGCAAGTGGAGCTGACTGGCGACATGCACAATTATTGCCCACTGATTTTAGCATTGCAGAAGCCAACAGTTGTCAACGTTTAGTTTATCAGTTTATTATAGCTTTGTTACTTGTGTTACAGTTACTTCAGTTTTATATGAATTATACATCAGGGAAATATAAAATGCAGAGAAAGTCAGGTAGCAGTCGACTGCGGTCATATACTGAAACTTGTTATTGATCCGAAATTTTTTTCGTCAAAATGAAATAGATAATAATATTTAATTAGTGTAACAAGAACCAGTACGTATTAAAATATGAAATCTAACATATGGATTACATAACATGATTAACAATTATGTCAGAAATGGGAGTTAAAACGAGATACAGTGGATTATCGTTTGTCATAAAAACAGTGAATGTTATAAATTGTTATTTCAAACCAGTTCTGTAACCATTTATATCTGAAAAATTACCTAAATGCATACAATCACCCAAAAGTTTGCATTAGTTCAATAACATGTTGTACTGTCGAAAGAATGCAATATTGTCATTGTCAACAAAGTTAGTCACCACCGGCTCGTCAAATCGTGATAACAGTCCGATTAAGGTGCACAATTACCACGAACTTAACGGCAATGTTTTTCCCACTGCATCAACTTGTGATCATCTGTCGGAAACCGAAAAAAAGAACACGATTTGAAAAAACTGATGATTACAACCAAAAACAAAACATATCTCCATTATTTAAGCTTATGTAAATGGACTCGATGTTGCCAGATGACTCCAGATCGAACATGAGGCGTGAGACTTACAGGCCCTATCACTGTCATTTATCAGTCACAGTTTTTATTAAACCCAGTTGAAGACCCCGACAAGAAAATCCCCGACTTCTTACGGGTCAGTCATATTTGTTGACATTTATTTGTAAGGTGCGTACGAAGGAGGGGGGTTAAAGTCTACATATTAATTATAAAAATGTTGGTTACTGAATTACATAAAATAGGGATTATAAATAAATGTTTGTAAACATGATAATGATGGTTGTTATTGTAAATATGTTGCTGTAGTAACACTGTTGTAATATTATACCTACATGTGTATCACTTTCAATTTGGATAATTATCAACATTTTAAAGTCCTGACGCAGAGGGAATTAGAGAATTAGTTCACTGTACTAATATGTAAATGTTGACAGTAGTGAATGACCCATGGTCACACGAGTTCGACCAAGTTCGTTGCGACAGGTGGTTAACAGTGATATTTGTTGTGTTTGTAGCCTCGAGACTTCTGTATGACTGCAGCGTTGAGAGTCGAACACAGACGCGCAAGGAAATCCTCAAGTTGATAGTTGATCTCAGCAGCTCTGTCGGAGCGAAGGGTTTCCGAACAAGGCCTGCTTATGTAAGTACTGGCTTACACCAAAAACAGACAATTACGTGCAAAATGTACTACGCAAAACACATCCAAAAGCACCCAATTCAACGGTTAATTGAAGAGTCAAAATTCCACTTGACTTCGGAATTTTGATCTTTAATCTCCATTGATTGGTCGATTTACATGATTGTGACGTCACACTAACTTTGAGAAATCCATTTCACCAGCATTTGTGAACAATTTAAAAGTGGGTGGAGCTAATAACACAAAATCAAGAAGTGATACGGTATGCATCTCTGAAACGTATGTAAATTAGTATGCTGTGCCTCAATCGGTAGATCTGTGAACTGTGTCAACAAACCAGCATAGTTCGACAGTGTCTAAAACACAGAAAATGCCATGATTGTTGGTCCGTTTATCGGTTGTTTTGGGAAGTATTATTAGAAAACTATTTGTTTGCTAGAAGAACAGAAAGCGTATGCTTTCAAAGGATACCAAAATCGTCTGGATTGGACCAGCAGTGAGGGTGCTAGCAACCATTCAACATTTGGACATCTTTTGAGTTGTACATTTTTTGCTTGCTTATCTATTTTTGCTTACACCTACCACCTACCCATGGAGACAATAAACCAAGGGCAGCCGTTAGCAACAATACAGTACTTTGATCTTAAACCCGTTTCTGCTGACTGTTTATTCACTACTAACACTAGTTATGGCACTGGAGGAACAGATAATAATGTTTCGATAAATTAAATTCCACGCCCCCTGGAGAATGGCTGACCACTCAGTTTGTCCACTGATTAACAAGGTGACCATATTAGCGGGACTAATCTCCTACACTTCCACACCATATATAGAACAAATCTGGGACTATTCTAGGGTGACCTTGATTGCGAGGTGGCTGTATTACAGAGGTGACCGTAGAGCGAGGTTTGACTGTACGTATCTCGCTGCAACATTTATGGAGAACAGGCAACAAGACTACCAGTTACGGAACTAACTATACATAAAATATACAGCTGAAACTGTATACTGTCTTTTCCTTGTAGCCTGAAGCAGAAGTTTGCGAATGCATTCCAAGACGCATGTCTCTACTCGGAGGTGTGCTGTCTCCTCTCCCACTACAACTATCGCCTCAGTGCGCGCCACTTCATCCAGGAACTCTTTCAAGACGTCAATTTGGACAAGGTACGACAAGTGAAGGGTTTCAGGGAAAACGTGATATATCTATTTTCTTGGTTTAAATAAAAAGTTGTTAATGAACTTGGTATATACATAAAGAATCCAAAATCACAGAGAATGGTAGCAAACTCTGAAATATTTGTTGCAGATTTGTTATGCAAAATGTGATATTAAATAATTTAGTTACCAAAACACGGTACAGTGCATTCATTGGCTAAAAATACTGTGTTTTAATAAAAAAGACAGATGGCACTTATCACGTTTTGAAAACAAATGCTCTTTTACGCACCGCAAGATTGATCACGTTTTTGTGTAAATCAAATAATATCCTAGTTCAAACATGTTTTGTTTAAACTGGAAACAGGGAGCATCAGCATCGCCTCTCGAGACTACGCTCTGCCGACTAGTACTACCCGGGTAGTAGTCCTTGTTTGAATTTCAAAAGTGGTGTTTATCAAAGTTTCCCCTGAAATCCTTCAAATGTCATCTCTCTGCCTGTTACTGCGTCACTGGACTCTCTATCGAGAGATTCCTGTTTCGATTCCTGTTGCTGCATAGGGCAAATTTGAAAGTAGTGACCATTGACCAATCTAGAGTTTGCCAATTTACACTACTGCACATGTGCGCACATGGAATTGTGGGGAAGAAATTGTTAATGAGCCCATGTGGTCTTGCCGATCAAACTCACTGTATGTTGTAAAATAGTGACTATATATATATATATAAATACCCTATTTTTTACATATATATTTAATTATTTCTTATACTTTTTAAATCTGTTATCCCTTCATTAACATTTCTACCCATTTATATATTTTTCTTATTTATTTAAACATATACTTTTTGCACCTATTTGTATGTGTCACCTATGTGAATATACTATGGGTTTTTATCTGAAATAAATGTATTCGTTGCAGTTGTTTGAAGTTGCCCGTGACATCCTTGACATATCAGAAGACATCCCCAGTGACACAGGCTGGCACAAGATGCAAGATTCGCAGCTGGAAAAAGTCACCGAATTTATCGTCATGTAACCCCCGCGGTTTTGTCATTCCAACTCGTCCACTACGTGGTGCTTTTACTCTACTGGCATTTATTTTGTGATGATCCCAGATGCAGTCTTTCCAAGCCAAACTGAACCGACCGACTGGGAATTGTTGACATTTAAAAATTAGCGAAATACTGTGTAATCGTGTTCATCCAGGCTGGAGTCTGTTGTTAGGTTCTTGACGTGCGATATTGGCGATTATAGTCTTGGGTAACAGCCTGGTGAGATTGCAGATTGTGTTTCTATGTGTACAGTTATTCCCCGCCACATTACACCGTGTTCTGTGATCATATCGTCCACCTTCACAGTGTCACCATTTGTCGCAGTATTTCGCATCCCCATTTCAGCACAATGTCATATTGGTGGAATGTTTTCAGTTACAAGATTGCAAAATGTGATAATTTACTTCCATTGAACAAGTGTTAAGCTTAGTCAACCAATTTGCCTTTCAAAACAAGAAATAAAAAAATATTCAGTTGTTATGGTCAAATCTCAAATGATTTTTCTGTGGAATTTCAAGTAAATGTTGACAATTGAATTTCGACACTGCTATTGACCACGGTTTTCATAGGTTTTGTATTAAATGAAAATGATGCAAGAAATATATCGTGAATCGCTCTACTGCATTTATTGATCCCCTTATCTTAACATTGAATGCTACTTTATACAGAAATGTTATGCATATATGTTTTTTTACGATGTGAGTACCAATGCTATCGACGGTATCGTTTGTGTGTAGAAGTGAGAGTGTTATAGGTAAATCAAATGTCCATTGCAATGTGTGTATTAGCTATTTATAATATACAAATTGGGGCTTTTGAATTTTTTTATTAGGCTACGGCATGTTCAACCAAGGCTGTTCAAGTTATAACATTTTTATGCATGACTGATCAGGTTGATGCATGTTCATACATGGCTGAATAGGCTGTACCATGTTCAGGTTATAGCCTGGTGTGTTCATGCATGGCTGATCAGGTTATAATGTGTTTATGCATGGCTGATCTGGCTATAGTATTTTCATGCATGACTGACCAGTTTATGGAGTATTCATGCATGACTGATCAGGTTGTGGCGTGTTCATGCATGATTGATCAGGTTATAGTGTATTCATGATCAGGTTGTGGTGTGTTCATGCATGGCTGATCAGGTTGTGATGTGTTCATGCATGGCTGATTAGCTTATGGTGTCTTCTTGCATGGCTGATCAGATTATGGTGTGTTCATGTTTGGCTGATCAGGTTGTGGTGTGTTCATGCATGGCTGATCAGGTTGTGTTGTATTCATGCATGGCTGATTAGCTTATGGTGTCTTCTTGCATGGCTGATCAGATTATGGTGTGTTCATGTTTGGCTGATCAGTTTATGGTGTGTTAATGCATGGCTGATCAGGTTGTGTTGTGTTCATGCATGGCTGATTAGCTTATGGTGTCTTCTTGCATGGCTGATCAGATTATGGTGTGTTCATGTTTGGCTGATCAGGTTGTGGTGTGTTCATGCATGGCTGATCAGGTTGTGTTGTATTCATGCATGGCTGATTAGCTTATGGTGTTTTCTTGCATGGCTGATCAGATTATGGTGTGTTCATGTTTGGCTGATCAGTTTATGGTGTGTTAATGCATGGCTGATCAGGTTGTGTTGTGTTCGTGCATGGCTGATTAGCTTATGGTGTCTTCTTGCATGGCTGATCAGATTATGGTGTGTTCATGTTTGGCTGATCAGGTTGTGATGTGTTCATGCATGGCTGATCAGGTTGTGTTGTATTCATGCATGGCTGATTAGCTTATGGTGTCTTCTTGCATGGCTGATCAGATTATGGTGTGTTCATGTTTGGCTGATCAGGTTGTGGTGTGTTCATGCATGGCTGATCAGGTTGTGTTGTATTCATGCATGGCTGATTAGCTTATGGTGTCTTCTTGCATGGCTGATCAGATTATGGTGTGTTCATGTTTGGCTGATCAGGTTGTGGTGTGTTCATGCATGGTTGATCAGGTTGTGTTGTATTCATGCATGGCTGATTAGCTTATGGTGTCTTCTTGCATGGCTGATCAGATTATGGTGTGTTCATGTTTGGCTGATCAGGTTGTGTTGTATTCATGCATGGCTGATTAGCTTATGGTGTCTTCTTGCATGGCTGATCAGATTATGGTGTGTTCATGTTTGGCTGATCAGGTTGTGGTGTGTTCATGCATGGCTGATCAGGTTGTGTTGTATTCATGCATGGCTGATTAGCTTATGGTGTCTTCTTGCATGGCTGATCAGATTATGGTGTGTTCATGTTTGGCTGATCAGGTTGTGGTGTGTTCATGCATGGTTGATCAGGTTGTGTTGTATTCATGCATGGCTGATTAGCTTATGGTGTCTTCTTGCATGGCTGATCAGATTATGGTGTGTTCATGTTTGGCTGATCAGGTTGTGATGTGTTCATGTATGGCTGATCAGGTTGTGTTGTATTCATGCATGGCTGATTAGCTTATGGTGTCTTCTTGCATGGCTGATCAGATTATGGTGTGTTCATGTTTGGCTGATCAGGTTGTGATGTGTTCATGCATGGCTGATCAGGTTGTGTTGTATTCATGCATGGCTGATTAGCTTATGGTGTCTTCATGCATGGCTGATCAGGCTGTGTACCCAGCTTGTTACCTGCATTCCTCGGTGTGCAACACAATATGCAAAGAACACCAAGATCTGTTCGTGCAAGGTGTCCCATTAAGTTCATCACTGTTACAATGTGTTAATTATAAACAAATGCAGAGTAACATTTGATTGTATTTAAGAATAAATGGCCAATCATTCGGGAGACCTGACTTATGGTCTGTTTGCATTTTCCAGATAATGTTCCTTATTTTTCCAGTGTGTAGGTGATCAAGGAGTTTTAAGGAGCTGAGATGCAGCTTATATTTTGTTACATTGTCGTACGTACGTGCACATTAATGTGTGATTGTTACCGGTGAATTACATGTCTGAATAATGACAAATGTGAATAAATGTACATATGTTCCAATTGTTATGGTTTTTGTTTTGTTCTAAGATGGAAACCTGGGATAAAGTCCCATCATGCCTTGGGATAAAGTCCCACCATGCTCTGGGATAAGGTCCAACCATGACCTGGGATAAGGTCCCACCGTGACCTTGGATAAGGTCCCACCATGACCTGGGATAAGGTCCCACCATGACCTGGGATAAGGTCCAACCAGGACCTGTGATCAGGTCCAACCAGAATCTGGGATAAGGTCCCACCATGACCTGTGATAAGGTCCAACCAAAACCTGGGATAAGGTCCCACCATGACCTGGGATAAGATCCAACCATGCCTTGGGATAAAGTCCCACCATGCTCTGGGATAAGGTCCAACCATGACCTGGGATAAGGTCCCACCGTGACCTTGGATAAGGTCCCACCATGCCCTGGGATAAGGTCCCACCATGACCTGGGATAAGGTCCAACCATGACCTGGGATAAGGTCCCACCATGACCTGGGATAAGGTCCAACCAGGACCTGTGATCAGGTCCAACCAAAATCTGGGATAAGGTCCCACCATGACCTGTGATAAGGTCCCACCATGCCCTGGGATAAGGTCCCACCCAAGGTCCTATCATACCCTGGAGTAAGATTCTGCCATCCCCTAGGGTAAGGTCCTAATATGCCTTGGGCATTGTGAAATCAAAATTATTGTCAGAAAATTACAGCAAATACCAAATGTATTCATTTATTTAGACATTCCCTTTTGGTAATGTCCAACCAGAAGAACAACTTTGAATTTCTAAATAATTGTTTTAAATAGTCGACAAAATTGGATACCAATTTGCATAATGTTGTTATTTCGATAGTTTCCTTTAACTGTACTGAGCTCTGCTATCAGCACAGCTGCACTGGCCAAAGTGCTTTGGCCTGAAATATACTGGGTAATAATAATTTGAAAAGGTGTGATATCATCAACAATGATTTGCGTCATTTGTCGTCACTGTAGGGCTGATGACACGGTTTGACGTCTGGTGTTGACGTCACAGACACATACAATGATCCAGCTGGCTGCCTACAAGGTCAACAACCCTTTAACAGTGATTTATTTCACATTCTAGGCAGTTGTCTGACACACCCCATTAAACAGCAGTAGTATTCTATTAATTTTTTATTTCGATGTGACAACTTTGAACTGTTTAATTCAGCAATTCTTAACCCCTCGGTCGCAGCCCAAAATTTGGTCGGCAAGTCATTTTAAAAAGTGGGTCGCCAAGAGTCTCCAGCGATTCTCCGAATTGTCTTTTATTCTCCCGCTTGCCTTTACAGATGCATGTGAGACGAACAATTTATACCGACTGTTGCATGAATTTTAAATGCTGTATTATACACTATCACACAGCATTTCAAATTTACCTGACACTTAGCATAATTTTTTTTTCGCATGTATCTTGTATCTTGTTTGATGCCGAAAATGCATCATATGCAATTTCATCCAGCAAGTTTGCTTCAATTTGCAGCCGTTTTATTCCTTTTTATACTTCAATAAGCCAATAAATGGCTCTGATTGGTTGATTCCTATGTTTTTGCAAGAGGTATACAACATATTCTCACTTATATATGTTGTGCCTATTTATTTTATCTTTATTCATTTTATCACTAGTTAACTGTTTGAAGTCATGAGTCGCCAAGAAGGTCCTGCAACCGGAATTTGGGTCGCACCCAAAAAGGTTAAGAACTGAGCGCTGGTTTTAATTAGCTATAAAGTGATGCAAGGAAACGGGGCACGTGTCCTGATTTGAATGAAATACAACCACCCCAAGATGGTGTGCGCTGGAATGACGAGTATCCTACAATCATATGCGTTTACTGGCATATATATATATATATACATGTATATACATGTGTGTATATATATATATATATATACACACATGTATATTCATGTATATATATACTTATATATATATATATATATGTTCTTTCTGCATAAATGAATGTATGTAAACAACGGGGACATACTGCGTTTTATGTGGAAGTAACAACACATGCAGCATAGCTATTGGCTCATAACATATTTGGTTACGAAGCTATGCGACTCACGCATGCACGTTAGACACCAGTATTTAAGCAATAGCAGCAGCGGGATCGACCTCATTCATTCAAAATTATTGGGGAGTATTCACAGCGTTTATTCAGCTTAGTTGGATTTCGATTTATGTAGTTAGAATGTAGTTGTGCTTTATGCTAGATGAGTGTGTTCGTGTAATATTGATCAAGTTTAGAATTCCCACCCTCCCTCCCCTTTAACAGTGGGTGACTTTTAGCAGGGCGGAGTGACCCCCACACATGTATTGAAGGCGGAGTGACCCCCACACATGTGGTGAATAGTGTATATATTGGTGGAGTGACCCACACACATATGATGAATTGTACGTAGTAGACAGTAGTGCTTAGCAGTCAGGGGCCGGCATGCTTGCTGTCGTTGTCACAATGGATGTGTATGTAACAATTTATAACAATATACAGTCAATAAAATTGCATGTCATTAATTTGGCCTAATTCAATCAATACCTGACTTGCGTTGTTCCTTCTGCATATATATATACATGTATATTCATTTATATATATATATACTTATATATATATACCAGATAATGTAGGGATGTACACATAGTCATTTGTACTTCCACCCACTTGCTATAAAGAGCCATTTAAGGAAATGCCTGTCGTTACACGTCCAGCCAGTGACAAAGACTAATAACAGGCAATTACTGCCGGGTGCTCGTATACGCGCGTCCGAAGTCGGAAAGCATGAAAGCATGTGGCATGGATATTATACTTGACAGCTCCAGATTGTAACTGAGTTTTTATGATGCTATACGTAATTGTCAATTATAATTTAACCCAACCTTGGTTTGAGCACATATAATTAAAGCGGGTTTTGTCATGTGGCAGCAGATTATTTGTGATCACATTTATAAAGGCTGTGTCGAAACACACAAACATGTTGGTGTGTTTAATGAATGAAAGTATAGTCAATACCTGTTAAGGGGTGTTCACCGAGAACAAAAATTATTCAAAACTGTCATTGAAAAGACTGATACCTCGTTGAGCAAGTTCAGCGACATGGAACCGTAGTGCCAGAAACAAAAGGACTACCACACAACAGCTAACTGAACATGTTAACATTCCCTACATTGAATCACAGAAGACAAAAACACATCATCCAAACATTAAAAACCATCAAATTAATCAACTCGATCAACCATGATTGTCAATGCCGGCTGTGTTTATTAACGAAGCTGTTCTTGAAAGCCACTGAGAACACAATACTCGGTCACTCAGGTCACAGTGAAAAACTACGACTATATGGAGCTGACATTTTATAGGTGCGCTTTCGAGCCTATTTTGGTGGTTTGTAGATTTTAAGTTTTTCAAATCTTGTCAGGAGTAAGTGGGACGGGGACCTTGAGGGGTCTCAACATGTTTAAAGGGCTGTTCCTGAAGTTGCAAACTTGGAATTTAATTTGCTGAACATTCTTCAGGATAGTTAATTTCTATGCAAATGAGTTCTTTTTGGTATATCCAATACGTGAATTTTTTCCTTGTAGCTGTAGTCTTTCGTCAGCGTAGCACACCAACTTCTTCAGTACCATAAGTGCGGGAACAGGAGGGGCGGGTGGTGCAGCTTTCGCTGGGGTGCAAAGACACGGTTCTGCCCCCCAGTAAATGGGAGCGTGAATTTTTTTTTTCTGGTGTAAATCAAGGTTTTTTGAGAAGATTAAGGTGTATTTTGGCGACCGTGAAAGGGGGTGCAACGATGGCAAAAAAAGTAGTTTTTCACTGTGACCTGAGTGACCGAGTCTTGTGTTATCAGTGGCTTTCAAGAACAGCTTCGTTAATAAACACAGCCGGCATTGACAATCATGGTTGATCGAGTTGATTAGATTAGTTGGTCATGGTGGGACCTTATCCCAGGTTTTGGTTGGACCTTATCACAGGTCATGATGGGACCTTATCCCAGATTTTGGTTGGACCTGATCACAGGTCATGGTTGGACCTTATCACAGGTCATGGTGGGACCTTATCCCAGGTCATGGTTGGACCATATCCCAGGTCATGGTGGGACCTTATCCCAGGGCATGGTGGGACCTTATCCCAGGGCATGGTGGGACCTTATCCAAGGTCATGGTGGGACCTTATCCCAGGTCATGGTTGGACCTTATCCCAGGGCATGATGGGACTTTATCCCAAGGCATGATGGGACTTTATCCCAGGTTTCCATCTTAGAACAAAACAAAAACCATAACAATTGGAACATATGTACATTTATTCACATTTGTCATTATTCAGACATGTAATTCACCGGTAACAATCACACATTAATGTGCACGTACGTACGACAATGTAACAAAATATAAGCTGCATCTCAGCTGCTTAAAACTCCTTGATCACCTACACACGGGAAAAATAAGGAACATTATCTGGAAAATGCAAACAGACCATAAGTCAGTTCTCCCGAATGATTGGCCATTCCTTCTTAAATACAATCAAATGTTACACTGCATTTGTTTATAATTAACACATTGTAACAGTGATGAACTTAATTGGACACCTTGCACGAACAGATCTTGGTGTTCTTTGCATATTGTGTTGCACACTGAGGAATGCAGGTAACAAGCTGGGTTCACAGCCTGATCAGCCATGCATGAAGACACCATAAGCTAATCAGCCATGCATGAATACAACACAACCTGATCAGCCATGCATGAACACACCACAACCTGATCAGCCAAACATGAACACACCATAATCTGATCAGCCATGCAAGAAGACACCATAAGCTAATCAGCCATGCATGAATACAACACAACCTGATCAGCCATGCATGAACACACCACCTGATCAGCCAAACATGAACACACCATAATCTGATCAGCCATGCAAGAGAAGACACCATAAGCTAATCAGCCATGCATGAATACAACACAACCTGATCAGCCATGCATTAACACACCATAATCTGATCAGCCATGCAAGAAGACACCATAAGCTAATCAGCCATGCATGAATACAACACAACCTGATCAGCCATGCATGAACACACCACAACCTGATCAGCCAAACATGAACACACCATAATCTGATCAGCCATGCAAGAAGACACCATAAGCTAATCAGCCATGCATGAATACAACACAACCTGATCAGCCATGCATTAACACACCATAACCTGATCATGAATACACTATAACCTGATCAATCATGCATGAACATGCCACAACCTGATCAGCCATGCATGAACACACAACAGCCTGATCAGCCACGCATAAACACACCATAACCTGATCATGAATACACTATAATCTGATCAATCATGCATGAACACGCCACAACCTGACCAGCCATGCATGAACACACAACAGCCTGATCAGCCACACATAAACACACCATAACCTGATCAGTCATGCATGAATACACCATAAACTGGTCAGTCATGCATGAAAATACTATAGCCAGATCAGCCATGCATAAACACATTATAACCTGATCAGCCATGCATGAACACACCAGGCTATAACCTGAACATGGTACAGCCTATTCAGCCATGTATGAACATGCTTCAACCTGATCAGTCATGCATAAAAATGTTATAACTTGAACAGCCTTGGTTGAACATGCCGTAACCTAATAAAAAAATTCAAAAGCCCCAATTTGTATATTATAAATAGCTAATACACACATTGCAATGGACATTTGATTTACCTATGACACTCTCACTTCTACACACAAATGATACCGTCGATACTCACATCGTAAAAAAACATATGCATAACATTTCTGTATAAAGTAGCATTCAAGGTTAAGATAAGGGGATCAATAAATGCAGTAGAGCGATTCACGATATATTTTTTGCATCATTTTCATTTAATACAAAACCTATGAAAACCGTGGTCAATAGCAGTGTCGAAATTCAATTGTCAACATTTATTTGAAATTCCACAGAAAAATCATTTGAGATTTGACCATAACAACTGAATATTTTGTTATTTCTTGCAAGTTTTGAAAGGCAAATTGGTTGACTAAGCTTAACACTTGTTCAATGGAAGTAAATTATCAAATTTTGCAATCTTGTAACTGAAAACATTCCACCTGACTACTGCTGTAATCACCAGCGTTATGTTACACGTTCACCGGTCCGTTTTCAAATAAATACTCTGATTATCATTGCTATGACCTAAGTGGATTATTTTGCTTGCTATGCACATCATACAATAAAACCTGCACAAATCCTTGGAATAATGTTTAATTGTAGACCAACGAGAGTGGAATGGCACCTTATGCGACACGTACAAAGCAGGATACAGCCAACTAATGCGAGATTTTATCCTCAACAATTCAACAGGTATATTCATTTTATCTGAATACCCTAAGTGCTTTCCTTCAACTTTTTAATCAATCATTTAATTCCTAAGTGGATGTAAAACATGTTTTATTGTATTTTTATCTGTATTTTTATATTACAAAGTCCCCAAGTAAATAATTCCAGATGATGTTTTCTTGGTCAAAGCTGAATTAATCTGTCGCAATTGGAAAGAAGTGAAAACTAACATGTAATATTTTATAAATGTTATAAACAATCTAATTACCGCTTGTCAGAATCTGTATAATATTACTATCAGGATTTGTGCAGCAATGAAGCATAGCTTTAACATAAACTCTTGCCAACAGCAATTACCTTGTTCACCATGCAAATCTTACAATTGACTTGGCTTTTACTGAATTATAACTGGTTACAATTTGCAAGAGATTTCCTGCGTGGATGTACATAGATATGTATAAAGAATACACTACACCAAAATATCATCAACGTGGCTAATGGCTGAACTTGCAAGGATCACAGACAGGGAAGTGAATGTCAGGTAGAATCCCAGAAGGAATGTTCATCCCATTATGTGAATCTAGAAAACCATTCAATATTTCTCATACACACTAGTGCTGTGTTCCATATGACTCCACAGCGTTCTCAAATACATGCTGTATATTTCATACAGCGCAAGTAGGTTTTTTGCACATTCACGTGGACATACAAGTAACACCACACAATGGACAAGGCACCAAACTTAAACAATTTGCTCTTCCGGCATCTTATCTGTGCAAGGAAGTGTCGAATATCTTGTCTTTTTACTTAAATTGTGTGGCGTTTACGCAGTTTTAGAAGCTTCATTGGCAACTCAAAATGTAGCATATAGAGTTTCAAAACCACATAAAAAAAACGGAGTATTGCTATAAGGTTCACAGTAGTAAGACACAGTACACGCTATGGAACTGGTCAGCATTGTTCTGTTTTACAGGCAAAATGCAACGGATTCATATCACCATATCGTATAAAGATATGTCAAGTTTCAGTCTGGTTTACACAGCCATTTCATAATAATAATTCTGTACATCTTAATAGCATAACGTTAATAAAATGCCACACACACGCACAACACATGCACAGTCGAACATGCAACGCATTCATTCAGTTTTATAAGGCAAGCATTCAAGCATGGTAGCGATCTTCTGATATACTGATGAGGTGCAGGTGACATGAAATGTCAACTTCTGAATTACAGTAGAATGAACACCAAAGAAAGTGAAAAAGAAAGACGTGATGTGGCAAGTGAGATGAGTGACAATATGACATTGTGCTGAAATGGGGATGCGAAATATTGCGACAAATGGTGACACTGTGAATGTGGACGATATGATCACAGAACACGGTGTAATGTGGCGGGGAATAACTGTACACATAGAAACACAATCTGCAATCTCACCAGGCTGTTACCCAAGACCATAATCACCAATATCGCACGTCAAGAACCTAACAACAGACTCCAGCCTGGATGAGCACAATTACACAGTATTTCGCTAACTCTTAAATGTCAACAATTCCCAGTCGGTTGGTTCAGTTTGGTTTGGAAAGACTGCGTCTGGGATCATCACAAAATAAATCCCAGTAGAGTAAAAGCACCACGTAGTGGAAGAGTTGGAATGACAAAACCGCGGGGGTTACATGACAATAAATTCGGTGACTTTTTCCAGCTGCGAATCTTGCATCTTGTGCCAGCCTGTGTCACTGGGGACGTCTTCTGATATGTCAAGGATGTCACGGGCAACTTCAAACAACTGCAACGAATACATTTATTTCAGATAAAAACCTATAGTATATTCACATAGGTGACACATACAAATAGGTGCAAAAAGTATATGTTTAAATAAATCAGTAAAATATATAAATGGGTTGAAATGTTAACGAAGGGATAACAGATTTTAAAAGTATAAGAAATAATTAAATATATATGTAAAAAATAGGGTATTTATATATATATATATATAATATAGTCACTATTTTACAACATACAGTGAGTTTGATCTGCAAGACCACATGAGCTCATTAACATTTTCTTCCCCACAATTCCACGTGCGCACATGTGCAGTAGTGTAAATTGGCAAATTCTAGATTGGTCAATGGTCACAACTTTCAAATTTTTCCTATACAGCAACAGGATTCGAAACGGGAATCTCTCGTTAGAGAGGCCAGTGACACAGTAACAGGCAGAGAGATGAACACTTGAAGGATTTCAGGGGAAAATTTGATAAAC
Source organism: Escarpia spicata (assembly GCA_963995525.1). NCBI lineage: Eukaryota > Metazoa > Annelida > Polychaeta > Sabellida > Siboglinidae > Escarpia > Escarpia spicata. The sequence continues at coordinate 27,055,684 of OZ023208.1, forward strand.
ACCACTTTAAAAATTTCATCCAAACAAGGACTGCTTGTACTAGTCGGCAGAGCGTAGTCTTGAGAGGCGATGCTGATGCTCCCTGTTTCCAGTTTAAACAAAACGTGTTTGAACTAGGATACTATTTGATTTATACAAAAACGTGATATATCCTGCTGTGCATAAAAGAGCATTTGTTTTCAAAACTGTCTTTTTTTATTAAAACACAATATTTTTAGCCAATGAATGCACTGTACCGTATTTTGGTAACTAAATAATTTAATATCACATTTTGCGTAACAAATCTGCAACAAATATTTCAGAGTTTGCTACCATTCTCTGTGATTTTGGATTCTTTATATATATACCAAGTTCATTAACAACTTTTTATTTAAACCAAGAAAATAGATATATCACGTTTTCCCTGAAACCCTTCACTTGTCGTACCTTGTCCAAGTTGACGTCTTGAAAGAGTTCCTGGATGAAGTGGCGCGCACTGAGGCGATAGTTGTAGTGGGAGAGGAGACAGCACACCTCCGAGTAGAGACATGCGTCTTGGAATGCATTCGCAAACTTCTGCTTCAGGCTACAAGGAAAAGACAGTATATAGTTTCAGCTGTATGTTTTATGTATAGTTAGTTCCGTAACTGATAGTCTTGTTGCCTGTTCTCCATAAATGTTGCAGCGAGATATGTACAGTCAAACCTCGCTCTACGGTCACCTCGGTAATACAGCCACCTCGCAATCAAGGTCACCCTAGAATAGTCCCAGATTTGTTCTATATATGGTGTGGAAGTGTAGGAGATTAGTCCCGCTAATATGGTCACCTTGTTAATCAGTGGACAAACTGAGTGGTCAGCCATTCTCCAGGGGGCGTGGAATTTAATTTATCGAAACATTATTATCTGTTCCTCCAGTGCCATAACTAGTGTTAGTAGTGAATAAACAATCAGCAGAAACGGGTTTAAGATCAAAGTACTGTATTGTTGCTAACGGCTGCCCTTGGTTTATTGTCTCCATGGGTAGGTGGTAGGTGTAAGCAAAAATAGATAAGCAAGCAAAAAATGTACAACTCAAAAGATGTCCAAATGTTGAATGGTTGCTAGCACCCTCACTGCTGGTCCGATCCAGACGATTTTGGTATCCTTTGAAAGCATACGCTTTCTGTTCTTCTAGCAAACAAATAGTTTTCCAATAATACTTCCCAAAACAACCGATAAACGGACCAACAATCATGGCGTTTTCTGTGTTTTAGACACTGTCGAACTATGCTGGTTTGTTGACACAGTTCACAGATCTACCGATTGAGGCACAGCATACTAATTTACATACGTTTCAGAGATGCATACCGTATCACTTCTTGATTTTGTGTTATTAGCTCCACCCACTTTTAAATTGTTCACAAATGCTGGTGAAATGGATTTCTCAAAGTTAGTGTGACGTCACAATCATGTAAATCGACCAACCAATGGAGATTAAAGATCAAAATTCCGAAGTCAAGTGGAATTTTGACTCTTCAATTAACCATTGAATTGGGTGCTTTTGGATGTGTTTTGCGTAGTACATTTTGCGCGTACTTATCTGTTTTTGGTGTAAGCCAGTACTTACATAAGCAGGCCTTGCTCGGAACCCTTCACTCCGACAGAGCTGCTGAGATCAACTATCAACTTGAGGATTTCCTTGCGCGCCTGTGTTCGACTCTCAATGCTGCAGTCATACAGAAGTCTCGAGGCTACAAACACAACAAATATCACTGTTAACCACCTGTCGCAACTAACTTGGTTGAACTCGTGTGACCATGGGTCATTCACTACTGTCAACATTTACATATTAGTACAGTGAACTAATTCTCTAATTCCCTCTGCGTCAGGACTTTAAAATGTTGATAATTATCCAAATTGAAAGTGATACACATGTAGGTATAATACTACAACAGTGTTACTACAGCAACAGATTTACAATAACAACCATCATTATCATGTTTACAAACATTTATTTATAATCCCTATTTTATGTAATTCATAAGTAACCAACATTTTTATAATTAATATGTAGACTTTAACCCCCCTCCTTCGTACGCACCTTACGAATAAATGTCAACAAATATGAATGACCCGTAAGAAGTCGGGGATTTTCTTGTCGGGGTCTTCAACTGGGTTTAATAAAAACTGTGACTGATAAATGACAGTGATAGGGCCTGTAAGTCTCACGCCTCATGTTCGATCTGGAGTCATCTGGCAACATCGACTCCATTTACATAAGCTTAAATAATGGAGATATGTTTTGTTTTTGGTTGTAATCATCAGTTTTTTCAAATCGTGTTCTTTTTTTCGGTTTCCGACAGATGATCACAAGTTGATGCAGTGGGAAAAACCATGCCGTTAAGTTCGCAGTAATTGTGCACCTTAATTGAATTGTTATCGATTTGACGAGCCATGGCATGGTGGTGACTAACTTTGTTGACAATGACAACATTGCATTCTTTCGACAGTACAACATGTTACTGAACTAATGCAAACTTTTGGGTGATTGTGTGCATTTGGGTAACTTTTCAGATATAAATGGTTACCGAACTAACAACTTATAACATTTTAACATTCACTGTTTTTATGACAAACGATAATCCACTGTATCTCGTTTTAACTCCCATTTCTGACATAATTGTTAATCCATATGTTAGATTTCATATTTTAATATGTACTGGTTCTTGTTACATTAACTAATTATTATTATCTATTTCATTTTGACGAAAACTATTTTGGTTCAATAACAAATTTCAGTATATGACCGCAGTCGACTGCTACGTGACTTTCACTGCATTTTTAATTTCCCTGATGTATAATTCATATAAAACTGAAGTAACTGTAACACAAGTAACAAAGCTATAATAAACTGATAAACTAAACGTTGACAACTGTTGGCTTCTGCAATGCTAAAATCAGTGGGCAATAATTGTGCATGTCGCCAGTCAGCTCCACTTGCGCGGAATCTCGCCATGCATCATGACACACTTACAGGCCATATTGGTGCAATCAAGCTCACCTGAGTCTAGGCTGTTAGAGCCAGTGGCACTGCCAGGACACAAGGTGCTGCCGTCACAGAAGCTGTTGCTACGGGAATATCCACCACGGTCAGACACTGGACAGGTGAGATGGATGGCCTCGCAGGAATCATCGTCATCTGAAGACAACCGAACGGATTCGTAAGAATAACAACTACCTTACACCTCCCCATGGAGCAACATACAAAGGATAACAACTACCTTACACCTCCCCGTGGAGCAACATACAAAGGATAACAACTACCTTACACCTCCCCATGGAGCAACATACAAAGGATAACAACTACCTTACACCTCCCCGTGGAGCAACATACCGAGGATAATAACTACCTTACATCTCCCCGTGGAGCAACACACCAAGGATAACAACTACCTTACCACTCCCCGTGGAGCAACATACCAAGGATAACAACTACCTTACACCTCCCCGTGGAGCAACATACCGAGGATAACAACTACCTTACCACTCCCCGTGGAGCAACACACCAAGGATAACAACTACCTTACCACTCCCCGTGGAGCAACATACCAAGGATAACAACTACCTTACACCTCCCCGTGGAGCAACATACCGAGGATAACAACTACCTTACCACTCCCCGTGGAGCAACACACCAAGGATAACAACTACCTTACCACTCCCCGTGGAGCAACACACCAAGGATAACAACTACCCTACACATCCCCGTGGAGCAACATACCAAGGATAACAATTACCTTACACCTCCCTGTGGAGCAACGTACCGAGGATAACAACTACCTTACCACTCCCCGTGGAGCAACATACCAAGGATAACAACTACCCTACATATCCCCGTGGAGCAACATACCGAGGATAACAACTACCTTACCACTCCCCGTGGAGCAACATACCAAGGATAACAACTACCCTACACATCCCCGTGGAGCAACATACCAAGGAAAACAACTACCTTACCACTCACCGTGGAGCAACATACCGAGGATAACAACTACCTTACCACTCCCCGTGGAGCAATATACCGAGGATAACAATTATCATCATCACTGTATTCGATCTTATGTTTGTCACAACAGCGCCCTCTTGGGAATTTTGCCCTTAGCCTTAAAAACATTATTTATATGCGGTGTAATTTTTTATATGTTCATTTTGATGGTAAATCACTCTCAATTAACTACTGATACATGTGGAACTGGATTTATCATGTGCAAAATGGGTAAATAAAAGAAGAGAATGGGTAAATTGGAAAATTTCACAATCCCAGCTAAGGGCGTGAGTACACCTACCACTGGAGTAACAAACCAAGGGAAACTGTTATTATTATTACAGTATCTTGATCTTAAATTGTACCAATGATGGCCTCTGGGAATATGATCTTAAATTCCTAAAAGTAGTGTCCTCTGGGGAATGTCTCACCATACAATTTGTCCACTGGTAAAGCAAATAATTCTAAACAACTAACAAACAAGCGAGTGGACCTTTGTGAAACTATTCAGTGACAGAGAACATTATGAGAGAGGTCGAAACTGACACGAGAAGCGAGTTGTTTAGTGGGCTGAAAGTGGATGAACAGGAGATATATGAATTGAGATATGCCGACACCACAGCATTAATATCGGATACAACAGAACGATTGGATACATTGATAACTACTGTTAAGGAGCACAGTGAGGTGGAAGAATTGATTAAAACTAAACGTAAAGAAGACTAAAATAATGGATGTAAAGGGATGTTGAGAACCAACTGAAGTCACAGTATATGGCGAGGAATAAGAACGTGTGGACATGAAGGATTGGATGGGAGTGGACGTCTGGCGAGTGGGAAGATGGCAAGCGAACGTGCTGTCAACAGACAATCCATCAAGGCCGCAACGTCCGGAAATGGATAAACAAATCCATCCATCCGAGACGGAGTGAATTCAGAGGGGGCCAGCTGGCCACTAAATTAACTGATAGTACCAAGTCTAGGGGCCCACATTAATGACTATCATTGGCACAACTGGTACTAAAACACATTGATTGGATCAGTATTAATTAAATAAATGGCTTAAATTACTGGTTTGTCACTGAAAAAAACTAAACTGGCCAATACTGGCTGTGGTTGATGTGAATGGCTTCCACGCATACTGTTCGTGAGCTAAAAGGCACGATTTTAACAAGATTTAACAAGATAGTCACCCAGAGAATTAACTCTAGATGGCTGGTGGACAAGGAATCCCTTTGGCTTATTGAGAGTCCAACCCTTTTATTTACGTGAATTCTGCCCTTCTGAGGTTATGTGTCGATTTTATTTTTAAACATATTCACACTATTAGCACCCACATAATCAGCAGATAATCTGTTCCATTCATTTACAGTCCTTTGTGAAAATGAGCACTTTCTTATATCTAATCTACACTGCTCCTTTACTAATATAACTTCATGTCCTCTAGTCTTTCTATCTTTCTTAACTGAAAAAAAATTTACTGATTAATTCAAGACTGACAACAATTATATTTGGATTAGGGGATGCACCTACCTCTCTGTACGCTGCATTCAGACAAGTCTTGATGTCGCAGTCGCTGACAGACCAAACAAGTGGTGCGACTGTGATACTCCATGCCGTCGTCAGCAGTGCCTCTAGTGGCTGCCACCAACACCGACTCATTGCACGCCGCTACGATACACGAATCTGGAATATGACAAGTCATGTGCTACACTTATCAATCTCAAATGCCTTGTTGATACATTCCTATTTTAAATCAATTTTAAGGTGACACGAACATGTTTGAAGAAAACATTATAGTAAATACAATACGTACAAAGTACGGCTGTTTTCATGAACATGACGTAATATGTGTCAAACAAGCTGGTGGCTGGTCGAAGTTGGCCATGTTATTCAGTGGTTGTCACATTGTTGCCTTCGATTAATGGCAACTAGTCATAGTACATTGGATGACAGCTATTGAAATGCTTCGGCGACAAGTTGTTTGTTTTCCAACGAATGCCAAAGACAAGAAATGAGTGGATTATAAACAGATAAATTGACTGAAGTTGATGACCATCTCATCGGCATCGCAACTTGGAAGTTGGACTCGCATCTGCTATGCCTGTGATCAGGTTGACAGTAGTTGTTTCGTGAAGGATACAGCAGTTTGTGAATTTGAATAATACAAGTACAAGTGACATTACCCATCATCCTGACTATTGTCAAGTGAACCACCAAAAAGAGCCGAAGTTTGACGTCCTCAAAACAATGAAGTGAAGCTTAGGCGAAGCAACTTGGTAAAGTTGGTCTTTGTTAAGACCGAGTCGAGGCAAACCAAGGAGAGTGACAAAACATAGGCGTAGCTGCAATTTATTTGCTAATCTACACCACACTTGTATTTATCAGTTGTACTTGATAGATATGTTATACATTGTTAACCGTATACAAAATTACTCAGAATATTTCAATACAGACCCGGTGATATTTGGACCCGTGGGTCCAAATATCATCATGATATATGGTCAAGGATTTCATAGTCAAATATCATCATGATATATGGTCAAGGATTTCATAGTCAAATATCATCATGATATATGGTCAAGGATTTCATAGCCAAATATCATCATGATATATGGTCAAGGATTTCATAGCCAAATATCATCATGATATATGGTCAAGGATTTCATAGTCAAATATCATCATGATATATGGTCAAGGATTTCATAGTCAAATATCATCATGATATATGGTCAAGGATTTCATAGCCAAATATCATGATGATATATGGTCAAGGATTTCATAGCCAAATATCATGATGATATATGGTCAAGGATTTCATAGTCAAATATCATCATGATATATGGTCAAGGATTTCATAGTCAAATATCATCATGATATATAGTCATGGATTTCATAGTCAAATATTATCATAGTAATCTATATCCAAAGGATTTCATTGTTGGCTGCTTTTTGGACTACAGTTTTTGATTTTTGTTTAAATCTATTTTTCTAACGTAAATCTTGGGTCTAAATATCATATGAAATTTGAACTCTTAATAAGAACATTACTAAAAATGTTGGGCCTTTACTTATCACATAGGTGGGGGGGTCCATATTTCACTGTGATATTTGGAAACAGGGTTCAAATCCAAATATGTATACGTATGGGTACTCACTAATCTCATAGGTAGGGGTCCACATTTTGTACCATTCTTATTAAACCTGGTTGGTATGTCATAATTCAGTGTAAAAGTGTTTGGATAATATATGTTTTTACTATATTCATTACAACATCGTAATTACATAAATAAGGAGGTGCAACTAAACTATATGCTGAATAGTTACTTTCTTCGCTGCAATTAAACTATCAAATAATATGAAGATAACTTCATTAGGTATTTCTTGACTACAAGTTTACAACATTGTACGGTAAGGGAGTATTTATTTAAATCAACAACAATTATTATTATATAGTATACCCAAACAGTGTGTGCTCAGATATCAGTAATACCAAAAATAGATAAGGTTATCTGTATTTATTATACTGATGTATAGTTGGTTTGTACTTCAGTATTGCTAGTGCTGACAAATCAAGGGATGAGGAAACACTGTCGTCTTCAACTCTTACATGTGAACCCTTTCACATTCTCCATTGTGCATAGAAATCTTGGTCATCATTGTACATGTCATAAACTTTCCTGAGTGACGTCTATTGCCAAAGGTCACAGCACTTTACCAAGCGGCAATCAGGCACACTACAGTCGCGCCTCGTTATAATGCGGTAGTCGGGGTCCACGAAATGAATCCGCGTTATAAACGAGGCGCGTTATAAACGTGGCGCGTTCCCATATCTGCCGTCAGGGGCGCTACGACAACGACCGACACCGCTGCTGCACGAAGAACGCCATCGAAGCCAACCAAAGTGTGCACGTCACGCAGTCTATACGCAGTTTATGAAGCTTTTTAAACTGCCAGCCAACGTCACTGTGTATTCTGTTTAAATGTCATACACTGTTGGATACTGTTGAATGTTGAACTGAATAAAATTGATGAATTGTGTACCGTTTTTAAATAAACAACGAACCAACAAGCCACGGTCAACTGAACGATAATATGGTACCGCTGACGTAAGATCTAAAATAATGACCTGGCACTCAGCAGCCGAATACGCAAATGATTTGAGAAACGCTGTGTTAGAGTTTCTTAAGGATTTAAAGCTATAAGTACGCTCACACTTGGCTTAACAATATCAAAATACCAATTTAGAAAGCACATTTACCGTGCCAAACAATATTACGATTCACCAATTCATATGCGGTTGACGAATTTATATTTTGGCGCACCAGTACAGGCAGTAGCTTTGCGTTCATCGCAGCGAAAAGCTAATATTTGTTACGCAATGTTAGCTTACTGATCTTGCCTACTAAGCTGTATTAAAACGTATTTAACCCATTCTTAAGCAAGGCGTATTTGTGAATTTCAATTGCACTTTACAAACCGTCCGGCGCCGAAACCAGGCGAACTGGCGATCCGCGGAAGCCATGAGCATGACTACCAGATTGGAAACGATTCGTTTGATGTCGGCGCAAAACAAACAATACCTCGCTCCACATTTACTGTTCCTAAAGCTAAAACTGAACATAATTATAGTCAACGAAACTTTGATAGCATTGGCAGTGCAGAATAAACAACGGCAACGTAGTGACGCGCCTCACACTTGATTCGTTGTAGTTGTATTTATTGTCCGCCAACTAGTCTTTCAATATACACATGCCGTGGACAAAGACGGGGATAACTTCACACAAAACAATTGACAGTTATTACCGTGTTAATATAGTTTGTCATAGCGCCCATGTTCCCCCTGGCGGCAGAAATTCGGGGTCCACGACCGACCGCGTTATAACCGAATCCGCGTTATAACGGGGCGCGTTATAACGAGGCGCGACTGTATTTCATTCGGAAATCAGTCAGATAGGCTGATTACACATTAAACTATGTGTATATATTAACTAAGGAACCTGTCAGGTATTACACCTGTCTAAATAGCATCATATTAGTATGTTATTTACGTGGTTAAAATAGAAAATTTATGTTCATGTCACCTTTAATATGTTTAATTCTTCTTAGGAATAAACAGATTTGGGCGATGTTAAAAAAAGACTTCAGAATAGAGTGCTGACGTTTCTTGTAGAACTGCACAGACAACAAAGTGTGAAGCAACATGTCTGTGTGCGCACTCACCCATTGTCTCTCTGTGCACGACCGACCGCTCGTCTTCACCTTCATGTACCTGGCAGAAAAGAGGTGAAATAAATGTCAGAACCTAACTATATACTTTGTTATAATTTTAAGCACTGCAAAACAGGCAGTGCCATCAAAGCTCAGTAAAATTACATTCTGTATAATTGTTGCCTGCTGAGATAGAAGTCTTTAATGATATAGGATAAAAATCCCATTTTTGACCTAATACAACTTTTTAATTAATATTTGGAATCTCATATTACACCTGTCCAAGGACAACAACATATACAATTAGTACGAACAATATGAGATGGATGTGAATGACAGTTTTCGAGATATCTTGTTTTCAAAATGAGGAAATGTGTTGTTTTGGCAGTTTAGCACCTGTCAGGAGACAAACACAAAATAGAAAAATATAACTCAGGCAAATACAAATATGAACACCTGGAAGATAAATTTGATGTGTGGACAAAAAGCAATTTAATTGAGCCATGTCACGTTGTTTGGTTTTTATTTGACTTTTTGTGAATGGGTTTTGTGAATGGGTTTCCTGATCACCTTGAGTCGGGGAAAATTATCAAAACTAAAACTGTTCTGGACTTGAAACCAAAACAACCATTACAACATAATAAAGTAATTACATGAAGAAATATTGGGATATTTCTAATGTATTTTAATTCGAGAATTAAGTTCTGTAAGAAATATAGCTTACTTTGTATAAGTTTAACTGTTTTATTTATAAAATAATATTAAATTAAAACTATTTGTAATCGCATATTTAACATAAACACTGTTTCATTGTAACTTTGTAACGTTGGATATTCGTTTAAAAATATATTAGTGTACATTTCAAAATTATTTGGTCACATAACAAAAGGAACAACCAACAAACATTCTAATCAAAGTTATTGTCGTCGATATCAGCCCGCCGCATTCCACCATTGATACTACTTTATTTTATGATATTATCTTTGCTTTAATTTGACATATAACGTATATATGTACATTATTTCCAAAGTAGAGTAAATAGATATTATATAATAAATATGATTTCCCATGTGTATTCGTAGATCGTAAATGTAATTTGGAAGTCGACCTAAATAGCAATGACACGCCAACATATTCTCGCCGGTCGGACATGGGTGTAGCAATGCCGTTTGCAGACATTCCTGTTATTTACTATGACATCTATTGGGAGGGCGACACCTCATTGCCCGTCTTACCTCAAACATCACAGAGACATCTATTGGGAGGACGACACCTCATTGCCCGTCTTACCTCAAATATCACAGAGACATCTATTGGGAGGGCGACACCTCATTGCCCGTCTTACCTCAAACATCACAGAGACATCTATTGGGAGGACGACACCTCATTGCCTGTCTTACCTCAAACATCATAGAGACATCTATTGGGAGGGCGACACCTCATTGCCTGTCTTACCTCAAACATCACAGAGACATCTATTGGGAGGACGACACCTCATTGCCTGTCTTACCTCAAACATCACAGAGACATCTATTGGGAGGACACACCTCATTGCCTGTCTTACTTCAAACATCACAGAGACATCTATTGGGAGGACGACACCTCATTGCCTGTCTTACCTCAAACATCACAGAGACATCTATTGGGAGGACGACACCTCATTGCCTGTCTTACCTCAAACATCACAGAGACATCTATTGGGAGGACGACACCTCATTGCCTGTCTTACCTCAAACATCATAGAGACATCTATTGGGAGGGCGACACCAATGTACTCTGCCCTAGCCCCGGCTGTCATGTGCCTCATGATGTTCGCAGACGAGGCAACTCGGTTCAAGGTCTGGATGTCATCCCCCTCTGACCCTTGTTGAGACTTGCTGAGACCCACAGGCATGAAACTGACCAACATCAAATACTGTCAGACAGTGTGTTATGAAATAGTGCATTAACAATTCATCACATACTTTGTGAATTTTAAGTTTCAGGTATGTTAGCAAAACATAACGAGCCTGGATGTTCATCAGCTAGGCATCTCATTGGTTGATGTGACAACTGGGACAAAGTTGAAGGCATCTCATTGGTTGATGTGACAACTGGGACAAAGTTGAAGGCATCTCATTGGTTGATGTGACAACTGGGACAAAGTTGAATGCATCTCACTGGTTGATGTGACAACTGGGAAAAAGTTGAATGCATCTCATTGGTTGATGTGACAACTGGGACAAAGTTGAATGCATCTCACTGGTTGATGTGACAACTGGGACAAAGTTGAATGCATCTCATTGGTTGATGTGACAACTGGGACAAAGTTGAATGCATCTCACTGGTTGATGTGACAACTGGGACACAGTTGAATGCATCTCATTGGGTTAATGTGACAACTGGGACAAAGTTGAATGCATCTCACTGATTGATGTGACAACTGGGAGAAAGTTGAATGCATCTCACTGATGTGACAACTGGGATAAAGTTGAATGCATCTCACTGGTTGATGTGACAACTGGGACAAAGTTGAATGCATCTCACTGGTTGATGTGACAACTGGGACAAAGTTTAATGCATCTCACTGGTTGATATGACAACTGGGACAAAGTTGAATGCATCTCATTGATTGATGTGACAACTGGGACAAAGTTGAATGCATCTCACTGGTTGATGTTACAACTGGGACAAAGTTGAATGCATCTCACTGGTTGATGTGACAACTGGGACAAAGTTGAATGCATCTCACTGGTTGATGTGACAACTGGGACAAAGTTGAATGCATCTCACTGGTTAATGTGACAACTGGGACAAAGCTGAATGCATCTCACTGGTTGATGTGACAACTGGGACAAAGCTGAATGCATCTCACTGGTTGATGTGACAACTGGGACAAAGCTGAATGCATCTCACTGGTTGATGTGACAACTGGGACAAAGTTGAATGCATCTCACTGGTTGATGTGATAACTGGGACAAAGTTGAATGCATCTCACTGGTTGATGTGACAACTGGGACAAAGTTGAATGCATCTCACTGGTTGATGTGGCAACTGGGACAAAGTTGAATGCATCTCACTGGTTGATGTGATAACTGGGACAAAGTTGAATGCATCTCACTGGTTGATGTGACAACTGGGACAAAGTTGAATGCATCTCACTGGTTGATGTGACAACTGGGACAAAGTTGAATGCATCTCATTAGTGGATGTGACAACTGGGTCAAAGTTCAACGCATCTCATTAGTGGATGTGACAACTGGGACACAGTTCAATGCATCTTACTAGATGATGTGACAACTGGGACAAAGTTCAGTGAATCTCACTGGTTGATGTGACAACTGGGACAAAGTTCAATGCATCTTACTAGATGATGTGACAAATGGGACAAAGTTCAGTGAATCTCACTGGTTGATGTGACAACTGAGACAAAGTTGAATGCATCTCATTAGTCGATGTGACAACTAGGTCAAAGTTCAACGCATCTCATTAGTGGATGTGACAACTGGGACACAGTTCAATGCATCTTACTAGATGATGTGACAACTGGGACAAAGTTCAGTGAATCTCAATGGTTGATGTGACAACTGGGACAAAGTTCAATGCATCTCATTGGTCGATGTGACAACTGGGACAAAGTTCAATGCAGTTCACTGGTTGATGTGACAACTGGGACAAAGTTCAATGCAGTTCACTGGTTGATGTGACAACTGGCACACAGCTCCATTCTGTCTAAGTTACCACACTTAGAATGCTGTTCCAATTCCTTCTGACCTACATGTATGTTCCTCATTTTTTATATTAATTAATACACTGTTTTTAAGACTAGAGTGAATATGTTGAAGGTGTACTGCCTGCTAAATTGCATTAAAACAAAAAAATGGTTCATTAAAACACATTTTGGTGGTCACCAGTTTGTAACAAATACAGGTTATATTGTATCGCGATTTTACATTACAAAGAAACAGTAGTCCTACCTTGGTCGTCCCAGTCGAAAGTCAAGACTGCGAGACTTCATCTGTGCAGGTGACTGCTGAAAGAGACTGGTGACGGTTCCCTTTTCCGTCTCCGTCGTTTCCTCGAGACTGCGCGTCCGTTGTTTCTGCAACGCCCTCAAGGTGGCGTAACCCTGCGTGCCACGCGACGGCATATACATGTAGGTGGAGACGAAGTGTTCACATTCCTCGACGTTCACACGGTGTGATACATGCCCAAGAACGGGGTTCGAGTAGCGCCGTTTCAGACTTGGGATGCGCTTCAGATTAGCGAGTTTGCGCAGGACTTCGCTGGGGTGTACGAGCTGGTGAACGTCGCCCTCGCGCGGTGACGGCGTAGGGGGTGCAGTGTGAACTGAGTCTGTGCTCGGAATCGGGGTGAGTCTAGTTGATTCGGTCATGATGCACGGCCCCGATTCGTATGAGCTGAAGCCACTGGTGGTGGTGTCGGTATTGAGACTGTCGGAACGAGGTTTCACTATCACAGTATTCGTTATCGTCATCGATGACGTCTGACTCACCGTTGTTTTTACGTCATTCTCGTCCAACACTGCGCAATCCGTTCTCTCCTCGATGATCTCCAAAATGACACCTGGCTGTTCCTTGTTACTGATGGCGACCGCTGTTCCATTCTCCACCACCCCTCCACCTTTCTCTCCCCCAGTGTCCCCCGTCCCTCCATCCCCCCGATTTTTCCCGACGTCGACTAACTTGAAGTGTACGGCCGGCACCGGGGAATGACTTCCCTGTCGACCAGCGCGACGCTCCGAGGCACTGCGTCGGTGACTTGACGTGTCATCAACGGGTTTACGTGTGCTCTCTGCCTTCTCGCTGACTGTTCCCCCTTCACTCTCATCGCTGTCACTACTATGACGCTCCATGATCGTACACAGCTGATCGCCGCTGTGGAACGAACTTGACTCGACGCTCACTGAACTCAACATTGCGGTGCCTGAGTCGGCATTCAATGGCGACTTCACCGGCGACGTCGACGGGTCGATGAGGAACGACACGCGAGGACTGGAACTGTGAAACGACGGGGAGCTCACCGTCTCACAATTTGAGTCTGAATGCACCCTCGCGATGCGCGTTGGCGTGAGTTGTTTCTGCGTTTTTAGTGCGTCGGTGGCGCTGCCGAAGCTCGTCATGCTGTCTTCCGTCTCGAGCAACATCTCAAGGGCCTCGGAGTCGTTGTCTTCCTCCTCGTCTATGACTGGCCACTCATCGCCTCGCCGGTGCTTCACGGCCTCCCAACCCAGCTCGTGCAGGATGGACACACCACGGTTCGTCGACGCGATCAGGCCTAGCACGTAGTATGCCGTGCTGGAATAATTATCACCACGTCATCTAAAATTCTCCTTCTACATGTCAACGGAATTATTACACAAACATTCTAAGTACATGAGACAATGTTTAAAAAAACATTTGATAAATACAGTCGAACCTCGGTTTACGGTCACCTTGATAATCCGGTCACCTCACCATTAAGGTCACCTTGGGACAGTCCCAAATTATTTATACAGCAAAGATAGGACATTAGTCCACCTAATCCGGTCACCTCGCTATTCAGGAATATGGTCAGTAACCCTGTTCAAAACGATGAGATTGCCCATAGAATGCCCCCGCACTTACAATCAGACACAGATGGGAAGCCAAGATCGCTGGCTGACGCGGCCGATCTGCGGCCGGGCACCCACCTACCAAAGGCAACGCCGACAATGCGAAGCCATGAACTTGGCGTCTGGATGTTTACTCGGCCACTGGAGTATTGAAAACAATATAAGATGCAAGACCCCAGTTGCCCGTTGTGTTTATGTGGCATTTGGAAGTCAAATACTTACTGGCTAAGCAGATTTTACAGACAAATGACTGAGTGATAATAGGTCATCCTAAATATGTTGTGGCGCCTCTGGTGATATTATAAAACTTAATCTAAAATAAAGAAAGTTTGAACTGTTTGCATTCATGCAATGTCTACTTGATCATAATATGTAATATCACAAGAAACATCAGGTGTGCAAATAATAGTGTACCATCTACCAAGAATGACGCTTAATGGTATAATGTAAGGCCCCCTATAATGTACCACAACGCTATCAGTGGCCTCAATATTCAATACGCAAACACCGTGTGGTGCATGCGTATGAACGTCTGTGCACCTAAATGTTAATTGTAGTCAAAGTTCCTGTTAACCAATTCATCAGACAAGTAACTGTATCTAGTAATATGCTGCACCAAACATGACAATCCCACGGTGCACGATGGCTTTAGCTGCCAGGTAGTCCGTCAGACTGGCTGACTCAGAAACAACTAGTCCTGATATTGTTTTACTAGTCCTTAAAAACAAATGTGCCAGGTACCATCAATCATCATACTGTTGTATCATGTGTGTGACGGTTATGGCACATAGTAAAAATGGCTTTATTTCATAAAGAAAACAAGCCATCTCTCATTTCAATTAAATGTTCAGCTAAATGTGTCATTAATTCATTAATAGAAACAAATACATGTGATTTCGTAGATCCAATTGCAGAGTCTGAAGAAGAAATGACTAGTTTAACCAGGGGCAGCAAAAAAAGTGGACAAGGCAATGCCAACAGAATTTGAAGCCTGACAGCGACCGACATTGTCGGACTGTTGCATCATTTGGCCTACACTTTTCATTTGCGGTTCCTTTCCGTAAAGCCGACTAAACAATCAGTAACATTGCTGGCGTTTGGTAATTTGCTAAAATAATCACCTGATGCGGGAATAACGCAACTACGATCACAATGTGATAGCACGTAACGATGTCTGTAACATGGACTAGTCCAATCACTGAAACTACTCGTCCGGGACAATCGGACTGGCCTTATTTTGCAGCCCTCATTGCTTAATGTTCATTGCTGTTAAACTGGTATGCATTTGTAGGCCTATGGTGATATTTTTCCAAATCCTGTGATATGTCAGTCCACAATTCAGTATTAAGGTCACCTCGCTATTTAGGTCACTTTGGTCCAGTCCCGTGGATGACCGTAATACAAAGGTTCCTCTGTATGAGTTTTCTAACAAAATTCTGAAACACAGCTGTTACAAAAACACGCAATGATAACAACGTCGGGGATTTGGGCGTGACCGGGCTGGTTTCTGTGATCAAAACCACAAGCGAGCTTCCTGTTGACAGTTACCACCCCAGGGAATGGACGACAACCTTGCTTTAAATGATTTTTAATTAAAAACCACTATCTCTGATACAGTAGACACACTATAAAAGTTTAAACACAGCATCAGTATGCGTGATTTTATTGTCAGTAGACCTATGTATATTTGATTAGACCTACCCCCTAACTGAAAATACGCCACATTCTTCAGCCAACTTGATGATTTCTGGCACAATGTGTTCATCCTTCAACAATCCAATGCCCCAAATGGACGTACCAATGTGACCCTGAAACCAAAATACGACAGCTAACAGTGATGTCATGTACAGTTAAAGTAATAATAATGTTTTATTTCATTGTGTCCATATAGAAAAAGTACATCGATAAAAACATCCATATAAAAAAAATAAAAATAAATATATATAAATAATAATAGGATATTAAAAAATTATACAAAACCTTGACCCACTGTATATGTCGCTAGTAACAATACTCTTAATAATTGTATTAACAGACCTGTCAATCCTCGTCATTAAGCTCAAACTAGCTGTTCTGATAACACATTTACATGATTTTACATTAGCTGTAGCAAACATGTGGCTAGCGCTACATCTCATCGGCAGATTGTTCAATATCCTAAATGAATTGTTATAGGCAACAATACATTGTTGAAAATTAGCTTTCCTACAATTAACCCATAGCGCACACATATAAATACTACTGAAATATGCAGTAAATACCTCATTCTTTATAGCAATGGAGCACAAATATAATTTTTGCCGTAACATGTTATTTTGGGCAAAAGGAAGTCTCACTTTGGCTGGAATGTCATCCGGTAAGTCGTTACAAATGACATGCCCAAGGTATTTACAAGAGGTGACAAAGTTTAATTTCTTTCCTCGTAAAGTCATTTCCCTGGCAAGAGTTGAGTTTCTAGAATCAAAGTACTTGAGCAGGGATTTACCAGCATTACATTGAACATCGTGCTCACACCCATAAGAGTAACATATGTCAAGTAAAGCTTGTAGTCCCTTGGCGGAAGGAGCCCACTGAGAACAAATCAGAGTAGGTAGATCCCCATTGGATACATACACATTGGTTACTGAACTCATTGCTGAGTATTCTTAGAATATATTTCAGTACATCGCGTTGTTCTAATTTCGTTAACAGCTTATGTCGATTTACTCGATCAAATGCTTTTAAGGCATCCAGTAACGCAACATGCATGGCTGAACCATGTTTAGTGTAAAATCTTAGTAATTCCTTAAATGTAAACACACACAGCTGAGTTCCATGTTTTGGCTTAAATCAAAACTGATGAGACGTTGTTTGCAAGTTGTTTATAAGAAATGCATATTGGCCTATAATTACCTTTGTCATTTACCTGTCTATTTTATTTTTAGTAACCGGTACAATGACAGACTCTGAGACTGATTTCGGAACATAACCATGTACCATAATAGAGGTCACAAGGGTAGATAATAGCCCCACAATTTGAGCATCGGCAAACTTGATGTGTTCTGCAGTATTATTAATTAATTATCATGCAATAAATCACAATCCAGACCTGGTGACTGATTGCATGATAATTCATTAAAATAAAATAACATTTATTTGTTCCATATACATACCAACATATAAAACAGTTATAATTGATAAATCATACAAACAACAAACAATATACAAGTTGAACTAAAAACACTAACATTACGGGTTAATGTATAGGATAGGAGACTCCTATTAAGATCAAAATTGGTTGCTATCATAAGGGCCATCCACCACACAGTTTACTGAAACACTGTCTCGAATTCTCTGGGAACCATTCAGCCATGCCGTAATTATTGCACAAAGATTACTTTTCACAAATATCCACCACCATCAATAGCCATTTATGTAGCTGAGTGAACTGAAGCAACATGGAGTGAACGGCATCGCCTAAGCTTAGAAACAGCAGTTGGAAGATTCAAACTCATTCCCCCTATTGTGAGTCCGATGGTCCAAACAACATGTACCAAGCAGAGCAACACTATTTTACTTCTTGGGTTTTAGCTTTTTCTTTACGTCTGTCTGTATATGATATAGTACAACTGGTCCATGATTGTTTTGTCAAACATTGATTTATTTTCATAAAAGTCACATGATGCTCGTGGTCCTCCACAAAGTACACACAGCTGTTTCGCCCAATCAAATTTAAAAGCTTTAAAGGGAGCCAGTCAGTTCCTCTGAGCGGACATAGTAATTTGTAACACAAAGTCTGCTGTGTTGAACAAGGGAAAATCATTGAACATCAACAGGTATTGCAGTTAACTCATAATACTTGCCCAAATTACCTTATTGGTATCAAATACCTTTAAAATTTACCAAACAAATCTTGTTTTGAAAACGGATGTTTTGTTTACTATCTGAACATGCTCCTGGGTCGTACCTTCCAAATATACCTTCAACATAGTTAGTATAATCTTAAGAACATTAGATTAATAACTGAAAAACTAGGAACAGACTGCCTCCTTTTAAAGACACAAAAGTAAGAAAGGGAAACAGCGAACTCACGACAGCCCAAAGTGCGGCCTTGACCTTCATCACCTGCTCCTCCGTCTTCATTGGCAGTTGGCGGATAATGTTGAAGAATTCACACAAGTATTCCTGCCACAAGAAAACATACATTACTAGGTTCTAGGTTGAAGCACAGGATCACCCGTCTATAAATACTGGGACCAAGTGTTCAGTTTGTGGATTTCTATAAACGAAGATCTTCGTTCCGAGGGGTGCCGTTAGAACAGCAAACATTTTCTGGCTTCAACAAAGGAGTTACAACATTATAATTTCAAACGTGAAAACACTCAGATTAAGGATGTGTATTGAAAATGAATGTGTGGAAAATGGACTATATATCTTATGGCGTAAAACTCTAATACAAATGAAATACTGAAATACAAACAAATCATATAACTATCAACTACCAAAACTACTCCATACAACAAAGTCAACTTGCTAAACAAGAAAAATGACGGAATTGGTGTATCCTGTAGATCATGGTTTGTGTATGTCACTATAACAAATTGCCTTTGCACCCTATGTTGATAACAATTATATACGTTATGTGAATTACGTTACAATTGCTGCATGACATCTCATAAATCAAACATTCTCGCATATCATAAAGAAACACTTTTGTGGTAATAATATCAAAAAATGTATGTACGATGGAATGCACATGTTCAGAATCCATTTTTTGATGGCTTGACGGAGCTTTTGCTGATCAATTAGATGCTGATCATGAGTATGCGACAGATGAGAAGTTACCAAAGAACAAACCTGTTGTTGTAACAGCAAGAAGCCCTGCTTGTGTTGTACGAGTTGACCATAGAGGTGGATCGGAACAAACACGTCCTTCCTCGGCTGTCTGGAATACCACACAGCATACATGCCTTCATGACTGCTCACAGCGGAAACAGCGCAACACTAAATCTAACTATAATCGAGCCAGCGTATGTATGTATGTATTTGTTTGCATCTTGGATGCCAATCTTTCAGGAACTAATCTGCGAACATTTAGAAGAAATGTATCGCCTTTTTCTAAATTCACTATTGGTTAAGGCCAGACACGGCAGGTAGATAGGATTATTTTTTAATTTGTGCAAACAGTTCAATTTTTTCTGCCCAATGCATGAAATGGGTCTTACCAAGTTAAATATACATGTGTATATTGAACTTTTTTCAGCCAGACCCCCCGTTTCCATGGTAACAAACAAAATGGCCAACATTTTGAACAAATATTGCAAATTTGGAAAAACGGCAATTTTGTATTGAATCCATATATAGTTATAATTCTTGCAAATCCATGTTCTCTATAGATTCTATTGTGCAATGATCAGAGCATTTTTTGAAATGTGTTTTTATTTTTTTAATAATGTTTTTGTAAAATATGAAAAAAATCTAGTTTTTTGGGTCCCTAAAGACGCTGCTGGTTTTCTGTGGTTATGAGACTAGCGCCTTTAAGGGACACAGCTTCCGCATCGGGGCAGCCACTGCTGCGGCTCTGAGAGGCGAATCAGATGCACAGATCAGGGCGGCAGGTAGATGGACATCGGATGCGTTTAAGAAATACATTAGGATTGCTTGAATGAGAGCGTTTGCGTTGTCGTCCTTTTACAGTTTTATATTCGTGGGGTGGTCACAGGTTAAGGTGACCGGTGGCATAATCGACCCCACTTTTAAGGTTTAGCCTCAGTTATATATAGTGTAATGCGTTAGCGGGTAGTGTTGGTTTTAGATTTGGTGTGGTTGACTGGTGTGCTTGGCTAGTATTATACTGTGCAGTAGGTCTATGGTGATTTTAACAGTAATGACATTGTTTGATATATGATATCATGTATACCAATACTGCTTGTTTTATGTGCCGAAATGTGGGCTCGGTCAACCTGAGGTACAGGAGACTAGTATGGGCTCAGTCACAGGCCTGGCCTTGGGATGTCGAGCCCACATTTCTCTCTTATCACGTTAATAAATAAACGTCATTCATTTGGCCTTTCTTCATCACTATATTGGACTCTGTGTTGTTGCTTGCATAAATGGCTATATCTTTCAAACTATTCATGATTAAAAAAAAAGTGTCTGATCATTGCACACAGTAGAATATGCTGAATGCAACACTGAAAACATTATTTATATAGCATAATTATTTCAAGAGATATCCCGTTTCCAAATGCAGAAATTTGAAGAAAAACGTTTTTGAGAAAATGGATGTCAAAGATTGCATAATGGATTTCATTACATGATATCGACATGCTTGATCCATGATTAAAACTCACTTAGAGGTACGTAATTGTCATAGAAGTGAACTTTATAGATAGTATGCATACAAAGATATAATAATCTGGCAGAAAACGATTTTCAGTATTTTTTGTCAAAAAACACCATTTCACCTGGGGTGTCTGGCCTTAAGGGTTCTTAATGATTTTAGGATTTGTACAATATGTCAGACGGACGAAAAATTAAACTGTTAATAACGTTACGCATATTTCCTGTGATCGTTCCAAGGAGCGGCGATCAGGTGGGTACGTTTTATGTAACTTGTGTTAACGCGAAAAAAATTTCAAACTTACGCCATAGCGAACATCATTTATGAATACACCGGGAAACCATCTTCTGCATCTGTATGCATATAATGCCAACCGGAGG
The DNA here is from genome assembly GCA_963995525.1 of Escarpia spicata. NCBI lineage: Eukaryota > Metazoa > Annelida > Polychaeta > Sabellida > Siboglinidae > Escarpia > Escarpia spicata. The sequence goes on from OZ023208.1 coordinate 27,077,194, forward strand.
AGGGGCATTTTTGTTAGATAACATAACTACCAAAATGCCCATCCATGGAGGCAAACAGTTGACAATGCTGGTGTGTGTGACTGCCTACTCCCCCGTCGGAACTCTGCGTGGAGACAAACAGACCATCCACTTACCTGTGGTGTGATCTCCGTGGACATGAGCCATCATACGTCTTCTCGTAAGTTGTCAATGCCTCATTCAGTCGCTCCTCAACAATCTGCACGTACTTCAAGTTAAAGCTCTGAAACAGAAGATGCTCGAATGTCTGTGCCGATTGTGTGTACACTTTATTAGGGGTTTGAGTTTGTGAGATTTTGTAAAGCTACACAAAATGGGGCTATATAATGCAGGGCAGTTGATTGTGTAAGTTGCCCACAGCAATCCATAGAAATGTCTCTGGAGGATCACTATCAAAAGTCCACTGTCAAGAGAGTGCATCGTCATTCGCACAATAGTATTCTTAGGTACAGAGAGTAGATGTTACCTTGAAACGCACACTGCAACCATGTGGCATTGGCAAGCTGCTTACACACACAGCTGGACTAATCCTGGCTGGGACAACTTGACCCTCACCTTGTACCACTTCTCGAGCTCTGGCTGGATGTAGTTGGACTGAAGGAGGTGGTCGAGACCGTCTGGTACGGAGAGGAAGCGAGCCAGCAACATGCTGCCCTTGTGGCCCAGGTGGAGCACTGCTGGCTTCAACTTGATCAGGATGTTGAGATTCACCTGCACAATGCCATGGGGTTAGGAGTGAAACGGTGATGGGTTCTAGTTGTGTTTGTTTCCAGCATGTTCTATTAACTGACTAATCTGTACATATATTGTGGTTAGAATGTTATGGTCTTACAAGGTCTCATTCAGTTAAATCAGCCCTTTTCAGAACATTGTTGCCAAGCCGACCTTTCTGTGCTGACACCGAGAGTGGTCACTGCCGCGGTGCATGTCGTCCGAAGTCGTTCTTTTATGTACCGAATTGAGTGACGGGGTGATGGGAAAAGGAACTACATCACGACAGTAAAACTAACCCCAATGACCACCTCTATGATAACTCATCTAACAGAATTAATTATTGATCAACAAATACTTGCTGTATTCCTAACTTCATCAATACCTGCAACAATGCACACCAACAGACGACCCACTGGCTGACCTACTGACCTGGTGACCTACTGACCCAGTGACCTACTTACTTGCTCCTCGCAGGCCTCCGAGATGATGGAGATTGCCTCCATGGCGACCGCCTTTGATTGGTCGTAGAGTTGGTGCGTGAGCAGTTCCATCACCCAACTACCGACGAATGGAACGTGCGCACGCAACAAGACACGCACGAACTTTGTTGAATACAGTCGCGCGCTCTGCAATGTACCACACACGCATTCAATTGACAGGTGACCAGTTGCCTAGCTACAAGGTCCATCAAGGTATCAAAAATGGATGCCAAACACATGGAGGGTTTGGATATTCTGTTGTTTTTGTTGAAATTCTGGCTTCAAATGGTTTCCTTCATTACAAAAACAAAGATGTGGAGCGTTCCGATATTCTGTCATATTTTTTTTAAAATCTGGCTCCAAATGTTTGTCTTTACTTTAAAAATGTAAAGCAAAGTTATTTAAGTAAGAATTGTTATGTCGGAAATATTGATTTAGCAGTTGTAATGCAGTATTGATAATGTAAGATGCCTGTATGATGCAAAGCATTTAGGACAAACTTACCATACATACATACATACATACATACATACATACATACATACATACATACATACATACATACATACATACATACATACATACATACATACATACATACATACATACATACATACATACATACATACATACATACAAGCATACGTACGTACATACATACAAGCATACATACGTACATACATACAAGCATACGTACGTACATACATACAAGCATACGTACATACGTACGTACATACATACACACATACATACATACATACATACATACAAGCATACGTACGTACATACATACAAGCATACATACGTACGTACGTACGTACATACACACATACATACATACAAGCATACGTACGTACATACATACAAGCATACATACGTACGTACGTACGTACATACACACATACATACATACAAGCATACGTACGTACATACATACAAGCATACATACGTACGTACGTACGTACATACACACATACATACATACAAGCATACGTACGTACATACATACAAGCATACGTACGTACGTACGTACGTACGTACGTACGTACCTACCTACCTACCTACCTACCTACATACATACATACATACATACATACATACATACATACATACATACATACATACATACATACATACATACATACATACATACATACATACATACATACATACATACATACATACATACATACATACATACATACATACATACATACATACATACATACATACAAGCATACGTACGTACATACATACAAGCATACATACGTACATACATACAAGCATACGTACGTACATACATACAAGCATACGTACGTACGTACGTACATACATACACACATACATACATACATACATACATACAAGCATACGTACGTACATACATACAAGCATACATACGTACATACATACAAGCATACGTACGTACATACATACAAGCATACATACGTACGTACGTACATACATACATACATACATACAAGCATACGTACGTACATACATACAAGCATACATACGTACGTACGTACGTACATACACACATACATACATACAAGCATACGTACGTACATACATACAAGCATACATACGTACGTACGTACGTACATACATACATACATACATACAAGCATACGTACGTACATACATACAAGCATACATACGTACGTACGTACGTACATACATACATACATACATACATACATACATACATACATACATACATACAAGCATACGTACGTACATACATACAAGCATACATACGTACATACATACAAGCATACGTACGTACATACATACAAACATACATACAAGCATACGTACGTACATACATACAAGCATACATACGTACATACATACAAGCATACATACGTACGTACGTACGTACGTACATACATACATACATACATACAAGCATACGTACGTACATACATACAAGCATACATACGTACATACATACAAGCATACATACGTACGTACGTACGTACGTACATACATACATACATACATACAAGCATACGTACGTACATACATACAAGCATACATACGTACATACATACAAGCATACATACGTACGTACGTACGTACGTACATACATACATACATACATACAAGCATACGTACGTACATACATACAAGCATACGTACGTACATACATACAAGCATACATACGTACATACATACAAGCATACATACGTACGTACGTACGTACGTACATACATACATACATACATACAAGCATACGTACGTACATACATACAAGCATACATACGTACATACATACAAGCATACATACGTACGTACGTACGTACATACATACATACATACATACAAGCATACGTACGTACATACATACAAGCATACGTACGTACATACATACAAGCATACATACGTACGTACGTATGTACGTACGTACGTACATACATACATACATACATACAAGCATACGTACATACATACATACATACAAGCATACATACGTACGTACGTACGTACGTACGTACGTACATACATACATACAAGCATACGTACATACATACATACAAGCATACATACGTACGTACGTACGTACATACATACATACATACATACAAGCATACGTACGTACATACATACAAGCATACATACGTACGTACGTACGTACGTACGTACATACATACATACATACATACATACATACATACATACATACATACATACAAGCATACGTACGTACATACATACAAGCATACATACGTACGTACATACATACATACAAGCATACGTGCGTACATACATACAAGCATACATACGTACATACATACAAGCATACGTGCGTACATACATACAAGCATACATACGTACATACATACAAGCATACGTACGTACATACATACAAGCATACATACGTACGTACGTACGTACGTACATACATACATACATACATACATACAAGCATACGTACGTACATACATACAAGCATACATACGTACATACATACAAGCATACGTACGTACATACATACAAGCATACATACGTACGTACGTACGTACATACATACATACATACATACATACAAGCATACGTACATACATACATACAAGCATACATACGTACGTACGTACGTACGTACATACATACATACATACATACAAGCATACATACATACATACATACATACATACACACACACATACAAGATGTCAATGAACTATACGTATGTATACGTCACTTTTAAAAATGTTGCTCCAATTTTAGCTATAAATAAAAAACTACGATATTTCAACAAATGAAGTAGCATTTTAAAGCTCAGGATCTGTGGAATCCAACAAGGTACAAAACTAAATTTCACAACTGTGCGGCTTAATACACACTTTACTGTGGTGCTGACAAACGTTGAAATGACTGACCTCGGATGTGGCAGTGAGGCCCTTGGAGAGAATCAGACGGGACATTCCGTCACGACAGTAGTCAAGACTCGACACAATCAGCTTCACGTACATGTCATGACTCGTGATTGTCATCAGATTGAGCAACCTGCAAAGACAAACACAACGGACATCTTTAAAGGGAGCCAGTCTGTTCCTCTACCCTTAACGTTATGGTCGCCGGGCATTTGCATGTGCTGGGCCGACATTGTGGAACTCTCTGCCTCTGGAATTACGCGCGATTGAGAACACTAGACAGTTTGGAAAATTATTGAAGACATTTCTGTTCTCAAACTAATATGGCCAGACATAATTTAACCTTTGCTTTATTCATGCATATAGTTTTAATACATTTTTAGTCTTATTTATCTCAGGGTCACATTTTAGTATCTAATCAAATTATTTAATGTAAATTAGGCTTTTATTTTATTTATTTTGTATTTATTTATATATATATTTTTATTATATATATATTTTTTCCAGTAGGTTCAGCTGTTCAGCACTTTTGCTAATCGTTTATTTTATCATTGCATTTACCCGTAATTTTACTATACTTAGGCTTATATATATATGCATACACTATATACTAGGATATTGTTTGCTAATTTAATTTATTTTCTTATTTGTTCTCTTAAAAGTGTTTTTATGCTTCTTATATGATTGGCAATTTGTAAACACCCGTGAACGGGGGTCATTAGTCCCGGATTTGATGGTGTATAAATAAAGTGTATTATTATTATTACCCAGAATTAGCCGATGTAGTAATTTGTAACAGGAAATCTGCTGTGTTGAACATGGAAAATCGTTGAATATCAAAGGGTGTTGAGGTTAACTCAGCCCACCTCGGCAACATTGTCAATGAAGCTTGTTTTGAAACTGGATGTTCTGTTTACTATTTGAATATGCTCTGGGGTCGTATCTTCTAAATTGTGAATGCCGTTACGAGCTTACTAGACACAATTTGGTGAGCAGTATACCGTCAACATAAGTTATTACAGTCTTCATTATATTAATTAATAAATTAAACATAATTATAGTCTTCAGAACATTATATTGATTAATAAATAACAAACTAGGAACAGACTGTCTCCTTTTACCAGCTGCAATGAATGTCATACGGGTCTTTGTTCGTGCCTACAGTTGTGCACGTCAGATATGTATATCACAAAAACATGATTCAGCATTCTTCAATATTAATTAAACAAATGCCAAGTTAGAAAACTATTTAAATAAAATTACATGTCATAGCTATGAAAAATTATATTTTTCTGGTGTGCTAAATCTACTAACTTTAGGCTTTTCAAACTAATATTTGTGTCTCCACTTACCCAATTGACCCTGTTAAATATAGCTGACCTTGGAAGTTCTTACAAAATCCCAAGGAAAATACATCATATATTTGCAACCCTGTATCAAACATTGGGAAAAACATAAATCTTTGCTTCCCGACCCTATCTGTTGCTGTAAAAACACAAGAAATATGTGCACCTTACATTGGTCTGGAGAAACTGTACATGACATCTTTGCAACATCAAAATTACCCAGAGAATCCCCCTCTCAGCAAAATTATTAAAAAAGAAACACTGTTGTACCTATATAGCCTAAAATTTGAAAGCATGTAACTGGAAACAAAAATATTATTCTGAAAGGCATCAGCAGACTATAGAAGAGTTTGGTGAAAAAGTTCATCAAGTTGGAAGAATAATTAAAGATTAATTTTTGTTACATCACAACTATGAAACTGAAACTTACATCAATGTTTTGACTGCCCATAATAACAAACAATTCGGTTCCTGATGAAGACAGTCGATGGCCAAGTTGTGATATAAAGAAAATTTGATTTATACAACAGAGCTTATCTGGCCGCTGACATTTTATACGTAAGTAACTGTAAATGTTCACTCACTGCTGGTAGATGTCCATGTTCTCCAGAAACTTGTCTCCTTTCTCTGATGCCGAGAGACGGCCGAGGAACAGGAAGTAATACTGACAGCAGAGGTTCATGAGGTTGGAAGGAGAGAAGACAGCATTGCCTGGCACTCGTTGAACTGTCATCTGTAAAGAAAAAGGAAGTAAAGTAATACTGACAGCAGAGGTTCATGAGGTTGGAAGGAGAGAAGACAGCATTGCCTGGCACTCATTGAACTGTCATCTGTAAAGAAGAAGGAAGTAAAGTAATACTGACAGCAGAGGTTCATGAGGTTGGAAGGAGAGAAGACAGCATTGCCTGGCACTCGTTGAACTGTCATCTGTAAAGAAGAAGGAAGTAAAGTAATACTGACAGCAGAGGTTCATGAGGTTGGAAGGAGAGAAGACAGCATTGCCTGGCACTCGTTGAACTGTCATCTGTAAAGAAGAAGGAAGTAAAGTAATACTGACAGCAGAGGTTCATGAGGTTGGAAGGAGAGAAGACAGCATTGCCTGGCACTCGTTGAACTGTCATCTGTAAAGAAGAAGGAAGTAAAGTAATTCTGACAGTATGATATATAACAAGATTATCTTATATATATACATATAAGGTAATCTAGTTATGTTCAACATATGAATAAGCACATCTAGCCGCCAAAAAGGAAATAACTGCACTATCAAAAGGACACCTCCCTTCACCCTATAACCCACCTCTGCGAGACAATGGCGTATGTCTGCCAGCCATTCTTCCATCAACTTCTTGCTTTCCTCCTGCAGCCGTAACCATGGCGATGGACAGACAACAAAACATGATTATGAGTTAGGCATCTAAAACATTTTCTAAGTATCTAACATTGTTCAGTGAAATGGCATCTGATGGTATCAAGAAATTTAATTGTAGTGTTTGAGAAAATAAAAGCGTTATGTCTCTTTCCAGGGGTTGTAGATTTCAAAGTTGTACATGGAAAACATTTAAGTGGAAAACACTAACATATTCACATATATACGCTAGCTCAATGAAAGTGTGTTTTGACTGACCCCGTCGTATTCAAGGAGTAGATCGATGAGATGCAGACCAACGAGGGCACACTTGCTGCTGTTCTCGTTGGTCAGCTCTAAGACGGAGAAGAGCCGAGAGTTCGGTTGGAAGAAGTGGATGAGTCGACGCACAAACCTGGATGCAATGACCTATCGTGTCACCCTTTAATAACAGCACTGCGTGGATACCATACCTGACTTAGCTTAATAATCTCTACCTCTTTGTAAATGAATGTACCCAACAAATTCGTGTACGCCATGTATACCTGTAAAAAATGTGTGTATTTGATCTATCGAAGCACATTGCTTGCATGACGTCCATCTATTAGGTAGCATGCACTCAGTTGACACAAGTGAGTGATGACACTATCATGTGATACACTGCATGTTACTGGTGAAATATAAAGGACATGAAACTGACCTCTGACTGGCTTGGTCCTCAAACATCTTCATTGTGTTGTAAGGCCACTGTCAAAAAACACAATAATAACACAAATTTTAAATAAGAAATCCCTCAAAACTACAAAGCCATAGAGGTGTTTACTGTAAAAACAACGTGGCATAATATAAACTGTATTCTATTATCCTGACCATGCAGATGTGTTTTAAAGAACATTTCAATTCAATTTATTGTAACTACCGGGGGGTGGGTATGCAATAAATACAAGTCAAAATCATATATGATAATGCAAAGAGAATAGTTTATATTATATTCCCGTTTAAAAAAATATTCTTTGATTTTATCCAAATGTGCATCTCAAAAATGCACAAACACCATGCATGTAGCAAACCACAAGCTACAATTATCGCCACTTAATCGCCACTTTTCATCACAACACAGACCATCAAGAACTCCACAGCTGCTAATGGCACACCAGTATGGAACAATCTAAGCCCAGAAATAAGAAACTGTGATTCTACAAGTGTTTTAAAGCATCATATTTGCACAACGTTTTCAATTAAACAAGTGACATAAACGCAATAAACATTTTAACAGTGCTTTTTAGCTTGTTTATCGATGGCTTTCAATGCTGTGCAGTTCTAATTTTAAAGAGTAACTTCTTTGATATTATTTTAATATATTTTAATGCAAATACATTAATGTAATTTTTTTACCAGATTTATATAATTTTATCTGTATATTTATGTTTTAAACTCACGACTCTGAAAAATACAATGTATATCTTATAAGGTTATCGTGAATAACGAATGTTTATTATTATATCATAACGTTGCCATGACAACACACCTTGAGAATGGCAGCAATGAGTTCCCAGTCCCAATGCTGGTTCTCTTTCGTCACTGTCACCTGGGAGTTGCGGATCGCATTGGTGACCGTCTCGTGTTCCCGTTCTCCCTCCACCTGCAGAAAACAAGACTTCACCCTTTATACCCCCCATCACTTTACGAAATGCACTCCAAATCCCCGGCAAATTCACCAAGATTTGAGAGCACCTAGTTTTTTGCATTTACTTTTCTTGTACTTTGTTTCTTGACACTGCAAGTTGTGCTTACCTTAAAAAGGTAATTGAATTCTGCACAAAATGGTGCTAAATATAATAGACAACTTTTAAATTAAATGTGCAAAATGCTATATGCTGTGTATGGGTAGGTTTGCATAGAATGTTGTGTACATCTACGGACTCTTTGTCAGTTGATAATGTCAAACAGTGCTTGTTCAAAAACTCCCAATATAAAGCAGATACCCTGAAGAATCCGTGTCACCAGTTACGTAAGTGTCCAGAAGATGACGCCACCACCACGTGTTGTCAAACCTAAGAGACTTTCGGATCAAGGGCAAGTGGACATCCGGATGCTTTCGGGCACTCGTGTCTTAAAGGGAGTTCCTGTTTCTTATTTTTTTATTAATTACATAATGTTCTTAATACTAGATTAAATACAGTGGAACCTGGGTATTGGGTCACCCCAGTGGTTGGGTCACCTCGCAATTAGGATCATGTTCGGTCAGTCATTTCCATAGTAAAGAACAGGACATTCGTCCTGATAATAGGGTCACCTCGCTATTCGTTAATAGGGTCAGTAACTGAGTGCAAAATGGCCAGATTACTCACGGATGAACCCCTCAATTAGGGTCAATCATGGCGGAGAAGCTATCCATCAGAATCAGGACACCGGCCAGCTGCCCCTTTGTCAGACTTATAAGCACCACCAACCAAGTCAATAGTAATTAGAAGCCACAATCTTGGTGTGTTTACACAGAGGCCAGTAGACGTCAGAAAACAATAAAAGCAAGTCTGTCAGTCATCTAAAGTACATAACACTTTGAACTGAAATTCTTAGTGGATGAGTAGGTTTAGAGAATAACACAGTCTTCAATGCTGCAAATATGGCAACGGCTATACAGACTAAGTGGTCTAAGCCACAGACCAGTAAACGGTAAACTTCAAAACTATAAAAGATGCAGCGCATAAGATCCTCAATCATTTAAGTAACACTTTGAAATCAAATTCTAATCACGAGTAGATTTCCCAGATAAACAGGACAGCCCGGTCAGTCTTGATGCTAACATTAATTAGTTTAACTTGTTTATCTAACAAAGCTGTGTTTAACTGGAGAGGTAGGTTCAGGTGGCGAAACATAGTCAGGACAAACAAAAGCCGTTTAATTGGCAATGGCATTGTTTCTGTAGTCAGAAGCCAAATTAACCAATAAATGAAGACTGTAAATCCCATTATATCATGTTCTCTCTATACGTGTACACTGTACTTAACATTATATCATGTTCTCTCTATACGTGTACACTGTACTTAACATTATATCATGTTCTCTCTATACGTGTACACTGTACTTAACAATATATCATGTTCTCTCTATACGTGTACACTGTACTTAACATTATATCATGTTCTCTCTATACGTGTACACTGTACTTAACATTTTATGAAAAGCAAGTACACCCTGTAACTGTATCCAGAAATAAACCAGACACTTCACCTAATACAGAGGTTCTACTGTATGCTGAAAGTATACTGCCCACCAAATAATGTTTAGTAAGTCTGAAAGTGTTTGCAATTTGAATTTTTCTCTGTCAAATGTAAACAAAGCATTCAGATTATACACAACTCCACTGGCAATAAAACGGACAGTTCAACTACAAAGCCTTTTGATGTTCAGTGTCAGTTAAACCTTTCCCACATTCAAAACATCTTTAGTAGGTGATCACATAATCTAAGTAATTGTACTGGCAGATTACCGCTGGTGGCAACTACTGAGTGTGATGCTATGGACTCGGCACAGCAAAAACAGTATTGAGCTGCATGGGTCTATACCAAAAATAGATGTCCGAGTCATGTTCCATCAATTTTATGATTTTGGCAGAAATGCATACTTTAAAATGTTATCCTTCAAAAGTCCAGTTTACTTTCCTCAACACAACCCAAAAACTGATAAAATACATGCATATACAGACCTGCAGATTTAAAATAACAGAGAATATGAATAAAAAAATGACCTCTATTCTCAAAACATTGTTTTTTTCTTGTTTCAATTTCAACAATAAATAAAAAAGTACTGTTCAGATATTTCAACAGACTAAATTTCACCATTTTGTGACTTAATAATAATTTTGCTGTGGCGGGTCACATTTACAAGACTGGAATCATCAGCTTGTATTAACAGAAGACAAATGAGATAAAGCCGACACCATCTGGAAGTACAAAATTGTATTAGTACAAAGCTTCAGAAGAAGTATTAGTACAAAGAAGTACCACACTGCTTGCGAACAGATTCATCAGACTGGTAGTTTCATATAATTTCTCTTTTTTCATACTTACAAATTTGACTGTGAAATACAAAAAAAGAGAAATTATTTCAGTACCATATTGTACTAGTGCAAAGAAGTGCCACACTGTATTCATGTACCACATTGTACTAGTGCACCGCCATGAAGCGAGACTGTATTCATGTACCACATTGTACTAGTGCACCGCCATGAAGCGAGACTGTATTCATGTACCACATTGTACTAGTGCACCGCCATGAAGCCACACTGTATTCATGTACCACATTGTACTAGTGCACCGCCATGAAGCGAGACTGTATTCATGTACCACATTGTACTAGTGCACCGCCATGAAGCGAGACTATTCATGTACCACATTGTACTAGTGCACCGCCATGAAGCCACACTGTATTCATGTACCACATTGTACTAGTGCACCGCCATGAAGCGAGACTGTATTCATGTACCACATTGTACTAGTGCACCGCCATGAAGCCACACTGTATTCATGTACCACATTGTACTAGTGCACCGCCATGAAGCGAGACTGTATTCATGTACCACATTGTACTAGTGCACCGCCATGAAGCCACACTGTATTCATGTACCACATTGTACTAGTGCACCGCCATGAAGCCACACTGTATTCATGTACCACATTGTACTAGTGCACCGCCATGAAGCCACACTGTATTCATGTACCACATTGTACTAGTGCACCGCCATGAAGCGAGACTGTATTCATGTACCACATTGTACTAGTGCACCGCCATGAAGCCACACTGTATTCATGTACCACATTGTACTAGTGCACCGCCATGAAGCCACACTGTATTCATGTACCACATTGTACTAGTGCACCGCCATGAAGCCACACTGTATTCATGTACCACATTGTACTAGTGCACCGCCATGAAGCCACACTGTATTCATGTACCACATTGTACTAGTGCACCGCCATGAAGCCACACTGTATTCATGTACCACATTGTACTAGTGCACCGCCATGAAGCCACACTGTATTCATGTACCACATTGTACTAGTGCACCGCCATGAAGCGAGACTGTATTCATGTACCACATTGTACTAGTGCACCGCCATGAAGCCACACTGTATTCATGTACCACATTGTACTAGTGCACCGCCATGAAGCCACACTGTATTCATGTACCACATTGTACTAGTGCACCGCCATGAAGCCACACTGTATTCATGTACCACATTGTACTAGTGCACCGCCATGAAGCCACACTGTATTCATGTACCACTTTGTACTAGTGCACCGCCATGAAGCGAGACTGTATTCATGTACCACATTGTACTAGTGCACCGCCATGAAGCCACACTGTATTCATGTACCACATTGTACTAGTGCACCGCCATGAAGCCACACTGTATTCATGTACCACATTGTACTAGTGCACCGCCATGAAGCCACACTGTATTCATGTACCACATTGTACTAGTGCACCGCCATGAAGCCACACTGTATTCATGTACCACATTGTACTAGTGCACCGCCATGAAGCCACACTGTATTCATGTACCACATTATACTAGTGCACCGCCATGAAGCCACACTGTATTCATGTACCACATTGTACTAGTGCACCGCCATGAAGCGAGACTGTATTCATGTACCACATTGTACTAGTGCACCGCCATGAAACCACACTGTATTCATGTACCACACTGTACTAGTGCACCGCCATGAAGCGAGACTGTATTCATGTACCACATTGTACTAGTGCACCGCCATGAAGCCACACTGTATTCATGTACCACATTGTACTAGTGCACCGTCATGAAGCCACACTGTATTCATGTACCACATTGTACTAGTGCACCGCCATGAAGCCACACTGTATTCATGTACCACATTGTACTAGTGCACCGTCATGAAGCCACACTGTATTCATGTACCACATTGTACTAGTGCACCGTCATGAAGCCACACTGTATTCATGTACCACATTGTACTAGTGCACCGCCATGAAGCCACACTGTATTAATGTACCACATTGTACTAGTGCACCGTCATGAAGCCACACTGTATTCATGTACCACATTGTACTAGTGCACCGCCATGAAGCCACACTGTATTCATGTACCACATTGTACTAGTGCACCGTCATGAAGCCAGACTGTACGAGAAGACACCACAAGAAGAAGTCACCATCAAGAAGTAGTTATATCTCTAGTCTGCCGCAGTGAGTATTATTCATGATGACCAGCGCAACATGAATCCAACAATACATATTTTTAGTGGATACCTGACAAGAGAAAGATGCCTAGACTAATACAACAGAAAACATAGACACCAATATCTTCAACCTTGGCGACCAACAACCATGATTTTAGTGGTAGTAGACGTTACCTCACAAGGAACTTTATTTCCGAATTTCATTCTTGTCAGGTAGTGTCTACTACTACTGATGAAAGAAACCATTAAACCGGAATTTTCATACATCCAAGGAACATGTTAATGAGCTAATCATGATTTTAAGGCTTTTAAGAGCCCACACTCCTCATGAAATGTCATATTTCTATCTGTCTTATCTTAAAAACTACTCCTATCTTTATCTACCTTTCAGTGTTATATCTATATGAAAAGAAAGGCATGTGACATAATTTTCAATTTCAATTTTTTTAACCATGGTAACCAAACATTCTCAGACAAATGTGATGGGGTGGTTTTGTGGAATGTCCCACGGAAATTAAATTTTCAATTTTTTAAAATATATTCTAAGATGTAATATGTTAAGTTGTGCAATTACAAAAATTGGCTGAATTAGAAATAATACTTTTGATAAAAAAATTACTTATGGTATTTGTTGATAAATAAAAAATACAAATAATAATAAACAGTGTTGTAATTTGCATTTAACAAAACTACATCATTGTACAACTTAATGTATTACTTGTTATAATAAACTTAAAAAATGAAATATATTAATTCAATTTTCAGTGGGACTTTCCACAAAACCACCTGATCATATTTTCCTAGGACTATCTGGTTATCATGGTTACCATCACACAAAATGCTTATTATGTCACGAGACCTCCTTTTCATATAGATGTAATATGCTGGAAACTTGCTATCAACATCTGACAGTTTTTAAGTTAATTAAAATTGGACATTTCATGAGGAACCTGTGTCCTTAACGTACAATCATCTAGACTAAGACATGAAATCATGAGTAGAAGTCATCCAGTGCCCACACCAGTTAGTAAGTCAAGCGTTAGTCGTGGTGTGGTTTACATACAGACGGGGTGCCGATCGAGCCGTAAGACATGGCTCCGCCCCAGTTGAGGGGTATACAACTGAAGGAGGATGTACTTCCGGTCTGACTGGTCGACAGCCAGCTATGCTGCAACACAAGTTATCAATGTGTACCAACGGGCTTCAGGAAACTGTGGCCACCGCGGTTAAAACCTAACTGACAAACAGCACTTTGGCAACAACACATTGTTGAGGGGTGTGACACGAAGTGAGAGTTGGACCCAAAAAATGGCAGGTTAGTGTAAAAAAATGGTTGGATAGATGGGGTTGGCCTGCAACACAGCTGGAAGGTTGGATGTTGGCCTTAAATCAGGTGGGAGATTAGCCTTAGCGAAAAACTAGGTCAGCTTAAAAATGGTGGGAGATTGGCCCCCAAAAAGACTGAGATTGGATGTTGGCCCCAAAACAGATGGGAGATGGAAAATAGACCCTCAAAACAGGTGGGAGGTTGGATGTTGGCCCCAAAACAGGTGGGATGGGAGGTTAGCCCCCAATATAGGTGGGAGGCTGAGACTCCTGCCACATTGTTGTGTGAATCCGAACTGAAATCAAGAAAATACTCGGTTTGGATAACTTTTGTTTTTTAATACACTACTTCTTGGGTTGTCGTTCTAGAAGCGAGAACCCATTTCATCCCTGTGAAATAGTGTGTAGACATTTTAAGCAATATGTTTGCTTCTACAAGTTGATGACAATGGAATCTAAATCGGTGAAAGTTGGTAGATATGGAGGGACGATAACAAGACACAAACAAACATGATCTTCACATCAACAGACACCTAGAACCAAACAAACCCACAAAACATGTAACAATTTATTAATGTTGTACAATCAAATTAAATGCAGCATGCGTGAACTGAAAAATGCGACAGTGTGAAGTTGATGTCATACGAATGCCAATGCACACTATAATATATATAAATACACATATAAGAAATAACCGAAATTGACACGCTTAGTCAACAGAGTCATAAGACAAAACGACCCTCGTACAATGACACATATTCTGCTTCTACTACGTACATATGTACATTGTGTAATCCCAAGTTACTATGAAATGTTAGGGTTGTTCCTACCACCAAGTGCCTATGTTAGGGGAAGTAAAAGATCCCATGCAGGGAAATGAAGTTTTTTAAAGTGAAATAACTATGTAAGTTAGGCAGGGGAGGAGCAGTGGACAGGTGGAATAGACCCTGGTGGAAAAGTAGGCATTATATTTACCAATGTAGAAAAGGAAAATGTGAAATATAAATGATCAGTCATGTTACTGGGACATCAGATCTGTTGGGACTGAAATAAAAACTAATGATACAAAACAAATATAATTGCTGTGAAACAAAAACATGACTATAATGACACAGAACAAACACAACTACAATTACACGAAACAAACTTGACTACAGCACAAAATACGACCAGAACAACACAAAATAAACACAAACATGATGACACAAAACAAACATGTCTACAAAGACACGATACAAACATAATGACAACAACATGAAACAAACACGTTCATAGCTACACAAAACAAACACGGCTACAATTACACAAAACAAACACGACTACAACACAAAACAAACACGACTACAACACAAAACAAACACGTCCATAACTACACAAAACAAACACGACTACAATTACACAAAACAAACACAACTACAATGACCTGACCTACAGGACACCCACGCACCTCTCGGAAGCACTGTCGTAGTTTATCCTTGCCCAGTCTTAGAGGCTGGTCCTTGTTGTGCTTTGCCTTGGCCGCTGCTGAGAACTGCATGAGCTGGTCCAGGAAGAGACTACTGGGAACTGGACCCCGCTTCTTCTGGGCATGCAGGCGATTCAGTCGCACTATTGCCTTCGTCGCTTTACTGCAATCACACAGTTAACCCATTAGTCCTTGAGATGCCAGACGCCCATTTCATCGTGCGGCCGCAAATTTTTTTAAACTTTGATAACGTGTGGACGTGGTGTCATTGTGTGGATACCTACGTGACTTGTGTCACTGGATTCTTCAATATAATGCTGTGCACTAGGTGCATTTTTGATATGGCTTTGTATGGGACGTTTTTGAATGAGCGCTGTTTCAAAATATCAACTGACAAGAGTCTAGATTTTTACTGCATTCTATGCAAACACACCCAGACACAGGGTATCGCGTTTCACACGTTCAGTTTAAATGTTGATTATTATATTTATTACTGTCTTGTCTGGAACTCAATTATCTTTAAGATAGGCACAACAGTACAAACTGGTTAAATGCAAAAACTATATGCACCCGTATCTTGGTGATTCTGTGTGCGATCTGCAAGCAGCATGTTAACACAGTTAATCACAGCGTGTTAACAGTTAATCACAGCATGTTAACACAGTTAATCGCTGCATGTTAACACAGTTAATCGACATTGCAGAACAAAATTAGGAAAAGCCTTACACAGTTTGTCTTCAGTATCACTTGGGGAGGTATTTCAATTATTGAAAGATAACTAGTTTCTTTGATAGGCAAGTCATGTTTACTCATTAGACTAGACCGATGCTGTTTTGTCCAATATTCGAACATTTTCTTAACCTTGATTCAAGACTGTGGATAAGAGACAAACTTATTATAAAGTGTAAACGAAACAACAATTATAATTACATAAAAAACCAGTGAAGGCTTTAAAATAAATCCAGAAATGTGTACATACTACCGCTCCATGGCTGTGACTTCGACCGACGTTGCCATGGAAATGAGTTCCGGCAAAGTGTGAATGTGTTCGCTGCATTCGTTCGGCATGATTGCGTTCGCCTATCAATGGCACATGAACAAATTAAACAGTAACATGTATATAACAATTGTGCGAGTCCTGCCCTGACACTGATGAAGAAACTGCTATGGTCCCGAAAATTCCAACAAGCCAGACTCAGGATTCTTACGGCGGGGACATACCGGCACTTTTCGATTACACAGACCAATACCAACTGTGCTGTACTGGAAATTGATGTGATGTCATAATCACGTAAACTAGAAAACTTTCAATTACAACAGACCAACGTCGACTAGCCCCGACTACAATCGACGTAGAGGAGTGTTCAAGTTTATGTAATTATGACATCACGCCGGATTCCATTACAGCACAGTTGGTGTCAGCCGGTGTAGTGGATACGTTGCAGTCAGAGGGAATCTGGTGTGGTCTGGCCTGGTCGGATGTACTCTAAACTGCCAGTGTATCTTGGCCTTTAGAAGTATCTGTACCATATTCTTAAAAATTTTTGTATAACCAAAGCACACAATTCATTAAACCATAAGAGTAAGCTTACTGACAGATACTACACTTGTTTTAACTGCTCCGCATGAAGACGACACTTGCCAGTAAAATATGTTTCAAACAGGATTAACAAGGAAAACACTTTGACTGTGATGTGTGGAGATCACTTTAGAGTGATAATCACTGCACTGACCATGTGCTGAAGTTCTCCCAGTAAGTAGGTTGCCCGCACGGACACGTAGTCATCACTGGTACTGATAACCTCCACCAGGGCCTGAAAGGAATATGAACAACTCCATGTGAAAATGGACACAGGCCATTATACAAAACTGAAAAACTAGTTTTCTCATACCAAGTATGAAACTGGGAAGTGTCACAAACACTCAAACTTGGGGAAGATATGTTGACAATATATTATGCATTGGTTTTGTTATTTCCACACAGTCAAAAATCATTAATTTAATAAACTGATGTATTTCCATTAGAACAGGTTGAACAAACACATTTCCCATATGTAAACAAACTACAGGTATGCGTAAAACACAATATTATGGCAAAAATATTATTTACAAACATGTTACTGCATTCAAAAATTAGACAAGCTTTTAAAAAGATGTACCACACTTACAGGGAGACGCTGCGGCGTATAATTCAAAATTCTGTTCATGGTTGATCCATTATTCTAGTCAGTAAATGATGTCTACAATCGGCAGACAAAGTCTTACCTCGAGTAGACCTGCATTGATGAAGGCTGAGAGGAGGAGGGCGGCATGATTGTCTACAAGGTTGCACCTGTAACCATGGAGATATTCATATTTAGACAACTTCAACAGCCAAAGCTAGCATGGTATATACTGTACAATTACATGGGATGTTAATTGTATTAATGGGCACCTCTAAGTTCACAGAAAATTTGTTTTATTTATATTTATTTTTAAAATGTATTCTAATAACTAATATGTTAAGTTGTGCAGTGACAGTGTGTCAGATTTAAGAGTAATACTCGTGATAAAAAATGACATTACATTAATGAAACAAATTATCAAACATTTTTTTATTTATTCTGCCAAACTACTTCATCGCACAACTAATATTTAACTTGTTAGAATAAAAAAAATGGAAATACATTAACTCAATTTTCCTTGTGGCATTTCACAAAGCCACCCATCAGCTTTTTTCTAAGATTACGTAGTTACCATGATTATCATCACGGGAATTTATTATTATGTCATCTTTTCATATAGATTATAGACACAGGAAACGTAAACAAGATATGATGTAGTTTTTAAAATATGACGGTTTGTTAAAATTTGAAATTTTATGAGTAGCCTGTGTCACCAAGTCTATGAAAGCGTTGAGTTACCTCGTCTTAGCGAGGTGCCGAAGTATGAACTTTCCCTCCTCCGCCACAAACCCCTCCATCAGTCTCCACTCATCCCGCATCCTCGCCGTGTCTGGGAAATGAAAGCCTCGTTAATGACACTACAACGGAACCTCAGTATTAAGGTCACCCTCGGGTCTGGGCAAAAGTGACCTGAATAGGGAGGCGACCGTATTAGCGGGACTAATTTCATATACTGTATTGTTATGTTACAGAAATCATTTGGGACTGTTCCCGGGTGACTTTAATTGAGAGGTGGCTGCATTAGCAAGGTGACCATAAACAGAGGTTTGACTACTTTAAACATGCTTTAATGTTTAGTGTGCATATACGTCACGTACGAGTATTGTATTATCACAACATATTTGTATAATTTGTAATTGACAACTAATAATGTTAGTTATTTATAAATTACAATTTTTCTGACTACTGATTATCTAAGTTTTATATTAGTTCTGATGTGAATGCATTGGTTTCCTGTACTTTTTGTGTATGCTGTATTAAATGTGAACTATCTGTACTGAGGTGTGTGAACTACTTGTACTGAGGTGTGTGAACTACTTGTACTGAGATGTGTGAACTACCTGTACTGAGATGTGTGAACTACCTGTACTGAGATGTGTGAACTACTTGTACTGAGATGTGTGAACTACTTGTACTGAGATGTGTGAACTACTTGTACTGAGATGTGTGAACTACCTGTACTGAGATGTGTGAACTACCTGTACTGAGATGTGTGAACTACCTGTACTGAGATGTGTGAACTACCTGTACTGAGATGTGTGAACTACCTGTACTGAGATGTGTGAACTACCTGTACTGAGATGTGTGAACTACCTGTACTGAGATGTGTGAACTACCTGTACTGAGATGTGTGAACTACCTGTACTGAGATGTGTGAACTACCTGTACTGAGATGTGTGAACTACCTGTACTGAGATGTGTGACCCACCTGTACTGAGGTGTGTGACCTACCTGTACTGAGGTGTGTGACCCACCTGTACTGAGGTGTGTGACCCACCTGTACTGAGGTGTGTGACCTACCTGTACTGAGGTGTGTGACCCACCTGTACTGAGGAGAGCCGGTGAGAAGTTTACTGACCAGCAGGGGACAGTCAGGCGAAACACATCATAGAGCAAGTTCATGATTTCTTTCTGCAAAAACAAAATCACCACTATTAAAAGGGTGGTTATCTGCTTCCTGTTTTTACATTTATTAATTAACATAATGTTCATAAGAGAATAAATGTGTTTAAAATATAATGCCCGCCTAATGGTGTTTAAGGGTAGGCACTACCCGAAAACGACCATATAACAAATATGCCATATGGCTAATGATTCTTGACAATTGCATTATCACACATACAGTTGTTAGCTCAGAATAATTTTCAAGTATGCATTCCCTCTGTCACACTAGAAATGTTCATTGCCATGGTAATGTATTCCAGATATCATACACTATTTATTTAACTAATTAGTACTCAAATTTTTTTAAAGATATGTTCAGTATTAACAGAGATATGGCCTAAGGTAATTTTCGGGTAGTGGTTACCATTAGTAAGCCCGAAACAGTACAATTTGAATTTTTAGCTTGTGAAGGGTAAACAAAATTTTCAGAACAACTGTACTGGCAATATAACAGATGGAAGTTGGTTTAACCACAAAGCTCTTTGATATTTAGTGCAGTCACAATTTTTCCACATTGAAGACAATCAATTCAGCTAACTGTCAGCTAATAATTACCATCTTTGCCAACTCTGGGTAACAGAACAGAAAACCAACCTACATAACCAACCTATAATTTCTACCCTCATTGTTAAGCTAGCCATTTCTTTATCCAAACAACAGTCACAATTACAAACAACAGCCAATGGTAATGCCTGTGTAGAAATGTCATAGTATATTTCATATTGTGAATTCATCAGCCAGGGCATACTTACTAATGAACAACAGCTAAACATTGCAATAAGCAATCTAATTACTTTTTATTCCAAACATTGAAAACTAAAAAAAAAAACTTACAAACACTTAGTTCTAACAGTATCCTCACATGCCAGGTGTAAGTTGACTGCCATAAACCTGGCAGATATCCTATGCAATGTGTGGAAGTTAGCTGAATCAGTTGTACTTCCTCCTACGCAATGTGTGGAAGTTAGCTGAATCAGTTGTAATTCCTCCTATGCAATGTGTGGAAGTTAGCTGAATCAGTTGCACTTCCTCCTTTGCAATGTGTGGAAGTTAGCTGAATCAGTTGCACTTCCTTCTACGCAATGTGTGGAAGTTAGCTGAATCAGTTGCACTTCCTTCTTTGCAATGTGTGGAAGTTAGCTGAATCAGTTGCACTTCCTTCTACGCAATGTCTAGAAGTTAGCTGAATCAGTTGCACTTCCTTCTACGCAATGTGTGGAAGTTAGCTGAATCAGTTGCATTTCCTCCTATGCAATGTATGGAAGTTAGCTGAATCAGTTGCACTTCCTCCTACGCAATGTGTGGAAGTTAGCTGAATCAGTTGTAATTCCTCCTATGCAATGTGTGGAAGTTAGCTGAATCAGTTGCACTTCCTCCTTTGCAATGTGTGGAAGTTAGCTGAATCAGTTACACTTCCTTCTTTGCAATGTGTGGAAGTTAGCTGAATCAGTTGCACTTCCTTCTACGCAATGTCTAGAAGTTAGCTGAATCAGTTGCACTTCCTTCTACGCAATGTGTGGAAGTTAGCTGAATCAGTTGCATTTCCTCCTATGCAATGTATGGAAGTTAGCTGAATCAGTTGCACTTCCTCCTATGCAATGTGTGGAAGTTAGCTGAATCAGTTGCACTTCCTCCTATGCAATGTATGGAAATTAGCTTAATCAGTTTTACTCCATCCTACGCAATGTATGGAAGTTAGCTGAATAAGTTGCACTTCCACCTAGGCAATATGTGGACGTTAGCTGAATCAGTTGCACTTCCTCCTACGCAATGTGTGGAAGTTAGCTGAATCAGTTGCACTTCCTCATATGCAATGTATGGAAGTTAGCTGAATCAGTTGCACTTCCTCCTACGCAATATGTGGAAGTTAGCTGAATCAGTTGAACTTCCTCCTATGCAATGTGTGGAAGTTAGTTGAATCAGTTGCACTTCCTCCTACGCAACATGTGGAAGTTAGCTGAATCAGTTGCACTTCCTCCTACGCAATGTGTGGAAGTTAGCTGAATCAGTTGCACTTCCTCCTATGCAATGTGTGGAAGTTAGCTGAATCAGTTGCACTTCCTCCTACGCAATGTATGGAAGTTAGCTGAATCAGTTGCACTTCCTCCTACGCAATGTGTGGAAGTTAGCTGAATCAGTTGCACTTCCTCCTACGCAATGTGTGGAAGTTAGCTGAATCAGTTGCACTTCCTCCTATGCAATGTGTGGAAGTTAGCTGAATCAGTTGTACTTCCTCCTACGCAATGTATGGAAGTTAGCTGAATCAGTTGCACTTCCTCCTACGCAATGTATAGAAGTTAGCTGAATCAGTTGTACTTCCTCCTACGCAATGTATGGAAGTTAGCTGAATCAGTTGTACTTCCTCCTACGCAATGTGTGGAAGTTAGCTGAATCAGTTGCACTTCCTCCTACGCAATGTGTGGAAGTTAGCTGAATCAGTTGTACTTCCTCCTACGCAATGTGTGGAAGTTAGATGAATCAGTTGCACTTCCTCCTATGCAATGTGTGGAAGTTAGCTGAATCAGTTGCACTTCCTCCTACGCAATGTATGGAAGTTAGCTGAATCAGTTGCACTTCCTCCTACGCAATGTGTGGAAGTTAGCTGAATCAGTTGCACTTCCTCCTACGCAATGTGTGGAAGGTAGCTGAATCAGTTGCACTTCCTCCTACGCAATGTGTGGAAGTTAGCTGAATCAGTTGTACTTCCTCCTACGCAATGTATGGAAGTTAGCTGAATCAGTTGTACTTCCTCCTACGCAATGTATGGAAGTTAGCTGAATCAGTTGCACTTCCTCCTACGCAATGTATGGAAGTTAGCTGAATCAGTTGTACTTCCTCCTACGCAATGTATGGAAGTTTGCTGAATCAGTTGCACTTCCTCCTACGCAATGTATAGAAGTTAGCTGAATCAGTTGTACTTCCTCCTACGCAATGTATGGAAGTTAGCTGAATCAGTTGTACTTCCTCCTACGCAATGTGTGGAAGTTAGCTGAATCAGTTGCACTTCCTCCTACGCAATGTGTGGAAGTTAGCTGAATCAGTTGTACTTCCTCATACGCAATGTGTGGAAGTTAGCTGAATCAGTTGTACTTCCTCCTACGCAATGTGTGGAAGTTAGATGAATCAGTTGCACTTCCTCCTATGCAATGTGTGGAAGTTAGCTGAATCAGTTGCACTTCCTCCTACGCAATGTATGGAAGTTAGCTGAATCAGTTGCACTTCCTCCTATGCAATGTGTGGAAGTTAGCTGAATCAGTTGCACTTCCTCCTATGCAATGTATGGAAATTAGCTTAATCAGTTTTACTCCATCCTACGCAATGTATGGAAGTTAGCTGAATAAGTTGCACTTCCACCTAGGCAATATGTGGACGTTAGCTGAATCAGTTGCACTTCCTCCTACGCAATGTGTGGAAGTTAGCTGAATCAGTTGCACTTCCTCATATGCAATGTATGGAAGTTAGCTGAATCAGTTGCACTTCCTCCTACGCAATATGTGGAAGTTAGCTGAATCAGTTGAACTTCCTCCTATGCAATGTGTGGAAGTTAGCTGAATCAGTTGCACTTCCTCCTACGCAACATGTGGAAGTTAGCTGAATCAGTTGCACTTCCTCCTACGCAATGTGTGGAAGTTAGCTGAATCAGTTGCACTTCCTCCTATGCAATGTGTGGAAGTTAGCTGAATCAGTTGCACTTCCTCCTACGCAATGTATGGAAGTTAGCTGAATCAGTTGCACTTCCTCCTACGCAATGTGTGGAAGTTAGCTGAATCAGTTGCACTTCCTCCTACGCAATGTGTGGAAGTTAGCTGAATCAGTTGCACTTCCTCCTACGCAATGTGTGGAAGTTAGCTGAATCAGTTGTACTTCCTCATACGCAATGTGTGGAAGTTAGCTGAATCAGTTGTACTTCCTCCTACGCAATGTGTGGAAGTTAGATGAATCAGTTGCACTTCCTCCTATGCAATGTGTGGAAGTTAGCTGAATCAGTTGCACTTCCTCCTACGCAATGTATGGAAGTTAGCTGAATCAGTTGCACTTCCTCCTACGCAATGTGTGGAAGTTAGCTGAATCAGTTGTACTTCCTCCTACGCAATGTGTGGAAGTTAGATGAATCAGTTGCACTTCCTCCTATGCAATGTGTGGAAGTTAGCTGAATCAGTTGCACTTCCTCCTACGCAATGTATGGAAGTTAGCTGAATCAGTTGCACTTCCTCCTATGCAATGTGTGGAAGTTAGCTGAATCAGTTGCACTTCCTCCTATGCAATGTATGGAAATTAGCTTAATCAGTTTTACTCCATCCTACGCAATGTATGGAAGTTAGCTGAATAAGTTGCACTTCCACCTAGGCAATATGTGGACGTTAGCTGAATCAGTTGCACTTCCTCCTACGCAATGTGTGGAAGTTAGCTGAATCAGTTGCACTTCCTCATATGCAATGTATGGAAGTTAGCTGAATCAGTTGCACTTCCTCCTACGCAATATGTGGAAGTTAGCTGAATCAGTTGAACTTCCTCCTATGCAATGTGTGGAAGTTAGCTGAATCAGTTGCACTTCCTCCTACGCAACATGTGGAAGTTAGCTGAATCAGTTGCACTTCCTCCTACGCAATGTGTGGAAGTTAGCTGAATCAGTTGCACTTCCTCCTATGCAATGTGTGGAAGTTAGCTGAATCAGTTGCACTTCCTCCTACGCAATGTATGGAAGTTAGCTGAATCAGTTGCACTTCCTCCTACGCAATGTGTGGAAGTTAGCTGAATCAGTTGCACTTCCTCCTACGCAATGTGTGGAAGTTAGCTGAATCAGTTGCACTTCCTCCTACGCAATGTGTGGAAGTTAGCTGAATCAGTTGTACTTCCTCATACGCAATGTGTGGAAGTTAGCTGAATCAGTTGTACTTCCTCCTACGCAATGTGTGGAAGTTAGATGAATCAGTTGCACTTCCTCCTATGCAATGTGTGGAAGTTAGCTGAATCAGTTGCACTTCCTCCTACGCAATGTATGGAAGTTAGCTGAATCAGTTGCACTTCCTCCTACGCAATGTGTGGAAGTTAGCTGAATCAGTTGCACTTCCTCCTACGCAATGTGTGGAAGTTAGCTGAATCAGTTGCACTTCCTCCTACGCAATGTGTGGAAGTTGGCTGAATCAGTTGAACTCTGTTCTACTTCTAGTAATTGACTCCACCCATCACGACTGTAAACCGTGAGAACCTGCAAGCAACTGTGCCCCATATCAAAGGGCAACACCAGAAATCTCAATATCAACACTACCCTGACCATTCAAATGAGCCAGCTGCAGTGAATTTTCTAATAATTAACTTCCAGAACAACACATGTAACATCAACCACAATTGGTCAAAAACTAAAATCGCTGATTCTAGACTGGGAATATGATGATTGGATAGAACAGTATCAACTAAACTGCAGCATTTCGGCAATGCCCGGGGGTACCGAGACTGGTGTAATCAGCAGCGCCCCCTGGCACGGAGGATGTGAAAGTGAAAGAAGGGTACCTACCCTGGTCTCCATGTTCCTCAGGTAGAGCACTCCAAGGAGAGATTGTAGGCCAGATCCACCGGGTTTACACAACGACACAAGGCCTGAAACATGCGCATATTCCACAGACCACCAACAAACACAACACTTGAAAATGTCTTAGCTTCATTAATGAAACATTAGACGATTTCATCATTAACAAACTGGAGTTACACAATAATTTTAACCATGTTCTCCAGTTTTCACAAAGCATAATAATGAATAAGCGCCAATCAAAGGTACTTTTCCATTTCGTAAAGTCCAGAATACCATCGATATATTTACAATAGTCTTAAGAACATTATACAAAAATAAAGAAACGGGGACCAGACAAACTCTCAATTCATTGCATTCACACAATCGCAAATATTTGGTTCCATCCATTTATTGACTGCCTCACCTGGCCAGGACCTCATGATGGTGGCTATGGCACTTTGACTTGCCGTGAATCGGTTCTCTTTCTCATCACTACAAAAACAACATGAAAGCCACGTGAAACATAGTTTGTCTATGATACAACTAATGTTAAAATGGACCACTGTCTACAAATAAGTTAAAACCGAAAATTATTTATAACTAATTATTGCAGAATACATATCCACAAACAGATTGATCAGGTTCAAATGCTGAATAATAATAAACAAAATGTATTACACAACCATCTTCTGGGTAATTGACAACTTGTTTATAAAATTATTTGGTGCAAATAATCACCAGTAGAAGGAACCACAGTGCGATTACAAGACGACGACGTTCTCCAAAACACCATCTTATAACAGACCAGAATGAAACGATACCGATTCTGTTCAAACGACTATAATTACTAAACATATGGGCCGGGGATAATAATAAATCAGCTACATTGTTAAGATAAGTTGAACTGTACTTACTAGCTAAAATGACCACCTTCCAGATGGCGCTACATATACAGCAGTACACCGATGCAGAAGACGGCTTCTCAAAGTATCTGCACTAACATTTGTTATGATGTAAATATCAGCAGTTTTTTGTAGAATATGTTTCATAAAATGTACCCAACTGATCAGCGGCCCTTGGAGCAATTGCAGAAAATATGCAAAACAGTGACACAAACCCTAAAACTGGTAAAAACCCTTAAACCGAGGTGCTACTTTTATTTTGCGGTGGTTATACATGAACCCCTTAACGCATGGCACCCGACATGCAAACCGTTTAGGAGGTAAATGATAACATACATTCACATGCAACCTTGATTGTAGTTAGATACAGACCTTGGAGAGAATTCTGATGATGGGTCAGTGCTGGGACTGTCGTGGCAGTCAGTGAAAGGAGCCAGTAGCTGCTGTAAAACGTAAGACACTTTTCACTGGTGCCACATGGAAGAAAGACAAAGGTACGTTCTTATACAGCATGGCATTCTGTCCTAAACACTGCTCAGAGTGCTTTACACTTCACCCTCTGCCAGTTCATTCGAAAAGTTCAAACAAACGTATATTGTTTCGTACAGGTTCCAACCATCACCCAGGCACACATCCTCATCCCCTAAGATTTCAGCGATCCAAAATAGCTCCAAAAGCGACAGCTAGTAGCCATCAGATTCAACTGGTGTTACAGGGTTGCAAAATTAAGCCCCCCCCACCACATTGCCCAGTTACGTCAATCTAACATCCGATACAAACCCTAAAACCGGCAGATACCCATAGCCCATTGGTATCCACAACAACAGCATCAACGTCCATTACTACCTGTTCCACTCAATGGGGGCGCCACTGTAGCAATCTATTCCCCCAAAATATGTGGTAACGACCAAACATCCACCAACCCATAATGATATATGGTTTTTGCGACTTTGTGCGACCATCCCGTCTGCCTGTCTTCAAGATGACTGACCAAGACAGGTAATTACAACCGATAAAGCAGGTGGAATTTAGAGGGGCCAGCTAGCCACTAGATTAACTAATAATTCCAAGGCTAGGGGGTCCACGTTAATGACTACCATTGGCACAACTGGTGGTGAAACAAATCAAATGGATTAGTGTTAATTAAACAAATGGCTCAAAAGACACTGATCATTATAACAAATTAACCTGTCAATATTGGATGCGACTGACGTGAATGGCTTCCACACAAGCCAAAAGGCACATTCTTTGATTAATTGAAGACTGGCCAAAAATTATTTCTGGTTAAGAGCCTGGTTAGGCATTAACAATGAATGCATGAGCCATACCTCGAGATCAACACCGGCCTTGAAGTGATGGCGAGTTTGAGGATGGTTGATGAGGTAAAGAATGGTAGCAAGGAGAGACTCCTTGATGCGGGGAAGGTGGCGGGTGTGGAGGACGTTCTTTGTGATGGCCGCGATACCTCGACACTGACACACCAGTGGCGCATTGTGCAGGGCTGCAACAGTCGGTAAAACAACTTTAAAGGTGTGTTGGGCGTTTCTAATTTTGTATATTGATTAATGTAATGTTGCCAAGACTAGAATATGTATGTTAAAGATGTACGACTCACCAAATAATAAGGACTGTAACATAGTGGTCGAAACAACTAAAGGGTATGTTGTTGTGCATTTCTCGGTTTTTAACACTGATTAATGTAATGTTCTTTAGACTAGAATAAGTACATTAAAGGTACAATGTCTGCTAAATTATAAGGACTGTCACACGGTGGTCGAAACACTT
Organism: Escarpia spicata; assembly: GCA_963995525.1. Classification (NCBI taxonomy): domain Eukaryota; kingdom Metazoa; phylum Annelida; class Polychaeta; order Sabellida; family Siboglinidae; genus Escarpia; species Escarpia spicata. The sequence continues at coordinate 27,105,797 of OZ023208.1, forward strand.
AAAACGTACATTATTGTGTTTCTCATTTTTTATATCGATTAATACACTAGAATAGGTATACCGTTCGCAAAATTGCAACTAATATACCAGGTGTAAACACTGTTTGCAATTTGAATTTTTCGTCCCCAAAGTGTAAACAAAACATTCCTATCATAATTTATAATAACCAACTCTATTTACAATATAGCAATTTATCGACCGAGCATCGTGTGCTAAACATTGCATACTTTATTCCATGCCCTTTTGTGCCCAAAATGATGTGCAAGATTTGACAACACCTGCAGAGGAAATGTCAAGAGTTATGGTACAAAACTTCCACAACACATTCAGCAAAAATGTTTTTCTTGCCAAAGGAACAGTTGGTATTCAACTTGAAGTATGTAATTGGGATTCATCATGAACATGGGTTTTGTACGTTAATTCTCCAAGAGCAAATCACGCTCCTCTGCATTAATTTAAAAGGACAGTCTATCACTGTCCATCATTTTCCAACTTTCAATGTGATGGCACTATTTCACCAATATTCGTATGAGCTCATAACCCAACTCTGCTCTTTGTCAGTAATCTGTATCTTATATATTGAAAACTGTCAACACCAAGACACGCAAGTGGGACACTTTCGCCGGCATACCACAGAAATAGTGTCCTCGGTGACATGGCGGTGGCTTTTTGCATTTTGAAAACACTCCTTAAGTTAAACCAGAGCTTCACTTTAATGAGAGATTTTCCTGAGGAGTTTTTTTGTCTTACTGAGATGGTCCCCTGATGTTTGATGACTTTCCAACTCACCGAGCTCACAGAGGATGGCGAGACAAGTGCGCACCATCTTGTCTCTGTCAGCCGTGCCGTCATTGGCTATCGACACCATGACGTGCACCAATGACGGAGGAAACGTCTCCGGACACACATGCATGATCTTGCGGATGAGTCGCAGTGCGTGGATCCGCTCGATCTCGTTGTCCATTGATATGTCTAATGCCCTGAGCAGGTTAAATACATTTTATTAGATACCTTTTACAATATTCACAGCCTTGAAAATATGATCGAAAACATGTGAACATTGACGGGACTGTTTCGCCAAGTAGACTGCAAGATAGGCACATTAATGAATGTGTTACAATACATGTTGGATTATTTAAAAATATGTGTATGCCTGTATTATTACATGAATTTTGTATAATTTAATCCTTCCAAATAGCGTTTATTCATTCTTATCTTGCTTGATGATATTTGGTTATTGACAGTTTCTCAAAACGGTAAGACGAGGGCTGTTAATTTTTAAGTTGGTGTAAACCGAAATTATTCTTGCCAATAAACTTCAGGAATGCATTAATAATGCATGACCAACCGTATCATGATCTGTATAGTGTCAACTAAAATAAGACGTAAGTGTAAATAAATGTTTTTGTAGATTTGTAACAGGATTGTCCCACATATAACACTACGTACATACACATGCACACAAGCATGCACACCAACTAAACTTATTAATACACAATCTGTTTCAATTAGAAATTCATAACAAAAATATTTCACAATGGACCATTAGTTTTTTTTTATTTTATAAATGTACCAGTATTTTCTTTACAGCCACTTGAGCATATTATCAGACATTAGTCATGCAGAAATTCTGTAAATATTTTTACAGAGTGCATACCACATAATATGGATTCTACGTGCATAACACTGCATTAGTTGTTATTGTCATTAACATAATTTGAATATTTGTATGCAAATAAGTTCTTTTAGACATATGTAATACGTAAATGTTTACCTTGTAGGGGCTTTCGTCGGTATAGCTCACCAACTTCTTTGGTACATGTGACCTATGACGTCACCGTACATGAGAAATGGACTATCCTGAAGAACATTCAGCAGTCTTAGAATATTTGGTATAGGAATACAGATTGAGCAGTCAGGCAGAAATAGTTACCTGACGATAAAGTAGTCTATGTGTAGTTTGAGAAGGGCCTCTACTGTCTCGGTGTCTTGGCAGAAGTAGCGTAGGGCCCTCAAACACGCAGTTCTCATTTCCTTCGCCTCGTGAAGTAGTCCCAGTCGTAGGCTGCAACGGGTCAACAGGTCAATAGGTCAGCACGCAATAGGGTCCACTTTTTAAAACAAGGAACTATTTCTAAGCGGACATGTTGAGGTTGCAAGTATTCCAGTTAAAAGTTTTCCAGCAGAATCTTTGGAAATGTTCTTTTGTGCTACAGACTGAGACTACAAACTGTTTTGTCTAACCATAACATGGTGTGGAATCACCTGAAAACAATAGTTGGGAGCAATTTAAGATGGGCAGAACTGTGCCTGATCACATACAGAGAATGAAAGATGAGATATTTACAAAAAGAGCATTGAAACAGGTAAGGTAGTGGAGTAGAATATCAAATTTAAGATAGGAAGAAACAGTGTTACAAGAGATCTCAAAAGGGCAGGAATGAGCAGCCCAGAGTGGGAGAGAACAGCGGAAGACCATGACCAGTGAAGACAACATTTCTTTAGTCACCCACCAGGGGGAAAAAATGGACACAGTGTGAACTCACCAGCAGAGAATCTCCACCTTGCTGAAGCTGACTTTGAAGTTGTTGCCATAGCGGTAGCAGAGCCGCACAAAGGCATTGTAATAGCCGAGCTTCTTCGTTTTTGGCACATCATGTTTGACTACGTTCCGTAGGATCTCAAATACATTCTCTGATGTCTCTGCATAAGCCAAAAAGATTTCTATGTTCTTACCTACTGAATTTATTTATAACAAGCATAAATAGGTACAAAGAAAATGTTAGGATAATACTTAAATACATGGCATAGCAAAAGCCTAAATTTACATGGCACATAACTAAAATTTTCTAAAATTGTATTTGTCACACAATATATTTCTTTGTTGATTTTAACAATATAATTTATACACATGCACATTACTAGCTAACTAAAACAAGAATTATGTGACATACAAAGTTAAATGCAACACAACATTGAGGAAAATACTTTACAGTTCATACATTTAACATAACGTCTAGTTGATTATTTTATGGATTTATGGGTTACCATTTTTCTCTGTACAAACCTGATCAAATAATGACACATGTAGTGGTGAAAATAGGTAAAATATATTATTTTCTGCAGCAGAAATATGTTATAATACTAATTTGCATCACTAAATAGTAGAATAATTTCCAGTTTGATTGGCACAGTATGAATACAGATATAGTCACTTAAAGTACAAATAAATAAAAACAATAAGAACACAAAGAAATAATTACTAACACTATTTCAGTTGTAATAAATATTATTTTTTAAATAGATTCATAGTTTTAGTAAAGAAAATAATAATTTTGTCATACAAAAATATAGATACTTGACCGTAACAAGATGTAAAAGTTCTTGTTTATCTCTAGAGCCAAATAACCACTCCTTGTTAACTAAGTTAGCACTCAACTTGTAGACAACTGCATGCAACGTTATATTTATAAATAATCTGTCTATTCAAATTTACACTTAAATTACAGTTGCTGTAAGTATATGGTTATTGTAAACTTCTCATCATTGATCAGTAATTGGGACATCTGCCAACTCTCCAACAATGTGCAGTAATTTCCACCAAGATCAGCAAAATGTCAGGGTTTTTAGTTAAGATTATTGAAATATGGCTTTACCATTATCCAAATCATGTCCACTGAGATAAGATTATTGAAATATGGCTTTACCCATTATCCAGATCATGTCCACTGAGATAAGGTCAATAACCCAGCATATTAGAAAAAATAATAATAATAAGGTAACTTCTTTTGTTCCTAAATCCTCGGAAACCAAGCTCAGAGCACATCAATACAAAAGTGTTATTAGTCAATCTCAGAATCGATAAGCCATATTAAAGTCGTCAACAGATGGATCGGAGCTAACGTTATAAAGGTAAGTTTTTATATGACACATTGACAGTGAAATTGTGTAATATTTTCAACTGATCTAGCAATAAGAGGGAGCATATTCCAAAGAGTTGGTGCATCCAGAAAAAAGTCCTTGTTCCGATATTAGTAAGTAAGGTACATTAGAACTAGCTGTTCAAAGCTGGTTAGGGTTTCTTACAGGAGTAAGCTGTTCCCAGACACCTAAACAGCAGTCTAAACCCTGTAGACCACAAGCAACCGACTACGCAAACACACAACTACGCAATACACACAAACTAGAAATATACAACTAAGCAATTTACAAGTGCAACTTCTAAGCAATACATGCAGTTATGATTACAACAACACCATTTTCATTAGTTTTCATCCTGAAATGAAATGTCACATCAAAGATCTACAAGGATCAAAGTTCTATTTACTTCTAAGACTTAAAGTGAAACACTTACAGTACACAGGCTGAAAACAATTAATGTTATCTGATGTCAGCTTTTGGAAAATCTGTCATGAATGTCCTGGACAAATGCTCCATCATAATAATAAAACAGAAATCTAATTTACATTCAAATGTTATATAAAATTGTACACTCAAAAAGAAAGCATTAGTCTAACCAATTATAATCAAATATTTGATTTTGTTATCCGACTACACATAAACAACCCATTATTTGGGCTAACAAACACATGCATAAGCTTCTGGTGGTTTGTGAACATGCATACAAATGCTGTCAGCCTTGTCACTGTTCTAATTTCAATTTATCCAGTTACTATAGATAAATTAAATCCGAGACACATTTCTGTGGCCTTATTACAGCGCATCTTTTGACACCCGGGAATAGTGACAGTGACGTGTGGGCGGTTCCACTCGTTCAGTCTAGACCGGGACTCGGCGGGAGGCGATAGTGTCAGATCAAGAGCGGACACGCTGTGTATTGCATAATGTTATCTAATAGAAACCCAGACTGTTGCATGTGGCTTATGATGTGTCTGTTCCTCCATCGTATGGTCGGGAGCCACGCCCCGTTCCTAAATTTACAGTTCGGGCAAGCGGAAACCTAACGACGTAACGTGAGCGATTATTCGTGGTCAATCTCGATCGGCTTACCTTTATTGTAGTCTAAAACAACAGTTTCGTCGCCGGCATCGTGTCGGCCTGCAATAGTAGATGTACAATAAGAATCACAGCAATTGATATATAATAAAATCGCGAATGGTATGTGCGCTTCGCACACGGGACATACCTTTTATGCGCCGCCCCTTCAAATTCCGACCACGGAACGAAACGGCTGCCATCTTCTGCTCGGCCGGTCGGCAGTGCGCAGGTGCGCGACTCGTGACGCTAAACAACGCTCGTCTGTCGTCAACCGACTTCTGTCGAGAGAATCTAAACATACAACAATAGTGTTAATTACGTCAGCTGTTACAGTGTGACAGTTGTTCACAACAATTAAGTGCACATTAAAAATAAACCTTTCTTTAAAATCGTGCACCTGATTTATTTGTATTCATAGATTATTATTCAGAATTATATGACTTCGTTCCAGTTATTTTTTGCAAGTTTTTACTTTACTGAGTCTGGACATTGATATTCATTGCTGTAATAGTATATCATTACACAAATTAAGCCACGTACCTGCATTCTTGTTAACTGTATTCAACATGTGCTGTCAAATTAATCCATTCCTGGCCATTTAAAAACGTAGATTTCTAATAAATGTACGTTTGTTGCGCTGTCACTGTCAGTGTCAGCTGAAAGACATACGGTGACCCGAATCATGCCGGGGTGTCCTACAAATTGGAGTGTTTAACATAAATATCACCTTGGCATTGACCGCGTAACCCAGTAAAGCGGGTATACACATCGTGCTTAATTGGTCACCACTTTAATTGCGACACTGGTTTTGACAACTAATATATATTATAGTTATAGGGTTTCACCCTGCCCACTCGACGTCATAGTATGCAAACATACTACACCCATTTGAAATATACAAAACCACAGACATATATAGAATATAGGTATTCTACATATCTATTATAAACATCACATATATCATATCAATGACTATATATGCACTGTTCTCTTTAATAATATTATGCAAATCAAAGGCATTGTCTGTTTTTCTACATTGATGTTTAACCAAAACAAATTGTAAATAGGACAATGTTCTGTGGATGTATATAAATATAATTATGGTTCCCAAAATATTATGGTCAATGCATTCAAACGGGTTTTTATTGTCTCATAGGCGAGTAAGATTGGATTAAAAATTATATTTAGGTTCAAATAATATTCGTTTAAAGCGTGATAGTTACGTATTTTTCAGTGACCTTTAATAACAACAAGATGAATGACTTGCGATAAGATCTCTTGGTGCAAATAATTACCAAGCTGGATGGAATGCCTTCGCGGTTCCGATGGAGAATGATATTCGACCGCGCATGCGCATGCATACATTCCGGTTGCGGAACGGCGTGATCATCAAAAAGAAGCGCGCAGTGTTTATATTGTCATTTTTACCTACCATAACATATATATGTTTTGTCATATACTCTGCTCAGAACAAAAATACTCCTATTAGAAATTAACTGAAGTCCACATCATGGTTAAGCTAACTCCAGAAATACTTGAACAGTCGGCACAATTCACAAACGCGGTTCGGGATAGGGAGCTTGATTTGAGAGGTAATTGTTTGCGACGTAATATTACATTTTTACATCCTTGTGAGATCTGAACCGGGCGATCTTTTACTTTCTGACCTAACCATGAAAACAACCACCTACAGCCGCCACACGTTTCCTCACATATCTTACATACATATACACACACTACGTTAAAAAAAAAATACTTTACATTCCTACAACGATATAAAATTTCGCAAAACAAACTCGACTTCTACGCCGCTGATTATCAGTTGCGTAAAATCGATATTTTGTCGAGCTTCACAGAAATTCTGTACAGTGGCGCTGTCGTTACTGTACACATGTTCACGCGCGATATAAATATAATATATCATTAATATATAGTGCGTGTGTGTGTGGTAGTTATAATATTGGCACTGTTTCTGTTAAAAAGTAGCTCAATTAATTAAGGCATAATTATTATCATCAGTATGGTTTACAAGTAATGAAAGGTTTGTACTTAATGTAAAAAACAAAATAAGTCTTACAATAATTGTGTTCCCGTGGGTCAATTCTTTTTCGGTTGATGGCGAACGTACGAGTCGGTGCTCCAATGAATTCCACAATTTTTTTGGAGGGGGCATTCAGACTTAGAATTATTCATATATATTCGTTTATGTGAACAAATTGTTAAATTGTACTTTTTGCTAAGCTGGGAAAGTCATTTCCGTAATTAGTTAATGTGACAAACTGAACTAAGAAGACGCAAATCCTAATTTCCAGCTAGTTTTTTGCGTCACCATTAAAAGTGCAGGTTTGGAACAAATTATACACAATTTGTAAGACTAATTTTGTGTTTTACAATAAGAAGTAACCTTTCATTACCTACAAACCATATTGATGATAATAATTATGCCTTAATTAATCGAGCTACTTTTTTAACAAAAACAATGCCAATATTATAACTACCACACGCACACACACACTATATATTAACGATATATTATATTTATATCGCGTGCTAACTTGTGTACAGTAATGACAGCGCCACTGTACGGAATTTCTGTGAAGCTCGACACAATATCAATTTTACGGTAACCGCGGAGCAACGGATAGTCGCCCGTATAGAAGTCGAGTTTTAGTTGAGTTTGTTTTGCAAAATGTTATTGTTGTATGAATGTTGGGTAACGTAGTATTTGTATGTGTATGTGCATGACTGCATGTAAGATATGTGAGAAGTTTGGCGGCTGTAGGTGGTCGTTTTCATGGTTAGGTCAGAAAGTAAAAGATAGATTTACATTAGTATAGTTATAAACTACAAAATATTGGCAGACTTGCTTAAATTGTTAGCCCTGTCTAACTACTAAGTACTTCTCTGGCCCTGGGGTAAGGGAATGGCAGAACTTAAATATTGTCTGAGACAGCCAGTGTCACTTACATATCAGTCACTTAATGGATTAGTTTAGGCCACTGGCCTTTGTTGGCACATATATTCCACACTACCCAGTTAGCATCAAGTCTGGCCTTGTACTGTGAGAGGGTTTTGGCATGAGGGAGTAATTGTTCACTATTTGGAGGACATGACCAATCTGATGCATTGTTTCTTTCAAGAAACAATGCATCCAATTGTTCAGGCTACACTGTCAGACAATTAACCACTTGCATAAACTGGCTTTCACTGTCTCATGTGCTAGTGCAAACTAATTAATACAACTTCAGAAAGGATTGTCATGGGCCGGAAATCAACCCGGTGCTACTTTTTAGCAAATTGTGGCTATTTTCATGGTTACTTCAGAGAGTGTATACCACAATTGGCTGCTCTGTTTTGCAATTACATCATATAATAACTGATAACATGGAACACCTGCGTGACTGACTCACGATACTAATTCATGCATTGTGGCATGATTCTTGTGTGCAAATTTCATCATATTGCTGGTAACTTTCCTTTTGCTAAATTTTTCATGATTCTGGCCCTTGAGAAACCTTTTTTTAAAGTTTAACTGTACTTGGTACAAACAGTAATAATGTATATGTATATATATGTTAACAAGAACACAACAGTCCTTATAAAGTGCTCAACCAGAGTGCAGAATGTCCTGTTTGCTACTGACACACATGTTTTGTTTGTTCAGGTTACAAGATCCCTGTGATAGAAAGTATGGGTGCTACTCTGGTGAGTTGCGTTTACCAGTTGTCACGATAGACATTTAGAAAATAAGGGTACCTTCTAGAATGTTAGGTAGATAAGTTATGCTATAACTTTGGCACAATATCTATTACATATTTATCCAGATTAATGTTGACAAATCCAAGATTCAATTTTGATTCATATATATCATAATAGTAATTTATAAAAGGATGAACTACAATCAGGAGCGTATACAGAATAAAGTGTATGTTTTTGTATGCACAGTTTATATTATATAATATCAAAAATGCCCATCCTCAGGTTGGCACTGCCTAGACAAAGACACGAAAGATGGTTTTCCCAAGTATTCTTACAGGATATTTGTTACGGCATAAATAAATCAAAAAAATAAAATATGACTCGCTGCAGGTGGTTTCTATGATTGTTGTAACATAAAATCTCCCTTTCTGTTTGATGGACTGTTGCACCGTTCAGAACAATCGCAGAAAACATGCAAACAATTGATTAACATCCATCTAACACCTGGTACCAACCTTTAACTTGTGATAATCCTTATCCTGCAGGAAATTTTTAACAAATAAAAGCATTACTTCGGAGCATTGATAGGTGATTCCTTGAAAGTTTAGCACCCGAAATGCAACACGGTTAGGAGGAAAATATTAGCATACCCACGTACATACAAAGTTAGCTCAAATGCAGTTACATAATAGTATTATTATAAAACATTCACATATATACATTGTAAAAATGCATGTAGTCAATGATGTAGATAATGAAGTTGGGTTCCACGTACACAACAACATCTACTGTGTTGCCTAGGACCAGTTTGACACGATTGACCTGTCAGACAACGAGATCAGGAAGGTAGATGGATTCCCCTTGCTGAAGCGGCTCAAGACACTGTTTCTAAACAACAATAGAGTTGTGTGAGTTTTCACCTTTATTCCACTTTATAATAACCTGTTTATTCCATTTTCAAATGAAGAGCATTTAGTTGTGTATGCTGTCTGTCTATTCAGTCATCTCAATATAATACTTGTTGATTATTTTTGCTATCAGGATAACAGATCGTGAATTGACAATAGCCATATGCTCATTTGTCGAAATGTTTAGCAGTGATCTTGTGTGCCTCCAAAATTAAACATTGGTTCACAGCTTGATTGGTGATGCCGTAAAATATCATAATGCCCCCAAAAGCTGTCAAAGGAATTTATCCTCAGGTTTGCTGAAGTTTAGGGCTGGAATAACAATTCAGTTGTGTTATATCGTTTGTAAGCAGGCTACTGTGTATTGCAGTCGAGTCGCAGAGCACCTAGAAGAGGCCCTGCCGAATCTGGAGACACTTATACTGACAAACAACAGCATCCACGAGCTGGGGGACTTGGACGTTCTGTCTACGGTGACAAGTCTCCGGGTGATCAGGTCACTGCTACTCGCTTATTGCATAATACCGTAAATTTCCGTGTATAATATATGTATAATACGCACCCTGACTTTTGACATCATTCCCCAATTTCCCCGCTTCTAATATTTTGCTTGAACCCATGAATCCATCTCAGAATTGTAAACATGTCACCTACGCAAGTTACGGCATTGCTGCCGGCTTTTCACTCGCTAGTGACTAGTGTGAAGCACTACGTAACTTGTGTTGTAGCTTGACAATTGCACAACTGATTAAATCAGCGCTTGCTAGAACTTACATTGTGTCGTTCTGATTTCATTTTAAAATTAACACCAAGTTCTATTCTGAAATATTACATGCAAACCTGGTACTTTCAACTGCGAACCATGCATGCGCTACATTCATCTTTATTTACATTCACAACATCTGCATTCACAACTTTAAACATGGAGTCACACTTGTTGACACTCGACCCGTTGCGCGCGCATCATTCATGTGATTCAGGAACACCAGTCATAATCATAGTGGAACGCTACCCGGTCTCGTACGCTTCCCGTTCATTGATGTTATTCGTGATGTCATTTCTCGCTGCTAGTTTAGGGCTAGAGAGGTGGTTACGGGAGTGCGATTCTTGCCTTTGCATTGCTGCGGTGGTTTACATGATTGTGACATCACGCCAACTTCGATAATATTACTAGTTTTCCAGCAGCCTTATCCTGGTCTGCAAACATTGATAAGAAAAATTTTGTTTAGCCTTATAGCACCATGTATAATATGCACCCCGACTTTTGAGTAAAAAGTGAAGGAAAAAATGCGTTTTATACACGGAAATTTACAATAATGCATTTCTGTATAACACATTTATTATCATTATTGCTTCGTTATTGCTCTGGCTTTAAATGAATGCAGTATTCGGTTGTTTATTTAATGCGGCTGTGTTCCATTTCCATTCCATTTCAGGTAACTTTAAAAAAAATGTATTATATACGAAGATGTTTTGTTGAAGCTAGTTATCATGTTTGTGGAACACCATTATTTGATGACAAAACAAAAACCTCCCGCCAATCAAGTTATTAAAATATGGACATTTTGGTTTAAAAACAGTGTTTTTCATTTGTCTAAAGTGAAAATACAGAGAATTAAAGGTAACAGTTGTTTATGTAAACAAGTCAGTTTCACAGTTGTATACACTTCACTGTCTGGCCTCATGCAATAATACCTTATATACATACATGGTCTACCCTTTATTTAAAATTTAGTAAGCAGGCCCATGTTTTGGATCGGTGAATTAGAGGAAAGCAAATGTGACATTTGATCATGACGCATTGAGGGATTGTAGGATTGTACATATTTTACTGTAACATTGATGCGTAATGATTACAGTTTGATGCGTAATCCAGTTACCACAAAGAAACATTATCGTCTCTATGTCGTCCACAAGCTTCCAAATGTCAAACTTATAGACTTCCAGAAAGTGAAACTGAAGGTATGGTTTAATCTTCCTTTGTGTGACAAACTTTTAAAGTTTTATGCAATACTTACACACATTTATTAAAGCAAAACAATCCTTTGCGTTAGTGCTGACTGATGTTGATAATAATGTGAGTACTTAGAATACAAATGTATAATGTTTTTATGTAAGATGTAAGATGTTATGTGATGGTGTGCTATGGGAACAATAATAAGATTCTAATAATTATTATGATACAGTATCATTTACAAGTATGTGTTGATATTACATTTTGTTTCTCTCTTGTAAAAAGAATTTCTTTTAATCATCCATGCATGGTGTGGATGATATGCAGCATCAGCCACTTGTATGGTACAAAAGTTTCTGAGGTACTAGGTTACACGTTTTACCACTTGACATTTTTGTTTATAAATATTATAGGCACGCGCGCACGCACACACACGCACACACATGCACGCACACACAAGCTTCAACATCCAGACATCATTTCATGGGGTAAACTTGTAAAATTGGATGCATACAGTGGGACCAAAGAAATCAAATTAACAATGTACGCCATAATATATATATATATAATAATTACTCAAATAATGTCCATTATATACGAATAATAACTGGTAATTTGCCACCTGTTGGAAAGCTATCTTATGAAGTGAGGTTGTGGATCATTCCAGCCATGATTAATAACATGCCACTGTTTCGTCATACAGGAACGTGAGGCGGCCGCAAAGATGTTCAAGGGCAAGAAAGGTCAGCAGTTGGTGCGGGACATTGGCAAGAAAGCAAAGACGTTTGTGGCTGGGGCCGGGCTTCCAACAACAAAGCAGACAGATGCCGCTGGAGCGGAGGCCGCTCCTGCAGGGCCAGCCAAGCAGGACATTGAGGCTATCAAGGTACGGGCAAGTGGTCAGTGTATCGGAGGGGCATGATGGTCTAGTGGTTAAAGCTGCAGGTTGAGAGAACCGAGATTCGAGTCCACCTGCAGCTGTCTTTTACATGTCTTTTAAAGGCCATATCCTGGGATAAAATGTGCTCTCTCTCTTAATAACAAATGGTTGCTGCCCTTTCAAATGATGATATTGCCAAAATGTTTAAATATCGTATATGAGCATATAACATAAAAAGAGCTTTTAAATTTGCCATTTTTTACGGAAACTCCCAAGCGATGCCGAGTTTGCATTTGTTGCTGAAATGTGACCTCAGTCGTGGTTCCACCGTGAGTTAGTGCAGCGGCTTCACACCCGCAGTCGCGCGGTGTCATATAAACAACTCGATACAAATGGCGGCTTACTCGAGTAGTTCGGAGAGCGATATCAATTTTGACGCGGATCACGAAATGTTTGATCATATATATTTCAGTGACAGTGAGGATGACATTGCCGAGATTGACAATGTTGATGTTAGTCAGCACGGTGTGGCACCGTATAGACACGAACCAGTGAAGAAGCTCCGACAACTGACTGGGCTCACTTGCGCAGATTCGCCGGTAACCGATTCGCCTTCGCCACTGTTGTGTTCTTCGAAGGAACAGCAGAATTCTTTACATCTAACTTACGCCTGAAACCCATCTTCCATTGTACGAAGCCTTCGAAGTCGTCAGGCGCAACGAAATGCGAACCACAAATAATGCTACTTGCCGTAGCATGGGTCCAGTCTCTGCTGAGTAACTGGATCTTTGGAAAATTTTTGCACAGAATGGCAAGTCTGATTCGAATGGTTGCAGTTTCCAACAACACATTTTTTCACCATTTCTATATGTGAACAAATGTATACCAGTTCAAATATCCACCAAAGAAATCCAGCCGCCGAGAACGCTTGCGATCCCGGGAATGTTTTCCACAACTGACGTCACGATTCTGCCCCTCGCGGCATTTCCGGGAAACAAACTTTGAACCCTCACCAGGACAGATCCGCTTAATGTCAATTTTAGAAATGTTTCTACAAACGTGTCGTTTCTGGGTTGTCATTATATTGCAGAACACATATGTACATGCATATTTTTTATACTTATTAGCAATTTTTTTACCCCCAGGATGTGGCCTTTAAGAGACAATACATACGATAGTCGCTTCTACTTGGTGTTTATAAGATAATTTATTATGCCTTTTTGTTATGCACTTCATGGTTTTTTTAAAGAATTTCAGTGTCATTGTACTATAATCATGTGGCAATAAACATTTCACAGCACATAGAAATGTAAACATTGACATAGTCACACAAGCATTTTCATATAAGTAAATCACAGACATCGACAGTCACATAATTAATTATCCACTTTCACAGCCAAAATCCATGGATATAAAATATTGCTCTTTCTTGAATATTGTCTCAGTCAGCTCATCTCCACCCATCCCTAGCCGATATGGAAGTGGATTCTGCATTTAGCTTGTAGAAGACTTCATGGCTGCTATGGTCGATGGCACGAAGGAACTCCTCATTTGGCTCATCCTCGTCTTGTATACATTCAATTGCCTTCCCAACGGCAGGACCTTGAAAAACTTGGACAATGTGATTACATCAGGGAAAATAAACAATCCCACACAGGGAAATGGAAAAACCTGTTGTGGACTCATGTAGCCAATGGGTTTGATCTACAAAAGCGCATCCAGGAGCTTTATTAGTGGTGTGATATTGAAGTAGCCGCCATGAGTGTCTTGTCCAATCTTCGCAAGCCAGGGACAATAGTTGACTACATTACCTCTAGCAGATCTCCTACACATTGTACGCAAGTTCGCTCAATCAGGTGTACTCTGTCCTAGTTGTTGACTCTGTTGTGACTGTGGCGTGCAAACCTTGCACCCCATATCAAAAGGACAAATCCAGGAAATCCCAACAATTACCAGTCCTATCAATCACACGAGCCAGCGGCAGAGCATTTTATGCTAGTTACTTCTAATCTGTTTCTAGAATATTACATATAACAACTGCAATTGGCCCAAACTGATATCCCCATGAAGTGAATAGCAACGAGGTGATTGGATGACAGGCTCAGCATTACCACGTTTCGACTAGGCGATGTGTTAAGAGTGTAGGGGTAGTGCCCCTCATGTGTGATGATTAGTTGTCTATTTGTATAGGACACATTATATATGTATCGTTACCTGTTATTTGAATAAGTATATACATAGTTTTACCCATTATTACGCCTAACCCACGCGGACTCTGCAGTCTTCCAAGTCATCGAACATTAGCCGATCCAGATTGGTGAAAATTTTAAAAACTTGTAACTGCCTCCGGTAAATCTATAGTGCTGGTTGATAAACGGAATATCATTAACATTTCATAAGTGTTGTTGTATCTGTGTTATGTAATATTTATATTAACCATAAATTGCGAGTTTTTGAAACCGAATTATGCAAGACGCGCGCCCGGGGACGGTGCGGTGCGCCAACAGCCGTTGACATGTCGGCTTCCGCCAACTACGGCGGTCTGCGTGCGGCAGCAACGTTACGACGTAACTAAATGTATAAATTATATTCCGCCTGGTAAATGTAATTCAGGCACCATTAAAACTGTTATCATCATTGAAATGGTAATATAACATTTAGGAAAATTATGCGTTTGTTTGCTGATGATTAATTGAATATTATCTTTGTTTATAAAATACAGAACTATGTTAATATTGAAGTTCATAGAGGTTGAAAAAAATGTTCTCATATTAGGTCTACATAGTTTATTATGATTTTTGACAACATATCCTGGCTTTGCATTGGTCGTGTTCATGGTTGAGTGGCGTCTTCAATGACAAACTGATGCAACAATTTTACAGCAATGTTATATGTTATATATATATATATAAATATACAGCGTTCGAAATAGCACTTGTCCGTTTGTCCGGAACAAGTGATTTTTGGCCCGGACAAGTAAAATGACTCTACATGGTTATCCGGTGGACAAGTGAACATTTACAGTAAATACGTGTGCAACATTGCATTTTATTTTAGGAAATTCAAACGTAAATGAAGTTTGCTAGCAATCGCGCGCGTTACAATTTTGTTAGTGTGTCGGCGTCTTGTCATTCCGCCGCCAGTGTGTTGTACGTCAATGTTCGACCGAGTTTAGTACCTGCGTTAACAGGGTCATCCGCTGAGCGCAACCAGCTAGGTCTGTCATACACGTGGGACAGACTTCGCTTCAACCATCGTTGATCGAGGCAGTATTTCACAAAATCGTTCAGTTTGGCCGACGTACAACTTGCTTCCGTTCACGGATCATATTTGATGAACTTTGAAAATAGTACACTTTGTATCGCTACCTGTTATTTGATCAATTATATCGTTTTAACCATTATTACGCCTAACCCACGCGGACTCGGCAGTCTTTCAAGTCATCGAACGTTACTCGTTAGCCGATCCAGATCGGTGACAATTTTCAAAACTTGTAACTGGCTCTCCGGTAAATCTATGATGGTGGTTGATAAACGGAATATTAATGTCCTTTCAGCAGTGTTGTTGTATCTATGTAACATTTATTTTAACCATAAATTGTGAGTATTTGAAACCGAATTATGCAAGACGCGCGGCCGGGGACGGGTTGCCAACCGCCGTTGACTTGTCAGCCTCCGCCAACAACGTAACTAAATGTATAAATTATATTCCGCCTGGTAAATGTAATTCGGGCACCGTTAAAACTGTTTTATCATCATTGAAATGGTAATATAACATTTAGGAAAAATATGCGTTTGTTTGCTCATGATCAATTGAATATTATCTTCGTTTGTAAAATGCAGAACTTTGTTAATATTGAAGTTCGTAGAGGTAATAATACAAAATTATATAGTTTATTTTGATTTTTGTGACAACATTTCCTGGCTTTGAATTGCAACCTGATGGTTGAGCGGCATCTTCAATGACAAACTGTACCAACGTTTTATATATATATATACACATATATATATATATACCATATTAAACACAGTTTTTGTAACATTATAACAAATAGCAAGGAAAACAATTGTCTCATTCCTATCATCGTAATAATTATTTGTTATTAATAAAAGCGTTCATATCAGCATCACTAAAATATTGGTATGCATCATGTAACGTGTCTACTTTTAATATTCATGATGAATAATAATGATAATGGACCGGGAAATAGTTGCAAATATAAATTTGCAATTTCAAAATTTGCAGATTAAATCAAATTCTGTCTTTGATCACAAGTCACTCAGATGTACGTGCAACGAAACAGCAGGAACATTGTGTTATTGTCATAAAAAAAAGACAGACTTTTTAATGTTTTTTCCGAAGCTTCGATTTCCCTTGACAACCACTCGGACAAGCTAAAATGTTGGCGGACAAGTAGATTTCAAAACTTACTTGTCCAGCGTAAATATTCTGGCTTATTTCTATCGCTGATATGTGTGTTGCAATGTTGTAGGCGGCCATTGCGAATGCTCAGACTCTGGAGGAAGTGGAACGACTCAACAGCATGCTTCAGTCGGGACAGATCCCTGGACGAGAACAACTCAAGGCAGTCACAGGTAGCCACACCCCCATACTTCATTCCCTCTCGTGGTATATTCACACAGTGAAACTGCATCCAGTCACAGTTGTCTGGGTCATTAATAACTTTTTATTATTATATTAATATGTATATATAACAATAAACATTTTGTTCTCAGTGGAAGTTAAACAATAAGGGTTAGTGTCTGTTGGAAATGTTTGCTCCAACTAGTTTCTTCACATTTCTTATTGTCACACCAAAAATATGTTATGTGCAGAAATTCACAAAATGTCTAGTACACCCATTGTGAATCTGATGTTTATATAGAGGCATTTCGATTTCAACTCAACTATTTAGACACTACATATCTAAAAGTATAATCGGGTGTATTTACAAAATAAAAAATCAAGTGAAAAATAATGTATTGTAAAATAAAATTTACAGCAGTAATAAAAATCCGAGGTGGCACTTTGTGAGAAGGAATGTATTATGCTCCAAACTCTGTTGATGTGAGATTTGTTTTGTTCTGTTGCAGCACAAGGTGGAACAGTTGAAGAGATGGAGACCTGAGACGTCCTGCCATTGTTTCTTTCTCCCTACATGTGTGACTGACGTACTATACTAGACTGGCTGCATCTGATATTACCTTTCATACAGTTCCGCAGCATTTATGGTTATACCAGCCCGTGTGTGTCTTGATGAATGTATGTAAATGTTTAATTTTCTAGTAAAGGTTACAAATAAATATGTGCTTCTGTTTTCTTTCAGGTGCTGCAAACACTGGCCAACCCCTGCACTTTTTTCTTTATCTACTTAAATTTGTATGAATTTACTACTGTGTCGCTGTTCAAAATTCATGGCATAAAAATGGATGGAATTATTTTTTTCGATCACGTAACCAATTTTAATAAGATTAATTAAAAAAAATTTGGATACAATCCAATCCATGGATGTAAATTTCTTTGTAAATCGCATGGACCTTTCATATTGATGTACTGTTTATAAAGTTGCGCTGCTGTTGAAGCTGTTACTAACATAGTCTGCTGTAGATTTACGTAACGTTGAAATGTCAGCAGCTTTTTTGTTATATGCTGATAAGTTCAGAGCATTACTATACTTGATCTTGTAGACAAATTGCTGGTTAGAACGGGTGCTACAATTGGTGTGAAGCGATACAAACCAAATGAGATACTGTGTTGATAAGATGGATAACTGCCATGTTGTTCTGCGATCAGTGTTGGGAAGCGATACCCAGACATTGCCTCGTTTGTCGAACAGATTTTCTGTTGGTTGGAACTGATACTACGGTTGTGAAGAGAATGCGATTACAGCTTGCTACCTTATGTTGAAAAAGTATATTGGATTCAATTCATGTAATAAGCATGAATTGAACGTTGCCAGATATTGTGCTGGTTTGAATAGATTCTGTTACAAGCCGACGTAAATATATTAGGTTGACAAGAACTGATTACTACATTATTGGTCAATAATATTATTAATATTTGCAAGTAAACTACAAAGCGCTGATGTGGTTGTTGTAGCAGCTACTAATGGATAATTGAATTATGTTTAGAATGGAAGCGATACAAAGTCGTGTTTATTTTTGGAACATTAACATGACAGGTTTCTTCATGTCTCTGTCATTGATTCCTTTTAAATGTATTTCTTGTGTCATATACTGTTTTGTCTGTCGAGCGAAATGATACCGAACCATTTTGTAGGTGCATTTCATTTCTCTGGCTGTTGAATGCACCATTTTACTTTTGTCCATTCTTAATAAATTTCTTTTTCCAATTACTGCTCGGTCGCACAACATTATCAGATGAAGTGGTGAAGGATTAACAAAAGTTCTTGACTTTTCAGGTGTACAAATAAATTTGTGTAATGAAATTCTGTGTGTGTTTTGGTCTTCTTGTGTGCAGCAAAGTATGTCGCAGCGAGCTGTGTGCGTGGGTAGACATACCCTAACAGAAGGACGGAGTAAGCTATTATATTGAAGCATAGACAGGAAGCAGCAGCAGTGGGCTGCTTCCAAAATAATAGTGTTGGATTTTTGTCAGTTCATTTATAACTACTTTCAGTTCACTTATAACTTGTGAATGACCTTGTGAGTAAGGTGGACTATAAAACATTTTCTACGTGCATCTTTTAATGTATAACATCCTTAAATTCATGTACAGTGAACTGGCAAAAGCCCTAAAAATAAATACAAAGCTCTGACTCAATAATATGCTACATGTAAATGTTACCATCACTCGGTGTTCATTAAGCGACTCAAATTGATGGCTGGTACTTGTGAGTGACCCTTTGGTACCAACAAAGGTCCATTGTCTAAGGGTCAACCCTTCGTTGCCCCGGGGGTTAGCGATCGTGGTGGTGCCTCAGACTGCCCCCTCTTGGAAGTGCTGAAAAAATTATTTTTGTACAAAATAAAATATGCCTAATACAGTAAACCTTGGTTATAAAGAGCAGCCAATTTATTTGTTATATTCAAAACAAAAATTATATCTGAAATCTACTGTTATATCCAAGGTTTACTATATGTCATATTGCCAAACAAATACCAGTATTCAGAAAATGTCATGTCCATGAATCTGAAATTGTCAGTAGTTTGTACTATTGGTGTTGAAAAGGTAGCCATCTGGTCACCTTTAATAATAAGATAACTTCTATTGCACCTAAACCCTTTGGAAACCAAGCTCAGAGGTACATCAAAACAAGGATTGGTCAATCTCAGAATCCATACCCTGGTAAGCAGTATTTCAGTTGTCAACAATTAGGTCAAGGTGCTAGGGAGCTATGGTGGATAAGCAAGGTTGTAAAGATAAATATTTAAATGACGATGGAATTTTGCAATATTTTCAACTGATCTAACACTAAGAGGGAGCATATTCCAAAGAGTTTGTGCAGCAACAAAAAAGCCCTAGTTCCAATGTTAGTGTTGACTCTAGGAACAAAAAGTAGGTCAGAACTAGATGATTGAAGCTGGATAGGTATTCTTACCGGAGTAAACGGTGAATGCAAATAAGATGGTTGCTTACTGGACAGTGCCTGATATGTAATGGTACAGATCTTAAATACGATACGATATCGTACAGCAAGCCAATGCAGACTTCAAAAGTGGTACAGAGCGAGAAAAACAAGGAGATGTTGTAATTACCCTTGCTAGGCAATTTTGGACATGTTGAAGTTTTGTAATATCCTTGCTAGCGATATCATAAAGGAGGGAATTGCAATAGTCAAGTCTGCTGCTAACAAGCGCTGTTGCAATAGTTTTAGAAACAGAAAATGAACGGAGAAGATCACAAATGTGATAAAAACGGCAGCGACAATATCGAGATATGTGTTGCGGGAAATTGAAGTTACAATCAAAGATCATTCATAGATTCCGCATCGAGTGCTGGCGTGATATGCTGATTCCAAATATGCATAGGGAAAAAACAAGTTAAAGAAATTGTGCTACATTGAAAACCTGCCCTTTAGATTAAATATCAACTAGCATTCATTCTCACAAGGGACAGCAAATTAATGGAACAAATTGTTTAGATTGTAAATATTATAAGTAGGTTTGGCGATAAATTGATAGGTATCTCGGAACTGGTAGACAAGGATAATAAACTGTTTGATAAACAAATGGCTGGGGTTTTGCTTTGAGTGTCGGAGAACTTACGTTTAGCTGCGAGGAGTGTGGTGCCATGACTGCAAGAGATAGATGTCACTGTGAAGGGTTCGTACGCCCCTCCAAAGTGCACCTGTTGAGGCAGCCTTGTGTCCATGGGTCGCCCAAGTCTGCCCCGTGCAAACTTGCCCCAAGTGTATACATCACAGTCTACAACAAGGCATGTTACAATATCGGTGTTAAAACATTTTATACAACTAACAAGTCATGCAACAGTTATTCATACAGCGATTACCTCTGTGCCACTTTAGTGCTCTCCTCAATTAGTTTGTGTTTGTCTAGTTTCTGACACAATTTTCCATGTATTTACATTCATGAAATATTGCATGTGTTACCTAAGGGGCCATCCATAAAGTATGTCACAGTTTTTGTGGACATATTTGAGACCACTCACCATCCCCTTGTCACACTTTATAACACTGGCATAAAGACCCCCTCAAATTTGTTATGATAACCCCCTTACATTCTTTGCATGGCAGTATTAATTTGCCTGTTTTTCATTGGAATTTTGTTGAAACCTACCTGGTGGTATACCTCAAAACTGGCTGAACAATTAATGCTGTATTTGTCTGATCCAACACTTGGAAACCAACCACCCCCACGTAATTCTTTATCACACTTGCTCTTAGACCCTCCACCTCCCTCTAAATGTGACATATTTTATGGATGACCCCATAACCGCCATTACATTAGCTATACCAATAAACCTGCCAACTTCTGACTTTCAATCCGGCAGACACTCGACAAATCCGTGAGGTTTGGCCAGTATATAGGCCTACCTACCGTTTGTGACAGCCACTGAGAAGGTATCCCCGCATGCCACCATTGACACCACCAGGGCCTCGATCTTCTGGGGAAATCTATCCTTCTTATACTCTGTGTTGTAGCCAAGTTGGGAGAATTCGTTCGAGCCAAACGTGTAGCATTCACCCGCCTCTGAAACCCCAGAAGAAAGGACATTGTGGTAGCAAATTCAGTTCATATGAAAATTGGTCATAATTGATGATCATTTTGATATGACACATATTATACTGATCTAATTTCTGTAATCTAACATAAGATATTATTGAAAACTAAAAATCTATTTTTTTTATTAAATAATAATTATACGTAAGAAATCTACTGAAGAACAATATTGGGCAACTTCATGAATACATAGTCTGATATTGGCATATGTGCCCAATCACAGAAGCTGTACAATCTTTTCAATCAGATCCTACCACATCTATCCAATCAAAAAGCTGTTATATATTCCAATCAGTCTCACATCTGACCAATCAAAGAAGCTGTTACAAATATATTTCCAATCAAAAAGGGTGTTATATATATGTCCAAGCAAAGACGCTTTTACAGCTGTCCAATGAGAGAGCCTGTACCTCCGACTGCCATGGCATATAATGTTCCTGTAGCCACCATCTTCACCGTGATATCCTTGAGAGGAGGGGACTGGACGGGGGAGAACGTCCAGATCTCGTCAACGCGACTCTGGTCACTGTCCATGGCGAGTTTGTTGTACCTATGAGAAAACAACATGCACGACTGTCACACACACTCCAAACACTTTAATCCACATGTACTTTCCACAGCTTTCAAATTCTGTTAAGAAATATATGTGGGATTCAGTTTAATGATACGATACCATGACAACACTTCACTGGTCACTGATGATGGTATTCAAGACAACCGGGTAAAAATGAAAAGGGGGGGCCAAGACAGGTTTTCATGCTAAAATGTAGTAGTGCAACAGGTAATGAGGGGAAAATTAAAGACAACAAATGTTGAAAGGGAGGCCAGGCACCACTGTTTGTCATTTATCTTATCAAATGTCTGCATCACTGATGCCTTTTCGCAAATACCAATTATTGTGTCCATCAACATTTTTAGGCATTTATGTTATTTTGCGAGTGCAGCATGGCTGCCACTAGATGTCGCCACCTGTTGCTGCCGCAGCACAGCAGTTGTCCCTCTAGTGTGAGCAGCATGGAGCAGTCGATGCCGCAAGTGACGAGGTTTGGGCGGAAGTTGTCTGGGATGGTCACCTCCTGTGGACTGCAGTACGACTCCTGACTGCCCACACCTAGTCTCCCTGTCCAGCAATATAATCATCTTATGTCAATCACATTAAGGAACAGTTATTACTTCAAAAGGAGACAGTCTAGTTTTTAATTCATTCATTAATATAACATCCTTAAGACTATAGTATACTATGTTGAGGGCATAATGCCTCTCAAATTGTGTTTAGTAAGCATGTAATAACGTTCGCAATTTGAAGGTACGACCCCGGAGCATGTTCAAATAGTAAACAAAACATCCAGTTTCATAACAAGCTTTATTGGCAGTAAGGCCGAGTCGGGCAGAGTTAACTACAATACCCTTTGGTGTTCAACAATGTCCCATTTTCCCACATTCAACATAGCAGACTTCCTGTTACAAATTACTAAGCCCACTAATTCCGGGTGGATGAACTGTCTGGCTCCCTTTAATAACAAAAATGTCCATCCTCGGCTAGCACTACACACACAGACGCAGAAGATGGTTTCCCGGAGTATTTGAAAATACAGTTTGTGTTGACATAAATTTGAAAACATTTTTCATGTTAATGCAAGTTATGTAAAATATCCCCAAGGTTATTCCCCGAAAGTTTGGCATCGGAAATACAAATCATCTGGAGGAAAATGTTAACATACCCCCCTCACATACATATGCTAGCTTGATTTTAGTTAGTTACATTAATTGTTACATTCTAAAACTTCAGGAGATTCCTGATAAACATGGTACATATTGGATGATCCCATAACTGTGGTTGCGTTAATGTGTAATGCACCCCTAATTAAAGCCGCAACTTTGACCTAAACCCTGACTTTCCTCCAGAAAATAACTGGGTGGCTGAATGTCCATACATCCAGTGGATGGATGTAGCCATGCATTTAAGCTATACAGTAGAGCTAACCTTATTCAAATATGTTGACAAGTTTTATTTTTATGCCATTTTATGTAGAACCATGTATAACGATGATGTTATAAATGTATTGAAAAGACTACCTGGACTGCAGCTGGTTCAGTGCAGTTGTACCAGCTGTGTTGACTTCAAAGGTGTTAGATTGACAGCTGGTAATAACAATGTAATAATCTTCATCTCAAGCAGCTGTGAGAAGGGAAGGACCTTGTGGTTTTAACTATTTCTTAGACAGTTGGGCCACCTGTACAGTTGACCCAGCACATGGGATTATAACACTGTATCCTGTACCAGGCAAGTGCAATTTACTCCAGTGCAAGAGGCATTTGTAAATGGTGTTGCTTTGACAGTGAAGCCAAAGTGTGAACATTGTGCTTGGAACTGGGCTTAAAACATCAACACCTGAAACCATAAGCAAGCTTCTGAACAAAACAGTTGTTACAGTTGATGTCTGCTAGTGTGGGAGAGTTGTCAAGAACGGCTGATGCCATCATAATCAAAGATGTTTGTGCGGTCCACGATGCCGACGGCCCAGACACACGGGATGACGCCGCCATGCCGTTCCAGGCAGCATTCTTTGATAGTGACAACGACGGTGACTTTGGTCTGGAGGATTTTAATTGTGAAATGGACGATGGTATCACATCTGAAGATGTTTGCCTGGTGCGTGTGCCATTGTTTGATGAGGTCAACAACTCAGACACAGATACATGGACTCATGCCACCGTAACGGCATGGCGTTCTTCAACAGTGACGATGAAAATGACTTTGACGGATTTTATTGTTTTCATATGTTTTGATCTTTGTTTCTGAACACTATGGATACAAGCTGTTATGTGTTATGTAGTTATTTGTTTTGCACCACTGGCAATTATAATACAATGTTTTATTGATACATCCGACTTCGTTTTTTCGTTAAGTTTTTCACTTATTATAAACGTTACTACTGACAACCCAGTGAGTCAACTTTCACAACTTTTTTTTACAAATGACTGCATTCAAAGCCGCACCCCCACTTTGCTGTCATCATCATCAATTAGGCGACACATTACTGTAACTGTACATTCTACATTCTGATGTAATAACAATTGCATCTGTGTTGAGAACACTCTTGTCCTCAAAGCAAGAACATCTGATTGAAACAAGCAGCAGCTTCACCACTCAAGGATTATTGTACTAAACTTTTAAAAGCCAAAATAAAATCATGTGACATTCAACTTATTCAAATCTTTCATTCCACAATGGCCCGTATCACGTATTCCTAAGGAGCCTTAGCCCCAATGTATAATTTACGTCACCTGTCACTGAAGGGTGGGTATCAAGTCACAAAATTGTGAAATCGAGTTTTGTACCTTTTCTGGATTCCACAGATCACGAGCTTTAAAATTATACATAATTTGTTTAAATATCTTCAGTAGTTTTTTTAATTTATTGTTCAAATTGAAGCAAACTTTAAAAAAGTGATGTTTTGAGAAACAAGGTCATTTTAACTCGTATTAAAACTAATAAAATGCCTGTATTTTATTAGTTTTGGACTGTTTATCGATGCAAATAAACTAGACATTGTAAGATGAGATTACAAGGTGTGTGTTTCTGCCAAAATCACAACACTGATAGAACATGACCGAGACGGTATATTTTTGGCTCGTGTGCAGAATAGGCTTGTGCAACTTAATACCCAATTCTGAGTGAAGAGGTTCATCAGACTGGATGGTTCAAATGAGTGATATTTTTAATTTCACTTTCAGTTTACGTCACGAAAAAAAGGTAAACTGACCGCGAAATAAGTAAAAATATCACTCATCAATACTCGATTAGCTGTGGAGGGTGAAATGTAACAAAATCTAATTTTGGCAGTGTCCACCCAGTCACTCACCATTGTCACCCCGACCCCAAGAGAACACTTCATAGTCATTGGTGACAGCGAGGACATGTGACGCACCACATGACACCTGTATCACCTCGAAGCCGAGCAGCGCTTCTACGATCTTTGCCTGTAACAGAGTGGCAGCCGACAACAATGGGCGGGGCGGAGCGATGATAATAGAGGGTGTTCAGACGTGTGTGTTCATGTGCTGGAATTGTTTGTTTTGTTATGTTACTACAGCAAGAATAAATAGATAAAATAACAAGGATTTAGGTGCAATAGAAGTTAGCTTATTATTAAAACAGGTGCTTTAAAAGTTTAACAAATACCTTGTCTATGGTATTTGTTACACCGTGCAATATGATTACAACAAAACACGTCTCAGGTCAACAAAGACAGCACCATCTAAAATCTTATACAAACCTGCGGCACATCCTTGAAGTTTCCGTGACCGAGACACCCGGTGGCGCCACTGCCAAAGGTCATCAGGATGCCACGGTCTAGCGAACACGAACAACAAACGAAAAGTTCATGTGAAATGTCAGTGTGTACATTTTATGGAGGCAACAAAGATTCTTGTATAAAATATTGATATTATTATTTAAAGCATTCATAGAAGAAGATAGTAAATCTATGCCCAATAGTTTCCCCCGTGCCTAACTCCATGAGACAGTATTACCTGTAAGACAGGCTGTGAAGAGATCTCCGCAGGCGACGTGTTGGATGGTCACGGCTGACTGACCCTCGAGATACCGTGGCACAAACGCTGGACTCGTGCCTGGCACCGTGCCAGGTATCCCGGCCGCCTCACTCTATAAGAATTATGTAACAATAAGAAGTCCAACATAACTTCTACTAACAACCGTTTGGAGGGCCATGATCGCCAAGGCCTGTGACAGAGAAGAAAAAGAATGATAGTAATGTTTTTAAGAGCGCTAATTCCCACTTGGTGGATCGACAACTGAAATAATAAGACCAATATAGTTAAAATTATCATTATAAGAGTTGTAGAGTAGGCAACAATAAAAATACAGATATATAAATATATTAAAAAAACTTTAAAAGCTGGTAAAAACAGTTAACACAACATTTTCGAATAATGTCCATCATGATAAAACATAAGTACATAAAATTAGTTAAAAGAACAGTAGAAAAATTATATAGATAAATGAGTGGAAGGTGACAGTTAGTGAAGAGAGCAGATATTATTAGAGGAGAAGATAAAAGGAAAAGAGGAAGGCACAGTTGAGATGGGAGGACTGGGTGAAGAGAGATTGGGGGGTTTGGGAGGGGGTGGTGAACAGGAAGAGATGGGGGGTGGGGACTGGTGGTGGAGACCGCAATGTCGGATCAATTATGGAAAAAGGAAAACAAACTAATGTGCGGACTAATACTGAGGCCCACCTCCCCCGGAGAGACAAGAGCAACAACAAACCTCCCAAATAAAGAGTCTTCCGTTCTTCGTGACGGCGGCCTTCTGAGTGCGACCTGCTGCGACTTGTGTCACCTGTACGTCACTGCTGGGCAGGGGCAGAGCCACCGGGGTCATTATACCACTACCCCAGCAGAACACCGTGCTCAGGGGAACTAGCTTTGTTGGTATCGATTCCGTTGCTGAGAAACAGAATATATGCCAGGTGATGATCTATTCATTTTTATCAGGCTATTGTTAATAATAATAGTTTTGTCTATATATGAATAAAACAGTTTTGTCTTCCGACATCCCTGGAGTCATTTCATATAAAATTCAATGATGATGACGATGTACTGTTTCTGCGATATAATTAGTCTGCATGACATCTTAGTGTCGCAATCAGTCCCAGTTCAATAAACCGACTTAAATTTCAGTAGGCAAAAATGCAGTAACTGTGTTACTATTTGTTTTGTACATACAAATATTGTTCTTCCTCTTGGTTTGCTTGTACACGAGTAAGGTTCAGTTTCTGTGTTCTTGTACTGCTCTTTCTGCTGTAACCTCCATTGCTCCCTATAAACAGCCCCCCTCTCGCCCCACCTTATAGTTTCTTCCTCTTTTCTCAAATCCCTCTCTCTATGTCTCAGCTGTAGTCTTCCCCTTTCCATGCGGCCTTGACGTTTCTCTGCCTCTGCTCTCTATGTTAACCTACCCACATCTAGTTTCAAATTAAAAATACTTAATGTAATTTGACCTTATGGCACTTGATGGATCCAGTACATTGTTTTTGTTATGTAATAATCAAAATAAAGCGCATGACCTAAACCAGGCTTTGCCTTGCCAACAATGATTCCCTGGGATATAGGCACTACAGAATTTATTATTATTATTATAATATATATATACATGTGCATTACAATACTAAAATGGCGTGACATCTTATATATTAATCTTTCCTGTATACAGTTCTCACTTAAACTGCTTTGCCTTATGTTGTTATCATAAAGAAAACCATTTGAGTCCAGAATTTCAATGATATATACATATATGATTCAATATCTAAACACACCACATTTACAGCATTCTTTTTGACGGTTCTTGTTGCTAGACAATAGGTCACATGACACACGGATCAATCATGGGGGGGTGATGATTATATTTGGTTAAAGTTGGCCTGGCTACTATCTCTAATTGCCCACAGTGGCCCAGAGAGGTACGTACACTTGCCCAGGGTCGTGCCAGTCCGAGAGACACGGCCTCTAGACGGCCCAGACAGATCCGACAAGGAGCGTGGAACTCTGAAACACAAAGTTCTAATATTCACATCACATTTATTATTGCTAATGCATTGACAGGTAGATAAAGTTTATTTTCGGAACAGTATGAATCATACATACAAACAAACATAAGCAACAGATAGAACAGTTGGTAAGATGATATACAATTCCAAGTTGACAGCGGAGCCAATTAGGGCTGTAACTCGTTGATTTCAATTATACCAACGTAAGATTAAGTACCGAGGTAATGATTAAGTGAACTGGCCACTGTCATCTCCAAAATAACTGTTATAAACAGTGTATTAATTTCATGTGTAGCGTGTTGATTAAGTTGCTATAACTAAATTAATAAAACATATGTAAAAAATATAATAACTGTAATATTAAATGTTCGTTTAGTGTAGTGAAGAAAAAACGCAAAATATCTTTGTTTACTAACACAAACAGATACTTGCATAGTTTGAAAGGATGTGTGTTATACAATGTATGGTGAAACTAAGTTATTTGACAATTTCAAGTCAAGGTCATAAAATACAAATATATTATTGACATAAAACACATATGCTCTGTGAGTACATCATTGTTTAAAAATCAACATAAAGACTTGGGACAAATTAATATAACAATTAAAAAGAAATTACTTTCTTTTATGTATGAAATAATTAGTTTTTTTAATTTGTAGATACCTTCGACATGGCGCACTTCCAAAGTCGGTATAAAGATGCGTAAGAGCGCTGAGGATGATGGGTTGGGCCATAATCTCGTTGATGCTCGGCCGTTTATTCGGGTCTAAGTGGAGCATGCTCAGTATCAGCTGTCGCAGCTCGTTGCTGTAGCGATCAGATATTGGCGCAAACGTGCCACGCATTATCTTCAGGATCAGAGCTGGCAGATTCTGAGACAAACGTCAAAACGTTTTCAAGGTTCCCTAAATCATATGTACGTGCTGTAATAAATATACTAAACTGAAATTAAAATAGAAGATTTTATTCTACATTTAATGTAGTTTAACACTGAGTTTAGTTAGCATTTAGTTAGTTAGCAATACAAGATGGTGTTGCTCGTTATGCAAGACACTTTAAGCAACACAACAGTAATTATACAAGGGGCTTCAGGTCAAAACCCTCTGGGTGAAATTTTATAATGGTCACAATTTCATCATTGAAGTTTACACTAAAAAAATCAGCCATTGCTACCAGTCACTTTGGTTTAGAATTCTTCAGATATTCCAATATATATCTTACACAAGTTTTTTATATTTAAGATTGAGGAAGAAGTACAAAAGTAAACTTTTATCAAACACAAACAACGTGTTTATCTAGTTTATCCACAAAACCATCCGTATGTACAGTACATGAAACATACCTGAGCTTCGAATGCTCTGCATAGACTGGCCAACTCATAGAGGACACAACCCAACGCCCAAATATCACTCTTCTGATTGTATGTGTATCACTGTTAAGGACACACTTGAAGCCAGGAAATAACAGTTGATGGAACCTCAGAAAATAACAGACAGTGGTGGATATTTGTGTATAAATAGTCTTTCACAGTAATTGCTGTGTGGCTGGTCGCTTCATAGAGAAGTCAAAATGGTGTTCGATTGATCAGGTCTGCACGTACTGTGCTGTGAGCAGTCCTAAGGACTGGATGCCATGCTACTACTATATAAAACATGTTTACCTTTTAATACACTGAGTTATCGCAAGTCATTTTATTCAGATGTATTTTAATAAAGGTAAGTTGTTTGATCTGTGTGCTTAGAAAACGTATAACCACAGTTACACAATTGCATTTATAGATGTTAATTAAGTTAATATGAACATTAATTAAATATTTTATCAACCTACCTTCCATCGATTTAAAAAAAATGTTTTTGTCATTATTCCAAATACTGATAGATGTGCCCAAGTCAAGGATATGGCTTCCCCTCACAAAGTTCTGGCGATATGTAACTTGGCGTTCCAACCACCTAGAAATATTCACAATAAATACAAATGTCAAAGTAGAAAACAAGTAAATTACATCATAGATATCTTCAGTAAAACATAAACGACATGGACTGAGTGTAAAAATAAACTTATTTCATTTTATAATATGATCTCTCTGCCTAATTAAGATTCTCCTTTTGAACATTAATATCAAATTTTACCATCACGATTACAGATCTATGCAAGGACACAAGATAGATTATCTAAATTATATGGATTTGTTATACTTATAAATACTCCATGATTGACACAACTGTAGAACATGTAAGAGGTGTGAACATATTTGACTTATAATGTGGATTGTTTTGTGCAAGAAAAACAATTACTCTCAGTAGAAAACATGCATGATATTTACTGCCTGGAATGACAACACTGACAACAAGCAGTATCATCGTTTACAAACATGAAATTCTTAAAAGTTATTAAAAAAAACTAAGAAAACATGCCCTATTTTATAAGCGTTACATAACCACCAAGATGTCCATAAACACACCAAGATAGTCAGAGACAACTTACAGTGTAGGCCTTGCTTTTGCTGCTCAGTACTTTGGAGATTCCAAAGTCGCCAATCTTGACAACTTCGCGTTTCTTGTCCATGAGGATGTTCTGAGTCTTAAGATCTCGATGGAGGATCTGCTTCGAGTGCACATGTTGCAGTGACAGTAGCATCTGTGCTAAGTACTTGAGGATCTCCTGCAAGTTACACCCACGGCATTACTATTAGTAGTAGTAGAA
This sequence comes from Escarpia spicata, assembly GCA_963995525.1. Taxonomy (NCBI): domain Eukaryota; kingdom Metazoa; phylum Annelida; class Polychaeta; order Sabellida; family Siboglinidae; genus Escarpia; species Escarpia spicata. The sequence continues at coordinate 27,136,713 of OZ023208.1, forward strand.
AAAGCTTTATTTAATCATGGTGACCATGTCATGTGTTACTACGTGATTTGCAGTGGGCCACCACTCAATACACTCTTACTTCCACATTTATTTAGCTTTAGATAAAATATACAATTCACAACAATAAATAAAAAATGTAATAATAAATAAATAAAATAATTAAGACATTACAATAAAAAAAATAACAAATCAAGTTACAAATTATAGACACAAAGATAGGAGACAAAAAATTTTGTAAACAAAATAAAAATGAATTAATTAAAATAATTTACGAAGATACACACACCCATGCATGCATGCGCACACGCATGCACACACATACACACACACACGCATATACGTCACATTCACACACTTTATCCACTAAAAAACTATAAATAACTATCTTTGTTTTTTCAAATACATCACAGATTGGCAGCCAGTGGTCCAAGGAAGCGAGTGAATAAAGAAACAGGCAAGTGTACATCACAGACTGGGAGTCGGTGGTCCAAGGAAGTGAGTGGATAAAGAAACAGACAAGTGTACATCACAGACTAGGAGTCGGTGGTCCAAGGAAGTGAGTGGATAAAGAAACAGACAAGTGTACATCACAGACTGGCAGTCAGTGGTCCAAGGAAGCGAGTGAATAAAGAAACAGGCAAGTGTACATCACAGACTGGCAGTCAGTGGTCCAAGGAAGTGAGTGGATAAAGAAACATGTGAGTGTACATCACAGACTGGCAGTCAGTGGTCCAAGGAAGTGAGTGGATAAAGAAACAGGCGAGTGTACATTACAGACTGGCAGTCAGTGGTCCAAGGAAGCGAGTGGATAAAGAAACAGGTGAGTGTACATCACAGACTGGCAGTCAGTGGTCCAAGGAAGTGAGGGGATAAAGAAACAGGCAAGTGTACATCACAGACTGGCAGTCAGTGGTCCAAGGAAGCGAGTGAATAAAGAAACAGGCAAGTGTACATCACAGACTGGCAGTCAGTGGTCCAAGGAAGTGAGTGGATAAAGAAACATGTGAGTGTACATCACAGACTGGCAGTCAGTGGTCCAAGGAAGTGAGTGGATAAAGAAACAGGCGAGTGTACATTACAGACTGGCAGTCAGTGGTCCAAGGAAGCGAGTGGATAAAGAAACAGGTGAGTGTACATCACAGACTGGCAGTCAGTGGTCCAAGGAAGTGAGTGGATAAAGAAACAGGCAAGTGTACATCACAGACTGGCAGTCAGTGGTCCAAGGAAGCGAGTGGATAAAGAAACATGCGAGTGTACATCACAGACTGGCAGTCAGTGGTCCAAGGAAATGAGTGGATAAAGAAACAGGCGAGTGTACTTTGGAGATAGACTTGGAAATTAGCATATTAATAATCCTTAGGTGAGGAAATGCAGGAAAACCAATGACATGACCCTACCTCCTCCTCCAACAGTTGGCCATTTCTCTGTTGCAGGTATTCAAACAATGTGCCTCCTTCAAATCATAACAACAACTACTTACTCTCTGCAAATCACTAATATTAGCAAAAACGATATAATTAAATGACTAGTTTTTATAGCAATCAATACAATATTAGATCTGCTAAACATGTATATCAAACATGTTAATTACTAATGCATCATTTGGTTATCATGTACAGTCCATAAAACCCTGGGGTGTAAAATACGTTTTTACTCAGTGTTATGGGCCCTTGTTCTCATCACACAAAAGCTAGGCTCATGCTAACTATTAGCCAATGGTTAAAACAAATATTAAATTTGGCTAAAATAGTTCAAACACATTTTCAAAATTTTGCTGAGGAAAAATAAACAGGCTAAGAAAAATGCAATCACCCTGCCAAATTTACAAAGAATGTCTTCCCATCTGTCCCATCCTTAAAATAAGCCACATGTGAAGATGAAATATTACTTTATAATAATATAATCTAAAATGAGAAAGAGCCCCATGAACAATGTTGATTCTAATCGACTCCACATGAAAGTTCTTTGCATAATATGTACCTTGTGCGTACTCCATAACAATCATGAGTGCCTTGTCTTCGAGGAAGTTCTCAATGTACTCAATTATATTCGGGTGGTCGAGCATGGCGAGGACTTTGACCTCGTTGAGAGCCGCTTGTCTCTCCTCCTTTGTCATCTGCTCCACGGGAATCTGCTTGATGATGAGCAGCTTACGGTCAGCAATCCGCCAACACAGGTACACCGTACTGCACAACAGACACGCACACACCCAAGACAGTGTACATCAGCTCTACCTGCCAATTGTCATGTATTATTTAAGAGACCGATAAGTCATTATTAGATACATCTAATTTGTCGACTAACTTAGTCTTAGTAAGAGACTAAATAATTAAGCTGTGGAGATGATTAAGGTATCTAAATCGCAATATATTAAATTAATCTTATTTATCTGTGTTAATGCAACGAAATATTTTCAGCAGTGACACAGTAACAATGCCATAGACATAGTGCACTGACCCGGTGAGTGACAGCAGTATGCCAGTACAGCGTTAGGGTGTGTTGTCACTCTAATATCGCTCGCTTACATACGGTTTCGTGAGCTATATGATATATCATGCAAGTCTTACCCATAAGCACCTCTTCCAACAACTCTGATTTTTTCATATTTTTCCATTGTCTACGTTTTTCGTTGCAATGGCACGGCAGAAAACATGATATGAACAACGACAAGTCGCAAAGTACCGGCTGACAGCTAGCTAACTAACATTACATCCGTTGGAACACCAATGCCTTGAGGACGACCACAATTATTACTTCATCTGTAGAGTGAGATGCGGAACGTTTCTTTTAAATCAACTTGTGCTCTTGTTATGTTTGTCGATCGTCAGATAGATTGTGTACGTTTTTTGATAATATATGATTAATTTCATGGATAATTCTAGAGAAACACATTCTGGATGAGAATAAAACTGATTCTGAAATATCAGAATCATATGTATTGTTTTAATTTTTACATTTTATTATTTTGCACTAATCATATGTGCGTGACTATGTGAACTACAGTATGATAGTGTTTCCTTATATGTGTAAGCTTTTGGGATATGTGTAATATTCATACATTCATCTTATAATTTCTCTAATGTGATTTACTATGACATATATAGTTAAGAGATACATTAACTACAAGTTTTTTTTAACTTCTTATGTATCCCTTTCAAACAACATTATATATAATACATTATATGTCACAACAAAATCAAGCTGAGGCGATTATATTTATACAACCAATGATGTAGGTTTGTTTGAATAAAACATATTGAATTGAGGTCTTCCTTACATTACCGGTTTACAAAGTCTAAATATGATGACCATGGGAAATTAACTAATAGTTGGTCGTTAAAGGCAAACAGTAAACTCAAACTTGTTCAAATGTGCTTAATACGTTTTCGAGATGGTTATATGTAACATTTGGTGACTGAAATCGTGCTTTGAACCGCCAGGCACCGGGGAAATGAGCAAACGTCCGTGTGGCATGGATGCCACGTATAGGCGACCCAGGGCACCATTTCTGTCCACACTAAACATCTTCTTGCTTGGTGGTTTAGAAGGTCAGAGGAATGGGTGTTTCATATTCGGCATACTTAGGTGCCCCGGACACGACACCACGTCCTACCGATTCACCGTCCTTTGATCCATTATATGGCTTCCCAAATGGAAGAACCGAGAGAAGTACGTAGTGCAAATGTTTTGTATCGACTGTGTCCGACAGGTCCCCCCAACCGGCCCAGGTCTGACAGGGACAGCATAGCCGGGGATGATAGGCGCATATTCTTAGCTAACCATAAAATTTGCACTTTTTGCCAAATTTAACACTTATCCAAATTTATTAGGTAGCCTGGCACTTGTGTAGTATCCGGACCCACCTCGATTTCGCCGTTATAATTTGAGTTTTGCCTAACTTTGATACACCAGATTCAGAGGACTAGTTCCATCATTCAACATCATCCCAGGCATATTTATATTACGAAAATATTGTCTCTTAGCGCACTTTTGAAGCCGAAATAGCGACCCGGTCTACACCGCATTGCGCTCATAAAATGCACTAAGTCGCAATTTTCTTAAACGTAAATATGCCTGGGATAATGTTGAATAATGGAACTAATACACTGACGTATCAAAATTAGGCAAACATCAAGTTATAACGGCAAAATCGAGGTGGGTCCGGATTCTACATAAATGCCGGCCTACCCTAGGGCTAGGCTGTATAATTGTGCTTGAAATCTGGTCATGCAGGCAGCCCCTTCTTGTCTTGTAGACTTGTAGGTTGTCGTGCTTGCACCACCTTATAATATAAAACAAATCGTTGTTCTCAGCTAACCCTAGTTGGAATCTGTGCCATAATAAGGCATAAGCGACAAGCAATATATAACTAAGAAATGTGCGGCTTGACAGTATTCTATTCAGTGCCGGCACATGATATTTCTGATGGGCATAGATTATGCACACATTTGCAGATTGCGCAGATCTAGCAACTGCACCTACAGGCCTCGACATTAACACTGGCCCTGTGGCCTGGCACCTTTTTTGATGTTGTCGGGCCAGTTCAGGCCTCCAGTTTTCATATTTTACTGGCCCGTCGGGCCACTGGTTTCATTCCGATTGACCACCACCAGACCTGGGGTGGAAGTACTTGTGTACTCGAGTACATTTTTGAAGTACTTGTACTCATAAAACTTATGGGTCATGTACTCATACTCATTGTATTCAGATTTTACAAGTACATCTGAGTACTTTCTCACTGGGGAAAATAATTATTTACCCAATAAGCGGTCTCATTACACATTGGCTACGGATGGCAGACAATCTCAACTGTCGCCTGCATGATAAAACGTAGTGCATATAATATTCCATAATGGAAAGGCATCAAGGAAATATGTTATACAGTCAAACACTTGATAGCATTGCTAAAGACCATGGCTGCACCGGTGGATCTTGTAATGCAGCTGTGCCTTTGGCGGAAAGAGAGCAAGGTCAGGACTTTGGACAGCGTTCACATTGTCACATGACGATGTGTTTCCGTTGTTTTACATCAGCATCGGTCATCCCCAGTCATAGCATTAATGATAACGTGATATCCATGGGCGTGGTATCGGCATTCAGATGCACATTTATCATGGTATAATTTGCCTGATCCTGGCAATACCGGCCTTAGCATTGAGCCTTAGGCACAGCCAAAACCAAGAAATGTTTTTGATATATGCTAAGGACAATCAGCTAAAGCACCAAGCCGCGAGCTGAAAAAAAGTTGGTGATGTCTCAGATTTTGCATTAAGAGAAGACTTGCAGAATGATACCACGATTAAAAATCTTCATTTAACTTTGCATTGTGAACTTCTTGTGAAGTGACCAGCGCGCACATTGGTATCATCATATTTTTTATCAAATCCGGGCCAGTAACTTTTTTGGGCGGGCCAGTAACTTTTCAAATCTACTGGCCCCCTGGGCTAGTGGATAACAAATCTTAATGTCGAGGCCTGACCTAACATAATTGTGATTTTAGCACTAAAATTACAGATGGAACGCATTCGATGACATTGGTTGCATCTTGTGTGTAATTTATCATTCAGCATTCATTTATCGTTTGATGCGTAATCTGCAGATTATGCAATGCAATCTGTATTATCTGCAGATGGTGCTAATCAAGCAAATGTGCTTCCACTTGGGCGATCTGCAAAAGATGGATTTTGTTGCTTTTAATTAAACTGTGGAAAAAACATGTGATCTTAGCTTCATGTAGTTACCAAAATTGTCACATTTATCTGTCAACAAACTGTATGATGTTGACACCTTTTCTAGTGCTGTTACATAGGTAATTGGCATGGTTTATAATAATACAATTTATTTTATAATTAAAGATGATATCTATATCAACATAAATATATAAAAACAAAGTAAATATATATAAATCATATGTAACATAACTAATTGCTTAAAATAAATATGAAAGTCAGCAGAAACATGTTAATTAATATACAACAAATATGTATTAACATCAAGTAGTTAAAAGCAAGTTAGGCTGACTACTACTAGTAAGGTATGTTAAAGTATGTTAAAAAATAATTTCAATTTGCCTATAAGGCTATAAGATCAGTTCAGAATGTTGTAAAGTAAAGAAATTATTCGGCGACTCGATACCAAGCTTTTTTTTTAATAACACCCAACATCACAATGTCATGTCATGAGTAAAGACAGATGTGGTGGTGTCATCTGTAGAAACCTAGTCCTGGTTGTAAGACAACTGCTAATTTAGAAACGTTGTGTTTGGCCTTTGTGTCAACAGACACATGGTTTGGTGACCATCCATTCACTTCACTTCAAAGCTGTAATCCGGTAATATCATGTATTGTTGCCCAGAATCATAAACCATAATTATTGTGACTGCGTTGAACATGAGAGAGCTTTGCGGTTAAACGAACAGTGTTTGATATAATGCCAATACAGTTGTTTACAATTTGAATGTTTTCTTTACATTTCAGTGAAGATTAATTCAAATTGCGAACACTGCTTTGGGTTTAATACTAAATGCAGATTGGCAGGTAGTATACCTTCAATGTATTCTATTTCTAATCTTGAAAACATTATATTAATTAATTAATAAAAATTAGGAGTGACCTCCCTTCAAATTTTGTCAACCTCAACAAAGTGTAATAAGATGCAATTACAGCATGGCCCATTTTGATGGTAGTACCGGATTACTCAATGTGGCCTGCTAGTTAGCATGCTATTTAAGTGTTCTGTTAGTTTACCAGTGTTATCCACTAGATGTCACTACATGTACAGTTATTATCATCAGGTAATAATGTACCAGTGTTCTGATGATAGTCAACCAAGGCTGTCTGTTCCTCATATTTTAATATAATATTCTTATTACTACAGTAAATATGTTGCAGATATACTGCCCACCAAATTGTGTTAAGTAAGCCCAAAACAGCCCTACCTATTTGAATGTTATGCCCCTGAAAGGTTCGGATTGTACCTGGTAGCCACTGTTGCCTCCAAACCTGGAAGTTGGCTGATTCCCACACTCCTAACTGCAAAGTGGAATCATGTACAACTGATTCAGCATACTTTGGGGTAATAATTACCACCTGGTGATTCCAGCCTCCAGGTAATGAAATAGATTACCTCGCTTTAGTATGACCAATCAAATAGTGTTGTGACCAACAACACTTTTTTGATCTGATGTCATGTGACAGCTACAAACATCGTCACATGAACACAGAGGACAACTCATTCCGATGCTGAAATAGAGACTGTGAAGATCTCAGAAGCTTCGTTGAGACTGAAAGTTAGATTCTAGGAGTTATCTATACCTCATTTTCATTATGAATCATCTATGCATTAATACGCTACCGTGTTAATTACACGTTTGCGATACGCTAAGCTTTATAAAAGGGCATTTCCCCTGCCTGAGAGAGTTGAGTGGTTATCAACTCTCACTGTAATTGTGATAACTAATGTCTTTGGTTTGTTGCTCCGTGGATGGGTGAAAGCCACTATAACAAACACGGTTGTAATTGACCTCGGAAGGGTTTTCAGGGCAAAACATGATATATCCATTTTCTTGGTTGTGAGAAAAAGTCACTTTTGTGTTTTATCCCGAAAGTTTAAATAACAACTTATAAGTGAAGTTGGTGTATATTAATAATCCAGAATAGAATTGTAGACATTAGTAGTAAAGTCTGAAATATTTGTTGCAGATTTGTTACCAAAAATGTGAAATGAAATGATTTGGTTATCAAAACGTGGTGTATCTGTACAGCAAAAAAAGCGGCACTTATCGCGTTTGAAAACAAATGCTCTTTTGTGCACATTTTTATCGCGTTTTTGTATAAAGTGGATAGTATCCTAACTCAACACATGTGTAAGCAAATGGTTCGTCCTTGTTTGGGTGAAATTTCCCAAAATGGTGTTTATCGTGTTTTGACTTGAAAGCGTTCATGCGTTGTCTTCAGAGCTGTTGAGTTGGGAAATATGTGTGAGGTTCAGTTCCACAAAAGTACACCAGGTGGCAGCACTTGTGTTTCTCAAAAGAACACTAGGTAGCAACACTACTAGTCATAAAAAATGGAAAACAACATTTTATACACGTCACTGACAATCATAAGAATAATGTTGCGGATTCTATCGATCCTACGCAATATCCACCCATGCATATGGATAAATATATCAACATGTGTATGAAAATAAGCCTGTGCGAGCGTGATATGGACGCCAAATGCGGAGACTCTGTGTGTGTTTGGGTGACTCTTATTGTTGTTTTCCCATGCCTCGCAGGGATGATTGCGACCGAGCAGGAGATGATTGCTGCTGGACTGGAGGCTCGGGACCGCGACTACTGCGCTCACAAGCTGATTGAAATGAAACAGTGTAAGAAGGACTCCTTCCCGTGGACCGTCTCCTGCAGTCATGTACTACATGAGTACGAACAGTGCGAATTTGACGAGTAAGTCATATTAATTATTTCCTTTCTCAGAACCTGAGGGTGGTGCTTAATCAGAGTCCAATAGGATGCATAAACTTTGGTAAAATCTGAAATTTATTTGTATGTTTGACAAATTTATTGTAATTTAAATTATATTGTAAAATTACAATATTAAGATAATCCTGCATGAAAACTTACTATTTGTAAGCTATTGCAATACAGATTGATGAGTCATTGATGATAAGTAACCAATAAGCAGTTTTCTGCAAAGAAGTGATCCAAGTGGTGTATTTTCTGCTTCTGTTGGATCTTGGCTGTATACTCCAGTGATCAGTAGTGACCATTGCCTGTCACTACCATGTTTGAAGACAATATTCATAACATGTACATCATCTGGTGATTAATAATAGAACTACCGTTATGGTTGTGGACCGATAGTCAATCTTTCATTGGAAAACAGTGCACATATCGGTAGAGCAATATAAAAAATTCTAGTACCAGCATTAAAAGTATCATCTCTGACTACACATGGACAGATTCTTATTGGCATGCATGCTAAAGTCGTGTACTATTCAGGACTACTCTCTTCTCGTTAAAATGTCCTGGGCAAGTGTGTACCACTATCTGGAATCTATTCCTAGTTTCGTCAGGTTTCCTTTTATTATGTCTGTATCTTCATTTAGTGCAGCCTCTGTTCCTAGTTCCTTCTGATAGTACAATACTACTTTTATCGAGTTTCCAAACGTATCTGAGCACCCGTAAGAGTTGTGAAATGTGTTGTACTGTGCTGTATTTGACTTTCTTGCTTTCAGTTATGTATTGCGCATGAAAGAATTTGAACGGGAAAGGCGACTACGTGAACGCTCAAAGAGGAAGGCTGCCATGGTTCAGAGTGAAGTGTTGGGGAACTAATCGGGCAACAGTTAATCTTATTTAATGTGACAACAGGACAACAGGCTTGAGCATAATGTAATTTCTCCAAGGAATGTCCATTACATGCCATTGGATAGAGTACTGTTTCTTCAAGAAGTGTCATTTACATGTCTGAATAAAGTTGCTTAAAACAAGTTGTCTAGTTATTATAATTACCAGGCTTTGCTGGATGGAATGTCTACCATTAGAATTGAATAGTGATAAACAATTAGTGACGTGTAACGACACATTCTAGCATTTCCGAATAGCAGTCTGCCCATCCACCCTTACTGTAAAATCAATAGAAATTCAGAGGTAATAAATAATATTGTAATGCTTTAAAAAAATATAGGCATATTTCAAGTAGCACCATGTATTGACAAAACAACCTGTATCTAAAGGACTGTCAATAAGTTGTCACCCTCTCGCAAGCCAGGGGTTCTAGTTGACTACCTTACCCATTGTACAGTAGTTTGTTGAACCAGTTGCTTGTAGTCCCGTTTGTGGACTTTGCCGATTGTGAGCTTGGGAATCATGCACACACCTGCACCCAATTCCAAGAAATCCGAATAATTACCTTACCATTCTCATGAGCTTATCAAAATTGGCCCAAATTGTCTACTAAGTACTTTCTGAATATGTCGTATTACCCACGACTGGCCAAACTTAGCTGGCAATGATATAATGGGCTCAGCCTTGCTTCCACATTTTGACAGCGATATGCCAGGGGGTACAGAGACTGATGTAATCAGCAACACCCTCCATCTCGTAAGGGTAGTGTATGTGTGTGTGCTGCATGTGTGTGACCATCTCGAGGGAAAACTTGACACGAAGAGGCAACACTGAACATGATCCGTTTTCTTTATTTCAAAGGGATGCTTGACAATGTTAAACAATGAAAAAGTAGCGAGTGTGCACATCCTAGATGGTATTGCAACAGAAGAAACAAACAGCTACTCATAATCGGTATAAAAATAGTTCCACATTAATCCATCAACTTAATTAATATAACAGTTTACATAAATATTCAGATAATAGCATAACATTGTACAAAAGACTATCTAAAGAGCAACTCAGGACCAGAGCTAGGGGGAGGGACTTTGTGAGTGGCCACGATCACTTTTTGCTATTACTGTACATCATATTAATTAGTGCCAATACAGATGGATGAATAACATTTGTTTGGATTTTAAAGATGTGCACGTTACTAGGTAGTGGCTGGAAAGACCGAAGATGCATCGCCAGAATCTGGAACACTGGTAGAGATATCAAGTTTGTCTGTGGCAAAACAACAGTGAATCCATCCTTGCATATATCTTGGCCCTGTCAGATACATCTCTATCAGTAAGGACCGATCTAGTAAAATGACTGTTAATTACACATTAAACATAATTACACACATCAAACATGAACAGAAATTGCAGCGATAGCAAACCCACAGCCATTTCCAACGCATGCATTGGCCACTGTGTTGGACGAATACACCTAGTACTGGTCAGTGGTCACTGACTGCCTGAACTATATACCAGCTGTGTGTGAGGTAAGCCAAGGCTGCCTTATCTCACAAACACAAGTTTCACAACAAACAAGAAAACATGAAAACTTTACACATGAACAACTGCTGCTAGTTCAGAGATGCGTGCTAACTAGTGAGGTATTAAAATTTAAATATAACGTGAACCTAAAGTGATAGTTACACACCAGTTTGCATCACAGAAATCTTGTTTGTTTGGTGTTTGGGCTACGTACAGCAATTCGGGTTTTAATATGTCGTCCTTCTCCGCACAGATGCCTGAATGAATGAGTATGCAGGTGCTATGATGTGATGACATTGCATTCACTACTCTGGTGTCAATTCACCTACATGAAGCCATCGACCTGATGTACAAGGTAAGGTCTGTGCACCCACCAAACATGTACAATAAAACTTGTCCTAATACGGAGTACCCAAATACTGAGTTTGGCCAGCTAGTTACTAGCTCCGATGCACAACTCGCCTGGACTGCACACAAGAAACCGATTCCATAACAAAGAACGCATCACGTACATAACTGCTGCGACAAAGTAAATAATTCAACGACAAACTGCGAGATTCACCTGAGTACACAACCCAAGGAATATCTCCAAAATTCTTGCTCATGTCGCCTGGCTGCTAACTGGCCCCATCACAGTTAACACAAAGCATGCAGCTGCTTCACGTTATAGCAGGTCCGATGAAGTAACGCCAGAGTAGCAGCTGTGAGATGACCTTGCAAGCGGGCCGCCTAAGCAGGCGACCGCAAAACAGAACAAGAACAGTAATTGGCTTAACTAGGTTGATTCAAAGAAGAAATGCAAGCAATGCTTGTGCAACTATGGCTGTGGACGTACGACAGCGGCTGTATCGACCGAGGCGAAACAACGCCGACCATCGTGCCCGACTAGATGAGATGACCGCCAGGTAGAGCTGACCACACATGCTATCAAACCGCCATCTCAGACCAGCGACACAACATACGGTGCACGCACGTATTGCATTAAAAACAACAATTTCATAGCTGTGACGCCACATCAATCCGTCTTCTTAAAGCCGTTTGTGATGGCGCCATTGGTCTCCGGTTTCGTCAGCATCTGCTGCTGTTTCGCCTTCCTCGTGTTCTGGTAGGCTTGTCGGTAGAAGTCGGCAAACATGAAGAGGAAGAAGAGCGCGTACGAGCCGATCCACAGGGCGTAGCCTTTCGGGTAGTTGCAGTTGGTGATGAACACTTGGCGGATACAGTGACACGCCACCATCATGAACTGGATCTACAACACAGCAGCAACGACAATTATAGGGCTGACTATTGGTTTTGTTAGTGATAGTATTGAGAGAGCTGTATTTCTATGACAGTGCTATTACGATAGTGTTATAACTATCGCGATAGTATCATGGAATAAGAAACAGTTAATCTCAAAATGGTGATTCTGTGAATGATGCAAATAAGGTCGATGATTGTTCCCCACTGATGTTAGGTCAATAAGTAGTGAGTGAAATCAGAATTTTAAATTAAAAGAAACAGTTTATGAATATTGTTTTTGGGTGGCATAAATAGCCCCACTGATCTGTTTGCCAACTATTGTCATTATTAATAGTAAAATGTACTTGTGATTTTGAATGAACCAAACTGGCTCCCAAAACCACAGCCAATACCCATGGGGTTCAAATGTTGTCACAAGGTTACTAATATATTACCAATCACTCTGCCCAGTTCTGATATCTGCAATAGCATTAACATGTGTTCTACTCGATGGGTGGTGTCACAGTATCAATTTATTTCTATTTCCCCCTCTGCATGGTGACAATCAACCCTCCACCCAATAATACCTATCGCTACATGTTTGTTTGGACTTTGTGACTACAACTGTGATAGTACCATTACAGGTGGTTATTATCAAGATATCATGGGATCAGGCCCTTAGCTAGAGGCAAATTGCACAACTGTCCATTTTTTATTTAATTTATCTCAGAAAGTAATAAAGATATCAACCCATACTTTTATAGGAGTATTATATTTTTCATTCTACGTAACCCTGTCAATTTTCAGGATTCTAGATCAAATAATTGTTGAAATATATGTTGTCAAACATAACATCTGAGCCATATTGGTCAAATTATCGGAATACTAAAAATAAGTGTACAATGGAATTTTTTTTTTATAGATATTCTAAAAATTCTTTTGTCTAAAATGTTCAGCATGATGAATAACGATGGAAAATGTCATTATGTATACCATCAGGTCAATGCTTATTTTAGAAATTAGTATAAATGTCATTTATGCAAGCACCAACACAAGTCATAAATAGTGATGAAAGAAGGCCAAATGAATGACGTTTATTAAGAGATTAAGTTAGAGAGAGAAATGTGGGCTCTACATCCCAAGGCCAGGCCTGTGACTGAGCCCATACTAGTCTCCTGTCCTGTCCCTCAGGTTGACAGAGCCCACATTTCGGCATATACAACATTAGCAGTATTGTTATAGATATATACAACATCATTACTACTGTAATCACAGTAGACCTTAGGCACCGTACCGTACTAACCAAGCACACCATTCATTCACCTAACTAGTTTGTTCATAACAACAAAGTCAAAATGCCCCTTTAAAATAATTTGCTGGCCTTTTCCAGTTGTGGAAATGGCATTCCCCCTTGTTGTTCGTAGTTTCATACATTCAACACATTACATTAGTAGATGGTCTAGTACAATAAAAACTGGACTACATGACACAGATCAACACATCTGTATTCCAAGGCAGACGACCCTAACATGCCATGTCTTCAAGTTCCTCATCTGAAGAAGACACATCTTCAGTATGCATATCAACCAAACCACTGTCACCAGTACCACTACTACTAGTGTCAACTGAGGTGTAAAGCAGTGGCACTGCAGATAGGTTAATGCACCGGTTTGCAGCAACCACCTTTTTCAAACCTTTCTTTTTTAACTGCACGTTCTGACTAATGAAACCTTTTAGTGCTGCACATTCATCGACTCGGACTCCCATGGTAGTTAAGGTGTTCCTCATCTTAATTTATGTGTTGCATGTGCAGCCCGCCTTTGCGTTGCCATCCTGGCATGATCATCAGCAGTTTTCTGCCAAGTTTCTATCTGTTGATTGACCTTGGTTCCCTTTCTCCTTCTCACCAGTTTGGCACTTTTTCTTGCTGTCGCCGCCATCATTTCCTGCACATCTGGTTCCTGCACTTGTCTTCAGCTGAACAGTTGGTTCACAAACCAGATGCTCACTGGCATGTTGCAAGAGCTTGTTTTGTCAAGCTTCAGCCATGACTCGAATGAGATGTGACAATTTTTTTGCGATGTTGTGTTACTAAGTCCAGGACTAGTCTCATTGGCTTCAAGAACACATTATCGCCTCCTACAGCACCTGGCCAAAGCATAGCGTCACCATCGACCAACTCATCAGGGTTGTCCATAAACTGTAACAGTTTGTGGATCACAGTGCTAAAGTGTGAGTTCATGTAAAGAGCATCTGATGCAGTCTGAGGCTACTGCTGGTAATCCCATCAGTGCGGCGTATATATGTAAACAACTTCTAAGTGGCACACGGACCGCGAGAAATGATCAGTGCACTTTACATCGACATATCTTGACTTTTATGCTGTGGATTCTTTTGAAACTTTGCAGACTATCATTTGAAACTTGACAGACTAAGAAATATTAACATAATATTAAAGTAGGTACATTTATGTCGTTTTGGAGTTTATACTTGTTGAAATATTATGACTTGAAAATAGGCCGTTTGGCTATGCTGACAAGCGTGCATGCTATAAATAGATGCCATAACATGGGCCTCTCTACCTTAGCCAAGACTGTGAAAATTTGCATGTTACACATGCATTGGTCATTGGCATCGGAACTTGGTGAATATTCAGGGGGTTGAGACTCTCCGAAAACCTCCAACTGCTGCACCCTTTGCACAAAATACTCAAACTTCAAACTACACTCACTTTCACACTCAGTACAAGGCCGTTTTAAGACAACGCAAACACTATTTTGACCTTGTTATTGGAAAAATAAAATCCTGTTATCCAAAGACCCCTTATTTGAAAAAGAAAAACCTGTTGCGATTAAAAAAACTGTTCCAAAAACAGGACAAGGGGTCTCTGGCTAAGGGCCTGCATAGGACATCCAAATGACATGTAGGTACTTACAATCTGGAGAGTCGTCATGTGCTTCTTCCACCACAGGTACTTCCTGTACTGGGGCCCGAGGGCCGCCATCCCATAGTATATGTACATCCAGAAGTGGATAAAGGAGTTGAGCAGGGCATGGAATGTGCCAAATCCACCTGTAAACAGTGTGAAGACAGGGTTGTGGTCAGTCGGCATCATCAGCACACAGCACAACAGAGAAAGCAGCCTACAAAGCGTGTCGCTTTTGGAATAATATCAATGTAAATCCACATATTATGGAGGGTTTGGGGGCAAAATACGATAAACGCCATTTTATAATTTTTTCAAAAAAGGCCATTTGTCGCACGTTAGACAGGGATACTATCTAATTGATACAGAAACGTGATAAATCCCCATTATATGATGTGTACAATATATAATATATATCGATACACTAAGTTTGGGACAGTATTGTCGGTCGGAGAAACCTGCAAACAATGGATGAATGACCATTGTGGCTTTATGTTTGCTTTAGTATTATCATAATTGGCAACAGCAGAAATTATGTGATCAGCGGCAACGAGATCAAATAAATAGCGATAACGGTTGTCCTTGGCTTTTTGCTCCACAAGTGGGTGCAAGCTAGTACCAATAATTTAAATATAACAAATCGATACTTTTGAAAATAAAAAAAATGTGGCATGTCCATAAACAGGAATACTAAAAAGCTTTGGAGATCCGATCAGTTATGCCTGTATGTGATAAACACAGTTTGTACAGGAGCTACATTGCAATTTATAAATTATTAATAACTCTATATCTGACCCACAATATAGAAACACACTTCAACTATTGTAGTCCATCTTAGTGTTTAGTCTCATGATGAACACTCACTGTTAGTAATTGGCATAAAATATAATATCGCAACATTTTTTTATTCTGACACTGGGCTAAGCTAGAACATGATTTCCCTTGGCACAGCCACAGGGGGAAGGAGAAGGCTGGAGGGAGCACACAGACAACGCACCTGGGACAAATTTGACTCCGATGTACCAGGACAAAGGCATGACACTGTGATGGACGACGTGTAGGAAGCTGACTTGTGTGAACTTCTTGCGTAGCAGGAAGAAGATCTGGCAGCAAGAGACCGGTCAGTCAGTCACAGTGTTGTAACGATACAGTACTCTCATGATTATATTATATTTTTTTGACATATTTACCTCTCAATAAACTAGATTTTTTGCTCTGATATTTCAGCCGCATCCCATGGCCTTCTTCAGCAGACTGAAGTTAGTTCTTTGATAGGTAAACACGTCAAATTATAACCAAGCAACCGGATCATCTAACCATTTAAAGTACCCTCATGATATGATACATATTGTGATACATATTGTGATACAACAGTCATGATATGATAACGTATCATGATGGTTACTAAAGCTGTTTTATACAGTGTTCTCCTGGGAAATTGCATATGGGGTCTCAGACAGTTATGATATGCTCTATTGTCCAATATTGTAAACTTTTATCGCAGTTTTCTGAAACATGTATTTCTTACTTCACCTGTTTTCTTCAACGGAACCGCATTTTATTATTTGTTATAAATGAACGGCTTGAGACTTTCTCACACGTAACTTTTGTAGTATACTTTTCAATGCCTAAAAACAGTTTTACCAAAATGAGCCATGAATTTAGGCCAAACACTGCCTTTTCTGGTAATAAAATTGATGAAAAAATCATTAGAAGTCTTGGAATTCAAGATGGCCACCATGACATGTCAAAACGTGTTGACAAATTCTGAAAAAAATCCACTGTGTACTTGACACATTTTTACATTTTTAAAACTATTAATTCTCTGAGTCATGTCATCCTTTAATGATATTCCATTGTATACTAAATTGTCTTCTAATTTTCAAAACCAAACATCAGGTTGCTATTGACAACCTTTAGCAGGTGATTTTCAATTATTGCACTTTTTTTATTAATTACTTCACGACTGATACCTGCTGCAACTAATGGAGCTACATGTTAATCACGACCCATATAAGACCCCCAAAGAGCACATCATACTCTACTGCCATCCAGCTATTACCTGTGCTGTTTCACTTTAGTACACGGTTTATCTTATGACACACTATTCTTTGATATCTACACGGGTTAAAATCATCTATTCACCCTTGTAAACATGCCAAGCAGGAGAGAATTCAGAGGGGTGACCGTGGTCTGACTATGCAGATTACGATAAATTGACTGTGCAAACGAACATTGTTGTGGAGGTAAACACCTACAACACAAGGCAAACAATATCCACAGGTTGTGTGGGCAACGTCTGAAAGCTCCAGTTAAACCAAAGGTGGTTGTTTGCTTTGACTCAACCAACAGCGTTAAAGTAAACGTATATAATTAATCACAATTCAGTGTTTCCCCTGGGTGAAATGATGGGCGAGGTGGTAGGGGTGGGGTACGCGAGCGCCGCAGGCGCGAAGCATTGCTAGGGGGGTCTGGGGGCATGCTCTCCCGGAGAATTTTTTAAAACTAGCTTTAAAATGGTGCATTCTAAGGTATGTTTTAAAATTTACTCTTGAATATAGAGGGGAAGATATAAAACAACAAGACACTATTCGTAAATGTAGTAATCATGATAGATCAAAGTCAGTAATTATGATTGTTTCATCATGTTGAGGTGTGGTTTCCATTTTACCACTGCTACTCAGTAGAGGTGTGGTTTCCACTTGACCACTGGTACTTGGTTATGGTTATGTTTTCTTGCACTAACCCTAGGCCTTGTTACCTCGCCAACAGAGTCAATACAAAAGTAAATGGTAAGTTCTTATATAGCGCAGGACTGCTCAAAGCGCTTTACACTTTACTCCCTGGCAGACCTGTTCCGTCGAACACCATCTCGACTTCTCTGGGAAGCATCCAGGGGTATCATCTGAAGACTCTTTCATCATCACCTTTAAATTATTTTAATATCATAATATTATGGTAAATTGGTGGTTTATGTTCAAAAGATTATATTTTATTTGTTTGCTAGAATCCTATACAATTAACTAGTCATTTCTGGAATGCCAAAAAGTATGTTTCTATTAATTGCAAGAATGTTTCTCAAATTGTGTCCTTTTTATAAAACAGTATAGTACATCCAATTGCTGTGCAAACATATCATTGTCTAACCCAAGTTATTGATAACCCGTTAGTATACTCGGTTTTGGGTAGTAGGCATTTTTTTATGAGATGTGAACTTCGGTGGTTTATATTCGTAAGTATTTCACTCAAATCAACTTTCCCAAAAGTTTGTTTGCAAAACTTTGTCGGAATATGTATTACATATTTAGCACAAAGATATCTTACGAATCACATTCCTTATTTAGCTAAAACAAAACCGCATAGAACATTAGTTGAATAGACTTGTGCCATGGGCATTTGCGTCGAATCCGGATCCACTTTGTCATTGATTTTGCCGCTTGAGTTTCGCTTAACTTTGATACCTCAGTGAGATACACTGTAGTTCCATCATTCAACATTATCCTAGGCATATTTACCTTTAAGAATATTGCGTCTTACGTCCATTTGAGGCGTAAATAGCGCCCCGGTTTGTATCAACATACGCTGCTATATATCTCTTTTTACGCGCACTGTGCGGTAACACACGGCCCGCAGCGGCACAGGCTAGCGCAAACCGGGTCGCTATTTGAGCTTCAACAGGGTCCGGATTCGATACAAATGCCGACTAGTGAATAGGATTAGGATGCACGTTTTTTATTTGGGCTTCAAAAGAGTCCGGATTCGACACAAGTGTCAACAAGTGACGTAGTGCCATCAGCCTGCACGGGTTTCATTCCCACCACCATCATAAACCAAAACGCAAGTTACCGTTTGGGGGCCATTTTACATGAATGTCTAGATTTCTAGTATGTCAAAACTTCGCAAGGTGTCACCATTGGAGACACCGGGGATCCCGCAGGAATATTCAGTGATTGGATAACTGACAAGTGATATCTTTCACGTTGTCCAATGACGGCTAAACGATGTTGCTACAAATCTGCGATTTTGCAGTAATATAAGTGACTTTGTGGTGTCATTTCGCGCCGCTCGCCGACGCTCAATATACCGTGAAAGAACGAAAAAAAATGGACGTATGAAATAGCTACGAGGCGGCAATTTCGGCATAGAAAAACGGCGAGGCGGCCCGCCTCCCTTGTTATATACTAGGGGAAACACTGCAATTTATCCACTGATTGTGTTAATGCTAGCAGCGTCAACATTAAAAAAATATATATATCTTGGAGGGTCGGGTTACAAATAGATAAATAAACTGTTGGTCTCTCAATAAGGCTTGTCCACTTGCCATCTACGTTTTGTTCTGGATGGCAATCTTGTTAAATTAGCTAGCTTCATGTTGAGTTCTACATAAAAACTGAGGTCATTACGTTTGGCAAGATACACATGGCACGTGGGTATCACTACGACATCAACACGGTGCAGTGCTGGATATAAGAAATACTAATTACGTTTTAATCAAGGGCACAATTGGCAACACTTTCTCAAAACTCCACAGTCATGTGATTGAACCATTAACAAGTAATATGTCTCCACCTAAAACATTAATATTGTAACATGTGTACGAACACCTAGCAAATGAAGTACTGTACTAACCAGATCGGTTGAACAGACAAAAAACAAATAACGTTCAAAGTACGACTTTCATCATCAACTCACACGGATCTAAGTGATGTTTTGTGCAACTAAAACACCTCAATTCTCTTAATTTATCAATTTCAAATTACACCTTCTGAATTGTCAAAAACATACACCAACTTACAGTATCAAGTAGCTCGATGAACTTGGAAATGTAGAACCACCAGCAAATATTTACCATCTGAAAGTGGCAACAAAAACATTAAATAAATATAACTAACATTATGAAAAAATCTTGTACCTTGAAACTGCTGTCAACATAATTTTCACTAGAAAAAAACATAAGAGGAAACCCTAAGACAAATATTGAAACAAGTCACATGACACACAGCTATCTCGGTCACAAGAACAAGAGGCCAAACGTGTTGTAAACATACCCTACTAAACTCATGGTCATGTGTATCAACAAATGATGCTGGTCATTGCACTTGCAACCAGTTGGTAGAGATAATAATTTATGGCAGACATTGTCAATGTGGAATAACATGACCAGCAAGAAGTAAACTACGAAGCAGAAGTACCTCACCCTTATTGCTTTCACCGATTGTGAGTAATCGACTGGCTGACAACCAAGATTGTATCCAGTAAACCAGCCGGCCAGCCCAAACTGAAACAAACAAATGCATTTGTGTTAATGACAATTAATCAGATTGATTTAATATCTCAAGAAATGTTGTTGAAATCTCCTAATGTTTCGGTGTCACCAACATCATGTGACATTAGCTGAAGGAACATGAGTGGTGGTGGGAGCTCCTTGCTGATGTGGGAGCTCCTTAGAAAACTGATTCACATCTACCAATTATATAACTAAATCATTAAACATGTCAGTTGTTGGGTTTCGTAGGATTAAAATGCTCCAATATCCATCAAAATAAATATAAATTAAAAATGTTATGTCCATGTTATGGTTTAATCTGTTATACTACTAAAGTATATTTACCTTTGGACATTATATAAAAATGGAATTTAACAGCCGAATATCACATAATCCGTTGAAAAACATTTTATTTCACCTTCAAATGTTCACAATTTATTAGTACAAATGTATGTCAACAACTACATTAAAACTTATTTTGGAGAATTTTAAGATTATGATTGTATCACGCTTTGCATGAATAAAACTATTATTCTTAACCAACTGAAATATTATAAATTATAATAAATTAACTGTTGCAATGTTACGAAAATAACTTATTCAGTTACCAAATCAAAACCGTTGTACCTTCTTAAAGTTAGGAAAACAGCTAAATCTGATTCAAACTGTATAATGTTTGCTCTGTTGCAGAGAATAAGGATGCCACTTGAGGATAAAGATTGAAACAATACTGGTTTAATCTTCTGTATAGTGTAATGTTTAACAATAAATATATTGCAAATCATTAATAAATCTGCTTGTAAAAGAGAAATGACAACAGACTTTTATTGTCTCCAGGAAGGTTCACAATTTAAGCACACGTGCATTAGTTCATGTCTGATAGACATGATTATTCGGCTTAGAGACCATGAGGTGGCTATACACACAAGGCCCTTGCAGGGACTGCCATCCCTGGATACAATCATCTCGTATTCCCATCCTGCTTTGTATGCCTCGCGTTGCCCACTGTTGCACAAGGCTCTGGCTGTGAATCACATACCGCATTGTCTTCGAGCAGTGGCTATACCTGCCAGCTGGGGCCTAGACAATGAGGAACATCGGGATGCATGCCAGACGCACACGTGTGCACAAGTGAACACGTCTCTCATGACAAACTATAACTGTACTATGATGCCAGCCGGTAATTGAATCAGTTGCCGGGGCAGATTTGTTGTAGCCTTCGGTATCAAGGCCGCGAGACACCTGCTGTCATTCCACACACACAAGGACACAGTCACACAGGTAGCAGGTGACCATAACTCAACATACACGCAGGTCTACAGACTTTACACATCAATTCACATTAATCAATGTTATCCTAATGTACGTATCTAATCTGTAGACAGCAACATTGGTTGTGCATTTGTGGCAAGCAGATTAAACAGAAATGTTTTTGCGATATTATGAGATACAACGGGTTGGAAAAGATTATTCTTGAGGGAATAATGGCCGGGACAAGAAACAGAGCAAGATATGACAAAGAATGGAAAAAGATGTCACAAATGATTTCATAACAGTGATGACTGTGTCGTGAAATGATTTGAGCAGCGACGTCCTGAAGAGTATATATGATGAATAAAGAATATACAAACTATAACATTCCTGATGATTGTTGTTGATGTTACCAAAATCAAATATTACTATCTCAGAATGCTTGCTGGAACACCCAACGGAAAGTGTTCTGCAACATATCATACATTTTATTTGTCACCCAAGCAGTTGCATGCCTCATTGGCAGCTATTGATTAATTCAGCCACAGCTGCAGAAAATATGCAGAACAGATCCCAGATGTGGCGGTAATTCTTGAATCATTAATGTGGATATACATATTTATGTCTTAATTAAAAAGCAGAATCATTTGCTCTGTTCTTTTGGGGTAACAAAATCCCAGCAGCCACTGAAGATACGGCAGTATGCCATATGGCAACATTTGAACACTTTCCATGTGCATTAACAAAGCAGTGCCAACTGCAGACATCTTCCTGAATAGCATCCAGTCAAACTGACAACATCAAAGAATATTTTGATATATTTATATACTTAAAAAAAGTTCTACATACAATCTATTATTGCCTTATCCACTGGTCCCCTGCAGGGTGAAGGCCACATCACTGTGGCCTGTTCCACCAACTCTCCATCGGTCAAGATCTTCTGCTAGTTTCTCCCACTATGTTCATCCCTGCTTTTTCGAGACATCTTCACACTGTCTCTCCATCTTAATGTTGGTCTTCCTCTTCTCCTTCTACTAAAATGCTGTACAACTAATAAGATTCCATTTGAAAGCTGTCTACTTTCCTTTTGCCAACACTGTTGTGTTATGTTACAACTCAAGTACCCCCCCCCCCCCGGTTACAATCACTTAGATTCCCACCTGTCACCAATTAAGGCTTTCACCAGGTATAGGTAGAAAGGACTGGATGATTGAGTCTACTGCTTCTGTGTGGCTAACTCAATCTCTCAAAACTTGTCAATGACTTAATGTGACTAATATATAACTTTTCTGTAGTGAGAGGAGGGGGTGATGACAATATCAGCAGAATATAAAAAGTAAGGACATCTTTCATGAAACTCAAGCAGATATGGGGCTGAAATATATACTGAGAACTAAACTGAGATTATACAATAACAATACATTGGATAAATCAGTGTCATTGTACGGATGTGAAACATGGAAAGTAAATTAAAGTGACAACTGAAAACTGGACACATTCTATTTTAATTTTCTAAGAAGAATCATTTCGGGTGTATATGGCATCAAATAAAGCCATCCAGACTAAAACAAGGGAGAGAAATCAGTTTGAAAATCAAGAAAAGAAGATGGAAATGGATTGGGCATGTGCTCAGAAAAAAATAAGGCTATGGCTAATCGCTATGACGCAAGATGACAGGTAATTATGGTATGGCTTTGGTAACATATTCAGATTGTCTGCGCAGTAGTTCAGTCAGTCACGAACATGATTACACATGAATATTTGACAAGGTATTTGCCTCTCCATAAACGTTTTATACTCTGAGAATATTGTGGGTGATTCATACGACCTTTGTCGGCAGACTAACGCCCACACATACTAGAGAAGGGGGCTCCAGTACAGTATCTCAGTTCAGGTTTCATTGGTTATTGCTTCTTTCAGTTTCACTATATTTAAACGGACCTGATTCATGATGGACTACATACATTTTTGAAGAACCTTTAATAGTGTCTGTTCAATGGTCTCAATGTGAAGAGCCATTCTAACATACACGTTGTTGACCAGAATGCAAAATAGAGAGCCACACAAAGACTAGCTGTGTTTGTCATAATTCACTGCAATCAGAATACTGCTTAAATGCCATTTATATCTAAGGAGTTATCATACAAGGGATTCCCTTGGAGCACGGAAATGTGTCAATGATACGCTGTATGCTGGAATGCCGCATACTTTTGTGCTGCATGTGCCAAAAAGACGCACACAAAAACATGTCTGAGAAATGTGAGAAAATTTAGGGGCACTTGTGCAGAATCCGGCCCCACCTCGATATTGCCGTTATTAGTTTTGCCTAAATTTGACATGTCAATGGGATAATGAAATCATTCCACATCATCCCAGGCATATCTACGCTATAAAAATACTGTGTCTTAGGCTTTAGCGTTCCGGTTTGCACCAGCCTGCGCCCAAACACAGACAATGGCCGCAGGGACAACAAACAGAACAATGGCCTGAATGGATTTATTTAAATCACATCTTACATTGATGACTGTACATTGAGAACAGTCTAATAAATACCCTTGTGCCTAGCCTACTCGTTGCCTGTCGTTGACATTGTTTTAGTCGAACAGCTTTTGTTGCAGGTGACACCATATTATCACAAAATGCAATCCGTTCATATCTATACAAAATAATATCCATCCATACATGTACACTATATGCATGTTTTTTAAATTTAATTGGGCTAATTTAATTGGGTAATTTTCCCATAACTTATGTAAAATCTAATTTCCTCTCAAAAGAGTGCACCGATGCAATCTTAACCACAGACTGAGTGAAGCTATTCTGTACATCTCTTCATCGGTGTATCAATTAATTTTTTTAGGTTTAATCAACATGGTTCTTTGAATATTTGTAGTTGGTACTCTCTCGTATGTGAATCGTTGTCACTCAATGTGACAAACTGCTGCACCATATTTCTCAGAATCTCCCTATCCTTGGAGCAGTAGACTGTAGTAGCATGACCAGCACACACAAAATGGGGCACACTTACCCAGAATGTATCTAGTTTTGTAACGTTCCAGATTTTTTTTAAACCTGAACATTTCTGAATACTTTTATATTGATGGTTACCGGTATATATCTTATACCCAGAAAATATGTCATGTACAGTGTTAAGCTCTATCCAGGGTTCATATATCTACAAGAGGCAAAATGCATTTCCACTGAATATTTCCCTCATGAAACATGGTAACAACAAAACCATCACCCATCCACACTGGGACTTTTCAATCTTATGAACCCTCCCCAACACATGTGGACACTCATGTTTATCTTGACAGCAATGTAATGTGACTTACCTCTATAAATATGTACCCTGAGAGTAGGACATTGGCGAAGTTGTAGACGAGCATGATTTGCCTAATGTTGTATGGTTTCCTGTCAGCCATGAACCGCGGCAGGCCGACCTGCACCGTGTAGACGTAGGCCATGGTGATGAAGACTGTTGGCCAGGGTGTTGCCATCATTGGATAGCCGTCAAGACGTGGGTCTGCGCACAAAACAGCAACAACTTACATCATATCATCTACACAGATTAATATCTGCAAATACTAGCTTGAGAAATCTAACAGTTCACAATAACTGAATTTATAAAATGAAGGTACAGTTGAACCCCACTTTGTCATCACCTCGGTAATATAGCCACCTCACAATTAAGGTTACTGTAGGACAATCCCAAGTTATTTCAGTAACAGTAAAGTATCAGAAGGTAGCCCTGCTAATAAGGTCACCTTGCCATTGAGGTCACTTTACTCCTGTCCCGAGAGTGACTGTAATAGTGAGGTTGCACTACTTTCAGGGATCAACAGAGCATTCAAATAAAGTATCTTATGATGGACAGGTCGTGTCTACTTTCTGTCTACTAAATCTCAACCAGACACATATATAGCATGCTGCTGCAGTAAACCTAACAATGATAGATAAATAAGCTGTCTCAAATGTTAAGACATGATGGGGAAAGGTTTTTAAATTTGCAAAGACATCACTGCACCAGAAGACATTTATTAGCAGATAGACTTGGGTCCAAATATGTAATTGTATTTGAATTTGTATTTGAATACAAAAAGTGTGTGTATTTGTATTGGAAATCATAAAGTGCACATATTTGTATTTGTATTAGATATTTGGTCTGTATTTTAACGTATTTGCAAATACAACCAAATACATATACATTTAAAATCTGTCAAGTATTTCAACAATTTTCTTCAACATTTTTCTTTTACAAATGACAAAATGGTCAATCACACTTTTCTAAACTGTCCTAATTCAAAGCATATTAGCAACCTTTGTTGTAATTTCAGCCACCTTTAAAGTCATTACGTATTGCAATTATCCAATGGGGGTATTATTCTACAAGTCTCACCTCTCTTTACACAAAGGGCTAACTTTAGGCTCATCAGAAGTTTGGATTTCTATGTGTACCTACTACCTAGTGACTGAATTTGTTCACTTCAATTAATCTTCTCACATTAATTGCAGTTGTGACCCTGTGATGAGATTTGGTGAGGAGAATTAGCTGCTATATAAGTTGTGTTTTGAAATGGCTGGTCATAACACAATTGGTAGGTGTAGCAGAGGTCTACCAGTTCCAGTCAGTTTTGACATTGTGGATACCGATTATAGACATTGTGTTGTATACTTGTATCAGTTGTAGGTGTAAAGCATTTTGGGAATCAAAATGTTAAGTAAGTCTTTCAGCAGTATGGACCTGTATTTGTATTGGAAACATGTAGTTGTATTTGAATTGAAATCTGGAAAAGCAACGTATTTGTATTTGAATTTGATTTGGCCGAGTTGTGTATTAGGACCCAAGTCTGCTAGCAGACACTGAAAATCTACCTTTGTGATGGGTGGAAACTTGTTTTGTGGGTTCCCTATGCCCAAGGCTGTTACTATGAGATGATTGGCCAACCTTGGCCAGTGCAACTAGCCAACTATCTCATCAGTTCCTCATCAGAGATTGGTCAGAAAACAAAGTTATTGAAACTCACTACCAGTTTTATAAAGTAAATAGTTTACTCAGCTAGCATGGTACGAGTTGCTACTTCACAATCGCCTATATATATATACCAAAGTCACACATGGCCAAAGTGCCTGGTTAGATATTTCATGTTATGTAATACTGAGTTAAGGTTCACTTACAATGGAATCCTAGAAATAGACAGGGAATGGAATCATCAAAAGTAGTCTTCATTCTGAATCTTCAGTCCAAACTGTGCATGGGCATTGAAAACGAATACATTTTGCAACAATTGTTATGTACACAGACTTTAGGAGACTTTTTGTAAAAAAATGTTGTATGATGCACAAGCAAATATGGTTTGCACCCTTTATTAATAACCAGTTTTAATGTCTCGTGAACTGTAATGTAACGAGCGCAATTGCACATATGTATGTATATATTCCAGTCACATTCGGCAGACTGTGTACACATGCCAGCCTCTCTGAGATGTTTAGACCTACCTGCGTCTTTCATGATGTTGTCGTACTTCTGTACGGTACTGGCGATGAGGTTTGTGATCATATTTACTGGTCCCTTTGGGTGTCCACTGTCAATCTGCGGGAGACAGAAAGGATTGACATGTAGGCGACTTTCTCTGTACGTCAATGTAATTAAAACATTGCCACTGTACAATAAGAGCGACATCTTCATTACCACCACCATTCCTGTAGTGGTCTTGGAAGGCTATACAATTCCACCTGTGCTTTCTGCGTTAGTTTAAAAGTTCCTTTACAATTCCTCCGGACAGAGTTCTAAACTGAAACCCAACCCATGTCAGTTATCATCAAGTAAGATTATTGTTAAGTTGTTCACGTTGTGTAAGCATAATTAAGTTCATAAAACATGTTATAGATACAGCAGCACCGGCTACTGTTATCATTCACTGCTTATTAGACAGCCTGAATATCAGATGCTGTTCAGGAATGACAGTGCAAACAATTCTAATGACAATTCTGATATGAGCTTACAACATGGCACAACATTTAATGAGGTTGGAGTTCGTTTAACACCCTGAAGAATGATAGTGGATGTAACAAACAGCAGTACACCTCCTAACAGATCATGGTTAACACTTTTAGATTGGCTACATACGCAAGTAGGACATTTCTTATTGATTTGTCTGTTTCGATAACAGCACATACTGTTTGAATACAGCTGCGCAGACACTACAGGTCATATGTAGGCCAGTGTAGCATTCTTACACACACTTGTAACTATAACGGGATGTTTCATTAAATTTCAAAAGGACCATATGTTATGGTTTACCATATGTTATGGTTTAACAAGCATATGTCAATACCATTGTGGAATTGACCTTCAATTCCAAAAATGGACGTAAGGGAAATGTTGTTAATGACGTCGATTACGAAGCCTATACTATTGGGGGATTGTTATTCAGTATGTTAACTAAATGACTATTTCTGAATGCAACATGATGGCATTATCATGTAAAATAATCCCCTACAAGCAGGGTTCGAACCTGTGTGGGAAGATTTCAAGTCCAACCACTCGGCCATCACAGCAGTTGTAGGACCCAATCTGCTCCGGACATAATAGATGAGATGCGCGAAAACTTGCACAATGATGTGAAATTGCATGAGAAAATTTGTCCATGTTGGCAGTATAGCACTAACTTCAAAGAACGGTCACATCTATTCACGAATTATAAAATACAGCCAAATTACTAACTACTTGCTAGATAGTGTATGCATTGCCAGTCTGTGGGCCTGCCAGTGAGGCAGTGCCAATAAAACTGATCACTTTTTAGACTTGCATTGTGTGCTTGCATACCCCAGGTAATACACTATCCTCCATCAAGAACCATTTAACCCATGTTGGACAGATAGATAGATCTCTATATATAATACAATGCACTACTACAGATAGCATCAACGTAATGTTGTTTGTCAATCAAAGAGCATATTGTTTCCTGTCTCCAGTCCATAAACCCGGGGAGGAGGAAATGAGCACCATGTCTATGTCAGTACCTGTACGGTTAGTGTACTCATACAACTCCTTGTAGCTGTCTATCTTGATGTATGCGAGGCACGTGTACAAAGCATGTGACCTTTCTTATAGAGCAAACACGCCTGGTGCAGTTGCACATTGCCTGAGGCTCGTGGAGCCAGTCAGTAGAAGTTAAGCCACTGCCCCAAGTAGATTGGGATACACTACCTGTATCAATCACTGTGACAATGCTTTAATGCTGCCTCTAATGGGACCCTGGCTACAGGTGGGTGTTGGGAGTTGTTAAGTCAGACTCACCTCATACATGTGCCAACCCATACATATGTGCCCAGGCAAATTGTCTACTACACTTGGAGTACTTATCACCCCATTCAAGGGCTTACATTGCTTGGGGGTATTTGATAATGAGATGTATCTCAAGTTTGTAAAGGAACACAAGAGTCATGCTCCAATGGAAAACACACAGACGGGGTGAGTGCACTGACGGGAGCAGTGGCACATCATGTTCTAGTTACCTTCTCAAACCTAACTAAATTGTATATATTTATAAATACATCTAGCTTTGACATCGCATTTTATGTATATCTTTTCCTATAAAATGTAAATTTTCTGAGGCCTTGTTTAGAATGCACATATTGATTTTACTAACAAACACAGCAGGAATAATGCAGTGGAACAATTAACAATTGCAGTCTCGATATAAGCAGGTAAATTTAAACCTGATACTCTTTGATCACAGGGCTAACTCATCCTAATTGTTGAACTGTTGACAAGCCCAAGTACATGGACTCATTCACCCTTATCTATCAGCCTTGAAACATCAAACAACTGTGGAGCACCCTGGCCACCCTGTCTGTAGCAGTGGATGCCACATACAGTCTATCCAGTATCCATTATCTGTCACATTCACAAATAGGTGGCTTCAAATGTGGTCATTCCACATGAAATGATTACAGGACAGCGTAGAAAACTAGCCTCTGTCATATGTTTATTTGCCAATTAGCTGGAAACTGAGAAATTCTCAGATTTGGCTCAACAATTTTCACATTTATAATTATAAAATCAATAATATGTCCATGAATATGTAAAAATATAAGATACTCTAATATTTACATAATTTTAATAATTGTATGCATACAACACATTTTCATACAGTCAGTGGCAGTAAGTCTGTAAATTCTGTTTAAAATCCACGTACTGAACTGACAAATTTAGTTATAGAAATAAAGACCTGGGCATCTGTGGGAAGTAAAGGTAAGTTCTTATAAATAGCACATTATCCAGTTCTTAGGACAGCTCAAAGCACTTTACACTTTACTCCCTGGCAGACTGTTCAATTGAACGCCATCTCAATTTCTCTGGGAAGCATTCAGTCCCGCTGCAATTATTGCGCAGATTATTTGTACACAAATATCCACCACTGTCTATAGCCAAACTCCGAACTCCGCCTGGATACTCTCTATGAGAGCTTCCTGCCGGACCCAAGCCTGGGTAAAGGAGAAGGGTTGGGCGTGGGGCTAGGCCCCACCCCGTAAAAACAAGAGAGAACACTGCATCCAGTGGTAGAAGTGAAGCAAACCAGGGAACTGGTTCAATGACGGATGGCAGTCAAACATGCTAGGAAGCCCCCACCCTGACCTCCTAATACCAAAATCAACAATTAAGGTAGCTGCACCGGCTAAAAACCACTAGTGCCATATGTCACCAATCAGTCACTTAAAAACTAGTATTTTTAGTGTGTCTGTGGAAAGTCCCTTTTCAGATTCTTGGAAACTGACGATGTTTCCATAGTGATGATCACGTGTGCGGCAGCCCAGTTCAAACATAAATTCGTTCACCATGAATGCAGATCATAATAGTCTGATTATTCTCATGCCACTATGCTGTTGTATTATAATTACCTAAATGCATCACGCTGTCAAATCAATAAATACTGACAGGTAGTTTTGTTTATTCTCCGATAATGCCCGACCTCTGCCACCATTTTCAATGACACGTGACTGACCCCAGTAGGTGTCAATCAATCTTGTCTACCACACCGTGACCGTAGAAGTGTCTGTCAAATTGTGTTGGAATAAGCCACATGCCAGTAAAAAAAGTCACATTTCTAAGCAAAAAACAAGCATCTGGTGACACATGTATTATTAGTAACAACCAGGAAGTATTACTTAATGTAACTTTTTATAAAAACTACAATACTTACAAAGCCATAACTTGGCATATGAACTCAACTTGTGTTTACCCAAAATTGCACAGGATGGTTTTATGTTTGGTGCAGGGGTCATGCCAAAAATGCAGTACGGATTTTTGCTGTCTTTCAACATTGTAGCAAAATCTTTTTGAAGCTGTATCAAACTTAATATGCATTTGTTTATCAAAAAAACCCATATGAATGTCAATAACATGTTTGTACTTACAACCATACACATTTTTCTTTTGGGGAGTTTCTCAAAAAGAAATAAAATGCCATTTTAAGGTGATTTTTGACATAATTTGTAATTATCTTTAAACACATTTAAATATCTCCAAACAACATAAAAAATCAATTCTTTTTGGTCTGGAGTATTGTTTAGTATCTGAGGCACTCTGAGAAAAAATGGTTAGCTTATCTTCAAAACTTATATTCGAAATGATTAATTCAAAAGATGCATATAATAGCCGATGCAGCCACCTTAACATTGGATGCTGGAATGCACCAGACAGGAAGACTGGTGCAAGTTCTCCAAGAAATGCGTCAATACAAGATCAGCCTTCTAGGCATCATGGAGACCAGATGGACTGGAGCTCGGAAGAGAGTACTGGCTCCAAGACACCATAATATAAATAATTATGGTCAGGCAGAGTAGACAACCAGCATCGACAGAGGAAGCACAACAACACTATTCTTGAATGGAAGCCAATCAGTGAGAGACTTCTTTATGCTAGATTTAATTCCAGATTGATAAAACTTTCACTTTCAGTGGTAATCTGCTATGGGCAAACATGGAACAGGCAGGATGAATGAAAATGACAGCAGAATGTGTGACATATGTGGGGAAAATGACCTTGTGATCGGAGGAATGCTTTTCCAACATAAGACAATTCACAAGGTGACACGCAGATCTCCAGATGGCAAGACTGAGAGCCAAATAGATCACATCCTGATCAACGGGAAATGGAGGTGCTCACTACAAGATGTCAGATGCTGGCAGCAACCACAGCCTGTTGGTGGGAAAACTCGCCCCGAAACTAAGGAAGGCCAGACTGGAGAAAATAAGCAACAGCGCTTTGATACGAACAAGCTACAGAACCCGGAAACAAAGCAACAGTTCATGATTGTTCTGAAGAACAGTTTTAGTATTCTGCAGGAAGAAACAGAGATGACAATACACAGTTTCAACAAGGATATGGAGCAAGCAGGGAAAACATTGCTAGGATACAGAAGATCAAACAAAGAGCAATGGATCTCCACATCAACCTGGGACAAAATAGGCCAAAGGAAGGAAATAACGAAGCGATTACCTTAGTACTCACTACAAAATCACCAAGACTTAAAGAATGACGTTCCAAGTAATTTTCTCAGAAAGACAAAGTGAAAAAGAGTGCCAGAATTAATAAACGCACATGTATACATAGAGTCTGGCCATGAAGTCAGAAGAAGCAGCATGCAGACAAGACTTGAAGTCACTCTACAAAATAACGAAGAAGCTGAAAGGAGATACAGGACTAAACCAGAACCTCCCAGTCGCACTGAAAGCCATAGATGGAAAGATCATCACAGTTGAGAAAGAGAAGATGGAGAGGTGGATGGAACACTTTTCAACCATTCTCAACCATCCGGACCCACCCATGCACCATTGCTGACATTCCTAAGGCAGTGGAGGACCTCGCAGTCAACCTCAACTGGATCACAGAAGCAGATATCCGAGAAGCCATTAAAGCTCAGAAGAATGGAAAAGCACCAGGAAGCAACAGTATTTGTCCGGAAATGTTAAAAGCAGACGAAGAGGAAACACTGAGTGTCGTTTGTTAGATCTTCCAGAAGATCTGGGATGAATAAGTCACACCAAATGAATGGAAGACGGGCACTATCATCAAACTACCAAAGAATGGCGATTTGCAAAACGGCAATAACTGGCGTTGTATTACCTTGCTATCTGAGACATGTACGCAAGATCTTCAGTCGCATTACACTGAATAGAATATCAGCATCTATTGACAACATCCTTCGACAAGAACAAGCCGGTTTCAGAAGAGGCAAGTCTTGCATAGATAACTTATTCATGTTAAGGCAAATCTTAGAACAACGCACCGAATGGAACAGTACCATCTACATTGCATTAATTTACTTCGAAAAGGCTTTCGACTCCCTCCACAGAAGGTCCTTATGGAAGATACTTCGTCACTACGGGATCCCCTAGAAGATGGTTAATGTTATAAAGATACTCTATACAGACGTTCAGTGTCAAGTGGCTTGTAACAACCACCTGACAGACAGCTTCAGCATCAAATCTGGCGTGACGCAGGGATGTATTCTTTCTCCCTTTCTGTTCATCCTTGCCATTGACTGGCTGATGATGGAAATCATCAAAGAGGGAAACAGGGGCATCAGATGGACCGTTACTTCAATTCTGGAAGACCTGGACTATGTAGATAATATAGGACTGCTGTCAAGCTGACACAAGGACATGCAGGAAAAGATGGAGAAAATTACGGACTCAGCACCACAGATCGGGCTAAAGCTCAACACATCGAAACAAAAATTGATGAGGAGCAACCACAAGACAGACAATCCCATTACTACCACCAACCAACACCAACAATGAAGAGCTGCTCCACCAGGCAGATTCAACATCCCTAGCTACGAAGATCAAGACACAGAGATGGAGATGGCTAGGGCTCATTTGCAGAATGCCCACAGGCACACTATCAAAGTTGGATAGCGGATGGAAGAGGGAGACGAGGTCGTCCAAAAGAGACATGGAGAAGAACAGTGGAGAAGGAAATCAGCTGAGTACGATCAATGCATGGGCTGCCGACCAACTGCAGTGGTGCTCTCTTGTTGATGCCACCTAAGGCACGAAGAGGATTAAGTGGGTGTGTCTATAGCCAGGTACTCATTCATACAGCTGAGTGAACTGAAACAACATAGAGTGAACAAACTTGTCCAAGGTTTGACATGGCAGCACAGGATTCGAACCCAGGTCCTCTTGATTGAGAGTCCGATGCTCCAGCCACTGCACCACTGCAAGTGTAATTGGGGAGAATGTGGGGGAGACGTGGTTAGCAGGCCTGCTAGTCTGCATGCTCTTTAATAGTTACAACAGCCTGGGTAATCTCCCTGCCTACCTTTCAGTCAGACATGGTGCACTTCTATTTAAAGTAAAGGTATATCCTTATACAGCACAGTTTCCAGTCTTCAGAGTCTTCCAGGCTGAATAAAAATAGGTTGTGTTTCTAAGATGCTGTCATTTGATCACCTACTACTACTAGTCTGTGAATATAATTTTGTACGCATGACGATTTTTTCTAATCAACCTTTAAATAAGCATCCTGTGCTGCATTTAATCTTCGAACTCCGACCTGGCAGGTCAAAGGCCAGACAGGGCTGATAGGCTGCACCCAGACACAATTTTTTTCTAATTTTCTAGGTAAGCCCTGTACATAGACTTCTTTTGTTGAATCTCATTACTGAGCCTCCCACAAGGCTGACTTTAACATTTTAAAAACAAAATTGAACTTCTCATGCAGAGCTCTGCTATTTCACAGTTGGTAAGAAAACTGAAAATGTGCACCAAGTAGCACACAAATTTATTATAAAATCAAACCAATAACAAACCAGTCATCACACCCTCTATATTAACGAATGAGAGACTGTTTATGCGATGCTGTTGTTATTGATCTAGATCCATACATTAGCTACTGCTTGTGATGTTATATTGTTGTAATATCAATTTATTCACTTCTAACACTTATCACCAGACTACAATTTCAAAGCACTCTATGATCCTAATCTATACATAATTCTCATATAAATTCCTGACAGAGGAGGTCTTAGGTTATCATAACACCTGTCAGTATTTGCCATACTACTACGAGTCTACAACCACTATTTTTGTACTTCCTCATTTATGTCAATACTACACCTTTGTCTAACTACACTTGTATTTTATTAGTTACACTAATAATATAATAATAATTGCTTTATTCACAGACTCCATGCAACACACAAGTACATTATCATGGTTCTATAGTTGTGTTATAAACAATAGTTACAATGTACAGAATGAAAAATCACCTGTCAACAAAATGTATATACAGGGAATTGAACCAGTATTTCCATATTCTAGACATGTATTTCATGTATAATACTAGGTGCATCATCACGTAAATATTACATAAAATGTTACACTTAACAATACTAAAGACATGTCTAAACAGAACTGCACTTGGCTATGCCCTATTAATAGGAGCAGTGCACTAGTTTAGTGCTACTACTGCTCACAAAGGGTTATGTGAGGTGAACCATAAAAAGCTTGTGAATGAGATACTGCCTAGTCACATAGCAACAGGCCGGTCAAGCTAGAAATAAGACTATGGTATGTGACCTGTTGTCAGGAAGCTCCTATTCACATATATATTATCATGAAATTCTCTGACTGCACAGCAAGTTCAACTTTTCAGAATGGCATCAAATAATATTATATATATATATATATATATATATATATACATATATATATATATATAAAGTACAGTTGACTGAGGCTTGTAAACAATAAAAAATAGTATACATAGTTACATGACATATCTAGTTACTTCAATGTCAGCAATATCATTGGACTTGAAGCATACCTTACCTTATGTATTTCATTTGTTTTCTTTCAACATTGATCATGTGCATCCATTAATTATTTCAGTACTAC
Source organism: Escarpia spicata (assembly GCA_963995525.1). Taxonomy (NCBI): domain Eukaryota; kingdom Metazoa; phylum Annelida; class Polychaeta; order Sabellida; family Siboglinidae; genus Escarpia; species Escarpia spicata. Next base: position 27,172,160 of record OZ023208.1, read on the forward strand.
AGCCCTGACCAGATGTGACCACTGAATACTGCATTCCCAGTGAATATGCAAGACAATGGACTACCTCACTTCAAGTCAAGATTTGAGCAACAAAAATGCATTTTATGAATAGAAATGCTACATATTTTCGGAAAGTATAATAATCAGCAAGTAAAACGAGCCATATCATTTTACATTCCGTCGTCATGGTAACCAGCAATTAGTATCCAAGGCCGCCAAGATACTTTATGCAGTTGCTGAACACAGTTGTATACTAAGTTTGCCGACATCGTTATTGTGTCGATCTTCAACATCCGACAAAGATTCTTTGCTAAAACTATCAAATAATCTGTCCAAAACATACGGTGGTAAATCACTAGTTGAAGTAATGCCGTCTGCCATTGTGGTCACTGCAGATTTTGATAATCCATAATCAAAAACAGCAAAAGTCCTGTAAACTATTATTGAGCAATAATAAACAATGACCACTGCTGAACAGCTAATTTATTTGCCTCGACAACCGTACACAAGTGGCTCCACGTTTTGGATAATTATGAATAAAAACGATTTGAATAGCAGACATCATCAATGCCGAATAACAGGCCTGTCGTACTGAAGCGTCATAGACAGTGCAGCTGGAAATCCGGCCTGTCATACTGAAATGGTTAAAACAATACCCATGCAAGCACCTACACAAATAAAATAAATCAAATGTATCAGTACTTTTAAGAACGTACATAATTAAATGTACATCACAGCCAACTACAGCATACAAATGTGAAGAATCACAAAGCTTGCTTAGCTAGCATAGTAGATTATAAATTTGGAAATAATACCAACAAGTAATATTAGTGTCAGATAGGAAGTTAAAAATCAACAGAAATACTATAAACTAGTTAACCGAAAGTAAGCATGTGCCATAACTCTAAGATCTAACATTTACCTATCAATTTAACCACAACAAACAGTATAGTATTGACAGAAAATAGATGACAATAGAAATGTGTAACTACGTAGCCAGCAAGAGGACAGTGAGAGATCAGCAATTGTATAGACATTATGTAGTCATTTGCAAAAGTTTAAGACCAGGCACGATTTTTTGAAGAAATTTGACAAAACTATGAGTTTTTGGCCTTCACATAACATTATATCAGTTTATTTCATCAAATAAACGTAGTACAACATAATATGAAACTTTATGTCGTCCAAAAGTGTCAGTGTCTCTACTTTTCAGTATTTAGTGTGGCCTCCTTTGCTGTCAATGACTGCCTGGATGCAATATGGCATCCTAGAAATGCAGTACTCCTGGGTGATTTCGGTGACCCAAACGTCCTTGATAGCTTGTTTCAAGTTTTGAGTGCTTGATGGTTGTTTGTCTGCCACCTTATCCCTCATTATAGTCCACAGGTTCTTAATGGGATTTAGATCTGGGCTGTTCCCAGACCATTCCAGCACGGATATTTTGTTCTTCTTGTGAAAATCAGTGGCTACCTTGGATCGGTGACAAGGAGCGCCATCTTGCATGGAAATCGTACATTTGTGGATGTCCATATGTAGTTTCAGCTTCTCCTTCAGCAACTCCACGTACCTAGGTCCATTCATAGTGGTGTTAGGTGGAATAAAATACAGACCAGAAGGGCCAAAACATGACATGGCACCCCAAATCATCTGACTTGGCGGGTGTTTCATTGTGGCTGCTGTATATTTCTCATCAAATCGCTTACCTACTGGCCGCCTAACATGCCTCTTGCGAGGTATAAACTGTTGCATGGTCGATTCATCTGAGAACAACACTTTCTTCCACTGCGCGAGAGTGCAGTGGCGATGTCGTCTGGCAAAGTCCAGTCTCTTTTTTTTCATCACAGGTGTCAGGCGTGGCTTCCGGGACTTGAGCCCAAATTCCTTGCTGAGACGTCTCGAAACAGTACTGAGACTTATTTCCGTACCTTTTAAGCGTAAAGCAGCCTGAATTTTCTTGCATGAGCTCACTGGCGAGCACATCACGATGCGTCTCATTGCATGGTCATACCTGAGCGTAGTTTTCCATGGACGACCACTCCTTTTACTGTCACGAAAAGTGCCATCAGTATTGAATTTTTACGATGGCGTTGTGCACGGCTGTCTTGGAATAACATAATTTAGCACTAATGTCTCTTTCCATATATCCTTCTCCATGTAGAGTCACTATTTGTGCCCTTAGAACCTCTGTCAAAGACGATTTTTTGCCCATTTCAGGGATGAAGACAAAACTGAAAAACACCTAATCGATACTGACAGCAGCAAACAAATGACCTGGAAGTACTGATCAGGCGTATTGCTTCAAAGCCCAAATAGGATGATGCAATCCAGACATTATCTGATGCAATACCATAAAATGCTTAAAAATTGTGCCTGGTCTTAAACTTTTGCAAATGACTGTACAGTGATAACTATACTCTATAGTACTGGGTACATCCAAATCCTAGCCCAAAGACCCCAAAGCCATTGGCTAAGCTGCAGAAGACACAGTCCTGAGTAATAATTAAAGGACACTTGGGGAAACCAAAGGTCTTACAGTGATTTACAAGTCGAATACACAATATAACGTACACTACTGCGAATCCCAATTATTTTGGTTGATATTATGGATAGTGTGCTCACCTTGCAAGGTTTACGAACTAGATGTCAGTCCGTTGAAAAAGGTCAAGCGAGTCGGCCAAAATATCACACACACAAAAAAGTTTCTTGCATGGTAATCATGCCCGATATCAGTCTAAGAAACCACGCCTGTCCATTCAGTGATCCAAGTACAAATGGACCGTCTTTTTATATTCAAGATGGATTACAATCTTACTATTCTTAGGCAAAGTAATTAGTTGAACTTTCGTGCTATGTGCCTATTACTATGAACAATATAAGAGGATAGTCTATTGGCATGAAAGACTTGATTAGCAGACACAATGTCTGGTTTTCTTAGCAAGGCCAGTGGCTGTGCTACTGCCTGCCTGGTTGCTATTGACTGCAACACCTCCACTAAAAACAAGTCCACACCAAAGGCTGTTCCGCTTGAATGATTATGATTCAGGACAAACCACCATTACATGATTAAAATTGATTATATTATTCTCCACAGCTAGACAGACCCAAACTGCTTATGCCTGAATCGAATGGATCAATCGTGGTAACCTACTAAGCCATAGTATAACATTGTAATGTAAATCCATGCCTGTGGTCTGCATTACTTTAGAAGAAAAATGCAAACTATTGACCATTAAATCCAATCTGTCACCCTAGAAAAAATATCTGCAACAATATATTGAAGGAAAAAAAGATTATGTAAGTAATACCACTGATCAATGTTAGTTATGCTTCACAGTTAAGATCTAAGGAAAATTTACATTTAAGTTATTCTTCAATTTTGACTTTTTGAAAAAAATACACGCCGAACCAATTCCTTTAACAAAACATCTGCCTTTCATTAATCATTCATGTTCTGGTGGATGGTTGCATAGCTGGTTATAAAAAAGCAGTAATAAAAGCGCATCTCCTGGATAGAACAGCCAATGCATTGGACCATAGCAGCAGAGGACAAAGCTATCAACCTCATGAGAATAGACTTTATTAATTTCTATCTGACAGGAGAGTTATTCAAAATCCCTGTGGTATTGGAGGTAACACTAGAAAAGATAACAGATTGCTAGGAAAATCCTTAAGTGTACATTACAACAACAGGGATAGAGTTTAAGGGCAGCTATAACCCCAATTTCGTATCTTTCTTGTTACAAGTCGTAAAGATGTCAAATTTTTTACAAATTAGTATAATAATATGAAAACAAAAAAATGAGAAAATGACCCAATTATGCAAAGTCACATGACCAAAGATGGCCGCCAAAGATAAATCCATAGGGTATTTTCATGTCATTATTTCAAGGTTATTTCTGTATATAATAAGTTGATATTTTAACAGTATGATGCCAATAAGTTATATTTCAACCTGTACTAAAAGAAACAATACCAGATCAATATTAAAACAAATACCATTTTTTATATACAAAAGTTACAGAAACACATATTCGTCATGGACACAACATGCCATGTCTCTATAAGTAACTGAACAATATCAATCATTTTAGTTCAACTTCTTCATCTTGTACAGCTTTAACAATATGCCAATTTTCACAAACATCAGTCAACAACGTTTCTAGATATACTGACATAAGACTACATGCACGGCTCCAAAACACAAAATGGCGAAAACTGCGTTTAAACGCTTGGTACATGTGTACTGACAACACTACTTCACTCAGAAAGCTCCACGTTCATAGCTACCATCACTAGCCTCCTCTTTCTACTGGTCTTGGCTGAAAAATTGTTGGCTGTATTAAGGATGTTATATAGTGCAAAATATGCAGCTTGGTGAAAACCTGATGTAAATTGGTTGAGTAGATCGTGAAATATAGTCATATTTAATTAGGTACACAATACAAGATAGGTGGTTACTAAAATGCACATTTATTAATATTTATAAGTTTCATTTAGATGTGAATTTAACAGTATGCGTAGAATGATAACTACATATCATTATGGTAAAAAAAAAAAAAATTCATGTAATTAAAAACAAAAATCATATCTAGGGGTTATACCTGCCCTTAAGGGTACAGTACATCCAGATGGAATATTAGGTACAAAATTTGCTAATCCATAAAAAAACCTGGTGATCCCAAAACCCCTATAAATTTCAAGACCTCGAAATAAAGACTATAAAAATGTGCAATGCCAAATTGGCCTTCAGGTAATTTGTTGTATCTGCTCTGCTCACCTGACAAAAATCAGGGTCAATCTTTATTCATGCTACAATGAGCCGTCAAAGCTCATTTTCGGGCAAATATCGCATTAATAAGCATGTCTTTGTACACGATATCACCAATTAGATCATCAGCCTCCATGGGAAAGTGTCAAGAGTATATTCAAAGTAAACTGTCATTGGAAGCAAACGTGTGGTCGAATTTGCTGAATAAATGAAGAATTTCCACGCCAAAATGGTATCGTCATCAGCAGCACTAGGAAGCCCTTTTCTACATCAATTAACCAATGGACAGCAATGATCTGATTATTTCCGAGACATTGATGTCATCATTATATTTTGATAATCCAATTGCAAAAATCAAGTGGGCATCTGAACATTGCCAAAATGAGTCTTTCAATCAGGACATCCTGGGCATTACTTCAGTCGTGGCGAGTACAACCAGCAACTCACTTATTGACGTAACCTAGTGGTTTTCTCTTGTCATTAAGAAGTGCAAGCATAGTATGCTCTCGATATTTATTTTATTCGATATTTATTTTACTAGACATTTATGCAGTGGCCTACCAGCAGTGAGTTGTCACAATCAGCAGCCCGGCAGAAGTTTGATTAGTGGGTTGGCTAGCAAGTTGTCACCTAGAATATGCTAGAACCAATGTTTTTCCATTAAAAATGTGGTAATCTGAACTGATAAGTGTACCAACAAAACTACTGTTCCAAGACTGATGCTAAATAGGACTAAAATGTGCCAAAATGAATGTTAGTACATGCACATTTCAATATTGTCAGAATATTCAATTTTGTCAGAATACATAATGTGACGATGTTAGTGTACATGTCAATGTAATCTTACATTATTACCACCAACGCAGACCTTCACCGAATCTGTCAAATAAGAATGCTGATTTTACATATGCAGAATTATGTCCCTGCATTGGGGTGTTTTACCCATTTGAGTAATGTCCAGGTACAAAATCATAGTAGCGAAGACCACATTTTAAAAATGTCATCCTAAATCATAGACAAAGTTGTACAAATCACATTTATACTGACAAAACAAAACTGAAATAGTCACCTGGGTGTATGATGACTACTTCCATCATGATACGACACACCCTTTTACCACTGGCCAAGCCAATGCACACGCCTCCACTATGACCATCACATATTTATCATTCCATCATGATCGTGTTCAAGCTACACGCCCCCCACCTATTTCGTAATTTTAGTCAGTATGTCAAAGGTTACGTCATGGTATCCATTTAATATATTTAAATTACTTCGACCGTACCGGTACGCCGTGACCTTTACAGTAATAATGAAGTTACAAATGAGTATCAAGTACGTCTACGATCAGCGTCGTCTACCACTAAACTCGGCGACGACGAAACCGAACCGTCAAGTGCTTCTGGCTCTGCTTGTAATTCCGGTGGTCAAGTCTCCAACACATTAATGAGAAAATAATGATTAAACTATGGACTATGTGAATTAAATGATGTATAACGATTCAGTTTGTGCTGCCGTCATACAAATGTACACGTTTAGATGCATTTCGTTGTGTTAACAGCTAAATGTTCATTCGGGGGAGTTGCCGCTTCCATTCGCAAACATTCATGTCACCGGCTCACCGGCATGCTTTCCGCTATTTTTAGAACATTATACGACCAGTTGTCAATTAATATGTTAACAATTTCCACTAGTGTCAATAAGATATGGTGTGCCATCTAAAAGTCGACAAGCAGAATACTCACAGTAATTTCACATGAAGCGAACACGGTGTGGAAATTGCAACAAACCGCCGAAGCAAGAACGCTAACCTCACACCACCGGCAATGGATCCAATGAGAGCATGCTCAGTAAAACCATGCCAGCGCGCATGCGCCGTCTACCTACCTTCTTTGGAACCGGGCTGAATCACTGATCTGTGTATAACTTATCTCGGAGTTATCTACTGAGGCAGAGATCAATGACCCGCGTTCGGCTTACCGTCTAATGGCGTACGTAGAACGGAATAGGTTCAACTTAAATGTGTTGCGCGGTAAATTTATACTTTTGTTAATATATTATTTAAAAGTCAATATGGTGAACTGCAGGCTATATATATATTATGTAATAATAATTATTAACCGGCCTAGCTTAGATCTCGACATGATAATAACATTCTTCACAAATTAACACAAATATGCACCTACTATAATTGCATCGTAATAACATCGTAGATTCCTAAACATAGCATAATATCAAAAACACTAATGCCAATAACTACATTACCAGTCTACCCGTGAATGCGGAACGACAATGATATTTTCCAAAACAAAAACACTAAAACAAAATAACAATTAAAGTCATAGAACCAATTAAATTAATTAAGAAATCAAGACCAGAATCAATAAATTATTAATTTTAATTGACTATACAGAAATAACTGAATGCTTATTAAATGTTAATAATTAAGTTAATAATAATTAAATAATTATAGCGATGCACGTACAAACTTTATGTTATTTATTCAACAAATAATATTGTATCGTGTCTAGTTAAATGGAAAATTTATTTATTTTTTAAATTGTTATGTTTAGAGTTCTCATAGGCGGATCCAGGGCCTGGTTTCATGAAACGGCTAAGAACGTTCTTAATGCTATGATGATTGTCTTAGTAAATGACGTGTTTTTTATATATAAGCGAACATAGGAGTTTATGCAAACATGTGATGCTAAGTAATTGCGTAACTTTAAGTACGCTTCATGAAACCGGCCCCATGGGCCTGGGTGCACACGTGGCCACTATTATAATAGGCCTTTGGAATTTTGTCACGCTATGCCTGCGCCCGAGAAGCGTGCCTCCTAGAACTTTTGAAAGTGCCCCTCATTAGACATTATGTACGTCGCCGCGAAAAAATCCGACAGCAGCACACACACCATTCTTCCGTGTCGTGATTCTATAGCGCGACGGCGGAGTCGAACTGAAGCTCCGGCTCAGCCCACCCAATATGAATTTGGTTCGACTGCCAGTGGTTTTTGCGAACTTCAAGGAGAGGTGTGCAACTGGGGATTTGAGGGCCCTCCTAGACTATACCCTCTCCGAATCCGGCCCTGGTTCACCTCTATTACCAGTCCCTAAGTTGGAGATGTGCGATGGGTGCGTACGCACCCCACTCCCGCTCGACAATAGTTCCGCTTGGGTGAAAAGAGATCCGCTTGAATCTAAGCGAGTTTTGAGTTCTTTGCGAGCCTCAAGGGGGTGCAGTTAGGATGTTTGGGTTAGCTTCCAGGGGGTGCAGTTGGATATTGATGGTGAACCTCGAGGGGGTACAGATGGAGGTTTTTGGTGAGTCTGCAGTCGCAAATCGAAAAACGCTCCCCAAAACACACGCTATGGGCCTGATTACCCCATAAAGAAAAAAATCGTCATTGTACCCTTGCTGGGCATTTGGTCATATAGCATGTTGCATAAATGGAGAATGTGTGTGCGTGACTGCGTACGTGCACGCGTGCGTGCGTGCTGCATGCGTGCTCGTACGTGTAGTGCATGTGTGTGCGCGAGCGAGCAAGCGTACGAATTCTAGTTAACACACATTAGATTCGTTATGTGTAAAGCTGAGCTGCCCGTCAAACTAGCCACAGAAGCGATTCAGCAATGGTAAATGCTCATAGTTACCTTAATTCTGTTTAGATTACATATCTTTTATTAATTCTAAACAGTTTAGTCATCTGCATGGAGCTTCGGGAGAGAGTTATTTCCAAGAGACGGGGTAGCCAAGTAAATCTCAACAAAGGACATCGTGCGTGTGGGTTGCGCAGGGACGGAGGAAGTGAGGGAGGGGAGGACGGAGGGAGAGGGAGATAGAGCTAGAGAAAAAGAGAGCGAGAGAGAGGCAGACAGGCAGGCAAGCAGGCAGGCAGGCAGGCAGGCAGGCAGACAGGTAGACCGAGGAACAGACGGGCAGAGACATGTATATACATAATGGTCACCGTCACGCATACACACACGCGCGAAAACGCACGCGCACACACAAACACACTCACTCTCACGCACGCACACGCACATGCACGGTTAGGAAAACACATCCTCGCGAGATGCGTGGCGCTGCTGGTTATATCAGTCTCAGTATCCTTGCGAAATGCTGTAGATTCGGCCAATACAACAGTCTCCCTTATCCGACTCTATCTCGCTCACCTTTGTGAACTCGCCAAGAACAGATCTTGTGAGGGGCGAGTGCTGCCATCTCACGGCGCCTGGATAATGTAGGCTAGTTGCCTACCAGATTCGGCTGTTTTGGTTTAGACTATTACACGTGGGCCCTAATGTTTAGGAAATAGAAGTCATTACTTGAATACACAAGCTGCTCGAGAGAATGGTCGAAAGGGTAATTATATTGGGATTGTCTGAAATCGCTGTCGTTTTCTTTCGTATTGGGCGCGAGCGGGCGACGAGGGCGTTTGCGCTGTTCACACGGTGGGGGTGGTACACAGTCACGACCGGCGGAGTTTATTACGAGAAAAACTACATGATGATTCAGCTAACTTGTATACATTGCCTGGGGTATCTGCCAGGGGTAGTGTGGTCAAGCTACCAGTCCTGGTTTGAGTGGATGGGAAAACAGAGCATCATCTTTCTTTCTCTGGCATTTTATAAACGATGGGGTTATAATAGCGGAGTTCAAACAAGAATTACAAGAAGTGGTGGGTGAATGGAAGGGGGTGTTCAAGAACCATAGACTGAGAATGAGCCTGGAAAAAAAACAGAAATGATGTGGGTTGGATACCAGATACATGAATTGAACACCATTTTGGATGGCAAGGAGACCAAGTAAGTAGACGGTTTTGTGTAGCTTGGAGGAATTGTTACGGAGGACGAACATTCAGAGATAGATCGAGGTGAAACGTCGGATACAAGCGGGAGAAAGGTAGAGGAGTCATGGTGGACAGAAACATTGCAAAAAAAAACATGAAAGGGAAAGTCCTGAAAGCGTGTGTTACACTGGCATACGTGTGTGACACGGAGACAGTGGTGTTGACAGAACAGCAGCAATAACAGCAACAGCTGCAAATTTGTGAGAAGACGTGGGTTCGAAAAATAACAAGAACAAAGAGAGTGAACAAATGAAGGATGGACGACATGAGGAAAGAGGGTGGAAGCAATGCACAGCCTAAGATTGGTGAGACGCGAGAGGAGACTGGGAAGCCACTTGGGAAGAATGGAAGCAGACACACTAGCACAGGGAACATAGGCGAACAGAAACATCGATGACGCAGGGAAAGTTAGATACCATGACTGAGGCAGGGGGCTTGCTCAAGGGGTGGATATAGAGATAAGGGAGATGGACGAGATGAACGGGGGAGGGTGACAGATGGAAAGAAGAAATTGCTGACAACGGCATAGCAGGGGGTGCAATGGCACCCGGATGCCGGTGCTGATGGGCGCCGAATTGGTCAACTTACCCACCAAGCGGAAAAACAATAGAGAGTTCAGAGAACTGAAAAGAGTAAGTGTCCGGAACACTAACGGGGTCAGCCCACTGTTGGTTTTCCCATAGACGACCATGTTAACGTTTTCTCTGATTATAAGAAAACGTGACCTATAAAATGTCTTAAACTTCTCACCTGCTGTTATCATCATCTCATTGACATGCCGATAGATTAAAAAAAAAAATTGCATACTTCCAGCTCTCGTAAAATGCCTGTATATGTGACACCCGTCAATATTTACAAATGCCGGCAAGAATTACTCCGCAAACAGGACACACAGGCAAATTGCTGCCAAATATCCTTCCGCTTATTCAGATCATCTAGAAATCCACCATTTTACAGTCAACACCTTCTACAATCACACATGAAAATCTCCCTACTCAAATGCACTTATGTCACAGCATGTGAATTTTGTAAAAAATCATTTCTAAAAAATACACTGCATTTTTCTTCGTGCAACGGACAGGGAGTCTAACTAGAACATGACCCCTAACACGAGACGAGGGGCTGTTGGCCAAGCAGGAACTGAACGCCAAATTTTGCTTTCCGCTGAACAGACAACACGTATACTTATTTGTGTTTGTAATTTATAAATGCGTTCATTGTTTCATTGTTTATTATTTGTGATTCATGTTTGGTTCCCAGACAGCATTTCCGCCTTGGGCCAAAGTTGCCCAAAATGGCAGTCTATAAATATAGCTTGGAATACCAAAATTAAGTCAATGTTGATTGTACGTCGGCAGCCATTGTATGACGTTAGTTTGGATTACCACTATTGGGTCATGGTTGGTTATAGGCTACGTAGGCATCCACATTATTGGAGGAAGTTGTGCCGAAAGTGTAGAACGGGTGATGTGAGATGTCGCACTCGGGATACCAGTGTGACATTGCACATCTCGATAACACAGTACACAGTCCCTAACCAAACTTAATATTGGCAAACGTGCTTTTTCTGTAGCTGCACCCAAAATCTGGAATCAACTCCCTATGACTTTCGTAAAAAAAAACTGAAGACTTACTTATTTGAAGTTGCATCCCCACCCTAACCTTCGGCGGTCCCTTGCTCTAATGACGACTCTTGCTGATATGTGTTAACGAGTTTGCCCAACGATTCTTGTACGTTGCGCCTCTGAGCTCATATTCCTGGGGATATAGGCGCTATAGAAGTTTAGTATTATTATGATTATTATTATTCGCTACGCCTACATGTTCGCGCATTGAATCTCCTTATTATAACCATCATCATTAGAGGTCGCCCGCAGGCAATTCTTCTGTACTTACTACTACTTAGGCGTGCTGTAGCACATGGCACTTCTCTCCACTCTGGTGATGCGTCGTAGGCTGTTTTCCCGAAAACATGCCACTGGAACCAACTAAGATGACGTTCTAAGCAGTGGCGTAGGCAGGATTTTGTATTGGAGGGGTCATCCGGCTTCCAAGCATGCAATGAGCAATTATATATATATATATACATATATATATACATATATATATATATACGTATATATATATATATATATATGTATATATATATATATATATGTATATATATATATATATATATATATGTATATATATATATATATATATATATGTATATATATATATATATATGTATATATATATGTATATATATATATATATATATACATATATATATATATATACATATATATATGTATATATATATATATATATGTATATATACATATATATATATGTGTGTGTGTGTGTGTGTGTGTGTGTGTGTGTGTGTGTGTGTGTGTGTGTAGTGTACAATAAACTAGAGTGTCCAATATTCGTGCACCGCATGATTCCGTCGCAGTGCATTGTGTCGCTTTCTCAAACCTAACTCGTTTAAACTGAGTGACGACATAAAAACCAAGTTTACTGACCGATGACGATGTAGCTGTCAGTTCAACAAAAACTTTCATAGAAGCCGACAAACTAAGAGAACAACGACACAATACCAGAGAGACAGGAACCCATAAAGGCCCTACGTAATATCCACCTAAAGTCGCCATATTTCCCACGCTACATCTCCCACACCTACAGACAAACAACATGACAAATACCAACACTTAGTCACTTACTCCGATGAAACAATCAACATTCGTACCTTAACATGGATGATGAGGCGCTGGCGTTCAACAAATAGCTCCACAACAAATCTGTATCGCGGCGGCTTATTAAACTTAATAAATTCGCGATACGAAGTTCTGACTACCCAGTGGAAAATCGACTAGATAAATTGCTTTGGCCGCAACGTGCAACTTGATCTTAGTCCAATAACAAATCATCTTGCAGGGCAACCATCATTTGGTAACCTTGTGTTGATATATTAATGAAATAGGCATTAGCCATCAATCACATTGTGAATGATGACATATTCGTTGCTCTGTCACATCTTGGGCGGCAGCTTGCTGGATGCTTATTGCCTACATGATGACACATTTCTTTGCCAAAGGGTAGGACTGGGAAGTCCTAAACAGGCACCCATATAACCTCTGTACCTTGTCACTCTGTGAATCTGGCAACCAGTTACAGGTTCCCAAACCCCTACCCTCCTAATTTTCCGGGATTGTGGGGCATGGCTCCCTTGGCCCCACCTCTGGCTACGCCACTGGTTCTAAGTAAGCGGACAAACATGATGTTACGGAGAGTGTGAATAAGGGAACAGAAAAGAGAGATCAAGATCACTCCATGGTGTGTGGTCCCCGGCCTCATCTCAATGCACACGAGGATTGTATTAGTTTTTTCGTGTTAACACTGTCCTTATACACCTATTTCTCTCGCCCTTCGTCTTCATATCGTTTGTCTACCGTGCCCGTTTGACGGTTTCCTAGCCTACCACGCACACACTGCTTCGCCGGTCTTCACTTAAATCGTCTTCCTCTTCTTCGTTGTCGGCGTTATTCATGTTACCACGCACCCTGACTTATCTTTACTGTACTTGTATACATAACTGGAATGTAAAATCACCAATGCCTACAGTGTAGTGTTCTTGTATATCTGGACCACTGGGGTGACTAACAATAGCTACACAATACCAAACCTAAATATTTACACATTTATAACAAATAAAATTGATTCAATTTAATAAGCTTACCTGCCGATAAGCATTTAGGGTCACTTGTTCAACCACAACCGATTCGGTGGAGAGACGAACTAAACGAGTACTGGAAAGACACCATTTGGCAGAAGATAGCGCAAGACAGGCATATACAATGACTGCAGTGCCAAGCAGGCCTAGACCAAAACAATACAGCAATGTAGAACTGTGGTCTATGAAACGTGGAACATCTACTATCGAATCTATTGTTTTTACTACTCTTAAAGATTTGGGCATCTTGCATTTGCGCAGTCGTCGGGGTGGTCGTCACATCAGACGCACAGGGCAGGACCCGACTCAACGCACTGATAATTCTGACTTAGCTTCTTGTTTATTAACTTTTCAAGCGGTCACGGGCAATCGTCCCCGTTCAAAGAGACATAAACAGACCGGATCAAACGCTGTCAACCTGGTGCCCTGCAAGAGTCGAACTGAAGAGAACACTGCTGAGTCTATTTAAGCAGTGGCACCAGTTGCAGTTGCAGTGACAGCAGTGGCACCAGCGGCGGCTGCAGTGTCAGCAGTGGCCCAAGCGGCGGCAACAGTGGCACCAGCGGCGGCTGCAGTGTCAGCAGTGGCCCAAGCGGCGGCAACAGTGGCACCAGCGGCGGCTGCAGTGGCTGCAGTGTCAGTAGTGGCCCAAGCGGCGGCAACAGTGGCACCAGCGGCGGCTTCAGTGGCAGCAGTGGCAGCAGTGGCCCAAGCGGCGGCAACAGTGGCACCAGCGGCGGCTGCAGCAACAACGGCGTCAGCAGTGGCAGCGGCGACAGCAGTGACAGCGGCGACAGCAGCAACAGCAGTGGCACCAGCGACGACAACAGTGTTAGTGGCGACAGCAGTGACAGCGGCGACAGCAGTGGCACCAACGGTGGCAGCAATGACAGCAGTGGCACCAGCGGCGACAGCAGTGACAGCAGTGGCGCCAGCGGCAACAGCAGTTGCACCAGCGGTGGCAGCAGTGGCACCAACGGCGGCTGCAGTGTCAGCAGTGGCCCAAGCGGCGGCAACAGTGGCACCAGCGGCGACTGCAGTGTCAGCAGTGGCCCAAGCGGCGGCAACAGTGGCACCAGCGGCGGCTGCAGTGTCAGCAGTGGCCCAAGCGGCGGTAACAGTGGCACCAGCGGCGGCTGCAGTGGCAGCAGTGGCGACAGCACTGGCGCCAGCGGCGACAGCACTGGCATCACCAGCGACAGCAGTGACAGCGGCGACAGCAGTGGCACCAGCGGCGACAGCAGTGGCACCAGCGGCGACAGCACTGGCATCACCAGCGACAGCAGTGACAGCGTCGACAGCAGTTGCACCAGCGGCGGCAGCAGTGGCACCAGTGGCGACAGCAGGGGCACCAGCGGCGACAGCACTGACACCAGCGGCGACAGCAGTGGCACCAGCGGCGACAGCAGTGGCACCAGCGGCGACAGCACTGGCACCAGCGGCGACAGCACTGGCATCACCAGCGACAGCAGTGACAGCGGCGACAGCAGTGGCACCAGCGGCGGCTGCAGTGACAGCAGCAACAGCGGCAACAGCAGTGACAGAATCGGCACCAGCGGCACCAGCGGCACCAGCGGCACCAGCGGCACCAGCGGCACCAGCGGCACATGTCAACTAAAAAACAAAACTGATGAAAATGTGACTCCTACCCTGCCAACTAAGCATCCACGTATGGTGTTAATGAATGCGCAAAGTGTCAGAAACAAAACACTTTTGATAAACGAATATGTTCTCGACGACGAAATTGATCTTCTGGCGATCACTGAGACGTGGTTGAAGCGAGATGGTGATTCTGCTATAATCACCGAGCTTGCTCCCGACGGCTACAGATTCGTCAGTGTGCCGAGGCAGCGCGGCAGAGGTGGAGGCGTCGGTCTACTCCACCGAGATGTCTACTCGTGCAAGCTACTCGCAATACCACGTTTCAAACATATGGAACTGCTGCGTGCTTCCGCCACCTCCAAATTGATCTTTTCGGGAAGATATCGCCTACCAGTGCGAACAAATTCTACATAGACACCCAGAAAGCACGCCAGACATGGTTAACATCTACGATACAGTCTTGCGTAAGGTCTTCGACAAACACGCTCCAAACAAGAACGGAGTGAGGAGAGGGACTAAGCCATGTCCATGGTACAACAGAAAGGTGAAGGAGGCTAGAGAGAAGAAACACCAGTATGAACATCGTTGGAGGACGACCAAACTCGAAGTTCACCGGCAGCTCTATGTCGAAGCCCGCAATGCCTCGACAGGTTGCATAGCTAAGGCTAAGAGTAACTAGTATCAAGACACTCTGCAGAGAACTGACAACAAATCGATGTTCCGGCTCGTGAGGTCCCTCGGGGCTGAACAGAAGAACATTTATCCGGACTTTGAATCCACTGATGATGGTTGCAGTAAGTTCGCGCAACACTTCACTAACAAAGTGCAACAGATTCGGGCAGAGTTAGAAACGATGTACCGCTCAAACTCACCAGTGAGAGAGAAGGCATGTTTCAATGAACCTCTCGTTTTGCTCGTGCCAACATCGGAAGAGGAGACACACATGATTGTGTCTGGATTAACAAAGAGCTGTTAACTCGATCCTCTGCCAGGCAAACAAATTCAGCAGTGCCTGCCATCATTGGTACCAGTTATTACCGCTATTACCAACAAGTCATTTGAAGAAGGAACAGTGCCAGCGTCCTTAAAGGAGGCTCGTGTTCGTCCACTATTGAAGAAGCCATCTCTGGACCGTGACGTGCTACATAACTACAGACCTGTCAGCAGTCTGTCTCATCTGTCCAAGGTTATTGAGAAGATAGTAGCACAGCGATTATCTGACCATCTTGACTCACAAGATATGAATGAACCTTTTCAGTCGGCATACATAAAGCTTCACTCTACAGAAACCGCATTGTTGAAAGTCTGCAGTGATGTCCGGGTGGCCTTGGATCGCAAAGAAGGCACTCTGCTCGTGCTTCTTGACCTGAGTTCAGCTTTTGACACGATTGACCACACCATTCTACTCAATCGGCTCAGCAAGCGCTATGGTATTCAAGGTTACGCCCTCCAGTGGATGGAATCATATCTGCAAGACCGCAAGCAGCGTGTTGTAATTTGCCAAAGTGAATCTGAACATCACATTCTTAAAACAGGAGTGCCGCAGGGATCCGTCCTTGGGCCTGTACTGTTCTCTCTGTACGTCCAACCAGTCGGCGATGTCATCAGAAGGCACGGTGTAACGTTTCATCACTATGCTGATGACCTGCAGCTGATGCGTGCGTTTGCGCTTAATCCTACGGCATTACTCGAGGCTCTACGGCGTCTCGAAGCCTGCGTCATGGAGGTTCGGGATTGGCTGACCTCTAATTACCTCAAACTGAACGACCAGAAAACCGAGTTCCTTCCGATTGTCCCAGTGTGTGCAAAAAAGTTAATAAACGATCTCAGCATCAATGTTGGTGGTTCTCTCATCCGAGCTGTGCATCAGATTAAAGACCTTGGTGCAGTCTTGGACTGTCATATGGACATGTCTGCCAACACATCAGCGATTATCCGGTCCTGCTATTTCCACCTTTATCACATCAGCCAAATCAACAAGTTCCTGCCAAGACAGACGAGGGAGAGAGTAGTCAACGCATTAGTGACATCAAGGCTCGACTACTGCAACTCCCTCCTGTACGGCACCATGGACAAGAACTGTGTACGGTTACAGCGTGTCCAAAACTCTGCAGCCAGAATGATCGTGCGAGTGCCCAAATACGCAAGCATCACGCCAGTGCTCCAGGATCTACATTGGCTGCCGGTACGAGAACGCATTCGTTTCAAGGTCCTGGTATTCGTGCACAGAGCTGTCAACAAGTGTACCTGAGCGAGCTTGTCTGCCTCTACGTGCCAGGTCCCTTCGGTCAGCGGGAAATCGTCAACTTGCGAGACCGCGAACAAGATGCAAAGTCGGAGACGCGAGTTTTATGGCAGCAGCTCCGGACCTCTGGAACGATTTACCCACATCAATGCGTGAACTAAACAGTGAAGCAGCTTTTAAAAGCGCATTAAAACACTCTATTTTAATCGATATTTTAACTCCAGCAGCCGTAGCAGTCCCGGATTTGCGGAGTAAACTACTTGTTTTAAATGCATGTAATGAACACTGAGACTTTTAAGAGCACTTTTAAACATTCTCTTTTAATCAATATTTTTACTGCTACTATGACTTTTAGACTTGGCATTAAGCTTTTATCAATTATCTTTTGTTTATATCACACGATAATATTAATATTTAAATATATATATATATACTTTTTATTTTATTTTATTTTTTAACTTAATTAATTACTATTTTGATTTATTACTATTTTACATGTAAAGCGCCTTGAATAGTTTCTAACTAGAGTTGGCGCTATATAAGTATATTTATTTATTATTATTTATTTATATGCAAACGACATGCTGAAGCCTTCGCCCAACCACGGGACGCTACGGCTACACAATGATGATGATGATGACACGCACATACACACGCTCGTACGCACGCTCGCACACACAAATACCCCCATGCACACACGCTCGCTCGCTCGCACGCACGCACGCACGCACGCACGCACGCACGCACGCACGCACATACAGAAAGAGAGCGACAGACACACACACACACACACGCATAGGCACACGCACTCGCATACGCGCGCGCGCGCAAACACACACAGTTTTATGTTAGAAAGTCACATTATTAAGTTGACACTACCTGCACCATTAAAGACTAGAAGCCCGGAATTAAGTGAGCCTATTCTTGGTGATTGCGGATTCCTGGGAATTGCGGCAGGGGTATCGTCGGAACCCTCCGATTCTCTCTGGCCACTCGAGGAGGGGCCATTTGATCTCTAGGGACCCGGGACAGATGCAATTAACTAAGTCGTCATGAAATCTAGAAAATAATAATCTGAAAACCCAGAGTGAAAGTTGAACAAACCTTACATATGATGTAAAGTTTTATTATTTATTTGCGCAGCGCACTTACGTTAAAGTTCTCAACTTGATGAGGTCACCATAGTATTTGTAAGAAGAAGAAACACCCATCACTACCGCCAACTGCAAAAACTAAAAAGAATGTTAAAGAATGGCCAGGCAAGATAGCAAGGAACCACAAGGGCAGCGCTTATGCTCTGTGTTGGCTTAGCCGAAGCGATTTCGGTATTGGTTCAGGTACGAGTTTCATTCCATTTTGCCATTTTTTTCTTACCTACGTTTTAAAACTAGTGACGGTGCTAGTATGATTTTTGACCGCGACGTGCGCAGACATCTGCAGTCTGCCAGTCACCTGAAGGTGGAGCGCGCCTGTGATGAGACCCGGGGTGGTGTCGGCCTGTACGTGATGGCTGGCGAGATGAAGGACGGACTTCATGGAGTTCGGCTTGGCTACGGACGCGCAGAGCTGCCACCGATGGATGGGGTCTTGGATGCGTTCTGGGCCGCCATGGAGGCACGCATCACTGCAGGGGGAGATCATCCCATCGCCACCCTCTCAGCCGTCATGAAGGTTTAACTACTCATGCCCCACAGCAACCACCAACTCGGAGCGGGCCTTTTACGTGGTCAACAAGATCGACACGAAGCACCGCTCGGAGTTAACCCAGGACACCATCGTTGCCATTCTGTCAGTAAAGGTGAACTGTACGACAGGCACTCACTCCAATGTGCCACCCGCGACTTTGCTACATATGTCCAAGAAAGCCACAATGAACTACAACCTGCCTCACAGGAACACACCTTAATTGCCCAATCACTGTTGACACACGTTTTTTTTGTATAAATATACATAAGTTCACTAGATGCCTCTTGTTTGTCATGCTGAGTGACAGAATGGGTTACTTGAGCGTTCTGTTTGGAATGTGCGAGAGCGATTGGACGCCGACGTCGTGTCCCCGAGTTTCCCATTCTGTTACACCGGATCGAGCATAATGGTAATAAATGTGTTAAACCGCCTCGGATTCGGGAAAATTGCAAAGTTTGTACACCGTCCCCAGTCAACCAAGAAGTTAAAACCTGTGTCACAAGGTTTACGTCGTCTTCCACTCTCGGTGCGTGACGAAGTGTCAGGTGAACTTAAACGTCTGCAAGACGATGGCATGATCGAACCAATTAACTCATCATCCTGCATGGATTTCAAATCTTGTGGTCGCACGTCGGAAATCATTTGAGAAGTGTCAACTTCGCGAGAAGTGTCAGTTTACCAGGACGGTGTCCTACCACTAGATGCCAACGTGAAAGTAATTGGGGATCTTCCAGAACCAACCAATGTAAAGGAAATTGCTTCGTTTCTGGGCACGATGAATTTCTGCCTAAAATTTCTCCCACATTACTCGGAAACTGCTGAGCCACTTAGACGGCAACTACGCAAAGACATCCAGTGGGAACGGACATCCGAGCAAGACGAAGCCTTCCGCGACTTGAAGCAGAAAGTTGCGTCTGATCCAATTCTCGCACGTTTCGATCCAGATGCTCCAACGATCGTGACGTCGGATGCTTCAGGAATCGCCCTTGGTGAGGTATTATTGCAAGTGTCAAATGGCAAAGAGAGGCCAGTCGCGTATGCACCCACCTCATCAGAGATTGTGAATCATGTGCAGTGTGTGAGAAATCAACCAAACCTACACAGCCACCGATTCAATCCATACCCTGGCCAGAGAAACCATGGCAGCGAACACAAGTCGACATATTCGGCGAGGTGCAGGCCGCACCTCACAGCCAACGATTTCTGGTTGTCATACAGGACCAACATTTTAAATGGCCGGAAATTGCCGCAACCATGCAGTACGGTGACGTCTTCCGCCATCATCCAGATCCCGAAGGACCTGTTCGCTCGTTGGGGAATCCCGGAAGTTTTCCAAAACGACAACGGACCACAATTCGTGTCATATGAATTTGAAAAATGTCTGCAGAAACTTGGTATTGACACCGTCTTGTGCATCGTCGCAGTGCGCTGTACAACTAACAGTGCAACGGAGGTGTGGAGAGACTAAATCGCGTCATCAAAGAGAGTCTCGCTGCTCAAGTTGTGAACTGGAAAACGTTCGCAGATGCAGTACGAACGGTCCTGCAAACGTATCGATCGACACCACACGCGTTTGATGTTAGGTCATAAACCACGGTTTCCTCTGGAAAACCTAAAACCACCTCAGGCATCTCCACCAAAAATTTCAGTGTTAGCTGAATCGATCGGAAAGAAGCAGGAACGAATCAAAGTGTACACCGACAGACGACGTCGTTCGCGAAATACGATGATGAAACATGGAGACTGAATAAGGACGAAATGACCTATCCGGAAACACTAGCTGGGATCCTGATTGTGGAACGTGAAGCGTATCACCAATAAATTTGACTTCATTGTTAAACAGAAAACATCTTCAATTCCTTTCTCAGTTGTCAGCTTATGATAATCGATAAATTAATATGTAAAAACCTTGGAGTATTGCAAGTGCATCTCCTCCCAGGACTCATTAAGGACCACTCATCTACAGTGTATATCTATATTCATGAAGGACCACTCACTTATATATGTACTCATGAAGGACCACTCACCTATATCTACACGCATTCGCTTCCGTTATTGAGCCATTGGCCTCTGATCTACCAACTGGCGACGTATTTTTGAAAACATAACGATAGTTATGTTCAGTTATTTACTTACGTGTTTTTATATATTAAACTTTTCTAGGGGGCTTTTCCCTACCTGAGACAATTGAGTAGCGAATCACTCTCCTTGAGAGACAATATCAATACAGTAACGGTGATCGCGGCTGTTCTTTGTTGCTTCATGGTGGGTGAAATTTAGAGACTTTATTATCAGACAAAATAATATATGACGTGTCTTACAGGTCACCACCCACGTACATCTACCAAGCATGATGACTACTGTCATATCAGCATTCCCCTTGAGGCTCTGCTAAAACTCCCAACTGCACCCCCTTGAGGCTCTCCAAAACTCCCAACTGCACCGCCTTGAGGCTCTCCAAAAACTCCCAACTGCACCCCATTGAGGCTCTCCAAAACTCCAAACTGCACCCCCTGAGGCTCTCCAAAAACTTCCAACTGCACCCCTTTGAGGCTCTCCAAAAACGCCCAACTGCATCCTATTGAGGCTCTCTAAAAAACCCAACTACACCCCCTTGAGGCTTTCCAAAAACTCTCAACTGTATTCCCTTGTTCACTGAAAACAAAACAAAAGATCAAACAAAAAATCCAACGACATTCGCCTTGACACACCAAAAACCTAAAACTGCACCCCCTTCAAAAACGAAATGTTTTTATTGTGCTCAGCCCACAAGACCCCTTGGTTCAGACGCCTTAGCAATAGGTTATTAAAACATTATTTTCCAAAGCCAGGGGGCAATATTAGCTACACGTTGGCAATTTTGCATGGCATGGCAGTAACTTGGAATGTCATGGCATGGGAGTAACTTGGAATTGGACAAAAGGTGGTTGTAATTCGGCAACCATTGCACGGCAGTAGCTTGGAATGCCAACCATGGGCCAGTGTTGGTTGGAGATCTCTAGTGGGCGGGTGCAGTTGGAGGTTTTTCGGGAGCCTGCAATCGCTGATCAAAAAACGCACATCCCTAAAAAAATTGCCTCCTCAACTATACATACTGTCGCGCTTACATTTATCCGGGTGATGTTTATGTGCATATGTAAGGCATAATATTTGGCACCAGTAGATCACGTAGTGATAAATAATATCCAGTAGTTAAATATGTTTCGTTTGTTGTCGTAATACGAGCTTTATAGTTAGAGTACATAATTATAATTTGCTGTTTCAGATTTGTGACCAAGTATAAGAGTAAGTCACGTGACGTGTGCGTGGAGAGGAAACTGTTTTACGACAGAAATTCTTTATGTCTGTGGGAAGCAAACATTTTATAATTTATGTATATATATATATATATAAACATACATAACGCCCGGATAAATGAAAGCGCGACAGTCGTAGCTGGGGTAAAAAAAATTCTTACGATTTTCTTGAACATTTCACAGCATATTTAACCTCCATTGACACAAGTGCTGTGGAAAACTCGTGAAATTCTCATACATAATTTTTCATCAAAATCCACCAAAACCTGACACCCCTCAATTTCGCCCCAATCTGGTGACGGATATTGAAATATTGGTGCTTGCTGCAAAATAGCCACTGTGCGAATACACGAGCGACTAGTGTATATTTATTGCTACCTCGTGAAAGATCTAATGCAGTAATACATTCAATATTCACTGGACTAACATGTGTCATGTCAAAGTGCTCAACAAATTCACACATCACACCAAAACGGTATTTTCAAGGGCACTCTTTCGCTGGGTAATGGCGGACGAATCTTTACCCCAAATAGATCGTGTGGAGCGGTAATACCTCCGGACTCTCAACTGAGAGAACGCGGGTTCGAATCCTGTGCGGCGGTGTCGAACCTTGGGCAAGTTCGTTTACTCTATATTGCCTCAGTTCACTCAGCTGTATGAATGAGTACCTGGCTATGGACAGTGGTGGATATTTGTGTACGAATAGTCTTCGCGCATTAATTGCAGCGTGGCTGAATGCTTCCCAGAGAAGTCGCGATGGTGCTCGATTGAACAGTTCTGCCAGGGAGTAAAGTGTAAAGCGCTTTGAGCAGTCCTGAGGACTGGATACTGTGCTATATAAGAACTTAAAAAAAAGATCTCCTGAATTTTGCAAATCTTCACGAAAGCTAGATTTATATCAAGCTATACATATAACTAGAATAACCACAAAGGGAAATTTACACTGTTGTTGGCTTAAACATGCTTATTCGGTACCTTATACCGCATACGACGTTTGCCTGACACGAATGGTACTGAGCAAAACATACAGGCCAACACAGTGTCTTACCGATATGGGAGTAACAGATATATAATATTAACGAAATATCTTTTTTTGTCATTTTTAAAATAAAATGTTGTAATTTTTTGTAAACAATACACAAAAATAATAAATTATTATTTTAAGCAGCATTTTTTGGACATGCAAGTTGCACACCTTCACGAATTTTGGTATAACGTAATGCCCACAAACTGTGCTAAATAATCTGATGCAATCATGAACTATATGTCACTCGTGTACGACACCAGTAGGTGTCAAAAGCACAAGCCAGGCATTTCAACAATATTCAGAATTTTGAAAGGTACAGAGTCGTCTTTTGATGGTAACTACAATTATATTGTAGATAACGCGCTAAAACACTGGGTATAAATTGAGGTATATACATAGTACATTATGAAACCAAAAATGTGATGCCCAGTGGAACGTATATCTTACATCACACAAATTGTCATCATAACCCCCCTTAAAATAACCATACTTTTACACAGGCGCAGATCTCTGTTTGATATAGAGTGTCCAAACATCGCCACAAGCCAATTACTCGGCCACTATGTATTTCGCTGATGTACACACATTATTGGAAACAAGAGGTACAGCTGGCAAATCAGATACTTTCAGAAAGAAACAAACGTTT
The DNA here is from genome assembly GCA_963995525.1 of Escarpia spicata. Taxonomy (NCBI): domain Eukaryota; kingdom Metazoa; phylum Annelida; class Polychaeta; order Sabellida; family Siboglinidae; genus Escarpia; species Escarpia spicata. Next base: position 27,195,995 of record OZ023208.1, read on the forward strand.
GACAGGGATATCAAAGACACGTGATAAAGGTTGCTGACAGTTGTGGCAACCAGTATCTCTCCAAGTACATCAACGAGTCCATTGTTCTAATCATGTTTTATTCAAACATCACCAAATTATTACAAGGGTACTAAAAATCATTTCCGATGTTAAATATACGGATATAACGTACAGAATACCAGTGATAAAAACAGCTTCTTGTCAGACTAGTTGATGTAAGCCTATAATTAGTTTAAGCTGCCATGTCTTGTGCAAACTTCGGTATAATTCGGTTATATTACAGCTGAAAAGTGCATGACCGTCAACAATGATAGCATGCCAGTCCATATACACAATTTCAACATATGGCACTTCTGTTAGATGACCAGTTTAAATTGTTATGGCTAAAATTCGGATCGTTGCGAGAGTCATACACTGCTATGATATTCTCAGTCACATTCGGGGTATATTTATGCAGATTCTCAATTGTTCTTGTTGTCTCAGTTAGTGTATGGATGTTACTGTAAAAAAACAGGTACTAGATGCCTGATTTGTAGAAGTGAGTGGACAACCTGCTTCCTATGGTGGCCAACTGTTCACGTTAGTATTGGATTTAAGAAGCACGCATTTATAGATGTTGCTTACAAAAATATAAATGATATAACTGAGGCGAAATTAATCTTACTGGGAATTACTAGAAATATGTCAATATTGTCGCACATGATACAGATTTAAAAGAAACTCCACGCCCTGATACATATGCACTTTGACACAAGCTTTCGTGGTACTCAGTATCATAGAACGTGCTTGGAATGTAGTTTTTAACCTTCACCCCACCTAAATTATCACTTTATTTTCCATCCATATCACCTAATAACTGTCTTACTAATTACTTTTAAAACTTCTTTTAGACGTAATACTAACAGCATGAAATAGCTGCACGGTATTCTGGTCTACATCAGCTTCCAAATGCAGCCGAAAAACCATCACCCGTCGCTCAAATCACATTTTGGCGGTTTTGGTGATAAAACGGGCCGTATTTCTAATTTGGGGTAAGACCACATTTAAATTTTACATAGGCGGCCATTATAACGTTTCCTTCATTTCCTGCAAATTTGTCTTACGATTTTCTTCTCAATTTCACAGCATATTTAACCTCCATTGACACAAGTGCTGTGGAATACTCGTGAAATTCTCATACCCCAAGGTGACGAGCTTGGTTTGATTAATCAGGCTCCGTTACATGGCGCCACCGTTTGTCGCCTCTACAACGCGCCGCCTGGTGGCATTTATGCACCCCCCACGGTGATGTTTACTTAGAATGAGAACAAACAGCCAATGATTTTTATTATAACTCTTCATATATTTTATAAGCAATGCTTACGGAGCAAATGATCAACCTAGCTTATATCTAACTAATGGTAGGAAACGTATGCATATGCCTCACGTGTACGACGACATCATTCAGCGTCATCGGTACTGATGAAGTCGACGTGATACGTTGTCGCGCTTACATTTATCCGGGCGTTAAATTTTATCCGGGTGATGTTTATATGCATATGTAAGGCATAATATTTGGCACCAGTAGATCACGTAGTGATACATAATATTCAGTAGTTAAAATGTTTCATTTGTTGTCGTAATACGAGCGTTATAGTTAGAGTACATAATAATAATTTGCTGTTTCAGATTTGTAACCAAGTATAAGAATATGTCACGTGGCGTGTGCGTGGAGAGGAAACTGTTTTACGATATAATGTCTGTGAGAAGCAAACAGTTTATAATTTATGTATATATATAGACACATATGTAAATATATATATATATACATATAAACATGCATAACGACCGGATAAGTGAAAACACGTCAGTCGTAGCTGGTGCTAAATGCATTCCCCTAGATACGCGCACGCGCAGAAACGTCACCCGGATATTATTTAACGCCCGGATAAATGTAAGCGCGACAACGTTGACGAAAGCCTCTACCAGGTAAATGAAACATCTTGGATATGAAAAATGAAAGTTTCTGATTTATTCCATTGGTGTATTCATCGACTTGACAAAAGCTTTTGATGCAGTAGATCATGAACTGCTTTGTGAAAAATTAGTTTTTTTTGTATCGGAAGTATGGCTTATAATTGGATAAGTAGTTATTTATCAAATATATCCCAATTTGTTTGCTATGGTGGATATAACTCCAACTTGTTAAATATATCATGTGGAGTCCCACACGGCTCAATATTAGGGCCTAGATTGTTTATATTGTATGTGAATGATTTATGTAACATTTACAGACTTGTAAAATATATATTTTTTGCTGACGACACTAAATTGTTCTGTGCAAGCTAACATATCAATCAACTTGTTACAACGATATCCACTGTTCTTGACAAAATGTGTAATTGATTTGCTGTACACAAATTATCCCTAAACGTTTCGAAAACAAGTTACATGTTGTTTGGTAGTTATACTTTGAATACACATGTTGATACGGCAATCAGTGGTACAAATATTGACAGAGTACGAGTGACTAAGTTTCTTGGGGTATTAATAGGTGAGAAATTGGAAAGATCATATGGAAAATGTTAAACCTAAACTCTCAGAGAGTACTGCCACATTGTATAAGTGTAGTCAGCTGATAGACTCACAGTCTATGCATATCCTGTACTGCTCATTGGTTTTACATTAATTACTGTTCTGAAATATGGAGAAACACGTATCCCTCCAATATCAATTATATTATCATGCTCCAAAAGAGAGCAATGAGATTGTTATATGGTGCAGGTCATCTTGACCACACAACTCCTCTATTTTGCAGGTTGCAAACACTCAAACTAAAAACAACTATATTCGTGTTCAAGACATACCACTGGATGTTACCAACTAACTGAGATCATTCAGACACAGGTACAAGAAAATAATCATAAATGAATATGTACGGTTTGTATTAATTATTGAAACTGATTCTGAAATATCAGAATAATATGTATCTTTTATATTTTTACATTTTATTATTTTGTACTAATCATACGTACGTGACTATGTGAACTATAGTATGATTATTTTTTTTATATGTGTAGGCTTTTTGGGATGTGCAATATTCACATATTCATCTTATAATTTCTCTAATATAACATATAGTAGGGGATACATCAACTACAAGTTTGTTTTAACTTCTAGTGTACCCCTTTCAAACAACTTTATGTATAATACATTATATATGTCACAATAAAATCCTGTTGAGGCGATTACAGCTGTCTGTTTGAATGTTTGTTTGAATAAAACATATTTAATTGAATTGAACGTCGGTTCATCTGCATCTTGATAAAGCCGGTCACTGTATCAGCCGTGTGTGCCCTTAACACCACATTCTATAAAATATCTATAGAATATATTCTATAACCGTGCCGGATTTAGGGGAAGCAAGACTGGGCAGTTGCACAGGAGCCTCCACAAAAAAATAGTTCATATTGAGACCTCCACAAAACGTGTTTGGGCCATAGTCCTTAAAACGCTATGAAGTCAAATAAATGCAGATGATGAAATTCCTGTTGTGGCTCGACACAGCAGTGTGACAACTGACACACTAAGGGGTAACAAAGTTAGGTCCTCGAAAGTAACCGACATTTTATACAAAGACCTATTTGCGGTGACCGACTTGCTCATTGACATTGAGCTGATTCATCAAAGATGTTCAAAGATGAGGAAAACAATTGTAGATGGCGTAGGCGCAGAACACTTCTTGTCTGGTATGTATAAGTTGATACTTGAACAAACTTTTAACTGGTGCATTTCCTAATGCCGAAATAGTATTTCGTATCTAACTAGCGTTGATGGTCACCAACTGCCATGGAGCGCGTTCGTTTTCAAAATTGAAACATACCAAGAATAGGCTTCGTACAACCATGAGTACAGAATATGACGTTCTGGTCTATGTTGTGTGTCACGTCTGTATTGATGCATAATATTTGCAGACATATATTCCGAAATAAGGATAATATGACCAGTCAACCACTTCCCAGGGACCTCCCCTGTCCTAAATCCGGCGCAATCGCAGCTAGAAAAACGCCCCCCCCCCCGAAACAAATTAACCACGCTACGGGCTTAAGTTAATTATCATAACTGTTCCGGGTGTCGAAATATGTAAGTCCCGTACTTGGTCTCTAAACAAAGCTGTTGGCCTATAATTATGAAGCTCAAATTTGTATGTCGGATTAGCTGTGCTAATCCGACACATACTTAAAACTCGGGTCACGGCGACACCACGTCGGTTGAACTTCATCATCCACGCCCTGTTTGGACATACAAGAGAATACAATACGTATGCTGTGAAACTGTGCCACTTAGCGTTCGTGTGTAGTCAAGACGTGACCCTACGCCACGTCGTATCGCTGTCACCGGGCATGTTTCACGGCTATACAATACAGTTGGTTGTCAATGTCTAGTTGCAACGACGCGTGAAATGACGCTCATTTACTTTGTCGTCCCCACGCCCTTAGGTTAATAGACAATTCTACTAAACTATGGGAGATATGGGCAAAAGGATGAGGTATTGAAGCGACACGTAAATTCAGTTTACCATATTGTACTTCGTAAATCGTTAAAAGTACAATTTTGTAAGCATCACATTGTTACTGGTATACCCTACACTTGAAGTAGTGCGATGTTTACGCACATACATTTGTCCATGATATTTTACACACTCTCACTCACTCACTCACTCACTCACTCACTCACTCACTCACTCACTCACTCACTCACTCACTCACTCACTCACTCACTCACTCACTCACTCACTCACTCACTCACTCACTCACTCACTCACTCAATTGTCATTCACTCACTCATGCTCTCACTCACTCATTCACTCACTCAATTATCACTCACTCAGTCAATTCTCACTCAGTCACTCACTCAATTCTCATTCACTCACGCACTCACGCACTCACGCACTCACTCACTCACTCACTCACTCACTCACTCACTCACTCACTCACTCACTCACTCACTCACTCACTCACTCACTCACTCACTCACTCACTCACTCACTCACTCACTCACTCACACACTCACTCACTTACTCAATTCTCACTCACTCAATTCTCACTCACTCACTCAATTGTCATTCATTCACTCCTCACTCACTCAATTCTCACTCCCTCACTCACTCACTCACTCACTCACTCACTCACTCACTCACTCACTCACTCACTCACTCACTCACTCACTCACTCACTCACTCACTCACTCACTCACTCACTCACTCACACACTCACTCACTCACTCACTCACTCACTCAATTGTCATTCACTCACTCATGCTCTCACTCACTCATTCACTCACTCAATTATCACTCACTCAGTCAATTCTCACTCAGTCACTCACTCAATTCTCATTCACTCACTCACGCACTCACTCACTCACTCACTCACTCACTCACTCACTCACTCACTCACTCACTCACTCACTCACTCACTCACTCACTCACTCACTCACTCACTCACTCACTCATCCCTTGACCGGGATGATCGCCGGAGGATAAGGGGTCAGCACACTGTTGGACTTCCTGCTTGATTACAGACGAAACAAAGTGCAGTATATTTTTGAGAAATTACTTTTTATAATATTCACTTGCTCTGACATAAGTGCACTTGAGTAGTCAGATTTCTAGATGTGATTGTTGAAGCTGTTGACAGTAAAATGTTGTCTTTTTAGCTGATTTTACTAAGCGGAAGGGTATCTGGCAGCAATTTGGCTAGTTGACACTTTAGCTGGATTACTGCCTGCATCCAGTTGTAAATATTGACGGGTGTCATACATACAGGCATTTTGCAAGAGCTAGAGATATGAGATTTTGACTAAACTCGACCAGCATGTCAATGAGATGATAATAACAGCAGGTGAGAAGTTTAAGAAACTTTATAGGTCACGTTTTCTTATAATCACACAAAACATTAACATGGTCGCCAATGGGAAACCTGACAGTGTGCTGACCCCATAATGTCCACTGTCAGTCTGCATCAGTCTGGTCTGTTTTCTATGATACGCAGCTGGATTGGTAGGGATAGACTGGTCCATTAGGTTATACAGCCAGTGGTTCTTTTGACGTTCTCGTCTTCTGTTGCCCTCTAGTGTGCCTTGCATGGTGTTTTTTTGGGTGATGTTGTGACGGTGACGCGGCCAAACCATGAAAGATGTTACGTCGTTTTACTGTTGACAACAGCGGCTCTTGTTTTTACGACATGTCTGGCATAGTCATTCGTTCATTTCAATTCAATATCAAAAAACAGTTCGCCTTTGTGGCACACATTTTATTATTTACAAACGCCTTTAAGCCATACAGATGCAACAAGCTGTAACACATTAAATGTTTTCAGTCTACTTGGTACATGTAGACAATCATCATTTTGTAGACGGGTAGCACAAACTGATGTCATAAAGATTAATTATAGCCCTATACAAGTAGCACTTTTCTATGACCCGCCTGCGGGTATCCAGATATATAGTGTCACGCTCAAACTAACATCTGAGTTTTAGTCGACTTGGAGATCTCGTTACAAAGGAAACAAGTCTTGTTATTATTTTAACCATTCGTTTAGCATGCCAGTAGGTCCCCGCTGAGCAAACGTTGCCAGCGACTTGTTTGAGTTAGCGCGAACCGATGTATGTGTAACTTTAGTCGTTATATGGAACGTGTCGTCATAAATCCGGTAAATTTGGGATGAGGTAACTGCACTAGCTGTACAATAATATTACAATGGAAATACCGGTGTCATATCTTATGTAGAGATTAATCATTGTTATTGTCATTCGCGTGTATTTATGAGTTTTGAAAACGCTCGTTCGGTTTCTAATTTCTTATTTATTAACACACACAGCAACGATTCTTGGTTTCCGGTTACGTAGATACTGCGTCAGTGACTGGATATGTGATATACAATGTATAGTTGATATGTCACAGTGTATCGTGTTTTGTCGTCACGTGGGTTTCTACAACACCTTTGCATGCAATACATTCATTACGAGTTTACAACAATACTACAACATACTGTATATAACGCTAATACACGCACAACGTTAACCGTACGGGAAGTCAAATCCACCGTATAACCGAAGTCTTGACCTACATTTAAATCACATAGACTAATAAATATATATATTTAAAATATTATATAAAATGTATACCATCTTCTCGTAATGTTTATGAACATTCATCGGTTTACCATGTGTGAGTGCATCACTACTGGTTATTCTTGTCCGAATATAAATGGTTTGGATGAAGATTGCAATTGTCTAACAGCACATCAGGAGAACACAGTATACTTATAACGAGGATTTAACAATATTGCTATCCAGACAAAAACCCAGATGACAAGTGTATACGGGAGCCTAGGGCTTATCGAGAGTCCATCTTATGGTAGACAGTCGCTGTTGGTGGCTGGTGCAGGAAGGGTTGATCGTTAGTAATCGCTGGCCGGTGTCTGCAGGCGACGGCAGAAAACGCGGTATTGTGACCCCCGATGGATGACCTACTGTAGACGGAGGAAGGCTGCTACCAGGGCGACCGCGACCAGGACCCCGGCGTGCAGGCGAAGACTTTCTGCGCCTGAAGTATCTTTCGGGCACGTCTCCGAATAAGTGATATCGGAGGAAACCACGTCCACCCAGAACTCGTCCTTCTCCTTCACGACAGTTGCCCTGGGATGACAGGAAGCACATTGTTCACATTGTTCACACTGGATACATGCACATTGTTTACATTGTTCACATGGAAAACATTATTCACATTGTTCACAATGTTCACACATGTGTAGGTGCGTGCGTGCGTGCGTGCGTGCGTGCGTGCGTGCGTGCGTGCGTACGTTCGTACGTGTTTAAACAGTTGATCTGAGTTATCGGCAGTGAATGTTCCGTAGGTCGCAGTCTTGTTCGTAGTATCCCGAGGTTGCCTTCACGGTCACTGAAACACCGACGACAAGCGTGCTTATTGCACAGCATTCTTGTATCTGCTGCTGTCTCACGACATATGTTATTACTATAGGGCCAATGTCCCAAAACGTGTCCAATTGGTAAACACCGTGAATTATAAACTCAGGCTTACGAAAATACGTGCGTACGTGTGTGCGTTTTGTGTGTGTTTGTATGTGTGTGCGTGCGTACGTGCGTGCGTATGTGTTAGTGACAGTTCCACCTCGCTAGTACTCACTGGAAGTGGACGGCAACGTTGAAGTCTTTCGGTGCAGTCCACCAGAACACCTCTTTCGTGTATTTCTTCTTCATTGACTGTGTGACCGCGCTCTACAAGCCGACAATACCAAACAGTCTTCTTGTACATGAGTGGTTTGCTTTAGCCTACCTACATATTGCTGTAGATCCCTGTACGAAGACAGCGACGATATTGCTCCGCAAGGAGCAAGACCAAGGAGCAAGACCAAGTGGGGTAGAAATAGACACCACAACTTTGTTAGTCCACAGTAGGTTACACATTTGTGTGTGTGTGAGTGTGTGTTTGTGTGTGTGTGTGTGTGTGTGTGTGTGTGTGTGTGTGTATGTGTATATATGTGTGTGTGTGTGTGTGTGTGTGTGTGTGTGTGTGTGTGTGTGTGTGTGTGTGCGTGCGTGCGTGTGTGAATTTGTGTGTTTGTGTGTGTGTGTGTGTGTGTGTGTGTGTGTGTGTGTGTGTGTGTGTGTGTGTGTGTGTGTGTGTGCGTGCGTGTGTTTATGTAACATGGAATAGACACCAGAAGGTATAATTATCGTTCTATATAGACATATATATAGACAGCGACGATATTGCTCCGCAAGGAGCAAGACCAAGGAGCAAGACCAAGTGGGGTAGAAATAGACACCACAACTTTGTTAGTCCACAGTAGGTTACACATTTGTGTGTGTGTGAGTGTGTGTGTGTGTGTGTGTGTGTGTGTGTGTGTGTGTGTGTGTGTGTGTGTGTGTGTGTGTGTGTGTGTGTGTGTGTGTATGTGTATATATGTGTGTGTGTGTGTGTGTGTGTGTGTGTGTGTGTGTGCGTGCGTGCGTGTGTGAATTTGTGTGTTTGTGTGTGTGTGTGTGTGTGTGTGTGTGTGTGTGTGTGTGTGTGTGTGTGTGTGTGTGTGTGTGTGTGTGTGTGTGTGTGTGTGTGTGTGCGTGCGTGTGTTTATGTAACATGGAATAGACACCAGAAGGTCTAATTATCGTTCTGGGTGACAAACAACATACTTGGCTTGAGTTATTCTGCAACCAACTCCAGCGAATTAAACGGAGACAGAACCTGATCTTTTAAATAATGTTGTGCCTCTAATTGTATGGTGTTTGGAAGTTTACCAGTAACAAAACCAGTGGAAATGTTTTTCTTATCGACCATTCCTGAGAGAACAATGTATGCTTACCCGATTGTTAATATTATAGTACATACTTAACTAACGAGAGTAGAAGACGAGGAAAAAGATGAAAAGAGAATAAATACCTTCTACTTTTGAAAGGCAAATAATGAGTTACCATTATATACGTCCACAACAACGTAGCATGTTTTCATATAATGGTTGGCATACCATTAATAGATAACTGACTAAATAAATACTTGTATTATATCATCATTACGTCCGCTTTCTCATTTATTGGTATCACCTACCTTGGGTTGTTTGTAACAGTCGACCGCTTTGAATTGATCTGAGTTATCGACAGTGAATGTTCCGTAGGCCGTAGTCTTGTTCGTGCCAGACCTCGCCAGGATGAACATGCCCTCGTAGTATTCCGAGGTCGCCTTCACGGTCACTGAAACACCGACGACATGCGTGGTTATTGCACAACGTCCTTGTATCAGCTGCTGTCGCACGACATGTTATGACTATGTGGCAGCGGCGGCAGCAGCAGCAGCAGCATATTTTGTTTAGCAAATATCAAACAGGCCTTAAATGTATACAGCATGACTTATATTATTAATGTCGTATACCCATGCTACAAAAAAATATAACATTGTAGCGATAACTAATCACCATTTGACAATATAATTATATAAGTGTTTAGCCATGGTGAATGTATACTGCCCGCCAAATTGTGTTTTGTGAGTCCGTAACATCGTTGGCAATTTGGAAGGCACGACCCCGGAGCATGTTCAAATAGTAAACAAAACATCCAGTTTCAAAACAAGCTTTACGGCCGAGTCGGACTGAGTTAACTGCTGCAATACCCTTTGATGTTCAACGACGATTCAACGACGGGTAGAGGAACTGACTAGCTCCCTTTAATGAGAAAGGTGGCGAGTGAGTTACACACCTTTAACTGGTTGGCCCGCTTTGTAGCAGCCGGCCACGATGAGCTCGTAGGGCGCCGTAGAGTTCTGTGCGGGGTCTCCGTGTTTCGGCATCATGCTGTCACTGCAGATTTCGGGGTTGTTAGCGACTGGGGCTCCATGGGGATAGCAGTGAACAACGGTTACAAACAGCAGGGCGAGAGCGGCCGCAATGGTGAACGCCATCTTGGATTATGTAGACGATCTAGACGAACTAGAGATGCAAAGCAAATGGGTGAGTTAGTTCAGTATATACATTGCTACGATGGCGCCATGGGGACGGCGGAGATAAGACGGTGGGTGAAAGATGGGAGTGGTAAGGGGAGGAACGGATGAGGTATGGACAAGACAAATATCGAAATGAGAATGGGAGAGAGGGTGGGAGACATATAGATAAATAGACAAAAAGACATGATGCAGATATGCATGCATGCAGACAGACAGACAGACAGGGAAGACGGGAGAGAGAGAAAGAGAGAAAGAGAGAGAGAGGGGGGTACAGGCAGGCAGGCAGGCAGGCTGGCGGGCGGGCGGGCGGGCGGGCGGGCGGGCGGGCGGGCGGGCGGGCGGGCGGGCGGGCGGGCGGGCGGGCGGGCGGGCGGGCGGGCGGGCGGGCGGGCGGGCGGGCGGGCGGGCGGGCGGGCAGTCAAGATGGTGTTTGGTTGAACATGTCTGCCAAGGAGTAAAGTGTAAAGCGCTTTGAGCAGCCTTGAGGACTGGATACTGCGCTACATAAGAACTTACCTTTATCATTATGATTTTTTTGGTCAGTCTGAATAAGTCACCGCGACCCAAATGAATAGCGAATACATATATGATTTGTATTCAGTTTATATCTAGTTATGTCCGAACGACTGTTATTTAGGGCAACCAGTGAGGATTCGTGGTTGTGAATAGTTGAAGCACATAGCTCGGTCACGTTTAACCACTGTTATTATTTTTTGCTCTAGAGGAAGACCCAAAACATTTTACACGTTCATTCGTATATCGTAGCCTATCTGCATAACGGCAAGACACCGCAAATAACAGCAGTACTCGACACTAAACTATAAAACAAAATACACATACACGCACACACACGCGCGCACGTTCGCACGCAGACACACGCACACACAAACTGTCGTTTGGACCTGCTGAACACTACATCTATGACCACGGTGGACATCATCTCCCATCCCAACTTTGCCATTTGTAACTTAAATGTCCAGTTTATTCGCGGTGGTGCGTTTGTGTGTAGACGAGAAGTGTTTGTCTTGCAAGCTCGTGTTTGTACCTTTCCGACGATGATATCCCAATGAGGCTCGCAATAAATAACTGTGCTTTATTTTAGGCCCCCCTGCAGCAAACGCAACGAGCACATTTTGTACAGGTGAGTACGAATTCACTTGTCTGTCACGCGCATCAGCCATATGACACTGGTATTTGTCTCCGTATGAAGGTAAAACATAACACTCAGGGCCTACATGCACCTTTTCTAACCACGGTATGGGTCTAAGTAAATACAACTCGCACCAACCTGGTTCTACACCTTACGTACTGGGATGGTACACGCAGACTAGTGATGGACGGCCGTAGTGGTATTGCCACTTACACCACACTGACTACTAAGATAGTCATGCTACACTAAACTCAGTGACGTCATCACCGAAGCACGCAGGTGCTTCACATGTACAGTCAGTCATGTGGGTTACATAATGATGCCTTCAAGCACTGCGCTTCCAAAAAAAGAATACATATAGCGGCTGTAATAAATATTTCGGAAGCAGTTATCTCGGCAGGTAATAAGGCTATGAGTTTTACTAGTTTTTAAATATTGTAATGTGATTGTATGTATATGTATTATAACCAATCGTTAAGTGAGTTTTGTTAACCAAAACACACAATTAATTGCATATGTTCAGTTGCAATAAGCAACTCTTCGTCAGCATATGTATGAGCCTACCAGGTTACATTTAGAAAATACCTACACTTCACAGCATAAATAAATATGGGTTTGTCGAGGTGTGTTGAAAATAAAAAATATGCATCGTTTATGGAGAACATTTCCAACCCCTCTTCTGTAGCAAACAAGTACAACTGAACATATACTTAGAGTAGGAGGTGGTAAAAAGCCCTCTTTGGGGCGAAACGCCCTCTCACCCAATCTAGCTATACGATTTAAAAATAAGAAAGATAGCCAGATGGAGCCGCATATCAACTTGTCTATCTGGTCACAACATATGGACTACAACTTTTAAAAAAACTAGACTCGTTAAAAAGTCAACACCAGGAACGTACCTATAAGAGGCCGAACTAGTTTATCCATAACACGCAGATGATATAGACCTAAAGGAATCTTTTCTCTGCATTCGATAACCTGAAAACTGGGCGTTATGCCCCGACTTACTCTATACCATGACAAACGTGCTTCTTCTATTAACAATAAATGTTGTACCCACCTGGCTGAGGTCTTGTGTGTCTGTGTCTGGTATGCGGTGAACGTATTTGCGATTCACTTATGAAGAACTAACAGGCGCTTTTAAGCCACACCCAGCGCGCTCGTGATTGGTCACAAGGGCAAGGAGTATCTGACGCATGTGTCACGCCCATTTAATTTTGTCGTGTATCGAACTATAGTACGTTTAAGACGTATAGTTCATTCGTTATAGCGCGACATAGCAATGCCAGTGCTAACAGTGGTTGGATGAAATCTGAACATTAGTTAAACATTCCATGGACACATTCATTGTACTAATTAATATTTATAAAGTTTTGATGATGGACTTGTAATGTAATTTAAGGGCGACTTAAGTAATTTATTGTGAATTAATTTATGTAGCACCACATAATGCATATTTGTATCTATCATATACAAAAGTAAGTATTAACTAATGCATCAGGTTGTTATACTTTATCTGTCTGTCCAAGTTGACGAGTATGAATTATACTATTGTACTGGTAGTTATTTGTAACATTTGTTTGTATGTGCACAAAAAAGAAACAATCAAAGTATTAATTGTCAATACAACTTGAAGGTTAAAGGATACTGGTTAACGAAAACAATCTGGCTCAGTGAATTGTTTTTAATAGTATATTATACGTTGATGTATACTAAAAAGTCTGACTTGTGTTAAGATGGGAGAAAGTATATAAAACAAATAATGTGTTCTTCAAAAGCTCCCATTATTTTATTTATAATATAATTGTCATACTTTGCTTAAAGGTTGATAGGCATAGCCCTAGTCGCAAAAAACGCACCAGATATGCCACAGTTGGGTTGCAGGGTTTATGAACGTTCTAAAAAAATTTTAGGTTTGCATATGTGTCACGTATACCTAACGCATAACAAGCATGCAAAGACGACCACCCTAATTTGTGCAAAAATAACCAGTATTCTAACCTTAATGGTGAAATGGAAATGTGAATGTTTCCAGCAAAAAATGGAATGTCAAGTGTTATTAGTTATTGAGACTTATATTCAGTTCACTTATTTACTTCAGATCGAGATACACATGGCGATACATATATTGGTCCATATATTCACATACAACAATTAACAAGCAGATTTTAATAGTAGAAATCATAATTATATAATTAAAGAAAAAATACTGCATATAATATGACTTAGGTATTTGACACTACTAATTTAATTAGCTCCCCATTTAGCTTAGATGCAAGGGGCATAAATTCTTCATATACCTATCAGTATCAGTAACTTTCACAAACTAATAACAACTCCCTCAGGCTTACACTGGAGGGGTAGAACATCACCAGGTCATCTACAAAGATGTGTCAACATTTTGGATTGAGCATAACATATTTATCACAGCAAAGGATTCAAACGTACTAAAACGTCAGATGTTTTTAGAAAAGGGTGTAGGCTGTAGTGTAGCGCGTACTAAAATTATAAATGCACGATGCACACAGTAAGTCATGTAGATATATATACACAATGTATATCAATACAAAGGCGGTGCCTACGTTAGACCACTTACTCTGAAGGCTTCGCTCCAGTTCATAATTATTATGAAATTTAATGTTCTTAGTATTTGTTAAATATTCAACATTCTACTTCGCAAAAGGGCTCCCAACAAAAACAAACGTAAACACGTTCGCAGTCATTTTATCTTTAGACGGAACAATGACCAGCAAATGGGGCGTGGCTTAAAAGCGCCTGTTAGTTTTTCATAAGTGAATCGCAAACGGGCATACGGTGACGTTAAACGCCGATTCGTAATCTGTTGGACAATCCTATATCCATATATAGGCCTATTTCACCTTGTCGTGATCACTTAAATACGCAGATCTTTTGAATATCAATACATCGAGTCACCTGATATATCCGTACATCCGGAATTAATTACGTCATATATGGAGGGAATATGCCAACAACCAGGCGAATATATAAGTGGACCAATTATTTGACGGACTGGGTGACTGACAGTTTATTAATAGTGCATGACATACTTTGCGGTCAGCACTTCTGCATACGCATTAATTTACCCAGACGGTCAGTCAATACGACACGCAGCCATAATCATCACGTGTTGAAATTTTCTAATGCAGAATATATTACAACATTTAATGCATTCTTTAGACTAATCAAGACAGAACTTGTTATTTATCAAGTTAATAAATACTGCCACTTCGACTGTTTCAACACATCTAAATATTGTTAGATAGGTCATTCAAACGTTCACATAACACGTGGAGCGCAGTGGCGCAGTAGATAGAGCAGTGGTTCACAAATTGGGGGTCGTGACATCCGGTGGGTCATTTGGTAATTTCAGGGAGTCGTAAGGATCTCGTTCAATTTTATTTTGCGTACTATAAAATGTACACAGTATTGCTCATGGTTTGCAAGATGCGTACGCAACGGTGATAGCATCAGACGACCACGACCAGCCATGTTTTCGGGAGAAAAGTGCTGAAAAACTGTATGTCATTTCTATTTCGAAGGTTGCTCTCCACCAACGAATGTGTGAAACGTTCTCTGGATGTATCAACGAACATGAAAAGCTTGTTCCGTATCCAGCTGTACGAAGTTGTCGATATTCCGTACTATCATCAGCTGATAATATTCGTGGTAATTTAAAGAAAGAATTCCTATTTTTATTATATCTATCTGACAACTAAAGGTGGATATATGATAGAGATTCTGTATTCTTGATGATGAATGTCTTGATTGACACAATCTCAGGAAGTATGAAAACAAGTGCCCTAAACTCTGGCCTTTTAACAACCTCTGTCTGGACTCTGGACATTGAATGTGTTCACGATATATTTATATTCTCTGCACAAGTCCTCTGGTTGTCCAAAGGCAGTGTTGCAGCAATGAAAGAAAAAGATCTAGCATTTACTGGGATCCAAAACATGATGGATCTTCTCTCAGCTTGGCATACGATAGCAATTACAACTAGCCTACCTCGAGGATATATATATGCAACAGCTCAACTTTGAACCCCAAGGGTAAGAAAACATGATAATCGATTTTTGGGAACAAATCGAAACCTTCGTTCGTATGATTGGAGGCACGCAAGATTTCCTTTGGTAAATTTACCATGTTGGAAACCAGCGTTTGCAGTTTCTTCCGAAGGGCGTTTTTTTCCATGTTTTTTCCCCCATGTTTCTTCTTTCCTGGCAGAAATAGTTTCTTCCAGTAGAAAATGTATGAAACCGAAATATCTTAAGCTATTGGTTTTAACATTGTAGCTCTATCGCACATAATAAATAAGACTTCTTCTTATTTCAGGATTATATGGGCTATTTATTTACACGGATTTGCACTTGTGTTGTAGTGAATTTAAGTGCAGGAAGAACACAGTTCTCTATAATAAGTGGGTTTAATGTGTTACTTTTTGGCTCCTTACTACAGGTAATCAGATTTTTCTTGCTGGAACCATGTAGCAAGACTAAATGGCTTCACTTCTTGTGTAATATCCACTAGGCCTGACAGCCACCTAGTTCAGTAAGCTAATTCTTGCTCACTGGTTCAGTAGAGCACATGTGCATTCTAAGTATATCTTTCAGTTTATATTTTGTCCAAATACGACATGTCATAAACACAAACACATAACATAAAACTAGGATGTAGTGGAGATGTATTGATGGGCAGTTTCAATGGATATTGAACGGATTACATGTGTCATTGTGGAATACACCACATAGCTTACGGTGGTTGATAAATGGGAACCATGCTGGCCTTTGTTTTCAGGTGACTAATAACACAAGTAATAAACAAAAACACAGACGCATACATTTTTATGTTATACTATTATTATAATCATTAAATATATTATATTATATATATATTGAATTTAAAATATATATATATATATGTATATTAGAATAGGTTCCATTGTCCGTTCAGTTTCTTCCAGGCGTCCCGGGAGAAATAGGTCTCTTCCGGAAGAAACCAAACCCTGTTGGAAACATTATCTCAACTCATGTTGCATATCCATGTGATGGCCAACTCAAATTCAATCACCGAGCACCTGAAAGCCTTGGAACAGATTTCATAAGATACTTCCCTGAGATATTGAGCCCAACATAAAGGCAACTAACCCATGCTCAGTCCCACCGACACCTATACATGATGACAACGGTGCTGCTCAGACAACGTTTCTGTGACTCCAGGAAGATTCAATTGCCACGATAAACCCCAACGCCGAAACTCTCAGTGTTCTGGTAATCGTTTGAAATTATCTACCGTAACTCCCACGGTCCGACCATTCACATTAGTTGTGAGGCTGTACTCTCCAATATCGTACACGTCAAAGCAAATATTGAAACAAGCCACAGGTGGAGCACGACCTTCGATGTTCTCTCGATGTACACACAAACCCAAAATTAAGAGGATTATCGGTGTACTGCAGCATCAACGATTTAATTTATATAGCAACCTTCTAAGTTACTTTTATGAACTCCTGCTATAAAACATACTTGAAATAAAGATTTGTATCCTATATAATTGCCGTTTTTAAAATACCTAGTAATTCTTTTGGAATTAATAGGGTTAGGGTTCATTGTGGAGAAAAACTGTGAAAAGGGGGTAATGATGCAAAGAAGTTTGAAAACCACTGAGCTTGAGCATCGGACTCTTATTCGAGAGAAGCCAGGTTCGAATCATGTGCTGCCGTGTCGAATTTCGGGCAAGTTCGTTCACTTTACGTTACTCCAGTTCACCAGTTGTACGAATTAATACCTAGCCATAGCCAGTGGTGGATAGTTGTGTACGAATACTGTTCGCACATTAATTGCAGTGTGGCTGAATGCTTCCCAGAGAAACCGAGATGGTGTTCGATTGAACATGTCTGCCAGAGAGCAACGTGTAAAATGCTTTGATCAGTCCAAAGGAATGGATACTGCGCTATATAAGAATTTACCTTTACCTCTACTTTACCTCACACAATGTGATCTCATAATCTTAATATCTTATGTATTTAATAAAATACCACCAACTTGAAAAGTTTTCCAATTTTGCAAAAAGGACGCCTAACGACGAGACGGACTTCCTTATCTGATATGATTATTATTTAGGGTCTGACTGTTGTTTATACTTATTTTTCGACCATTAATAACTGGAAAACATGTCACTTGTCACGATCCCGCCATAAATGAACGTTTCACAAACAACGGGTCATATGAAGTCTAGAGACGCATAAGGCAGTCAAAGCACGCCATCCAGATATGTCGCTTGCTAGTGTTCTGACGTCGCTCCAACCTTTGTTGACCAACTGTAGGTCGCGGTCGATTGTTTGGCGCCAGTTCAACCTTTTTCTCTGGCCAGAGCCTTGTGACAATGCCGAGCCATTCGTCTTCTGCAGATAGTAGATGATGCCAGAGGTTGTTCTGGTCGTATTCGGACATCTATGTTCGTCACATGGTCGCTCCAGTGTATGCCCAAGATCTTTCGCAAGCATTTAGTGTCGAACGCATAAATTTTGTTTTCTTGGCTTGTTTTTAGTTGCCATATTTCACATCCATATAGGAGAGTTGGTATAACGCTTGAATTATAAAAGCGGAGTTTATATTTCAAGGTAAATTTCTTGTTGTTCCAAATGTTCCTCAGCTGGTTGAAGGCTGCTGACGATTTACCCATTCTGCGGTTTAGTTCACGATCGATGATTCCTTGGATGTTGACGGGGTTGTCAAGGTAGGTGAAGTTCTGGTGCTTGTTCATATCGAATCTCTTAGTCATGTTTGACTTCTTCTTTTGTCTCCTCAACTTGATCTTGATCTTCGCAATATCCAAGTGGTGGTCACTACAGATGTCTGCTCTACGGTGCACTCGGATGTCCTGTAGACACGGAGTCATCCAGCCTGGTCCAATAGCAAAATGGTCGATCTGTGTGAAGGTCTTACGGTCATTTGAAAACCATGCTATTTTGTGTATGTCTTTGTGCTCAAAGGGTGTAGATCCAAGCACTAATTTATTCATTGCACAGAATTGCACAAAGCGGTTGCCATTATTTGTACGTTTCCCAAATGCGTGTGGCCCTAGGACATGTTCAAAACCAGACCTATCTCCACCGATCTGGGCATTCATGTCGCCCATAACAACGGTTATGTCATGGTGTGGAATATTGTCTACCAGGTCCTATAGTTGCTCATAGAAGCAGTCTTTCTCACAGTCATCATGGTTGTTGGGTAGTGCCTAGCACTGGATGATGGTGACCATAGCATGTAATGTTACAAGTCTTGCCGTAGTTAATCGTTCATTCACTGGGCTCCATTCTGTAAGCGCACCGTTTGCATCTTTGTCAACGAAGATGACAACACCACCACGATGGATATCATATTGTCTTTCAGAGAACATTATGGTCTTGTTTCCTGATTTGAATTTTCTTGAGTCAGTCCGGCGAACCTCGCCGAGACCTAGTATGTTGATCTTGTAATTTTCCATCTCTTTAATACATTTTTCGAGCTTTTAACTCTCGCCTACTGTTCGGACATACCAATATCCGATGCGGGTCTTACTCTTTGCTGAGAGAACTCGGGTCTTCGGGGCCAACTTCCGTTGAACGGCTTTCATTGGCATCTGTCATCGTGTCTCCTGTAGGAGACGACTGTCGTCTCATCTGCCGAGGATCCGTTTGTGTGCTTTGAACTGTTTTCTTAGCACATCTTTTTTTCACAGGGACAAGTCGCTAGCATGAAGCTCAACCTCTTTAATTTTATTTCTGAGACTGTAGGAGGGAGCGTCTCTGGTTTAAAAAAGTTTTCCTTCTCCTAAACCCACTGCCAAGGCTAATGAGCTGGGTCTACCCATGTTTTCAATAAGAGTTATCCTTCTCCATATTAGCTTGGGGCCGCAATGTGCCCAATATCCGCAATGTACCACAAAGAGGTCATGCTAGTCTTGTCTATGGAGAGGGTATGTACCGGGGGCCGGTTTCACGAAGCGGCTAAGAACGTTATTAACGCAAAGATGATTGTCTTTGTAAATGACGTGATTTTTTAAATATAAGCGAACATAGGAGTTTACGCAAACAAAAACTTTAAGTACGCTTCATGAAACCGGCCCCAGTAGGGGAGCCTTACGCATTCGGCTCCCTTTTCGCCCCTGTGAGGGGGGCTAGCTGGCGGTCGTAGCTGGAAGCGAGAGCGTGAAGCGCATGCACTGCAAACTGCGCACTACACTACGACCCTAGACACACCATAGGATTTTGGGGTAGGTAAATTTTTTGCTGTTGCTCATACATCAATCTGCACCGATGGCTGTTTTCTACCACCATGACCCGCCTAGGTCATCGTGACCCATGACACATCGTGATCGATGTCACTCGTGACAAAGGGGCTGGTGTGATGTCAACTTAGTGACTAACAACTCATAAACTAGTTGTTGCTCCTACTGGTATCGCAACATGATGGTTCGTGACAGCGTCACAGTTGGTTGCCCAGTACGCAATCGCGATAACACACGCAGTGGCCACGTCAGGACATGTAGACAAAGACATGGCAAAAAAATTTATTATTAACGTTAAAACTTGCGAGATACTTCAAAGTTAACGCGCTGCCACTGTTGTGAATTCACCGCGATTCGTAATAGCGTCACGGTCCAGTGAGCTCACATACTGGTGTGAACACGTGCAGATAGACCCATAGATGCAATAATTCATTAACAATAAAATAATACAGAAACACTATGTTGTAGAGCATGTATTAAACATATACCTGATACGGGATATTGGTTCATGACAGATCAGAAAATGCTATAGTCAAAGTCAGTAAATACTGCTCAAATTTCAAGTGTATAAGTTGACCTGTTCGCTTTAATTTCTCTCCATTGTACATACCTGAAATGTCGGCTAGGTAGTTTCCTAGTGCTAGGAATAGAGACATGGTTAGTGTTAGTTTCTGAAAAATCTATAAAAGGGCATCCATTAAAAGTTATATGCAATTTATCATATTTTCAAAATGTTTCATGGATTATCTTCTAAATAAGAAAGCATATGTTTGCTTTGCTACTACCTGATAACAACGATGCTGCTCAGAAAAACCTTCTGGGACTCCAGGAAGATTCAGTCGCCACGTTAAAAACTCTCAGTGTTCTGGTCATCGTTTGAAATTATCTACCGTAACTCCCACGGTCCGACCATTCATATTAGTTGTGAGGCTGTACTCTCCAATATTGTACACGTCAAGGCAAATATTGAAACAACCCACAGGTGGAGCACGACCTTCGATGTTCTCACGATGTACACACAAACCCAAAATCATATAAAACATACTTCGAATAAAGATTTGTATCCTATCTAATTTTGGTTTTTAAAGTACCTAGTAGTTCTTTTTGAATTAATAGGATTGGAGGTCACTATGGATGATAATCGTATGGAGAAAGTATGTGAAAAGGCAGTAATGGTGTAAATAATTTTGAGAAACACTGAGGTTGTGCATCGGACTCTTCATCGAGAGAACCCAGGTTCGAATCCTGTGCTACTACGTGGGACTCCGGGTAAGTTCGTTCACTTTAAGTTACTCCAGTTCATCAGTTGTACGAATGAGTACCTAGCCATAGCCAGTGGTGGATATTTGTGTACGAACAATGTTCGCACATAAATTGCAGCGTGGCTGAATGCTTTCCAGAGAAATCGAGATGGTGTTCGATTGAACATGTCTGCCAGAGAGTAGCATGTAAAGTGTTTTGAGCAGTCCAAAAGAATGGATACTGCGCTGTATAAGAATTTTTCTTTACCTCTACTTTATTCACCTGACTAACAACTCACACACTAGTTGGTGCTCTTACTGGTATTGTGACAAGATGGTTCATGACAGCGTCACAGTTGGTTGCTCAAAAGGCAATCGCGAGAACACACACGTGGGCCACATAAGGTCATATAGACAGAGATATGGCATAATAGATATTCCAAAGAGTACACAATGACAGATACAAAAATCAAGGCTATTTCAAGGCTAATTAAAGGAAAATTCAAGGTTATTTAACAAAGAATGAACTGGCTTTAGACCATTGACCGTGTCCTATGTACAGCTGGTTAACAAAAGATGGAGTGACATAAAAATGCTAATGCATAACAGATCTGGGTGGAATGCTTTGACGAATCTAGGAAATAAAGTCACATGGAAAAAATCAGAAATTAAAAATTTAGAGTTCTTTGTGTTTAAAGTATAAGTGGACATATTAAATAAAATTGGGTGAATATAATTGTGTTTTAATAATCAAAATTAACTTAAACGATACCTACAATTTAAGTGCACAAGTTTGATAAAAATCACATATAAATTCGTGGGTGCACAAGTTTAAATTTACAGAGGTTTATATAAAAATTTACAATATGAGTGGAAATATTAAATAAATTCAGGTGAATATTTGTTTTAATAATCAAAATTAACTTCATAACAAAAAAATTCAGTTCACAAGTTTGATAAAAAAGTCATTGATAAATCTCATTTGTGCTTAGATGTTAATGAAGTCCTGAGACTTATTTTACTAGCCAAAGCAGTCACTTAATTTCCATTACTTTTTCTGTGACTTTATTTCTGCCCACCACTTTGACTGCCTCATGCATGTATAGATGTGAATAACATCATAGACACATACCCTGCTAAATCTAAGCACGTCACACCCATAATCAGGTGATTTGTCAAGGATGGTCCACTGAAAATGAACAGGAAGCCCTGCATCATAAAAAGGGGTCCGTGGACAACTGTTGTGCAATATATGGCAGCTGAAGTCCTCCCCAGCTGAATCACTTCCCCAGCCAGAGGGGAGGCTACTGATAAACAAAGGCTACCAGGGTCAGTGGACAATTATAGCCAACAGCAGTGCCTTGGATTATGCCAAATAAGCAGATAATAATACTACTAATAAGATAACTTCTATTGCGCCTAAATCCTTGGAAACCAAGCTCAGAGGCGCATCAAAACAAAAGGGTTGGTCAATCTCAAAATCCATAAGTAGTTTTCCAGTTGTCAACAGATGGGTCACGCTGAGATATGCAGGGAATGCACTGGCTACCAGTGAACAAAAGCCAGAATTCAAGGATATCAAGGCCTTGAATTAGCCTTGGTGTAATTCAAGGTTTTCAAAGCCCTGTACTGACCCTGAACCCAAGTTAATGCGCTGCCACTGTTGTGAATTCACCGCGATTCGTGACAGCGTCACGGTACAGTGAGCTCACGTAGTATAAATTTAGAATAGAATAGAGTACACATATCTGAATATATTTACAATGGATTACAAAAAAACAATACTCGAACCGAGGAGATCCTCTGGAAACCCCAATAGGCTTATGTCAAGGACCACCTGGACAATCACCATTATATCAATCAGGTTCCTTATACCATAAAATTACAACATGATATTAAACAGTACATTCAACTGGAAGAATATGAATAGTATACACATGAATAGTTGTTTGTTTTATCAATGTAAGTGGTTGTCTGCCAAGTATACGGTAGAACGTAGATGGCGGGAGCGCTGGAGATGTCTTTAATTATACGACTAGTGTGAACACGTGCAGTTAGACCCATAGCGGCAATAATTCATTAACAATAAAATAATACAGGAAAACTATGTTGTAGAGCATGTATTAAACACATACCGGGTACGGGATATTGGTTCATGTAATGACAGATCACAAAATGGTAGTCAAAGTCAGTAAATACTGCTCAAATTTCAAGTGTATAAGTTGCCCTGTTTGCTTTACAGTTGTAATTTCTCTCCATTGCACATACCTCAAGTGTCGGCTAGATAGTTTCCTAGTGCAAGAGATAGAGACATGGTTAGTGTTAGTGCGCGAACAACTAAGAAAGACCAATTACGTAATAACAAATTTCCGAAAATCTATAAAAGGGGGTCCATTAAAAGTTTTATGTAACAGATCATATTTTCAAAATGTTTCAAGGACTATCATCTAAATAAGAAAGCATAAATTCTGTTTGCTTTGCACTGTTCCTAGGGACCGTGCATAATAACAAATACCAAATTCAATGCTATTTCAAGTTTTTCAAGGCTAATGAAAGAAAAATCAAGGCTATTTAACCGAGAATGATCTGGCACCAGATCATTGATCATGACCTACTGCTTGTCAACAAAAGATGGAGTGACATCAGAACACTAGCAAATAACATATCTGATTAGAATGTTTTGACTGCCTCATGTGTCAACATAAGCTGATAAGGCAACATGGGTCTCAGGCAGAGATCTACAGGGAATGCACTCACTGCCAGTGAACAAAGACCAGAGGCAGAGCAGTAATCAAGGCTTTTCAAGGCTGCAAGCCAGAATTCAAGGATATCAAAGCCTTGAATTGCGATTGGTGTAATTCAAGGTTTTCAAGGCCCCCTACGGACCCTGGGTTCCTATTATCTAATGTTGCCAGTCAGAGGGACCTTATTTATCAATTCATGTGTAGCCGAGATGACTCTGAATGAAAATTGTAATATTATTATGCGCTTAAAGGCTTCTCGTCTGTTACGCATCTCGACTTAGGTCACACTGGCTGAAAATGTTATAATGTAGAAAACGTTATATCTAAATTTAGATATATTACATCAACATTTATATATTTTGTTTTCTGTACGGACCTTCATACACACTATTGCACTATCTATATCATAAAACAGTTTGCTCTCTTTTTCTCCGTGGACGCCGTTAGTTTTGTATGTATCGGGCTGAAATTCTGTAGGTGATCTAGCATGCCCATTGCATTGGGGTGGTTCGTAGATTTAGACTTTCGAAATTCGTTCTGCGGTGGGAAACTCGGGGGCTCAATATTTCAAAAGACTGTACGTGGAGTTCCAGCGGCGCAAATGTGTGTTTTTCTATATCCTCGTAAAGATAATAACGCCATCTACAAATATGTAACTGGATGAATGCAGAAATTGTGATTAGTTTTTATGTTATTGACATGTGAAAATACTGAACGCATAAACCTGCATCAGCATTTAGCAGCATCAACATAGTGATCCGTTCATTTCAGAACAATGTATCTGTTCAATCTTTTGTTTATATAGTGGCCAAGGTTGTTCTAAATACCAGGCCAGTGACCAGTTACAATTTATCAATGCGTAGACTGCGGGAATTGCAGGGTCCGTACATAATGACTGATACCAAATTCAAGGCTATGTCGAGGTTTTTCAAGGCTAATGAAAGAAAATTCAAGGCTGTTTAACAGAGAATGACCCGACACCAGAT
Organism: Escarpia spicata; assembly: GCA_963995525.1. Classification (NCBI taxonomy): domain Eukaryota; kingdom Metazoa; phylum Annelida; class Polychaeta; order Sabellida; family Siboglinidae; genus Escarpia; species Escarpia spicata. The sequence continues at coordinate 27,220,900 of OZ023208.1, forward strand.
CGTTGATCATGACCTACTGCTCGTCAACAAAAGATGGAGTGACATCAGAACACTAGCAAATAACATATCTGATTAGAATGTTTTGACTGCCTCATGTGTCTATAGATGCATGAACTGCTAACTCTAAGACAATTCGTCAAGGAAGATCACTTTGAATGAACAGGAAGTCCTGAATCATAAGAAAGGGTCCATGGGCAAATGTTGTGCTATATATAAGCTGGTGGGCTGTAGAAGTGCTCCGCAGCCAGCGGGCTACTGGTGAACAAAGGCTACCAGGATCAGTGGGCAACTGTAGCCAACAGCAGTGGTATGGATTATGCAAAATAAGCTGATATGGTAACATGGTCTCAGGCAGAACAGTAATCAAGGCTTTTCAAAGCTGCAAGCCAGAATTCAAGGATATCAAGGCCTTGAATTAGGATTGGTGTAATTCAAGGATTTCAAGGCTCCCTACGGACCCTGGAATCGTCTTCACTCGGGGAATGAAAAGAAGATTACAACTGGTCGACCGTAGCTGCCTGGGATTTCTTGCTGCAGTGAGCATCGAATGTAGATATGCAGGTTGTTTGGATGAAAGAGCTTGATAGGCAATTGTACAAATCTTTAAAATAATCCGATACCGCACAGGGAGCCAATGCAGTGATTTTAGAAGAGGCAGTGAGCGAGAAAAACGAGGAGAACGCGTGACTACTTTTGCCAAAAATTTTGGACACGTTGAATTTTTTTTACATCCTTGCTTGCAATATTATAAAGGAGGGAATTGTAGTAGTCGAGTCTGCAGCTTACAAGAGCTGTTGCGATAGTTTTAGTGGCGGGATGCGAGATATACCGGCGAATATCACGGATATGGTAAAAACAACAGCGACACGTTTTGGATGTGGTGTTTAAAATTGAAATTTTCATCAAACGTTACTCCGAGATTCAGCGCTGAGGCGGCTGGTGTGATACTTTGACATAAGATATGTGTTGGGAAAAAACATCAAGTTTACCAAGCTACTTTGGAGTACCAATGATGAGAAATTCAGTTTTATGTGCATTTAAATTTAATTTGCTCTCATTCCTTCGATGGAAGATATATTGGAGACAATCGCCGAGCTGGTTTAGGGAGCGTTTTGTATCTGGTGTAGCCAAAGAAATGTAGATCCGCGTGTCATCTGCATAAAGGTGATGATCCAAGTTGACTTTGGATAACATAGCTTAGTGTGGTAGTGTACAGCGTGAAAAGCAAAGGCCCAAGAACAGAATCCTAGGGGACACCACGTGAAGTGGGCAGTACGGCTGAAAAGCAGTTACCTAGCTTTATGGCTTGGTATCTGTCAGTTAGGTATGAAGACAACCAGCTCAAAGCTGTGCCCGACATGCCGTACCACGCTGATAAAGGTTTAATAAGAATGCTGTGATCAATGGTATCTAACGCGGCAGACGGATCAAGCAGGGTCAGTGCGGTTACTTTGCCTTTATCGATGTTTAGGGTAATGTCATTGTGTACTTTTAAAAGAGCAGTTTCTGTTGAGTGAAATTATTTGTATGCAGATTGCAACCCATTAGATAAGTCATTTGTGCTAATGTGAGAATGTAGACGGTTTTCTACAACATTTTCAAGTATTTTGGAAATAAAGCTGAGGTTGGAAATGGGTCTACAAGTGTTTAGGTCTTCTTTAGGCAGAGATGTCTTCTTAAGAACTGGGTTTACAAGGGCGTGTTTAATATCATCAGGAAAAAACCACTGTGATGCATTTATGATATATGTTATTGGTTTGAGTAATGCATCAAGACATGCTTTTAGCAGTGCGGTCGAGAATGGATCAAGATCACAGGATGTACTTAGGGAGGACATAACTAGTTTTCTCACTTTCTAAACTGTGGCAGGTTCAAAAGATGCAAGTTGAGAATTTACTTGTGGAGAGTCAGCATTACAATACTTGAAGTATGACCTGGGAAAGCAGACCGGATAAGACTGATTTTGTCCTGGAAATAACTAAAGAACGAGTCACACAAATACTTGATTGATGCATAATTTGGTAGGGATGGAGCAGGGCTCAGCAGGCATTCTGTATAAAATTTGATTCATGCAGTTCCATAGCTGATGTGGACTATCAGAGTTATTGGAGACCATATTTGTGTAATAATCCGATTTTGGATGTCTATTGACTTGGAAATTCATAAATCGGTAAGCGAGGCTGTTTTATCTCGAATAGATCGAACGGTAGTGGTGGCCACTCGAATGTTGCGCCTGACAGCAGGTCCAGGATTTAGATTTACATCTCCTGCTAGTAGTAAGATAATTGCTAATTTAAATGTAAAGGTAAGCTCTTATATAGCGCAGTATCCAGTCCTCAGGACTGCTCAAAGCGCTTTACACTTTACTCCCCGGCAGACCTGTTCAATGGAACACCATTTCGACTTCTCTGGGAAGCATTCAGCCACGCTGCAATTAATGTGCAAAGACTATTCGTACACAAATATCCACCACTGTCTATAGCTAGATACTCATTCATACAGAGTGAATTGAAGCAATATAGAGTAAACGAACAAGGTTCATACTGCCGCACAGGATTCGAACCCACGTTCTCTCAGTCGAAAGTCCGGAGCTCATACCGCTGCACTACTGCACTCCAAATGTTAGATTAGAGCAGGGAATTGGCAGTAACGTTCGATTAAAACAAAGTTTAAAACACAGCAAACTGTGTAGATCTGACAAGATGTCTTGTATATTGAGAAACTGTTGAAATGACAGCCGACCGTTGGAAACTACGTTGCTTGCACAGAATAAAATCATGACTTCTCGAAGCAGCAGAACAGGTTAAAAATAAAGTACACAATAAAAAAGTGGTGGCATTGTCTTGGTGACATAGTCATATAGTGTACTGTCCTCAAAATGATGACATATAAAATAATGCCTCATAAAATAGTAAACTACTGAAAATAATGAAACGTTCTAAAACAGTGTAATTGTTCTAAAAATAATGTGAATGTCTACGTTATGAAAAGTGGGTTGGCGATCAATCAATGACTGTATTATAATATAGCCATATTATATAGGTCGTTTAATTGTTCGCGCTCAGCATAGGCCATAGCCTGTGTAAAATTACAAGACTTTTAGTGCCCGTGCAAAGGAACGTCAGAGGTCCTCACCCCCAGGGCGATTCCGGGTATAAAAGAACGTCTTGTTGAAAATGCCTGTTAGTAGATAGTTTATAAGGGGACTGTCCCAAACCTGGTAGCGCGAAAAACAAATCGCCCTGTATTATCGCCCAAATAATTTAAGTACGAAGTTAAACAGCGTCAGTGGTAGCAATTTATAAACTGTTTGTTTGTCCAAACAATGCAGTACGTTAACACTAATTCTACACTAGTGTCACAGGCTAAATTATGAAACGTTGAATTACAAAAATTACTGAATCACGCAGTGACAAAATAAATAAGTACCACCTTACGCCACCTAGCGACCAAATATGTGCTTAATTAGGGGATACAACAGTCACATGAGATATACATCCTCGCAAACCAGGGCTGTTTACCATACAAATTAGTTAGCTAAGTCAAACTAGTAATTGACTTCGCCAGTGGCGACTGCATCACCCGTGAGAACAGCGCAAATACCAGTCCAAATTTGAAGACGGATAAAGGACTTCTGTGAATCTCAATATATATATATATATAATGACCCGTTTGCCCATTAGCACGAGCATCTGAGCGGTATTCTGTATTCGAATAATTGCTTCTATTTCCTAAACATTGCATGTAACACGAGCCACGGTTGGTTGAAATTAGTTTTATTATGACCACCTGACCTGCCGACTTCCACTGATCTAGTGAGCGATTTCATACGCTGAGCTTAAATTCAGAGTTTCGCAAAGCGATCGATCAGCCAGGGCGTACTGCTGGCTGGCACTAACGTAATCTGCAGCAGCAACCCATGGCGCGCGAGGATGATATACAACCAATCTCTCCTTCTGTTTTTCTAGGCGCGCACACACGCACACTGTCTTCCTACTTGTTCTCTGTTGTCATCATCAGCGGTTCCTCGAAAAGAGGATGACGTCCGCTAGGGGTCGGCCGTGGATCTCGAGGTGACTCAGGAGTCTGATTCTCGATTTTTAGGTCTTGTTGTAGTGTACGTGGGCTGGAGGTTCCGGGTGGACGGGGACGTGTAGGTGTTGAGACATCTTCCTCTCCTTTCTCCTCTGCCGCTTATCTGCCTCGTGTTGCACAGGGGTGAGAGTCAGGGTATTGTTGGTCACTCGTTCTGTACTTTCTCTCCATTGTTTTCTATCAGCAGCCCGCTCTCTCAAACATTCATCCTCCCCTGATCTGATCATATCCCTTTTCACACAGTTCTCCTACCTCAGCTGTGGACTTCCCGTTTCCTGCGTCCATGATGTTATTTTGTTTTTCCCTCAGCGCCACTGTCTCCGGACCACGCAGGCATTCCAGGGTAACACACGCTCTTGTGATTTTCCAACCTAATTTTGCTTTTAAATGCTCTATCATGATAGCATGCACTGGCGTATTTAGAGGGGGGGGGCGAGGGGGACGGTCGCCCCCCCCCCCCCCCCCCAATGGTGGCAACTGCCCCTCCCCCCAACAGTCGCACGGCAGCTGTCAGCTCCTGGACAGGGCAGTACTCGCCCATTTTTGCCCCCCCCCAATGAAAAATCCTGGATACGCCACTGACAGCATGTAGGGATCTACTAAAAACTATTTCGTTCGGAACTTGCCAGTTTATTTTAAATTTACTAGCGAAACACTCACTATGTAAGCTACATTCCGTGGGCAACCTCAATTAACGCTGAGTGATTCGGTGTATATGATATCACAATAATATTAGCCAATAGCTAGGTGCCGCAAATTAGAAGTCGGGGTGCTATCTTATTGTACATATGTTTTCGTTAAAATGTATGCATTTCTCTCTATATCCCCCTCCTCCTCCTCCTCCTCCTCCTCCTACTCAGTGCAGAAATTAAAAAGTGTGCGGTTTCATCATACAATCAAGATCGTTTCAACCATGCACGATGTTCGCATGTGAGAATATCGACACATTGAATGTTCCACGCGTAACCCTAGAACGTTATGGTCGCTGGGCATTTGCATGTGCTGGGCCGACATTGTGGAACTCTCTGCCTCTGGAATTACGCGCGATTGAGAACACTAGACAGTTTGGAAAATTATTGAAGACATTTCTGTTCTCAAACTAATATGGCCAGACATAATTTAACCTTTGCTTTATTCATGCATATAGTTTTAATACATTTTAGTCTTATTTATCTCAGGGTCACATTTTAGTATCTAATCAAATTATTTAATGTAAATTAGGCTTTTATTTTATTTATTTTGTATTTATTTATATATATATTTTTATTATATATATCTTTTTTCCAGTAGGTTCAGCTGTTCAGCACTTTTGCTAATCGTTTATTTTATCATTGCATTTACCCGTAATTTTACTATACTTAGGCTTATATATATATGCATACACTATATACTAGGATATTGTTTGCTAATTTAATTTATTTTCTTATTTGTTCTCTTAAAAGTGTTTTTATGCTTCTTATATGATTGGCAATTTGTAAACACCCGTGAACGGGGGTCATTAGTCCCGGATTTGATGGTGTATAAATAAAGTTTATTATTATTAAAAAAATATGACGCCGGCTAGGTAGTCACCTGGGATTAGAGGTATGGTTTGGGGGTCAATGTGCGGACAAGCAGTTTAGTACAGTTAATTAAAATACTACCGAATGCAATACATGTATATATTAAAACTGTAGTCATATCGAGGACGCACTGAGGAATGTTTTCAGCCTACACATTCCTGCGAAATAAAGTAGGAGTGTTCTATGGTTTAAACAATGTAAGTTACCTTTTTTTTAGGACATTTGTGTTATGCTTAAAGGGGAAATGAAATGCAGCTGTTTCATGCTACATATTTAAATATATACTAGATAAGTATACATTAATGTTAACAGAAACGTACTCATTTATAAGACAAACAAAAACAACGATTTTTTCGATGCCTAAATCGTCGCTATAGAGCACTGCGTATCGCCATCTTTGTTCCAAGCGAGTGGTTTGATTCACTCCTATCTAATCAATGTTAAATTTCGGGGTTTTTCGGTTTACTTCATTAGTAGACATTTCTGTGCGAAAACAAAGATATGGTGCCCTATTATACACGATAGGCGTTCTATAGGTCAACAAATAACTTGTATACGCGTTCGAAATAAAAAGGTGAAATTAAATGGCAACGATTTATAACCAATGAAATCGTTGTTAAAGTCGCACTTCCCGAATGAAGATTTTAGCTGCCAGAAGGGGGCGGGGCTTTCAAAGCAAAGTTCAGATTATTAGATGCGCGCGCATACCGGGACTATTTTTATTTTGTTGTTGACAAATACGTCGAAGGATTTTGGTAGAGACGAGTTATTAAGTGATTTTTAAAACTTCCGTATCACTTGGGGAGAAAATCGATACGACAGATGAAGACTCTAGTTCGACTTGTCACCCGGAAGTTACGGTTGATACGGTTGACACACGCAAAGCCTAAGGGCCTGTGCCATAGGGGTTTCACCCAGGTCCCAGTGACAGTGTGCGATCCACGGTCCGATAATGTCCGGCCCCGGGTCAGGTTCAGTTGTGGGAGTCGGACAGTGACAGTTGGTCTATCGACGACGAAGACGTTACGCGACTTAATAATGTCGCATGGTGTTTGTGTGGACACTGCGTCCCAATGTCGACGCACATCGAGTTGCTGTGCTGTAGGGATATAGCTGCCGTACAGCACCGTATGACAGACCTTGCAGATGCCTGCATTAGATTTAGTGTCATTACCGATTATGAGTGACGACTTCGAAACGGTTTGCACCAACAGGGCGGTGTTCGAACTTGGAAGTCGGTCTGTTCTCATTGTATGATTTGCGTGCAGACTCGTTGATTCGACCAATAGCTAGTAGGTAAGTACTACGTAGTTCAACAGGTATCGAATAATTATTCTAGCAATAACTATTTCAAACTTAAATAGAGTAATTATACTTGTTCCCACCTCAAATGTTCAGGTTTACTCAATCTTCATAAAATACTATGTTTATGATTTTTGATCATTTTCTTAATAAACTTACTTTTATTCTTGACAGGACGTGTGCATCCTTTGTATACAGTTGTTTAATTCCCTATGTAAAAGTGTTCAAGCAACTTGCTTAATTTATAAAAAAAATGTAGACAAATTGCACACTACCATGCACTAATAGACGCATAATCAGGACATTGTGCAATGTATTATTGATACAACAATATTTAAGTGGAGTTTTTAATATAATAAAAATGTTATATATATTTTGTGTGTGTGTTATCAAGACCACATCATGAAATGTAGTCTTACAATCATAATTATTACAGCCCTTCACAAACAAATGAACCAGTTCACTGAATTCATGATGTGATATTGATAAAACACACAGTTTTGCCAGTATAACAATAATTAGAAGATATCGGTTGTTTATTATCAACTAATGCAAATAAATGAACTTTCAGAACATATCGATTGATTCGATTAGCCGCATATCGTCACTTCACGTTGTGGTCAAGGGAGAGACATGGAAAAGGCAACAGACATGTTATACCAGCCTGCACTGTATCCAGAAGTGAATGGGGTTTATGAAAATTTAAGTTATGGACATTGCACTATACAGGTGAGTGTACAGTGAAAATAAAAACCCTGGATAAGTAAGATTAGATTTACCAAAAGGTAGAATGAATTACTCGGTGCCTTCTTATCCCATTTTTGGCAACAACAATGTGATCTGTAGTGTCGTGCATGTCCCTGTTCATAATTCGATTTGTAATACTGAAGCCAACATGAAATATATCAACAGTTTATTCATATGGAGAAACAATTCACAAATAAATAAGACTACATGGCAGACTGTGCCAATGCATTAGTCAAATTCACACACCAGTTTTCAATGTTTCTTTCAGTTGATTCACTTCACACTATGACACATTTTAATCTAACTGTATTACAATTTGGGTCTGTGTCAGTCCTGTGCACATATAGTACATACAAAAGTAACACGTTTATTGATGATATGGGTCATCATTATGATCAAATATTGTGATACACAAATTATTACATACAAAATATTCCATTACAGTTCCAGTTTTACATAATTGTGGGTTTCAACTTTCAACACTAGGGCCATGTGTCAAGAAAACAAGTATTATTATTCAAGATACAGATACAAAACTTGTAGTACTAGTTTCAAAATCTATCAAGTGCCTCCAAATGGATTGATCTAGATTTATGGCACTATATAAGTGTTCTTATTATTATTAAGTACTTTTTGAGGTGTTGTGTTGTGATAATGTCAAATGTAATACTAACAATGAAGTATGAATATATAAAAAAACGTATAGCTGAATCCTTTGCAGCTTCATTAGTTTGTAGTACACTTTAATAATACTGGCTAAAACATACAGATTAAAATATATATATATATTTTGTTGTAAGAATGCACTTTACTTTTTACTTCCTAGAAGCCACATTAAAAGTGTACAGTGAGTCATATGAACAAATACATGTTTGAGAAATGGTGGTCTGTTGAAATAAACTCACTATAAGTAACATGTTTGGACTTGGTTAAACTATTCCAGTAAATTACATATACCCAAAGTTCCCTACATCGAATAGTGTCTAATAAAACACATTGCATACCACAACTAGGATACAAGCTTTCAAGTGGATGTTCCTTACTTTAGGAGGTCCTATTCAGTAGTGAGAATGCACTTTGCCTAAAACGTTTCTCTATTTCTGCCAGTGATGTTCAAACAATGTTATTTAAGCATAGAAATCCATTGTCATTTGAAATTGGATGTCGTATCAATTTGGTGGCACTAAACCGAATTGATACGGATACAACTAGTTTTCCGTAAAGCGGGTTCTTTGCTTTGCCACAGCCTCCTCTTTTGCTGGTTTTTCGATGCCTGCATGCTCTGCTAGAGTTACCTCCTTACTCGATGTCGCAACTTGGAGCACACTTCACAGCTTTGTGCCACCCGTGCGTCTAGCTGCAATGCCCTCTAAAAGTTCTCCTCGGAAGCTGTAGTCCTTTGACGCCATCCCTTTCTTCACTACATACTCAGCAGACTTTTAATACTGCAGCTGATACCGTAGCTTGTTGTCTGCTGTTTTCACCATTTCCCGCTTATTGAACAAATGATAAATGTAAAATCAGTATAACAATAGAAATATCTGAAGAATAGCTGGCTATAGCTGTAACATGCACACAGTAAACCAAACAGCTTGCTTGTATGATCTCATCAATGGTTGTGTATCATTGCTAGATTACAAACAATCCTCTATCATTGTTCTTCGTAGACAACTCTCTCGCCCTCGCTCTCTCGCTCTCTCTCCTTCTCTCCCTCTCTCCCTCTCTCCCTCTCTCCCTCTCTCTCTCTCAATCAAACGGCTAATGTCATTTATTAATCGGTTCCGAATTGTGCCATCCTTTTCAATTTCAACTTCCAATGAATTCCAATTCCATAATACATTCAAATAGTCCGGACTGTGACTAATGTTGACTAATAGACGACGACATTCGACTTTCGCAAAACGTTATACTGGCTACGGTAGCTGACATTTATTTTTGTAATTATTTTGAAGGTTATTCCCCCCACCAGCAACTAAGTCGATAACATAGACTCGTAGATGTAGACGTTGCGGTATTCCGACGTAGCAACACGCCGGCACGAATTGCCGTAATGTAAACTAAATCGGCGGATTACAAGCACTCATTATTCCCAATTATATCATAGTATTCACACGTATTTGTACTTTATCACATTCACATTTCTTATTACATTTCAATTTTGCATACGTCATATTTGTATATATGCAGACTTTGAACTAGAACTGTGGGACTATATAGTGGTCGTAATGATACCTGACGGAACTCGTGAGTGCCGAGTCACCTTGGCAACAACAAGCTGGTTTCGGCTTGTCATTTCCTACGCGCCGCTTCACCCTTCAAATAAGGCAATACTGTCGAGCTTCCAGGTCGATTTCGTTTAATTTTACTTCATCGGTGCATAGTTATATGTAAACAAATCGACTGAAGGTGGACCTGTGACTTTAACCAAGAATTATGTTTCGACGTTCAATGTCTTTTTATGCTCGTCACTTTCGTATTTAGGCTTGCAATCGGCGTTTGAAAGTGACCACCGCAGACTTGCCAATCTTGCCGCCAGCGAACACGTCAAATTCATCATCTATAACTTGTTTTTTTCTGTTGGAATCCTTCTGTGGAAGTATGTGAAAAGTTGCTTACTAACACTAACATAGTATATCTAGTAGCCACGCAGTGCATTAAATTGTTCTGTTTGTATGCGTTTAGTCGTTTTTTCTGAGAGTTATGCTGCGTCGCCTATCGAATTGCTGTATACAGCTTTGGGAGACATCTCGCCAATCAAACCGGATGTACAACCACATGCTCCTGGAGCATGATGGCGGCGCCCTGTGCCGATAGTAGCTACGTTTGAAAAATTATTTAAAATATACCGTGACGCTGTACTTGTCAAATAATGGTGACATGTACTGTAAATGGTATGTTCTAATGTTTGGGCTGTGGTTGTTCAATCGTTTCATTTCCCCTTTAACCCCAGCCTTCCATGACTATGCGCCTCACTAAATACGTGATTGCGGCACTGCAAGTGGTGCCGTCTGGTGGGTACTGATATACAAATCGATATACATTTTGTGCTATGGTTCCAGGCCTGCAGTATACATAGCCTCCAGTAGGGGTAAGACCACATTTAAATTTTACATAGGCGGCCATTATAACGTTTCCTTCATTTCCTGCTAAATTTGACGAACAATTTTCTTGAAAATTTCACAGCATATTTAACCTCCATTGACACAAGTGCTGTGGAAAACTCGTAAAATTCTCTTATCCCAGTTTTCAGAAAAATCCACCCAAACCTGACACCCCTCAATTTCGCCCCAATCTGGTGACGGATTTTGAAATATTGGTGCGTTCTGCAAAATAGCCACTGTGCGAATACGCGAGCGACTAGCGTATGTTTATTGCTACCTCGTGAAAGATCTAATGTAGTAGTACATTCAGTATTCACTGGACTGACATGTGCCATGCCAAAGTGCTCGAACAAAATTCACACATGACACCAAAACGGTATTTTCAAGGGCACTCTTGTAATGGCGGACGAATCCTTAATGTGGTCTTACCCCAGTATGTGTAACTAATGCTTCTGCTACTAGAGATAGTAGGCAGTGCGTGCGTGCGTGCGTGCGTGCGTGCGTGCGCGCGTATACTCGGACATAAGTGTTCGAAATATACGCTGATCCGGTGTAGTTCGTGAGCCAAGCCTGCAAATATTGAAGTTGATTCTCAAATTGAGGGACTAATTCGCACTATGATTTTCAGTTACACCAATATCTAAGGTGTTCGAAAATGGGTGATGGGGTCAATACACATATGGTTTTCCCATGTTAACGTTTTGTCTGATTATAAGAAAACGTGACCTGCAAAATGACTTAAACTTCTCACCTGCTGTTATCATCATCTCATTGAAATTCTGATAGATTTTAACAAAAATTGCATACTTCTAGCTCTCGTAAAATGCCTGTATGTGTGACACCCGTCAATATTTACAAATGCCGGCAAGCATTACTCCGCAAACAGGTCACACAGACAAATTGCTGCCAAATATCCTTCCGCTTATTCAAATCATCTAGAAATCCACCATTTTACAGTCAACACCATCTACAATCACACATGAAAATCTGCTTACTCAAATGCACTTATGTCGCAGCATTTGAATTTTGTAAAACATAATTTCTTAAAAATACACTTTTTTTTCTTCGTTTCTAACTAGAACATGACTTCTGATGGATATTTCAGAAGCGTAGCTTATTACCTTTTTGGACGCCATCTTTAAACATGACTACCATTTTCAAGCGAAAGTCAAATCAGAACTGATGTCCTACAGCCAAATCTAGTGATTGGATCTTAAAGTTGTAACAAAAATTGTTCGTAATACAATTCCGAGTACGGCAATAGTAACATAACCTTTCAATTATCATTATTGGCAACACATATAGGGGGAAATTTCAAGGTAAACGCAACGCAAAAATGCATTTTTTCCACAATGTTTTTATTTCAGTTTTTGTAATAAAAAAAACCCATAAATGATCCACTTTTTACTTTCGTATGAAACTTTATGCAATTGGCTATATGTCTGTCATTTTATATGTCTTCTGCATTGCTTCTATGTGTTGTCGTCACATCAAAATATAAACGTACCCATCAGGTGTCTGTAAACTGGAACACTTCTATACATATTTCATTGACCTCTTACAGCAAAACGGCTTGGCAGATTTGTATGACATTTTGTGTGCATACGTAAACGTATAGGCCCCTACGTGTTAGTCACTTGTGATTTCAAACACATAACACATAAGTTATGCATATGATTTGTTAACCTAATAACCACTTCAGAAGTCGTGCCAACCAATAGTCTGTAAATGTTATGCATACATTTCTGCCTTCGAATATATAAATTCATTAAAATATGTAAATCAAGTTATATGATCGGCAATTGCGTATTGCTATGCACACAATCTGTTTTCAAACATGGCCTAATAATACCCTTAATGGTGATGCCGCAGTAATCTACTTATAATCGAGCTTGCGTATATATATATATATATATATATATATATATATATACATGCCGGTAGGTTAAAGGGGGAATGAAATGATTGAACAACAACAGCCCAAACATAAGAACACACCATTTACAGTACAAGTCACCATGATTTGACAAATACAGCGTCACGGTATATTTTAAATAATTTTTCAAACGTAGCTACTATTGGCACAGGGCGCCGCCATCATGCTCCAGGAGCGTATGGCAGTACATCCGGTTTGATTGGCGAGATGTCTCCCAAAGCTGTATACAGCAATTCGATAGGCGACGCAGCATAGCTCTCAAACCGACGAAACGCATACAAAAACACATAAAAACAGAACAATTTATTGCACTGCGTAGCTACTGGATATACTATGTTAGTGTTAGTAAGCAACTTTTCACATACTTCCACAGAAGGATTCCAACAGAAAAAACAAGTTATAGATGATGAATTTGACGCCGATTGCAAGCCTAAATACGAAAATGACGAGCATAAAAAAACATTGAACGTCAAAACATAATTCTTGGTTAAAGCCACAGGTCCATCTCCAGTCGATTTGTTTACATATAACTATGCACCGATGAAGTAAAATTAAGCGAAATCGACCTGGAAGCTCGACATCATTGCTTTATTTGGAGGGTGAAGCGGCGCGTAGGAAATGACAAGCCGAAACCAGCTTGTTGTTGCCAAGGTGACTCGGCACTCACGAGTTCCGTTAGGTATCATTACGACTACTATATAGTCCCACAGTTCTATTTCAAAGTCTGCATATATACAAATATGACGTATGCGAAATTGAAATATACTAAGAAATGTGAATGTAATAAAGTACAAATACGTGTGAATACTATGATATAATTGGGAATAATGAGTGCTTGTAATCCGCCGATTTAATTTACAGCAATTTGTGCCGGCGTGTTGCTACGTCGGAATACCGCAACGTCTACATCTACGAGTCTATGTTATCGACTTAGTTGCTGGTGGGGAAATAAGGGGAAAATAACCTTCAAAATAAAAAATGTCAGCTACCGTAGCCAGTATAACGTTTTGCGAAATAATGTCGTCATATATTAGTCAACATTAGTCGCAGTCCGGACCAAGTCCAAGCCCTGTCAATCATGTATTGTAGGCATTGCCATTGGAATTATTAAATAAGTGACATTACAAGTATTTAAATCCTTAAAGTAAGTAGGTTCACATCAGTCAAGTAAAGTTAATCACCATGTAGGCCTAATACTAATTTATGTGTCTCAAATATTGGCTTGTAACAATGGACCCCGAATTGATGCTCCAGCTTTGAGGCGACAGTTTAGCAAGCATTCTATCATACCAACTTTTTTCTGATATAGATTGCATGACTGCAAACACCAATGTATGCTTTTAATAACAAGGACATTGTATAAAATGTATTTACTTTTGAATGTAAGCCTAACAAGGAAAAAAGGAAATAACGTCACAGGAAAAAGCCACAAAGATTAATAAATATATATTTTGTATTTACAAAGTTCAAATGTTAAACACATTTGAGTGCACATGCATTTTAATCATGAAAATTAAAGATAACACACATATATCCACTAAAACGTTGAAAAAGTCACTTGTAAATCGCACTTGTGCTCCAATTTTAATGAATATTTGCAAGATTGTCTCATTTTGTTCATAATATATGACGGAAGTATCCAAACAACCATAGGGCCTAATACCGAACACAAGCTTCGAAGGATCCAGCGAAGGATTTAGCAAGCGAGATGGCATTGTCCCTCATGGTAATACAAATGTCACTTGTAGTGCTGCCACGCCATCGACTTGTAGTGTCAAAACATAAAGGAAGCCGGTGGTCGTGTCGCCAGTGCAACACTGTGTGATGCAGTATTTAATACAGACAATAGTGTTTTCTACTGAACATTCATCATGACCATGGGTATGCAAAGTTGCCATCGCAGTCCAGCACGCTTTCTCCGACTGACACTAACCATGGCAGTTCTGTCACTGTAGACGACTCTTCGGATGTCCCAGTCTCACTATCGCCATCTTCAGACGATTCTGTCTGCAACAGTGAGAAGAGAAACATTGAAACGAGTGATGCAGAATATGTTGTAGCAGGTGACAGCGATATCACTAATGATGACTCAAGCGGTTCTTACACTAATGGGAAAGAGAGAAAGTTTGCCATTTGTGAAAAAAACATAATTTAACTTTTCTGCACCTGCTAAAACACCAAACTGCAATAAACCATTTAACCTAGCATCACAGTTACTGGATTTGCAGTGGCTGTGACCACATAATGTGTTGATGCCACTCGTTCATGTGGCACTCGCAACCCAAGATTGGTAACATTTATGAGAGTAACTTGTTGACACCAAGCGTCCTCTTCCTGACTGGACATTCATTCACTGTGTACAATTTGGTCAACCTAATGAACCTA
This sequence comes from Escarpia spicata, assembly GCA_963995525.1. NCBI lineage: Eukaryota > Metazoa > Annelida > Polychaeta > Sabellida > Siboglinidae > Escarpia > Escarpia spicata. The sequence continues at coordinate 27,236,028 of OZ023208.1, forward strand.
TGCGCCTTGTCACCCGCCAGTGCTACAACATACAGCGGGCATACATACTGCCAGAGATAGAGGACATGTGGACATGCCATTCAGAGGCCATCATGTCAGCTCTGGTCAGACAAAGCGTGGTCGCCTCAGGCAATGCAAGATATGACAATCCAGGACACAACTCTACATTTGGCATTTACTTCATCATGGACACTGACAGCCAAATCGTCATTGCTCAAGAAACTTTTCGGGTCACAGGGGTCAAGAACAGTTACTGGATGGAAGTGGAGGGCTTGAAACGCTGCTTAGACAACCTGACTGACCATGGGGTGAAGATTACCACACTTGCCACTGACAGACATCCCAGCATTAGAAAGACTTTGTTAGAGGACTACCAAGAAATAAAGGTTGTTGTCTGCCAAGAAAGTTGAAGTTGTCCCTTCGATAGGCGCAATTGCCAACCACCTGTGGTATTGCGCATCAGCTTGTGATGGTGATCCCCGCTTGATGAAGGAGATGTGGATTTCGCTCCTCCATCACATCAGGAATTCCCATTCATGGACAGCGGGTGCAGAGTTGTACTGATAGTGCAGTCATGCAACGTATACACAACATGCAGTAAAAACAACACCATGGCTCACTGAAGGTACAGAATCCTTCACGGTCCAGAAGGCTATACTGGACTGCCGCCTACTGTATGATATAGAGAGCGTTACGAAGTGCGTTAACACTGGTGAACTGGAGAGCTTACACGCGCTCTTCCTCAAGTATGCACCCAAGTTCAGCCGTCAAAGCTTCATAGCCCGACTCCACTTGGCCACCATTGACCAAAACACAAATACAAGGTAAGGCTTGTGATATCATTCATCAACAGTGTTGACATTTGATGTTACAAAATAATGTATCAGTTGCTTGACAAAGCTGCACACTTTAGAAATCCAGCAGTGCATTAGGAAATAAACTGAAATGGCTGAAAATCCCTGCTTGTACTCAATAGCAAAACAATGTTAGGACTACAGTTTTGAAAATACAATCCCACTGCACGAGAGTATGCATGCAAACAACAGATAAAATAATTATAATTGAGGACATCTGTTTACTGTTACTTGAATTGTTTAATTATATATAAATCGAATTGGAATGGTATGCTTTGGAATTGCTTATTGAAATATAAACTTATGCATATATAATATAGTAAATATAAACGTAATTATATATATATATAATTTATATATAATTATGTTTATATTTACTATATTATATATGCATAAGTTTACATTTCAATATTCTACCATCATTTTCAATTTCAACTTTCCACAGGAAAATGAATTCCATAATACATTCAAATATTTATTGTTTAATCATATATATATATATGATTAAACAATAAATATTTGAATGTATTATGGAATTCCTTTTCCTGTGGAAAGTTGAAATTGAAAATCACACACACATATATATATATATATACCGGTATATATATATATATATATGATTAAACAATAAATATTTGAATGTATTATGGAATTCCTTTTCCTGTGGAAAGTTGAAATTGAAAATGATGGCAGAATTAGGAACCGATTAAAAATGACATTAGCCGTTTGATTTCAAGAGAGAGAGAGAGAGCATACAAGCAAGCTGTTTGGTTTACTGTGTGCATGTTACAGCTATAGCCAGCTATTCTTCAGATATTTCTATTGTTATACTGATTTTATATTTATCATTTGTTCAATCAGCGGGAAATGGTGAAAACAGCAGACAACAAGCTACGGTGTCAGCTGCAGTATTCAAAGTCTGCTGAGTATGTAGTGAAGAAAGTGATGGCGTCAAAGGACTACAGCTTCCGAGGAGAAATTCCAGAGGGCCCAAAGCTGTGAAGTATGCTCCAAGTTGCGACATCGAGTAAGGAGGTAACTCTAACAGAGCATGCAGGCATCAAAAATGGGCCAAGTAGCCCTGAAGTCCTTTGGACTAATACGTCTATATGTGACCCCGGCTGACCAAATGGGTGATAAGTCGGAAAAATTGTAACATTATTTTCTTACATCCTTGTAAAGGTTCGGTAGGGTGCTTTACACGGTTTAAAAAAATATGACTGCTACACAAATTGGCAAAGTTATGGAGCATTGAACATGGTAGGGATCAAAAAGTGAAAATTTAGAAAATGGCTGTTGAAGTTTTACATTATATATGCAAATGGATTGCATGAAAATATTACATGCATGACATTCAAATGTGACATACAGTATGTAATATGTATGTTATGTTGCAATGATACACTGGAAATACAAATGTGCTGCTACAAAGACTTATCAAGTTATGCCAGATTATGTCTTCATGTGTAAAACTAAGAGGACATATTATTTGAGAGCAAAAGGTAGACTCACTGTTTGACACAGTTTAAAACCTACTTTGACACAGTTTAAAACCTACAGGCAACTGTCAAGTTTAACATGGGTCTAGTGGCTTAATGCTGTCTGTTGACACAAGCTACTGCCAGTGACCAATTACACATTAGTCACAGTTTCCATCAAACAATAGCAGGCAGAGAATCTTAGCTCCACAGCTGGGTGTAATACACAACCAGATCCACCACTGATTCATGGTCAAGTAGATTAGCTCAATGCACCAACTAAGGCAAATCACAACACTGAGTGACAGTGTCCAGAGTGAGGCCTAAGCAGTGTCCTCATTGCTGAATAGATCAATTAAATCTGCCAAGTGGGTGACATTCTGCACAAGTGTTCATTAATCCTTAGTGATTGTTCAGAACACAAGACTGACCACATACCTAAACAAAGCGAATGTAATAGGTGAAGAACAGGCAGTGTTCAGATAGGGGTATTGGTTGAATTGTATTTGTCTCGATGCAAAAGGCATTATTGTGCCTTCATCGATTATAAGAAAGCATTTGATTTAGTAGACCGGTCCTCCCTGTGGTCTAAGATAATTTCATTCGGTATTAATGGTACTGCGTTGAAAGTTGTATACAACATGTACAAAAATGCTAAATCATGTATAAATCAGGGCCAGGCTGTGTCAGCCTTCTTCTCATGTGTAGAGGTATGGCAAGGAGAAAACTTGTGTCCTTTGTTATTTGCTATTTACCTGAATAATTTTGAACACTATTAGTCACAATTATAACGGACTTGACATGGCAGCTGGTTAAATTTACAACAACCTTAGTGATGATGATGTAGAAAATGTATGTTCTACTATATGCTGATGACACTAGAATGATTCAATCAAATACAGATGTCTTGCTTGTGTATAGCGGAACTATGTCAACTCTTCTAATGGTTGACATTTGGTTGTTTAATTTCAACTATCTTGTGAATCTGTAATTATTAGTCTATATTGATACGATTGGTTTATACAGTACCATGTCTACACAAGGCATGGCAAGCGTAAACAGAACAGTAGAATGCATTTGATATCAATAAAGTGTAGAATATTTCACTCTATAATTGTCCAGAATATTAATTTTCTATGTTTGTCACCTACAGGTGACAGAATATTAATTTTCTATGTTTGTCACCTACAGGTTTCTACAGACATCTTTAACCAATAGACACCACAGACACACCATTTTATAATAATTAAATGAACATCAAAATAAACACAACTTTCAATTATAGAAAATCAATAGTTTTGAAGATAAAAAGTGCAACTGTTCAGTCTAACAGGGGTCAAGTGTGTCTACTCTGCCTGGGAGCTGTTACCAATTAAAGATTAGTCAAGGTCTCAATGGAACAGTAGCACTAGGCTGTAGAGATTAGTCTTGGTGTTGACTTTGTGGCACAATAAAAAAAATCTACTGTTGGGGGTGTCTACTCTGCCTGGGCTCTGTGACCAATTAAAGATTAATCAAGGTCTCAATGGAACAGTAGCACTAGGCTGCAGAAATTAGTATTGGTGTTGACTTTGTGGCACAATAAACAACATCTACTGTTGGGGGTGGTCTCAAGGGCCCTTCTCAAAACCACATCACTAGATAATGTAAAACTTTTGCACTTTGGGGGCCCCTTTGAATGTTTCAATCAAATACAGATTTCTTGTGTATAGTGGCAGCACCCTAAGATACATCTATGCAAAATAAAAATAAAGTTGCTGAAAAGTTTTTGAAAAAATAGGCCAAATGTTACATTTTTACCAGTTTTGGGGTCCTTGGAGGCCCTAGGGAGCCCTTAAAATGTTTCAATCAAATACAGATTTCTTGTGCATAGTGGCAGTGCCCTAAGATATGTCTATGCAAAATTAGAGAAAAAAGTTACTGAACGGTTTCTGAGATACGGCAGCTAACGGCGGACGCAGAGTGATGGCAATAGTCCCTTGGACCTTCGGCCAAAGGACTAAAAAACCAGCAAAAGAGGAGGCTGTGGCAAAGCAAAGAACCCGCTTTACGGAAAACTAGTTGTATCCGTATCAATTCGGTTTAATGCCACCAAATTGATACGACATCCAATTTCAAATGACAATGGATTTCTATGCTTAAATACCATTGTTTGAACATCACTGGCAGAAATAGAGAAACGTTTTAGGCAAAGTGGATTCTCACTACTGTATAAGCCCTCCTAAAGTAAGGAACATCCACTTGAAAGCTTGTATCCTACTTGTGGTATGCAATGTGTTTTATTAGACACTATTCGATGTAGGGAACTTTATGTAATTTACTGGAATAGTTTAACCAAGTCCAAACATGTTACTTATAGTGAGTTTTTTTGGAACAGACAACCATTTCTCAAACATCACACTGTGTGCTACAAACTAATGAAGCAGCAAAGGATTCAGCTATACGTTTTTTATATATATTCATACTTCATTGTTAGTATTACATTTGACATTATCACAAAACAACATCTCAAAAAGTACTTAATCATAAAAAGAACACTTATATAGTGCCATAAATCTAAATGAATCCATTTGGAGGCACTTGATAGATTTTGAAACTAGTACTACAAGCTTTGAATCTGTATCTTGAATAATAAGTATTTGTTTTCTTGACAGATGCCCCTAGTGTTGAAAGTTGAAACCCACAAATATGTAAAACTGGAACTGTAATGGAATATTTTGTATGTAATTTTTTTATCACAATATTTGATCATAATGATGGCCCATATCATCAATAAACGTGTTACTTATTGATGTACTATATGTGCACAGGACTAGCACAGACCCAAATTGTAATACAGTTAGATTAAAAAGTGTCACAGTGTGAAGTGAATCAACTGAAAGAAACATTGAAAACTGGTGTGTGAATTTTACTAATGCATTGGCACAGTCTGCCATGTAGTCTTATTTATTTGTGAATTGTTTCTCCATATGAATAAACTGTTGATATATTTCATGTTGGCTTCAGTGTTACAAATCGAATTATGAACAGGGACATGCAAGACACTACAGATCACATTGTTGTTGCTAAAAATGGGATAAGAAGGCACCGAGTAATTCATTCTACCTTTTGGTCAATCTAATCTTACTTGTCCAGAGTTTTTATTTTCACTGTACACTCACCTGTATAGTGCAATGTCCACAGCTGAAATTTTCATAAACCCCATTCGCTTGGATACAGTGCAGGCTGATATAACACGTCTGTTGCCTTTTCCAAGTCTCTCCCTTGACCACAACGTGAAGTGAAGTTATGCAGCTAATCGAATCAATCGATATGTTCTGAAAATTAATTGATTTGCATTAGTTGATAATAAGCAACCGTTATCTTCTAATTATTGTTATACTGATAAAACTTTGTTTTATCAATATCGCATCATGAATTCAGTGAATTGGTTAATTTGTTTGTGAAGGGCTGTAATAATTATGATTGTAAGACATTTCATGATGTGGTCTTGATAATACACACACATATATATAACATTTTTTTAAATTAAAAACTGCTGTCTACATTTTTATATAAATTAAGCAAGTTGCTTGAACACTTTTAAATAGGAATTAAACAACTGTATAAAAAGGATGCACACGTCCTGTCAAGAATAAAAGCAAGTTTATTAAGAAAATGATCAAAAATGGTTTGATGAAAATCATAGACATAGTATTTTACGAAGATAGAATGAAACTGAACATTTGAGGTGAGAACAAGTATAATTGCTCTATTTAAGTTTGAAATAGTTATTGCTAGAATAATTATTCGATACCTGTTGAACTACGTAGTACTTACCTACTAGCTATTGGTCGAATCAACGAGTCTGCACGCAAATCATACAATGACAACAGACCGACTTCCAAGTTCTAACACCGCCCTGTAGTTCAAACCGTTTCGAAGTCGTCACTCATACTCATAGTCGGTAATGCAGGCATTTGCAAGGTCTGTCATACGGTGCTGTACGGCAGCTATCTCCCTACAGCACAGCGACTCGGTGTGCGTCGATATTGGGACGCAGTTTCCACACAAACACCATGCGACATTATTAAGTCGCGTACGCCGTAACGTCTTCGTCGTCGATAGACCAACTGTCACTGTCCGACTCACACAACTGAACCTGAACCTGACCCGGGGCCGGACATTATCGGACCGTGGATCGCACACTGCCGGGTGAAACCCGTACGGTACAGGCCCTTTGTGTGTGTCAACCGTACCAACCGTAATTTCCGAGTGACAAGTCGAACTAGTCCTAGAGTCTTTATCTGTCGTATCCATTTTCTCCCAAAGTGATACGGAAGTTTTAAAAATCACTTTTAATAACTTGTCTCTACCAAAATCCTTCGACGTCTTTGTCAACAACAAAATAAAAATAGTCCCGGTATGCGCGCGCATCTAATATTCTGACCTTTGCTTTGAAAGCACCGCCCCCTTCTGGCAGCTAAAATCTTCGTTCGGGAAGTGCGACGTTAACAACCTTTTCATTGGTTATAAATCGTTGCCATTTGATTTCACCTTTTTATTTCGAACGCGTATACAAATTATTTGTTGACCTATAGAACACCTATCGTGTATATTAAGGCACCATATCTTTGTTTTCGCACATAAATGTCTACTAATGAAGTAAACCCAAAAAAAACGAAATTTAACATGGATTAGATAGGAGTAAATCAAACCACTCGTTTGGAACAAAGATGGCGATACGCAGTGCTCTATAGCGACGATTTAGGCATCGAACAAAATCGTTTTTTTCAGTTTGTCTTATAAATGAGTACGTTTCTGTTACCATTAATGTATACTTATATAGTATACATTATCAATATGTAGCATGAAACAGCTGCATTTCATTTCCCCTTTAACGTTTTCTTCTTAGACGGCTTGCACCTCGAGAGCTAAACTTTCAGGGATTGATCTACGACCTCTAGAATAGGACGTGAGACCCATATCTTTAAAAATACCAAATATATCTCAAGTGTCTTACCATTTAAGGGGTAATTCAGTTATGCTGAACGTAAAACATAATGTGCGCATACTATTTAACAGTCGTACGAATTATGCGCACGCGGAAAATACTTTGGGATAATAGTTCCTGCGTAATGGAATTGGCATCATGAAGTAGACGCTGGCACAATATGCTTATGTCTACTCTGGGCCCTCATGCCAGTAGCATAACAATAAGTAATACGAACATTATTTGACAATTCTACACTATCACGATTACGGTGAACGTGAACTTCACATCATCTCCGACCTTCTTCATTTTGAACAAACAACGAGTAGATACCTATATGCGAGCAAGTTATTGTTTTTATGTAACGATGCATTGTGCTTTTTAACATTTGGTAAATACTACTCTCACGACTGTAAACTACCAAGGCATCTCGTCAGGTGACGGGCAATTTTGCTAGTAAATTTTAACCGCTCTTTGCTTTAGCATGTGCTTCCGTCCAGGTGTTACACTAAGTAACTATGCGTAACTTCTAGTTAACTAAAATATATTCCAAGAAATATTGTATGTAAAATACTGAGATAATGTCTCGAATTATTTTGAGGCAACGGTATTTCGAACTGACAAACAAATTATGTTACTGTTCCGCCATCTCTACATACATTTCTCGGGTCTTCCTCGGTGCAAATGAGGGGGTTCTGCTCGCGATAACAGGTAGGCATGGCCAATAACCCAGGATGTTATTACTGCTGTGAGTATTGGTGCTGTGAAAATATCTAAACACGTGTTACTTCTGTGAATTAGCAACAGTTTTACAGGTAAGATTGAGGTAATTGAAATCCCGAAGCATCTCGGGCATGGATGCTCTTAGTTGGTTATTTGGCTATGGAAGAATTTGACACAGCGCTGTGCATTCATAAACTGTCAAGTGTTAGCAGTAATTACGTTCCACTTCCTTCCAAATATACCTCATTCCGTCCCAACAGTGTTGGCCGAACGCCAACAATAGAACAAGGAAAACGCATCATGTTCTAGTTAGACTTCGAAGAAAAGTGTAATGTATTTTTGAGAAATAATTTTTGAGAAAATTCACATGCTGTGATATAAATGCATTTGAGTATGCATAATTTCATGTGTGATTATATAAGGTTTTGACTGTAAAATGGTGGATTTCTAGATGATTTGAATAAGCGGAAGGATATTTGGCAGCAATTTGCCTGTGTGACCTGTTTGCGGAGTAATGCTTGCCGGCATTTGTAAATATTGACGGGTGTCTCACATACAGGCATTTTACGAGAGCTTGAAGTATGCAATTTAAAAACAAAATCTACCAGCATGTCAATGAGATGACGATAACAGTAGGTGAGAAGTTTAAGACATTTTATAGGTCACGTTTTCTTATAATCAGACAAAACGTTAACATGGTCGCCTATGGAAAAACCAACTCTATATTGACTCCACCAGGCAAACTTTACTGTTACTAAAACAGACAAGAAGCGGTCAACCCAGCCATCGTGGAAATTGCGTCCTGTGTACAGCGTTGAGAAAAGAAAAGGCATATCTACAGTCAAACCAGGTGATTTATCTGGACCTAGGATGCAGCATCATCAGCACAACGGAGTAACTACGTGGGAGTGTTAATTCGTTTGCTTGAACCGTCCGACCAGAACATCTGTCGTCATCATTATTACATGTGACATAATTCAAAGAATAATTTTAAAAGGAGTCATTAAGAGGTAATTTAATACTGAACTAGATGATCAGATCACCATATTGCGGGTCATGTAATATAAAATCATGTGGTCTTCTCGAACAAAATTTAATGAAGGGACCACATCGTAAAAAGAATGGGTCTTCTCAAAACGCTAAAAATCGTTACAAAATATGTAAGAAGTCATTACCAAGTTAACGAGCTGATTGTTGCAATACATTGAGGGACCATCTCAAAAAATTAAAGGGTCTTCTTATCAAAGTTAAGGAATCATATACAAAGTGTAACCAGCCATTAACAATGATCCAGCTTTTCGTCTCGATAAATAAACGGATCATTTAAAAATAGACGTCGTGTTTATTAGGCCCCTACAAAATAATTGTATAACCATCTCAAGATCATATCAAGGCAATAAATGGTAATCTCTCAATAAAGGGATTGTCTCAAAAAGGGTCACCAAAACGTAAATTTTCATTAAAAGAACGAGCTGATCGTCTTTAAAAAATAAGTGTATACAAAAGTGCCATCTCACAAATAAATGGATCCGGGTGTTGATAAAAAAATCTGACTAAGCGTGTCAACACATTCTGGGTCATCTCAAAACTTTAAGGATTATTCTCATAAAATAATAAGGTTTTCTAAAAAAGTTGAACCGTTATTTCACGCACAAACGTAAGTTTTCATTAAAAACCATCCACAAAGCCACATCAAAATCGAAAGGACGCATCGGCAGTTTAGACACAGAAATGCGTATGAACTGCTACGGTTTAAAAAAAGGGAGTTAACCGGGTCCGCGAGCTACCGCTATAAGATGCCGTCTTGAACGAGGATCCGAAAGAAGAATTGGGCTGGAAGAGTCCGTTTGATATATATTACGGACGCAAAAGCAAAACAGTAGTTTGTCTTTTGTTGGACAACAGTTCGCCAGTGCCGACCCAAACAGTCACCGCCACTGATGCGCTAAACTATTCTGCGCTGCGTGACGACATGAACCGGTTTAAGAAAAAGAGGGAACGATTATTTTGAGATGCTGCCCGAAAGGCAAATTGCTAAAATTAATGGTTTACTGTGAACGACATCACGAGCGTGACCCAGGACATTGAAAGAAAGCGAGCGAAGTCACACACTGTACAGAACAACAGAACAGCACATTCCGTAAACCCGTGAAGATGGACTGGTTCCATTTCAATCAGCTGGGTTCGCAATAGGTTTCGACCCGACCCCCAATGACAATTGCCAGTTTGCAGCAATTGCAAACATGTTACAGGGAATTGGCATTCTGCGGTTGGCGCAAACCTCTACACAAGAAATTACAGATGTTCGGGCACGTCCTTTCGCGTCAAAATGGAACACCTCTTCAAAATTTCGTTGACAATAAAATCCTTGACAATTACTTGACAATTTAGACAAAACAGCTTGATTTTATTAGATGACCCCACAATGTGTTGATATGATCATCTAGTTCAATATCAAATTATCTCTTAATGACTCCTTCCAAATTATTCTTTAAATTATTGTTGATATAATCCATTAGTTTTGGTCATATTTTAAAATATTTGATTTCCCGTTATTTTATAGATGAACCTTGCAGTTGATTGAGATTACCCTTAACTTCATGTTTTGAGATTACTCTTAATTGTTTCAGCTGATCCTTATTAATTTTTATTATTTTAATATTGCTCTTTTGCTTCAAATAATGTTATAGTATCTCTCATTAACATTGCATTTTTATATTCCCCTAAGTCGTTTGAGATGACCCCTTAATTGGCTAGCCTTTATAAGGGTAACACGAGGATGGCGATGATGAGGAGGATGAGACTAAGGATGTCACTGTTGTCGTCATGATCATCGTAATAATTATTACCGTCATCATCGTCGTTGTCATCATATTCATAATCATCATCATATTCATCATTAAGATGGCACCTTCATCTTCCTCCTCCGTATCATCATAAACATTTATAATCCTCATAATCACCGTCTTCCTCATCATTACTAACATCATCATTATCATCATCAACAATACCGTCATCATAAACATCATCATAATCATCATCATCACCATCGTTAAAATCATCATCAGCAGAATCATCATCATCATCATTAAGATGACCCCTTAATTGTCGTCATCTTCCTCGTCGTCATCATCATAATCATTTATCATCCTCATTAACATCGTCTTCATTATCATTACCGACATCAACATCATAATCTCCATCATCGTCGTCACAATCATCTTCATCGTTTTTATTACATTACTGGTCGTTATTACATTACTGGTCGATTGTTACGTTACTGGTAGTTGTTATTACATTACAGGTTGATTATTACATTACTGATTGTAACAACTGTGCAAGATCTGGTTAGATAACTCTTCAAAAGTGCGATGTTCTCCGTTTAACGTCTGTATGAGAGCCGTTGCAACAATCGGTGTAGCACGTGGTTCGGGACCATAATCTGCTGGGTCCACCGTACTTTCCAGGTGCAGTGCAACAGCAGCTTCGCTAGGTTTCTTCATGTTTCCGTTAATAAAAACACTGTGTGCATCCTTTTTTGCAATGCCATCCGAGAGCTGATTTTCTGAACGGTCGGTTCCAACAAACGAGTCAACACCCACACGTGGTTACTCCGCCGTGCTGTTGATGCTGCATCTGCGAGAGGTCCGGATACATCACCTGGTTTGACTGTAGGTGGGTCTTCTCTTTACCCAAAGCTGTACACTGGAAGCAATTTCTCAGATAGCTGGATTGGTTGTTTCTTGTCTGTTTTAGCAACAGCAAAATATGTCTGGTGCGGCTTGCACGTCTACAACGTTGGGTGGAGAATGATGCCATTGACACGACGTGACATTCCTCCCCCAGTCAGCGATTCCTCTTGCCTATTGATGTTGTCGAACGTCAACACTGTTGGGACAGAATGACGTACTTTCGAAGGAAGTAGAACATAATCAGTGTCAACACTTGATAGTTTATCAGTGCACAGCGCTGTCACAATTTCTTTCAGAGCCAAATAAGAGTACTCGTGCTAGGGAAGCTTCGGTTTTTATAATTCACAGAAGTAGGATTTGCTTAAATGTCTTCACAGCACCAACACCCACAGCAGTGATAATACCCTGAGTCATTGATCATGCCAATTTGATAACATGAGCAGAACCGCCGTCACTGGCACAGCGGAAGACCCGAAGAAATGTGTGAAGAGACGGCGGTAACAAAAGTAGCAACATTAGTTTGTCAGTTCGAAATACCATAATTACTTCTGCTTCAAGTTAATTCGAGGCAGAAGTAATAATGGTACATACAAAATGTCTTGGAAAATAGTTTAGTTAACTAGAAGTTCCGCTTAGTTACCTAGAATAACAGCGGGACTAAGCACATGCGAAGGGCGGTTAAAATTGATTACTGCGGCGTCACTTTTAAAAGTATTGTTGGGGTATGGTTTAGAGCCACACGTTTGGAAACAGATTAGGTGCATAGCAATACTAATTGCCGATCATATAAGGTGATTATTGACTGCATGTATTCGAAGACAGAAGTTTAAACATAACATTTATACGCTTTAGGGTATGCCTGCTAATTAAGACTGCCGCCGAACATACATACCTACATACATATATACGTACGTACGTACATACATACATACATACACACATACCTACCTACCTACCTACCTACATACATACATACCTTCCTACCTATCTACCTACCTACCTACACACACACACACACACACACACACACACACACACACACACACACACACACACACACACACACACACGCACGCACGCACGCACGCACGCACGCGCGCGCGCGTGCTAGTTGACTCAGTTATCATACACAGGTAAAACGACAGTACAATTTACAATTCTTAACTTATAAAACTCTAGAATTAAAATGTTAAATTCACAACTAGTTTTATCGAGTTCGCAGTCCAAAACAATAGGAACCAATACATTATTCCAGTAGTCCCAAACGATTAGCACCCATTGTTGGCCGACTTCGTCTAAAGTAGGTGCATGAATGCAGACGCGTACCGTCTTGATGCGTGTCGTATTACACGTGTGTGTGCGCACGACTATATTCTGTGTGTTTCTATAATTTCCTCTTCGAGTGCTTTTGATTACAGGACTGCGGCATTGCTGAGATGGTTTCGTGTAATTAATAGGCGAATAGGCTTACTATTTTGAATAGTAAGCTTAAGGGGACGTAGAATGTTCAAACGGGTAGTCAATGCCATGATTACATATCCCGTTTGGACTACTGCAACTCTTTACTGTTCGGTACCTCAACCAATAGCACCGGTCGATTGCAGCGACTCCAGAATGCTGCCGCTCGCCTTATTGCTCGACAGGCTCTTTGTGAAAGTGCGACCCCTATTCTTCGCGAACTGCACTGGCTACCTACAACAGCGCATTGCATTCAAGATCGCTGTTCTTACGTACATGTCGCTGCACGAAGACCTCTCGCCTGTCTATATGCAGACACTCGTGCGTGTCTACATGCCAGCCAGACGTCTTCGGTCTGCTGACTCGAACGCACTAGTTGTTTCGAGAACACGCAGCAGAGCCGGTGACTGTACATTTGCTCACGCAGCGGCAGCAGTGTGGAACGCTCTGCCGTCAATTGTTACCAGCAAAACATCACTGGAATCATTTAAATATGTGTTGAAGACTAACCTGTTCACTGCAGCGTATATGTAACTCGGACCCTTACCAACACTGTTTTACCATAGCTGCTTGATGTTTAAAGTTTACTTATTATTTATTTATCTATTTATTTACTTTTCGTATACATTTTAGCCTAATTTATTGATGTTTGCATTAATTTTAGTTTATTTATTTAAAAAAAGAAGATCTTAACTATTTTATTTTATAATATTTTACATCACATTCCTTTTCTACTTTTACTATATTTATTGTTTTAATTGCTATTATTATTAGTTCATTTGATCTATGATATAACAATTATTGTTTTTTATTCAAATGCATTATTTTTAACATACACTTGTATATTGTTGAAAAACGCTGTGAACAATATTGGATGTGGCGCTTAACAAAATAAAATGTTAGTATTATTATTACTACGTAGCTTCACGTCGCATACAATTATGAACCCTATAAATGGAGTCCGTGTAGTTTGGCATTAATGTGACTACTATTACAGGTGTAGTTAACGTGAGTTGTATCGGCAGGTGTCTTCTTCTTGCAGACCGGATATCATCGCGACATCGACCTGTCATTATATGTCATTAGTTGATATGTTCATGCTCGCGTCGCCAGAGACGACAATACGTGCAGGTGAGTAGCAGAAGATGTACACAGAGTATACACTAGGTAGTAGTTGCTCATGCACGTACGCATGACCATAGGCTTATATGTGAAGCGAGAGAGGGTTGGAGGGAGTGAGTGAGGGAGGGGGGGAGGTAGAGAGGGAGGAAGGAAGGGTGGAGGGAGGGAGAGAGCGAGGTAGAGAGAGAAGAAGGGGAGGAAAGGAAGGAGGGAATAATGGGGGTGAGTGGGAGAGCAGAAAGAGGGGAGAGAGAGAGAGAGAGAGAGAGAGAGAGAGAGAGAGAGAGAGAGAGAGAGAGAGAGAGAGAGAGAGAGAGAGAGAGAGAGAGAGAGAGAGAGAGAGAGAGAGAGAGAGAGAGAGAGAGAGAGAGAGAGAGAGAGAGAGAGAGAGAGAGAGAGAGAGAGAGAGAGAGAGAGAGAGAGAGAGAGAGAGAGAGAGAGAGAGAGAGAGAGAGAGAGAGAGAGAGAGAGAGAGAGAGAGAGAGAGAGAGAGAGAGAGAGAGAGAGAGAGAGAGAGAGAGAGAGAGAGAGAGAGAGAGAGAGAGAGAGAGAGAGAGAGAGAGAGAGAGAGAGAGAGAGAGAGAGAGAGAGAGAGAGAGAGAGCACGTAAGGTGTCTAAACTGTATTAGAAACAGTACAGTAGACACATTGCATAAATTGCATAAACGACTCAAGCGCTCGTGATCCCAATGAATCAGCGAGGTGAAGTGATGTGCCCGTGTCAGACTAATGGAATTTAATAGCAACAACGATCAATGGAATTATCAACACCGCCGAAAAGGTGTCAGGCGCCGGGACACTGCCACTGAATCAAATCACATGGCTGTTGTCAGTGTTGACGGTGTCAGTGACAGTGTTATTGACACTGTCAGTCGATGTTGTTCTGGTGAGCACATGGTGAGTACGGGTATTTAAGTAATGTTGACAGTTCCACCGTGTATATTACGATATCTTTAATAGATCAAACGTTATTGTGATTTTAACCGGAAAACAGCATAAGTTTTGTGTATCTCTTACAATGCCTATGACAAAATGGACTCATTTGTGTTTTCTGTGGATAAATATTTGCTTTAAAATGTCAACGTTTTTATTTATATAGATATTTAAATACTGTTTTCAGGGTTTTCAAACGCATTGATTAACTAAAGTAATAAATTTACAACATTTCATAATTTTAGTACTAATTATAACCAAATTAATGCAATTAATTAGTTAATTTTAGTAATGTAGCAAGCAAACTCAACAGACCAACACATTCCAATTAAAGGTCATAATTCCCATGATTATGAAGGTAAACGTATTATGCAATGTGTTAATTTGTTTATAATTAATTTTAAATTAAAGTTTAATTTTTAATACCATTAATAATGGTAATAAATAGACATTAACAAATAATTTAATAATTTAATTGATAAGTCAATATTGGCTAATTAGTGCGCAACCTCGACAGACCGACACATTTCAGTATAAGGCCATAATGTCCATGATTATGAAGGTATTTGTATAATTTATGAAAGCAGTAAACCACATTAATTATGGTAATAAATATACATCAACCAGTTATTTCACGTTAACAGTAACTTAATTAATAAGTTAATAATAGCTAATATTAGCAAGCTAACGACTGATCGCTACATTTCGATAAAAGGCTGGAATGTCCATAATTATGAAGACAGTTATATAATTTGTGCAATGTTTTCAACCACATTAAACATTAGAATAAATATACATTCATACAGCATTGACAATAACATTATTAATAAGTAAATATTGGCTACATAGAATACAAATTCAACAGATCAATAAATGACAATGAAATACAATATTCATACTCTTAGTTCACAGTGTCTCTTGCGACTGTGTCATGACAAGTTGGGTGAATACTGCAGGCTCAGTACAGACAAATAATCAATTGTCACTGCTTAATAATGCAATGTTCTGCATATTAACATGAACTTGATGAAGTAATGTTTATAAATTGTTCACAGTATTCCGTCGCTGAATCCAAATGCACCAAATGCAAGGGAGTCAAGCCATGAAGAAGTCCGCTCTGCTCATAATACAGTCTTTTTGTAATATTGGAAGTTGATTGTCTCATAATTTAATGTTATTACTTCAATAGAACATGATACATGTCAGACAACGACTACTTTTTTTTAAACTATTTATAAACAAATAGCTGCACAGACCTCTCAGAAATGCTTTATTAACTAATACGATAGGTGGCAGCAGAATGTACCACATCGATGTAAACAAGCGCACAAATGTATTACTTTTTTGACTAAATTGTACGTAACTATATCGTTGTAATCGCCACAAGAAAGTTATCTAACTATCTGATGATATTTACACATGCAGTGTGTTCCATCTAGTATTCTAACCGCATAGTGAAGTTTATTGAACATATACTGGACCACTCTTTAGTCAGATATATCGGACACAATGAGCAAAGGATGTCTACAAACTTGCAACAAAGTTATTTGTCTCAAATTAAAACGAGGCAAACAGGTCTTTGACATATATTTTGATAGGGAACGCAGACCACGTGACTACAGTGCACCACATCGGTGACGATGATGTAAACAACCGTAATATTTAAATTTATCGGGCGAAATTGTAAGCAACTATTCACCCTAATCACCACAGGAAAGTTAATGAACAGCCCGTGGAGTTTATACAGTGAATGCGTTGCGATTTGTCGCACAGTGATGATTTTAAATACGATGAGCAGAAACCGAGTGGTCCGGTATATTACAAAATCCGGCGGCGTCCGTGCCCGTGGTGCGTTAACTACTGTCACCGACATTTCATTGTCTAAAATAACCTTTCTAGCCGTTTGTTTGCATTCAGTCGATCAAATAAATGTTACTGATTTCGAATACTGACACTTTTAAACAAATATGATTCCGATTTTTATTTAAACAGCTTATTCAAATCAGTATGTAGATGGGAACTAATATATTTAATTATGTCTATGATTACCCGACACCAGTGTCAGTTTAGTTGGTGGCCCAAACAAATGGACCGGTACCGTTACAATAATTATACCTATTTTCCTTACCTTGTTGGGTCTTTCGGAAGTGTAAAGGAATGGTTTTTTTTATGAACGGTTGTTGCACCCAAACACGGCACAACATGAGCCACCACAAGGACGCCGTCTTGGTTCGGCTGTCATATTTGCTGCGCTATATAAGCTATCCAGTAGATGGCGCCACCATCCAATTTTAAATGGCGGATCGCTGAGTGACTATGCTTGGTATATAATTGCTTATATAAAGGCGCTTTTAAGCCACGCCCAGCGCGCTCGTGATTGGTCGCTAGGGCAATCGCACATGTGTCACGCGCATTTCATTTTGGTTTTTTTGCGGGGAGACGTCAGGGCTTATTAGCAAGGGGCTATACGTACACAGACTAATTTTATGAACAGGTAGGCAGGGCTATACGTACACAAACTAATTTTACAAACAGGTAGGCAGGACCCTACGTATACGTACGTTCATCCAGATTATATAATTTAGCGTTCAATTTAAACTGATACTGATTAGGACAGTCGCGAAATCCATAAATTAACACATTGTAAACACGAAGTCAATAGGTGCAATGTGGAACAGCAATTACTTTTGTATTTGTATAATAAAATTCTAGAACATGCACACAACTAATAACTAATTAATTGGACTTTAATCAAGCTAGCATATTATTCTCAATATAATAATATATATAATGTAATCGCGGTCTTCAAGTTTTCCAATGGATATTTGCGATGGGATGGGTGTAGACTTATTAGAATGTTGTTCATTTGGAAGAAGGATATATGTGGAAATGTTTATAAATGCTAGCCAACTATTGTGTGATAAGTTGTACTCAGCACAAATAATCTACAAACTTCCAAAACACATATTTGGTGCAAAAATAATTGAGATTTATTTAAAGTTAATTAAATATATTTAAGCAAAAAAAAGTGTTCTTGTAGATGTATAACATAATGTATATTGAATACAATCCTGCAAGAATTATGATATATTCGTTCACTCATGTACCCATTTGGCATGTTAACTGCTAAAAGTGAAGGGCAAAATGGCCCGAGTTATTGTGCGTGTACACCGTTAGTTAATAATAATCGTTGACCTATTCAAGAATAAGATAAAGTAAAAATAGTGTCTACCGTCGGCGACGCTTCAAGTCAACTGTCATGTGTCATCGTGTTCATGAAGTTCGTCTGTGTCGTCTACTGCCTACAACCTCGAATGTGTCGTTCGCCCGGGTGAATCATTCGGTATAGTGAACATTATTAATCTTTGCATAAACGTTAGTACTCATTACTTGTCTTACTTTAGCATGTAAATTATCAAAAAATGTGTACGCATCTATATAAGCGACATCTACTTAAGTAAATACTTCTTTCAAGCATAAACGGTGTAATCAATCGCTAGGCGATTGAATCTTTTAATCCAATGCACGTTGCGTGTATTGGTATGTATATTTGAGGACAAGAATATATAAATTATGTGTAAGTATATCATTGTGTTGATTGTACTTACATACGAACAGTGCCACGTTTAGTTGAACATTTAGAACACGTCAGTAAATAACTATAAATTTTGTTGTTCTTTATGAAATTCATCGTCAATTGGTAGATCGGAAGCAATGGCCCAGGGAAGCGAATGGACATGGACACACTGACTCCTCGGAGGTGATACTTTTACAATACTCCAAGGTTAGCGAATTAATATTATAGATGGACGTACTTCAGTCAAGTACATGTTGGCCATGTCAAACTATTCTCCGCCAAAGGTCACTCTTTCACATTGACACGGGTAAGAATTTCTTCATCCTAATCGTCTACGTCTCGTGAGTTATCATGTAGTTTGTCAAATGCTTGTACCAGCTAATGTCTTAGCGTAATCCCCGATGGTACATTATTATTCGTAACTGATCTAACTAACAAAAACAAGACGAAGCCCATGTCGAAATGAAAGAAAAATTATATAACATGAGTACATTCATTACCTGTTGGTTGTGTCGACACACACTCATCTATGCTATTATTTGGACTATCATCAAGCAAATGTCAGTCAATTATAAAAATAACCATTTATTCAATAAAATCATTTATGTGCTTGTATGATATATCGTAACATGCCTAGCTTTCTGAATGGCTCTAAAAGTAATGCAATAATACATATCCCGAACTCCTCTTGTTCAAGACTACAAGGACGGGCCTGCAGGGTGATCAATAACGTTATGAGATTAAGGTTGTATACATTTATACATGACTAAATGCCAGACATGTATAAACACACGACATATGTGTTCAAACATTTATGTGGCTTGGGGTTTATAATTATGTTGTAATAGTACACAGTCGATATTGTATGCCATCATTTGGTATGGCTTACCTTACACTTATTTGTAGTCTCATGGTGAATGTCAACAACGAATATTTCACCACCATAGTCTTAACTCATTGAGTTTACGACAACGCGTCATAAAGACTGTCCAAAATGCACAAGTTTATAATATTATATTCGTCATAATGTTCGTACTCCATTGATAGTATTAATCGTTCCAAACGAAGACGTGACATAACTTGCAGAGAAAAAAACTTCGAAAAGTAGTCCAGTGACGTTGCTTATTCCATTCGTGGTTACCTTTGATTGTTCAACTAAGTTCTCTTAGATTTCCAAAACAATTAACACTTCATCCTTAACAAAAGGCGTATAATTTCAAATAATACATTAGAGTCATCGCCCTAGATTCGTTCGACATGAATCAGTCTGAGTTAACTCTCGTAACACTATTTTTTAAGCAAGTTAAACGTTGCTGCAATAAACGTATATTTAATATCTGCAGGAAATGTTATCGTAGTATCATAACAACTGGCATCTAATCAATATAGTGATCTAACATTAAACAATCCACACCAATAGGTCTACTCGTGGTGAAGAATTAGCAACTTCCAAAACGTCTCTCGCATTTCGCTGTGCCCTTTTCCAGTTTTCGTCTGCACACTTTGGCGCCGTTAGGATTGTTACACCCTTTTATGCATTTCATGAAATTTTGGTGGCAGACTTGCTTGCACATACGGCAACGATGAACAGAACTAACGTTGGCAGCAGAACAGGTCCTCGCCAGCAAGACTGTTACGATGAGAAACGTTATCTGAAAGAATGCGACGTTGCTCAGTGCAGTTGTGATGGTTGTGCTGGTGGTTGTGGTGGCTGTGGTGGTTGTGGTGGCTGTGGTGGTTGTGGTGGTTGTGGTGGTTGTGGTGGCTGTGGTGGTTGTGGTGGTTGTGGTGGTTGTGGTGGCTGTGGTGGTTGTGGTGGCTGTGGTGGCTGTGGTGGCTGTGGTGGCTGTGGTGGCTGTGGTGGCGCTGGTGGCTGTGGTGGCTGTGGTGGCTGTGGTGGCGCTGGTGGTCGTGGTAGCTGTGGTGGCTGTGGTGGCTGTGGTGGCTGTGGTGGCTGTGGTGGCTGTGGTGGCTGTGGTGGCAGTGGTGGCTGTGGTGGCTGTGGTGGCTGTGGTGGCTGTGGTGGCTGTGGTGGATGTGGTGGCGCTGGTGGTTGTGGTGGCTGTGGTGGCTGTGGTGGCTGTGGTGGCTGTGGTGGCGCTGGTGGCTGTGGTGGCTGTGGTGGCTGTGGTGGCTGTGGTGGCTGTGGTGGCTGAGGTGGCTGTAGAGGTTGTGGTAGTGCTGGTAGTGGCCGTAATGGTGGTGGTGGTGGTGGTGATGGTGATGGTGATGGTGGTTGTCGTGATGGTGATGGTTGTTGTGATGGTGGTGGTGATGGTGGTGATTGTGGTTATGGTAGTGGTGGTGGTAGTGGTGGTGATTGTGGTGGAGGTGGTGATTGTGGTGGTATTGGTGGTGGTGTTGATGATGGTGATTATGATGGTGGTGGTGTTGATAATGGTGATTATGATGGTAGTGATGATTATGATGGTGGTAATGATGGTGGTGATGGTGATGGTGATGGTGATGGTGATGGTAATAGTGATTGTGGCGATGATAATGATGGTAATGGCGATTGTGATGGTGTTAGTGATAGTAGTGGTGATTGTGATGGTGACAGTGATGGTGATGATAATGACGATAGCCATAGCATCATACATTGTGTTTCGAGTACGTATGCTGACTACCTTGCCGAGCGTAGCATTTGACACACATATGCGAAAGCGCCATGAATTAAAACAAGTACAGTAAACCTCGCCTAAGTCGTATTCAATCGGACCGAGTGATTTAATTCGACTTACGTGAAAATCCGACTTAGCCGAAGATGACATACCCAACGCCAAAAGGCAACCTTCTAAAACCCTGTGAATAACGCTTGAAAGTGACTGGATGCTGCAGTAATTCTACACGTGTTGATGTCCATTAGCAACATACAACATTATGCAGTATTAGAACAGTGTTGTGCTTTATTTTGGCACACATCTCTAAGGTTATAGCTTAATAATTATTATTGATAGTAAATGTCAGTCATCTTCTATCTCATGATAATGGCCTCTACTTGTCAGTCAACTCGATTTCACGAGCGTTAAACCAGAGTGTCTTAATTAGCGTCCATAAAGCAGCATGTGTGCCATTGAGTTTTATTGTATCTTCACACACCAAGACTTCGTCGCCCTCATCATCGCTCAGTAAACCAACTGTCTGTGTCGGGGTGTTGTACGGTTTCAATGATCTGCTCGTTATTTCGAGTAGCCAACGTTTCTGCTGTCTCGTCCACACCAGCATTGTCGTCAGTAGTAAAGGAGGTTAAGTAGCGCAGGCAACTTGATTATGATGGGTGGAAGTGGAAAGTACCCGGATGTAGGTCAAGGTCAAATACCCGGATGTAGGTCAAGGTCCCGGGTGTAGGTCACGTGGCGCCGATGGCGCCACCTGTCGGATAGGTCACGGACTAAAATAGCGCCACCTAGCGGATATGTCATCAACTAAAAGAGGTCCCGGATGTAGGTCAAAATTCACTGCCAAGTACCCGGATGTATGTCACGTGGCGCCTGTGGCGCCACCTGTCGGATATGTCACGGTCTAAAATAGCGCCACCTAGCGGATATGTCATGAACAAAAAAGGTCCCGGATGTAGGTCTAGGTCAAAGGTCAAGGCCAAGTACCCGGATGTAGGTCACGTGGCGCCGGTGGCGCCACCTATCGGATAGGTCATGAACTAAAAACGTCACATGGCGGAATTTTTTCGAACTGAATCGAGTTGCCCTGTAGCGCCACCTATCGGAATTTTTCGGAACGGAAATAACCTTACCAGTAGTGTCACCTAGCGGATTTTTGTCAAACTAAATGTTCGAGTACTGCCCAAATTCGTGCGTCTTGGTTTGGGCGTTAGCGCCACCTGGCGGATTTTTTGTGAACTAACTTCAACTAGCGGATAGGTCGTGAACTGCAAGTGGTGCCATCTGATGGATAAGTTGTAAACTAAATGTAGGAGTACTGCCCAAATTCGTGTCTCTTGCACGCTTGCGTGCAATAGAGCCCCCCTGACGGATACTTCATGAACCACAAACATCATCCCTGGCGGGGCAAGTGAGCGAACCCCATGTTAAAGCATAGGGAATTTTCACCATGTTAAGAGATAGGGATTTTCCCCATGTTAAAGCATAGGGAATTTTCCCCATGTTAAAACATAGGTCATTTTATCGTAAAGGTATGCGACCACTTTTCGATTTTTCACTCCATGTTAAAGCATAGGACATTTTCACCCTGTAAAGTATAGGGATTTTTCACCATAGCGCGTATGTAATGTAATCCCTTTATGTGTCGTCATGATGCAGTGACATCGTTAAAACTCTGCAGTCTGTGCTTTTGAATTTTCTACTCTACAATCTGTGATCTTTCGGTACGTCCACGTGAACTTTATGTTCTGTTTAACATTTTGGAAGATGAACATCATGTCTAGTGATAACGGCCGACAAGGGATTTTGCTACCGAAGGTGCAGCCTTCTCCGGCTATGGGACCACTCGACCTCTCGACCCAGACAATCAACCTGGACCAACAGCCACCGATCATTTCAACGACCAGTCCGATGACCAGTTTGATGATCAAAACAATTTCGTCTCTGTCATCAGCTCCGTCAACCAACCCAACCATCAACCTGACGCCATCACCTCCGACGAAGCGTCAGAAGCTTCACGAGATTTCGGATGACACATCACACGAGAGTACGGTTCGACGTGTTATCGCGTCAAATCCCTCCTTTTTCACGAAAATAGACGTGTTATGTGTGTGTGTGTGAGTGAGTGAGTGAGTGAGTGAGTGAGTGAGTGAGTGAGTGAAAAGACACGAAGTGTGAGTGAGTGAGTGAGTGACTCAGTGAGTGACTCAGTGAGTGATTGAGTGAGTGAGTGAGTGAGTGAGTGAGTGAGTGAGTGAGTGAGTGAACATACACGAAGGGTGAGTGAGTGAGTGAGTGAGTGAGTGTGTGTGTGTGTGTGAGTGAGTGAGTGAGTGTGTGAGTGAGTGAGTGAGTGAGTGAGTGTGTGTGTGTGTGTGTGTGTGTGTGTGTGTGTGTGTGTGTGTGTGTGTGTGTGTGTGTGTGTTGTCGACCCTTTGATTAGGGGTAGGACGTGCCTAGTCTATGCATTTACAACTTTAACACAGGTCCAAACCGGATAAAGCATAGCCATAGGCATAGGCATAGGCATAGAGGCTAAAGGCTATCTGGCCTACAGCGCATAATCACGGACAAACACCTTACAAACACTGACAAACAGCTCATAACCACTGACAAACAGCTCATAACCACTGACAAACACCTCATAACCACCAACAAACACTGACAAACAACTTACAAACACTGACAAACAATTTGCAAACACTGACAAACAGCTCATAACCACAGACAAACACCTTACAAACACTGACAAACAGCTCATAACCACTGACAAACAGCTCATAACCACTGACAAACAGCTCATAACCACCAACAAACACTGACAAACAACTTACAAACACTGACAAACAATTTGCAAACACTGACAAACAGCTCATAACCACAGACAAACAACTTACAAACACTGACAAACAGCTCATAACCACTGACAAACACCTTACAAACACTGACAAACAGCTCATAACCACGGACAAACAACTTACAAACACTTACAAACAGCTCATAGCCACCAACAAACAGCTCATAACCACGCTACTGGCGCTACTGGTCAACCCAATTTAGTTCTAAAAAATTTCGCCCTGTCACATTTTTATTTCATGACCTATCCGATAGGTGGCGCCACCGGCGCCACGTGACCTACATCCGGGTACTTGACCTTGACCTTTGACCTATACCTACATCCGGACCTGTTTAGTTCATGATATATCCGCTAGGTGGCGCTATTTTAGTCCGTGACCTATCCGACAGGTGGCGCCACCGGCGCCACGTGACCTACATCCGGGACCTTGATCTACATCCGGGTATTTGGCCTTGACCTACATCCGGGTACTTTCCACTTCCACCCCATCATAATCAAGTTGCCTGCGCTACTTAACCTCCTTTACTACTGTCGTCCATCTTGCAATCGACATTTCAATACATCTCGTGAAGCTTATTCCGTACATAATTCTTTTGTCTTTGGCGGAGATAGATCGTAGAAATTGGTGGTGCAGATAAGTTAATAAACGAGTAGAATTACAAGATTTAACAATATTTAACAAGATTGCCATCTAGAAAAGTAACTCTAGATGGCAGGTGGACAAGGAAGCCTTTTGGCTTATCGAGAGTCCAATACTTGTTATCTACGTGTATCCCGCCCTATTAAGGTGTGTCAATTTTATTTTAAAACATATTCACGCTACTAGCACCAACACAATCATGAGATGATATGTTCATTTACAGTCCTTTGTGAGAATGAGAACTTTCTTATATCTAATCTACACTGCTCCTTTACTAATGTAACTTCATGTCCTCTTGTCCTTCTATCTTTCTGAGAAAAAAATGTTTCTATCAATATTTTCATAATAATTCAATATTTTAAACACGTCTATCTGATCTTCTCTCAATATCCTAGTCTCTTTGTTGTTATTTGTTAAACCACATTTTTAGGCGTAATTCGTAACTAAAATCCCTCAGTTTTGATATCATTTTAGTTGCTCTTCTCTGTACTCTTTCTCGCGTATCTATGTCCTTCCTGCGATATGGTCTCCACGCTTGAATACAATATTCTAAATGAGGCCTAACTATTGTTTTGTACTGCGGTATTATTAGCTCATTTTACTTATACGTTATGTTTCGTCTAATTAATCCAAGGATTTGATTTCCCTTTGAAGCGGCAAGTCCTGAAACCTTCATATCAACACTAATGGCTAACTCTAAGTCCTTTTGTTTTATAGTAGTATTTAGTACAGAACCCCCCATTGTACATCTTCGTTCCAAAGTCCTGTGTGGAGGCATTTACGTTTCCCAAAATTGAACAACATTTGTCATTGTTTAGACCATTTCATCAACCTGTCAAGATCATCTTGTAAATGCTATCTATCTCCATCACGGTTAATCCTTCTAAACAAGTTTGTATCATCCGCAAATTTCAAAACCTTACTTGTTATATCATCGTCCAAATCATTGATATATATTAAGAATAATATATGTCCCGGTACTGATCCCTGTGGTACCCCACTCACAAATTATTTCCAGTTTGAAGCCTCCCCATCAACTACTACCCGTTGTCTTCTGTCAATTAGCCATTTTTCTATCCAGTTAATTAAACCATTTCCTATGGCATGAGCCTTTAGTTTAAGCAGTAACCTTTGATGTGACACTTTGTTGAAAGCTTTCTGAAAATCTAAGTAGATGATATCTACTGGTGATCCCTCGTCTACCCACTTAGTGATATCTCCCAACATATTTGTTAAGCATGACCTCGCTATTAGAAACCAATGTTGAGCTGGGTTTATCAAGTTATGTTTAATTAAAGGGATTCTTTGAGAATTTTAATCTCTTTGTAATGTACGCAATTATTAGGTAATCCTGTTAATATTATTATTTCATGTAATTCTATGCCTTTATTTCATTAGAATTATGTTTTATTAATCACTAATGACCCTGACAATATATCGAAAAAATAACTCTGAATACGCGGAGTTTCTACTTTGGGCCCACCTTCACAATCCGTATAAGGCATGCTTATGAATATTCGGGACTGTCCGTCAGACTTCGATTAGCTACGCCGAGTTAGTAGATGCAAGAAATACGTCATCAACATGTATGTGTATATGGATTCGCCACCGCCATGCGAATGAGTCGTGACCGATAAAATTATCAAAATGAAACGTGGACCAGCTGCTGTTTATGTCACAGATTCAGCAAGGTAAAGAAGGAAATATATGGAATAAACGGAGAATGAACATAGCAACAGTTGATGACAGACGGATTGATTTAAAAGAAAAAACACATCTCCATGCACGAAGCCGCCGATGCCGATCGATGGCGACGCCGATGACGATGCCATATTGAATTTGAATGATTGGCATTGGTTTTGTTGGAATATAAAAACTGTGGTACTGTCATGTTCATTTTTCACTAGGTACATCTGGCCGTACATTTTGAAGTGAAGTTTTAATGTAACGTTTAGACAACAGAAACTTACTGAAGCCGAGAAACATTCAATAATGAAACCATTTTATTTGCACCATAAATCCTGCTGCTATTTCCATAAGCAGTATAAATACATTATAAATCACTTTTTTGAAATGTATATCTATAAAGAGCATAACATTAGATAAAATATTAAAATCTATTGCATCAGTATAAAAACTTGTTTTATTTTGTACTGAGAGTGCAATAATTATTTGTTCTGCCCATCATTTATAGTAATAGATATTGAATTTCGATAACAACTAAAATGGCCATTGTATGATGGAAATAAAGTGATAAAATTACTAAACTTTTAAAGTAACGCATATTTTAAAACACGGTTTTTAGTCATCATTGGTGTATTTAGCTCAAGAAGATCCCTAAGACATTTTGAATGTTGTGGAACATTTATATTTTATGAATTTTCAACATTATTGTAAAAGCAACTTTGTCGACACCTTTTTATACACTACTCCCAGTATAGTTCACTTAACACAAACTTGTTTTAACAAATTTTGAAGTATATGCGGTAGAACACAATCCAAACATGATGAGCATAAGAAAGCATACATTTTATTATGTACTCCTATTTTTCAATATATTGACGGAATGATGTGCATTTGGATGCACAAATCGATCGATTGAACGGTGACCCATTGTCCAATTAATGGCAGTGTTAAGTAGAGCTCTTCAATTTCCTCTTTCCATCAGCTCAGCTATTTCCAATGTTCCTGCAAATAAAGTTGAATTTATGAAACTGAGCCTAACTATGTCTATGAGTTAACTACCTCAACACTGTGCATATTAATTCAGTTTGTATATTGGATTATGGGACTTATCACCAAGTGTACAGCTGGCTAAATGAAAAAGAAATACAAGAGAACCTTGTTATGTTGATTCAGTCAGATTAAAATCCCAATCCATTACTTTGACCTACTTTTAATTTGTTTCAGCATAATTACCTGTATGGATTGGTCATATACAGTGCACTCCAGATAACTTGAACTCACATAAGTGCATTTTTGCTTAGTTAAATCAATCTTTTCCTTGGTCCAGGGCAAAGGTCCCAATAAGGGGACCTTCTGAAAACTTTCTAGTTATCAGAAATTCCACTTGTCAGTATTGTCATGGGTCCCTGGAAGTTCGACCATATCCAGAGTGCACTGTATATTTTCCTTTATTCTTGCTCAAATAATTAATGTTGTATATAATTATACATATGGGCCATACTCGTGAAAAGTGTACAATGACAGTAAAGTAGCATGTCAAAAATATGTTTAATTTGTTTTTAGGGAGTACTATTATTATCAAATGTGCTATTCACATGAAGCAGCGCAACTCAATCTGCTATATTATTAGATTTTTAATAATATATTCATGGATAAAAACTTGTTGTCTAAAATTCGTGCATCGCAAACTTCCGTGGCAACATGGTATTGTGTACTACAAACCTAAAATGTTTACATTGAATGATGACATGCCAGCCAGGTTTGCTAGCAATCGTAGCTGTAGCATTAAAACAGTCTGTGAACATACGAATCTAACATTTTTATGTTTCGGTTCAAATAAGTGGGGAAACGGGGACTTTTCAAAAACGGCTGACTGGAATTTGGAAAGGCAAGACCCGTAGTCGGCGTAGACCCCTAGTCGTAGACACACATACCCAAATCCCAGATTTAGGCAACAAAATTACATCCACGACCAGGTTAATCATCGTGCTATGGTTGCATATACTAATATTTTAGCGTGCATTTTCGTTCACTGCATGTCAAATATTGGACAATGCAGTTTTATTAACTAGAAAGACGAGACCCTTGCCTAAGGCTAAGCGGCTAAGGCTATGTTAGTTATTGTAGTTGAGGCTCGACAGATTCAGTGACAGTCCCAGCGGCAGCTGACACCGACTGCAGTCGTCCGCGTCACGAAACGTTAATCGGCTGACGGCATTCAACAGCAGGGTTAATTAAACAATGCTTACGCTTCCTACACTGATAAAAATAGCTGTCAATGTACATATATCTACAAATTGCTTATTTACAATGCCATTGCTTGAATCAACACACCTCGGAAACTAACATGTCAACTATGTGTGTGACGTCAACGGTCTTCGTGTGGTTCACTGCGCGTGCATAAACATTCGTTATATGCGGGCTGCAGAATTAATCATTCATGTGGCAGCAAACTCAAAATGATTCGCGTAAACACAACTGTTTATCGTTTTTTTTGCGCAGATAACACCAAAATTATGCATAAACATGCAAGACATAAGTAGCAGGGAATGTATTTATGGGAAATTAATACGTTTTGATACGATACACCTCAAATGTATATTAGCTTACAAAGAATCCATTTAACAAGAAAATCCACCGTTTGATCTTTAATTAGTCTTTCTAATAATTTGCAAATCACCGATGTTAAACTCACTGGTCTATAGTTCTCAGACTTGTTTCTCAAACCTGTTTTAAATAACGATATTATGTTTGTTTCTTTCCATTCTAAAGGAACCACTCCCTCTTCTAATCTAATGACAAGTTGAAAACTGTTGCAAGTGGTATGCTAATTTGTTCTACAATTTCCAATAGTAGTTTGGGCGGAATCCCATCCACTCCAGGTGATTTATTATCCTTCATAGCTCTTATTTTCTTAGCTACCATTTCCGGGGTTACAATTAACTGTCTTAAATAGTCTGATTTCGCCCCCTTGAACTTAGCCTCTGGTACTGGCTGTGGTGTCTAGTAACTGTTAATGACCGCTCCCCTCCTCATGCAATTCAGGCCTGATCCCTGGGCGGAAGCGGGGAGTAGAAATATTGAGTTAAAATCGGAAAGCATTTGTTTGTGTGAGTCTCTGTATTAATCGATGTTTAGATACGATAGAAGGGAATACACTACATTTGCGACGAGTAAAGCTACAAATGAACACTCAGTTGAACGATAAAACTAAACGAGAATGGCAGTGATGCTGGAAATCGCAAGTTTTCCGATGTTTGATACACCAATTCGAAAAGCGAGGTCATGCTTAAAAAATATGTTGTTTTTGCAAATTTTGTCGAGGTAGATATCATCCACTTAGATTTTCAGAAAGCTTTCGACAAAGTACCACGTCAAAGATTACTGCTTAAACTAAAGGCCCATGGCATAGGAAATGGTTTAATTAACTGAATAGACAATTGGCTAATTGACAGAAGTCTGAGAAGACAACGGGTAGTAGTAGTTGATGGGGAGGCTTCAAACTGGAAATAAGTTTTGAGTGGGGTACCACAGGGATCAGTACTGGGACATATATTATTCTTAATATATATAAACGATTTGGACGATGATATAACAAGCAGGGTGTTGAAATTTGCGGATGATACACAATTATTTAGAGGGATTAAACGTGATGGAGATAGACAGCATTTACAAGATGATCTTGACAGGTTGATAAAATGGTCTGAAAAATGACAAATGTTGTTCAATTTTGGAAAACGTAAATGCCTCCACACATGACATGGGAACGGAGATGTACAATGGGGGGTTCTGTACTAAGTACTACTGTAAAAGAAACGGACTTAGGGTTAATCATTAGTGCTGATATGAAGGTTTCAGAGCAGTGCGGTATTGCCGCTTCAAAGGGAAATCAAATTCTTGGATTAATTAGGCGAAATATAACGTATAAGGAAAAAGAGCTAATAATACTGCTGTACAAAACAATAGAGTTAAGAATACTGCTCAAGACTCTGTATCAGTTTTAAATAAATTTAAATACTCTGTTTTTATTAACATATTTAGTTTTTATCTTTATTTATTAATGTATCTATTTTATATGGATGTTTTTATCGATGTAATTTTTTCCAATATGGACATAATGCTTGTCTGAAATAAAAACATTATTATTATATTACAATAGCTAGGCCTCATTTAGAATATTCTATTGAAGCGTGGAGGCCATATCACAGGAAGGACATATCTATGCTAGAAAGAGTACAGAGGAGAGCAACTAAAATTATACAAAAACAGAGGGACTTAGTTATGAAATACGCCTGAAAGAATGTGGTTTAACAACACTAGAGACCTGGAAATTGAGAGGAGATCAGATGGAAGTGTTTAAAATACTGAATGGTTATAATTGATTGAAATATTTTTTTCTCAGTTAAGAAAGATAGAAGGACAAGAGGACCTGAAGTTACATTAATAAAGGAACAGCGTAGATTAGATAAAAGAAAGCTCTCATTCTCACAAAGGATTGTAAATGAATGGATCAGATTATCTCCCGATTGTGTTGGTGCTAGTAGCGTGAATATGTTTAAAAATAACATCGACACATACCTTAAAAAAGGCGGGATGTACGTAGATATAAAAAAAGTATTGGACTGTCGATAAGCCAAAAGGCTTCCTTGTCCACCTGCCATCTAGAGTTAATTTTCTGGATGGCAATCTTGTTAAATCTTGTTTCTGAACGAAGGAGCATCTTCGTCTTCATCATCGTCTCGATGCTCAGCATGTTAGACGAATTCCGTTTTTGTACAATTTTAGAAGTGTTTCCGAGCTCAGTTTGTTCCACTCTGGTTTGACGACGACGTCCAACATAGTTCACCTTCTTGAGAAAATGGTACTACTCCTTCTGATGTCTCTAGTCTCTTGGTGGCTAGGATGTACCAGTAATGGAACGTCATGTTCTAGGTTATACCAGCATCCATTGGCTTGGTGATGCTAGATGTATTACACGAGTTAAGACGTGACGCATACGTACGTTGCTGTGGCTGTCTGGATTTTGGAATAACCGTTTCACTTTTTAGTTCACATGGTACAGATACTCCAAGCAACCAAGTGAATACTGCGTTTCGACTTGGGTGAAGAAAAACAAAATATCTCGGAGCAAATGGACTGACTCAGTTATTTCGAGTTAGGCGAAGATCCGACTTACAAAATCAGACTTAGACGAAGATTTTTATGGGAAATACATTACAAATCTACCGTTGCTCGGAATTCTGTCCCAAGTTGAGCGAAGATCCGACTTAGGCGAGGTTTACTGTACCACATGAAATGAAACAAATCAATCAATATTTGAAAAATAATACTACGGGTTATTATCATATAGAGAATGTTGAATGCAACAACAACTACTAACACAACACATCGAGCAATCAAAACAGTAATCAGACACACTTACGACGTAACCCTTCATCTTGGAACGAGTGTCTTCGCGCACTTGCAATGCGAGACAAGCGTCAGCTCATAAATAGGCCTAATATGATAAGTGAGTCTAGGAAGTTGTTCCGATAGAAATTGGTGTGTCACACAACATCAAAACAAATAAAGTTGAGAACGTCTTCATCATGTGTACGTCATCATTAGCAAGTAAATACGTCAGTTAAATTCATTCGATATACGTATGAAGAGGGAGGCTCTTGGTTAGTTGCCTTGAACCGTGGAGGCGATGGAAGTCTTTATGTTAGGCTAGACAGACACTTTCTTTATATTTATAACCAAGAACTCTAATAAAACATGACCTTATGAAAGCTTTGAAAGGCAATCACTCTAAACGGAATTGCATCAAGCGATACACTACCAAATTGTTTGCAAACAAGGTTTAAACGGTCTGTCTCAATACATGGCACTAGACAGAAAGATACCTTTCAGAGTCATCGTGTGTGTACCATACAAAAATCAATGTGTTTTTCTGTTTGTGGAGTAAAACTGAAATACCTTGCACTGAAGCATAACCAGCAGTAGAACCATACAGGCATTTAACAAATCTATAAGTCCCATTTTCTATGTACTACAACTACGAAAAACACCAGTAATTCTAGCAAGGCGTTACAATGTGTACGCACTGTATATTATTCTTTGCAATTATAATTGATATGTGTTGTAATATATTGTATTTTTTACAACACGTAACTATACTGAACCATATATAAGTATTACACTTCTGTTCACCCCCTTTCCACCAACACTTATGATTTCTTTGCATTTGTGATTAGTCTATGTCATCTAATAACACAATCCAGTGGGTGTGGACTTCACACCCACTTGCCTTTTTCAAAATACTAGATGGCCGACAAGATGGCTGCCAAAATGCTAGAAATGGCATAACTTCTGAATGAATTGTCCGAGGAAGGTGATCTTGCAGTCTAAATATAGGTTTTTGGAGTCAGGGAATTTCTGCTGTGAAGTTGATGTTTTAACGTAGTCCTAAGCATAAAAATCCAAAATGGCTGCCGAAACGCCAACATACCTTTACATTTTCTTAACTTAGGAACCATATGAGACAGAGTGATGATGTTGGTGTCAAAATCATGTTTTTTTTATGTTTGGCGATGCTTAGAAGGCTAGATCATGTCAACTAGGTCAAGGTCTAGGTAATTTGAGGTCTCGAAAACCTTAACAAATATTTTAGAATTTGAGCGATCAAGATGCAGCAAAGCAAATCAAAGCCTCTTTCATGGGGATTTGTGGTGGTGACAACTAAAACGTACATCATTTGTACACATGAAGGTCAAAGTCACATGCCAAGGCAAAGGTCAATATCATTTGTGGTCCCAGAATATGTGATCTCTGACCCTACAACAGCGGTTCTTAACCTCTAAGTTGCGACCAAAAATTGGGTCGCCAAGCCTTTTTGAGTGGGTCGCCAAGAGTCGCCAGTAACTGACCAATTTGGTCTTATTTTTTCCCGGTTGCCCACCGTACCTGATATATATATGTATATATATATATAGATTATATATATGTATGTATGTATATATATATGTATATATATAAATGGCATCAATTGTTAGTTTCGTATATATATATTTACATATATGTATATATATATGTAAATATATATATACGAAACTAACAATTGATGCCATTTATTTGTTGCATGCTGTGTTACTGAAATATTCTGAATATATCACAAAGCAATGTAATGTCACACGATATTCGGCGCAAGCTGTTCATCTCGTATGCATCTAGTGTGGACAATTCATATTCCGTTTGTTGCCGCCGAAAATGCGCAATGGGCAAAAATCGGTGCCTTTTTCGTTTAACTACACATCGAAGCCTTTAAATAGATAATAACAGTACAGTTTTACAAACAAATATCGCTTTAGTCCAGAGACACCACCTTAACTTCCAAAAACACCACCTTAACTTCCAGGAACACCATGTTAATTATCTGAATGTCAGCTTCCTTACTATCACCAATAGGAAGTAAGTTAGTTTAATATTCATCAAACGAAATCTTACGAATTTCCCGACTCCGTCCGCCATCCTTGATTTAGTTTGTAGGTGTGCCAAGTAGATATAATTCTTCACAAAATGCGGTAGATCTTTTCATGATGTACTGGCAGTAGATGAAAATCTAGAACTCCGCGATGTAGTTGCGAGAGGGGTTGCATGCAGAATAGAGAACCGCTTTATAGCCGGATCATTGCCACTTATCATTAGGCGTGATCAGTGAAATGTTGGTTAGGCTTTATAAGTGGATTGGAAATGATATATTACTCTTTTAACCTTGGAATATCGGTCTGCCTGCAGATTTTGGCACTAAAGCGGTAGGCCATGATATTAGGCCTATCCCAAAAATGATGGAAAGAGTATGTTCTACCGCCAAAGCTGTAGATTTCGCACCACTAAAAGATATGCATGAGATGTCCTCTTTGTATGTCAATAAACCAAAGAACGGCGTTGATTTGGTTATTTATATATGTTCCGTAGGCAGTGTTAACAAATGTTCTCATTAATTTATAACTTATGTTATGCTTATTTATTTATTATTATTTATTTTATCAAGTTAACTGTTTGAATACATAGGTCGCCAAGCAAGTCCCGCGACCGAAATTTGGGTCGCAGCGAAAAAGGTTAAGATTCGCTGCTCTACAATATGCGGCACCTGTCGCTGAAATGCAATTGGCAAGGAGCAACTTAAGCAGTTTGAGATCATCTGGCAAGGGTGGTTTTACGGCAGTCTTTCCAAGCGCGTGGTGACCTTCGCTTCTCAGAAGAAAAAAACATTCTTGCCGGAGAGCAAAACGTTCTGGACCAGGAGGCCATCTACGCGTGAGTCATAAGTCTTCTATTCAGCAATATAAATGTCGACTTACTACAAGTACTCTCACCGGAGCTGGTACCCTACCCAGCCGCATTGTTCCATCCAGATGGGAGCATGAGAGTGGCGACCGGCAAATCTACACTCAAGAGAAAACCTAGCTGTGGAAGTGGCATTCAGGACTTGGGACTCTCTGACTGCTGTGGTCGTTAATGTCTACGCTGCTGTCTGGACATAGTCCAGTCAATCTATGCCAAAAAGAGGGTCAACCTCAAACAAATTATAATAGTAATTATGACAGTGTTTTTATTTAATACTGTGTGTCTACAGAAAAAAAGTCCACCGGAATCGATGTGGTGGAACCATGTCATTTTTGACGACAAAGACAAGTGACCAAAACGCTGCCAGTGACGTTTTGGCTTAGTGAAATGTAGGGGTAGACGTTATTTAGGCTGTGGTATATATTTTATTTGCATTTTTTATAAACATTGTGCATACCGTTTGAAAGATGATGGATTAATCTACTCAGCGATGTATAATAAGTGTAATTTTTTTTAAATATTAATATAAACAATCGTTTTTATACAAGGTGAACCCCGATTTTTAGCCGCTATGGGGATTAGCTTTGCGATCTAACGTTGACTTACTCCATTTGCAATTGAATAAATGGATGCTCTATAGTATAATGTTTTTGGTGGATGTTCTATCCCATGGCGTCCCTGAAGCAATTCAGCTTGATTGTTCTAGGGCATTTGTTTTCTTCAAATATGCAAAGTAGGGCCTTCAATACTGAAATACCTATTTTCTTCAATAGCTTTGCAACTATGCATGATAATGTCACAAAAATGGTGTCAAAACCGATATGTTCACCGTTTTAAGATAAACACATCACCAGATGTATACAACGGCTGCATGGTTGTCATTTCATAAAACTTTCAGATATCGGCCATGTTGGATCTTATTACATGCTTATCTCCAATGCAATTTTTATGCACATCTCAAATGACTTTGATTCGAATCTATTGTCTATACCCCTATAATAATAATAGCACAATCAACAACAGAAAACACATTGAATCTCGTTGTAATATTGTTGCGTAACACAGGATATAGTTATCAATACATACAGTTGATAGTAGTTGCATGCATACAAGTGTCTATTCAAATTCTCAATATAGTGCGGTGTACCATGTCTTCCCGTGCAATATCCTTGCCAAAAGCAATTTTTTGCACTAAAGTCATCTACAGTGTTTCAGTCAGCAGAAAATCTGAGGTGGCAATTTTTAAAGGAATGATAGCCATTTTATAAAATGGCTGCCAAATCACATTTCCGCATATCTTAACAACTTCGTCACCTACACTTAATTTTGGTTTCAAACCATGAGTTTTAGAGGTGGTTTCAAATATTTTACGTTTGGCTTTCTCCGAATTTAGGATCCGCCATTTTTAAAGATGGCGGTCGTCAAAACAAATTCCACAATATCTTACCAAATATGTCACACATGTCTATGTTAATGTGAAGAATTGTGATCAGCAATTTCAAACTAATATGTTACACATGACCTTTGCTAACATTCATATATCCGTCATTTTAAAGATGGCACACATCAAAACTAATTATCGCTATAACTAAAGACCTACATCACCTAGAGCCGTAATGTTGATGCCAAAAGATAGATTTTTCAGGTTCGATGATTTCAAATATATTACATACGCATCATCCCCAATTGTGAGAGGGTTACAACACCCTTCGCCAGCTGAACACGCGCAATAGATGGCACATGACATATTATTGCCGTGGCAACTGCAACCGTCAGTGCGACATGCCTTGCTCTCTGCTTTGCAATCACAGCTTATGATATCAGTCAGACCTGGAGGATCCGAGGGTCCAATGTCAAAGCTGGGTGACCGGATACCGTCCTTCACCTTCCACACAAACTGCGTGATGTCCAAATGAGGATGATCTTGTTGATCAGCCGTTTTCCACAGCATCAAGATGAGTTTGGGAGAAAGAATGGGAAGTCAATGCACATAATGGCGATTCCTCCCACATATTATGTGCAGAGGGTACATCTTCAGATAATGCTGTGGAAGGCGGCTGATCAGCAAGATCTTCTTCCTGCAGGAGATTTGTTTGGCCAACTGAGAAAACAAGCATATATTCATCAACTTACTGAGAAATGAGCTTCAGAAAGCTGGGTGCTGTTGTTTTCAGGCTGAGAACGCTAAGGTAATGATCGTTTGACAGCAGAATTGACACTATCCTCATTGATGAAGACACCGATTTGCTAGTGTTACTGTGTTACCACTTTCAACAGGAGCTATTTGGTGTATTCTTAATGCCAGAACGTAAACAAAGTATAGCACAACAAGTAAATAACGATCTGGTGCACCAGAGCTCTTACAGAATATTTGGGCCCAGCTGTGGGCTAAGATATGATACAATAGCAACAGTTGAATAATTGGTTACTGCAGGAAACCGGGCTACTCTTATTTGGCTCTCCAAACACATAAACGCATTATATAGATGGCGACTGTATGGTTCTCGATTAGTTATGTGTATCATTGTCAACGCGCATTTTCGTGTCACGGGTCGTTTCGTCAAACAAACAACATTGTATTTACACCACTGACTATTAATGCTAATGTTTAGCATTTCATCAAGTAAACAACGTATCGCCGATATTTTCTGTTCATAGTTGGATGTGTGTTTGTGTGTGTGTGTGTGTGTGTGTGTGTGTGTGTGTGTGTGTGTGTGTGTGTGTGTGTGTGTGTGTGTGTGTGTGTGTGTGTGTGTGTGTGTGTGTGTGTGTGTGTGTGTGTGTGTGTGTGTGTGTGTGTGTTTGGGTGTGTGTGTGTGTTTGAGTGTGTGCGCGTATGCGTGCGTGCGTGTTAAGTATATCAGAAATGTGGAACGTGTTGCCATTATTATTGCATCTGCGATGGGATGCCGGATATTATGTGCACGGAAATTGCATAACCGGTGTTAAACGAGATACTTTTTAGCAATGCATATATCTGATGTGTTAATGCAGCAACTGGGTCAAAGTTCAGTTCGACGTTTGTTTGGATGTATCGACCAGGGGTGGTGATGTGAGATCACAACTGGTTAACGAGAATGTCAACATACACTAACGATGATGCATTTTGCTTTTATTATATTACTACTACTACTACTACTACTACTACTACTACTACTACTACTACTAACTTAACACCATTGCATTAATTTGATCTTAAAGTCGATTTAAACTCATTTACACTGGCGCCGTCTGGTAAATTTGTCACCACTGAATTCTCAAAGGTAGGAGAAAAGCCCACTAGAAATGAATAGCATATGAAACACGTCAGTAAATAACTCTAAATTTTATTGTTCTTTATGAAATACATCGTCAGTTGATAGATCGGGTGCAATGGCCCAGGGAAGCGAATGGACATGGACACAGTCAAGCGCACTTTGACTCCTCGGAGGTGATACTTTTACAATACGCCAAGGTTAGTGAATTAATATATTAGATGGACGTCCTTCAGTCAAGTACATATTGGCCATGTCAAACTATTCTCCGCCAAAGGTCACTCTCACATCGGTAAGAATCTCTTCATCCTAATCGTCTATGTCTCGTGGGTTATCATGCAGTTTGTCAAATGCTTGTACCAGCTAATGTCTTAGCGTAATCCCCGATGGTACATTATTATTCGTAACTGATCTAACTAACAAAAACAAGACGAAGCCCATGTCGAAATGAAAGAAAAACGATATAACATGAGTACATTCATTACCTGTTGGTTGTGTCGACGCACACTCATCTATGCTATTATTTGGATTATCACCAAGCAAATGTCAATCAATTACAAAAATAGCCATTTATTCAATAAAATAATTTATGTGCTTGTATGATATATCGTAACATGCCTAGCTTTCTGAATGACTCTAAAAGTAATGCAATAATAAACATCCCGAACTCCTCTTGTTCAAGACTACAAGGACGGGCCTGCAGGGTGATCAGTAACGTTATGAGATTAAGGTTGTATACATTTATACATGACTAAATGCCAGACATGTATAAACACACGACACAGGTAGTAACAGTTCATACATTTAAGTGGCTTGGAGTCTATAACTATGTTATAATAGTACACAGTCGATATTGTATGCCATCATTTGGTATGGCTTACCTTACACTTATTTGTAGTCTCATGGTGAATGTCAACAACGAATATTTCACCACCATAGTCTTAACTCATTGAGTTTACGACAACGCGTCATAAAGACTGTCCAAAATGCACAAGTTAAAAAGTTAAAGTTACCTTTGATTGTTCAACTAATATCCTTCTCTTAGATTTCCAAAACAATTAACAATTCATCCTTGGCAAAAGGCGTAGAATTTCAACTAATACATTCGAGTCATCGCCCTAGATTCGTTCGACATGAATCAGTCTGAGTTAACTCTCGTAACACTATTTGTCAAGCAAGTTAAACGTTGCTGCAGTAAACGTATATGTAATATCTGCAGGAAATGTTATCGTAGTATCATAACAACTGGCATCTAATCAATATAGTGATCTAACATTAAACAATCCACACCAATAGGTCTACTCGTGGTGAAGAATTAACAACTTCCAAACCGTCTCTCGCATTTCGCTATGCACTTTTCCAGTTTTCGTTTGCACACGTTGGCGGTGTTATAATTTGTACACGCTTTTATGCATTTCATGAAATTTTGGTGGCAGACTTGTTTGCACATCCGACAACGATGAACAGGAGGAACGTTGGCAGCAGAACAGGTCCTCCCCAGTAAGACTGTTACGATGAGAAACGTGATCTGAAAGAATGCGATGTTGCTCAGTGCAGTTGTGATGGTTGTGGTTGTGGTGGTTGTGGTGGTCGTGGTGGTCGTGGTGGCCGTGGTGGCTGTGGTGGCTGTGGTGGCTGTGGTGGCTGTGGTGGCTGTGGTGGCCGTGGTGGCCGTGGTGGCCGTGGTGGCCGTGGTGGCCGTGGTGGCCGTGGTGGCCGTGGTGGCCGTGGTGGCTGTGGTGGCTGTGGTGGCTGTGGTGGCTGTGGTGACCGTGGTGGTTGTGGTGGCCGTGGTGGCCGTGGTGGCTTTGGTGGCTGTGGTGGCTGCGGTGGCTGTGGTGTTTGTGGTGGCTGTGGTGGTTGTGGTGGCTGTGGTGGCTGTGATGGCTCTGGTGGTTGTGGTGGTTGTGGTGGTTGTGGTGGTTGTGGTGGTTGTGGTGGCTGTGGTGGTTGTGGTGATGCTGGTAGTGGTGGTGGTGGCCGTAATGGTGGTGGTGGTGCTGGTGGTGATGGTTGTTGTGGTGATGGTGATGGTTGTTGTGATGGTGGTGGTGATGGTGATGATTGTGGTTATGGTGGTGGTGGTAGTGGTGGTGATTGTGGTGGTATTGGTGGTGGTGGTGGTGTTGATGATGGTGATTATGATGATGGTGGTGATTATGATGGTGATGATGATAGTGGTGGTGGTGATGGTAATAGTGATTGTGATGGTAATGGTGATGGTGATAGTGATGGTGATAATGATGGTGATGGTGATGATGATTATGCTAACGATAGCCATAGCATCATAAACTGTGTTTCGACTACATATGCTGACTACCTTGCCGAGCATAGCATTCGACACACATATGCGAAAGCGCCGTGAATTAAAACAAGTACAGTAAACCTCGCCTAAGTCGGATTCAATCGGACCGAGAGATTTAATTCGACTTACGCGAAAATCCGACTTTGCCGAAGATGACATACCCAACGCCAAAAAGCAACCTTCTAAAACCCTTAGGTAACTGTGAATAACGCTTGAAAGTGACTGGATGCTGCAGTAATTCTACACGTGTTGATGTCCATTAGCAACATACAACATTATGCAGTATTAGAACAGTGTTGTGCTTTATTTTGGCACACATCTCTAAGGTTATAGCTTAATAATTATTATTGATAGTAAATGTCAGTCATCTTCTATCTCATGAAAATGGCCTCTACTTCTCAGTCAACTCGATTTCACGAGCGTCAAACCAGAGTGTCTTAATTAGCGTCCATAAAGCAGCATGTGTGCCACTGAGTTTTATTTTATCTTCACACACCGAGACTTCGTCGCCCTCATCATCGCTCAGTAAACCAACTGTCTGTGTCGGGGTGTTGTACGGTTTCAATGATCTGCTCGTTATTTGGAGTAGCCAACGTTTCTGCTGTCTCGTCCACACCAGCATTGTCGTCCATCTTGCAATCGACATTTCAATACATCTCGTGAAGCTTATTCCGTACATAATTCTTTTGTCTTTGGCGGAGATAGATCGTAGAAATTGGTGGTGCAGAAAAGTTAACAAACGAGTAGAATTACAAGATTTAACAAGATTTAATAATATTGCCATCTAGAAAAAGTAACTCTAGATGGCAGGTGGACAAGGAAGCCTTTTGGCTTATCGAGAGTCCAATACTTGTTATCTACGTGTATCCTGCCCTTTTAAGGTATGTGTCAATTTTATTTTTAAACACATTCACGCTACTAGCACCAACACAATCATGAGATGATATGTTCATTTACAGTCCTTTGTGAGAATGAGAACTTTCTTATATCTAATCTACACTGCTCCTTTACTAATGTAACTTCATGTCCTCTCGTCCTTCTATCTTCCTTAACTGAGAAAAAAAAATTCTATCAATATTTTCATAATAATTCAATATTTTAAACACTTTTATCTGATCTCCTCTCAATCTCCTGGTCTCTATTGTTGTTATTTGTTAAACCACATTTTTAGGCGTAATTCGTAACTAAAATCCCTCAGTTTTGATATCATTTTAGTTGCTCTCCTCTATATTCTTTTTCGCATA
Source organism: Escarpia spicata (assembly GCA_963995525.1). Taxonomy (NCBI): domain Eukaryota; kingdom Metazoa; phylum Annelida; class Polychaeta; order Sabellida; family Siboglinidae; genus Escarpia; species Escarpia spicata. The sequence continues at coordinate 27,277,769 of OZ023208.1, forward strand.
TCTATGTCCTTCCTGCGATATGGCCTCCACGCTTGGATACAATATTCTAAATGAGGCCTAACTATTGTTTTGTACAGCGGTATTATTAGCTCTTTTTCCTTATACGTTATGTTTCGTCTAATTAATCCAAGGATTTGATTTCCCTTTGAAGCGGCAATACCACTCTGTCCTGAAACCTTCATATTAACACTAATGGCTAACCCTAAGTCCTTTTCTTTTACAGTAGTATTGAGTACAGAACCTCCTATTGTATATTGTACATATTCGTTCCCATATCCTGTGTGGGGGCATTTACACATCCCAAAATTGAACAACCTTTGCCATTTTTCACACCATTTTAACAATCTGTCAATATCATCTTAGACATGCTGTCTATCTCCATCACGTTTAATCCTTCTAAACAAGTTTGTATCATCCGCAAATTTCAAAACCTTACTTGCTATATCATCGTCCAAATCATTGATATATATTAAGAATAATATAGGTCCCGGTACTGATCCCTGTGGTACCCCACTCACAAATTATTTCCAGTTTGAAGCCTCCCCATCAACTACTACCCGTTGTCTACTGTCAATTAGCCATTTTTCTATCCAGTTAATTAAACCATTTCCTATGGCATGAGCCTTTATTTTAAGCAGTAACCTTTGATGTGGCACTTTGTTGAAAGCTTTCTGAAAATCTAAGTAGATTATATCTACTGGTGATCCCTCGTCTACCCACTTAATGATATCTTCCAACATATTTGTTAAGCATGACCGCGCTATTAGAAACCAATGTTGAGATGGGTTTATCAAGTTATGTTTAAAGGGATTCTTTGATAATTTTAATCTCTTTGTAATGTACGCAATTATTAGGTAATCCTGTTAATATGATTATTTCATGTAATTAAATGCCTTTATTTCCTTAGAATTATGTTTTATTAATTACTAATGACCCTGACAATATATCGAAAAAATTACTCTGAATACGCAGAGTTTCTACTTTGGGCCCACCTTCACAATCCGTATAAGGCTTGCTCATGAATAGTCGGGAATGTCCGTCAGACTTCGATTAGCTACGCCGAGTTAATAGATGCAAGAAATACGTCATCAACATGTGTGTATATGGATTAGTCACCACCATGCGAATGAGGCGAGACCGATAAAATTATCAAAATGAACGTGGACCAGCTGCTGTTTATGTCACAGATTCAGTAAAGTAAGGAAGGAAAATATATGGAATAAACGGAGAATGAACATAGCAACAGTTCATGACAGACGGGTTGATTTAAAAGAAAAAACACCACCTCTCCATGCACGAAGCCGCCGATGGCGATGTCATACTGAATGATTGGCATTGTTTTTGTTGGAATATAAAAACTATGGTACTATCATGTTCATTTTTTACTAGGTACATCTGGCTATACATTTTGAAGTGAAGTTTTAATGAAACGTTTAGATAACAGAAACTTACTGAAGCCAAGAAACATTCAATAATGAAACCATTTTATTTGCACCATAAATCCAGCTGCTATTTCTATAAGCAGTTTAAATACATTATACATCAGTAATGTAATTTACGACATTAAAATATGCTAGGTGGTTATGTACTTTTCTATCTACGTAAGGTTTATTTTTATTAGTTTTAGTTTGAAAAATGTAGATCTATAAAGAGCATAACATTATTGTCGACAAAATATTAAAATCTATTGCATCAGTATAAAAACTTGTTTTATTTTGTACTGGTAGTGGAATAATTATTAGTTCTGCCCATCATTTAGAGTAAAAGATATTGAATTTGTTTCTGTCGAACTCCCGTTTTGAAGAAAAAAAACTAAAATGGCCATTGTATGAGGGAAATAAAGTAAAAAAATTCCAAATTTTAAAAGTAACGCATATTTTAAAACACTGTTTTCTGTCATCATTGGTGTATTTAGCTCAAGAAGATCTCAAAGACATTTTGAATGTTGTGGAACATTTATATTTTATAAATTTTCACAATTATTGTAAAAGGAACTTTGTCGACACCTTTTTATAAACTACTCCGAGTATAGTTCACTTAACACAAACTTGTTTCAACAAATTTTGAAGTATATGCTGTAGAACACAATCCAAACATGATGAGCATAAGAAAGCGTAACTTTTATGATGTACTACTTTTCAACATAATGGTGGAATGATGTGCATTTGGATGCACAAATCGATCAGCAGAAACCACACGGAACTAATGTGGCAGAACAAAGTCAGACATATTCTTCACTACTGTGTCTGTTAACATATTGTCCTATTAATAGCACTGCTATGCATTTTGATACACAAAGTTATCAGATGCACACATCCATTTGAAACTCAAAGTGAGATACAACTTCCCAAAACAGAATGGGGCTGAACAAAGTCAGACATCGTCTTATGTCAGGTGAACCATTGTCCAATTAATGGCAGTGTTAAGTAGAGCTCTCCAATTTCCCCTTTCCATCAGCGCAGCTATTACCAATGTTCCTGCAAATAAACAAAGTTACATTTATGAAACTGAGCCTAAATATCAGTTAACTACCTCAACACTGTGCAGATTAATTCAGTTTATATATTGGATTATGGGACTTACCACCAAGTGTACAGCTCGCTAAATGGAAAAGAAATATAAGAGAACCTTGTTATGTTGATTCAGTCAAACTAAAATCCCAATCCATTACTTTGGCCAACTTTTAATTTGCTTCTACATAATTACCTGTATGCATTAGTCATATACAGTGCACTTCAGATAACTTGAACTCACATAAGTGATTTTTTGCTAAGTTAAATAAATCTTTTCCACAGTCCAGGGCAAAGGTCTCAATAAGAGGACCTTCTGATAACTTAGCGAGTACTATTATTATCAAATGTGCAATTCACATGAAGCAGCGCAACATGATCTGATCTATTATTAGATTTTTTATAATATATTCATGGATAAAAACTTATATATACTAGAGTGCAGATCTGCTGGTGTCTAAAATTCGTGCATCGCAAAATTCCGTGGCAACATGGTATTGTGTACTATAAATCTAAAATGTTTACGTTGAATGATGACATGCCAGCCAGGTTTACTAGCAATCGTAGCTGTAGCATTAAAAACAGTCTGTGAACGTACGAATCTAACATTTTTATGTTTCGGTTCAAATAAGTGCGGAAGCGGGGACTATTCAAAAACGGCTGAATGGAATTTGGAAAGGCAAAACCCGTAGTCGACGTAGACATACATACCTAAATCCCAGATTTAGGCAAAAAAATTACATCCACGACCAGGTTAATCATCTTGCTATGCCTATGGTTGCATATACTGATATTGGCACTTGTGTAGAATCCGGACCCACCTCGATTTCGCTGTTGTAACTTGAGTTTTGCCTAACGGTGATACCTCAGAGCGTTAGTTCCATCATTCAACATCATTCCAGGCATATTTATATTACGAAAATATTGTGTCTTAGCGCAATTTTGAAGCCAATATAGTGACCCGGTTTGCACTAATCAGCACCAGAGGAGGTTGGCAGGCTCTGGTCATGCGCACTAAATGTTGACAAGTTCAGCTCCGCCCACTCGGTAGATTTTGGAGGCTCTTTTTCAATTGCTGCATGTTATACATTTATGTCGTTTTCTATTGATACCTGGTGACGAATTCACTTATTAATAACCAAGGGAGCGAACCAGTGTAACCGTGATGTTGTTTAGGATCTGAATAGTTAATATTCGTAAGTTGAATTTAAGTGACGCGAGAGCACGGACATTTTCGAAAAAAATCAAATTGCAAAATACTCATCTATTGTTAGATATACAAACGCCATTTAAGCGCCCTCATATTATTTATAAACTGTAGAATCTAAGTTTTAAAAAGAACCAGAACTTTTAGTTATCAATTTGGCAAGTGCATTCTAAGCATTTCCCCTTTATCGCTCACGTTCACTAGCGCGGCATTTCGTATTTGGAAAATATTTGTTATATGATTATTGTTGCAAGTAATAGACGTTGTTTTCACGTGGTTGACACTAGAGTCTAGATGTTGTACTATGCATAGTGAAATTACTGAGTGAATTTGTAATTGTCATTCATAACAGTGAACATGAACGTATGTGGATGATGGCACAACAGCAAAAACAGACCAAGAGAAAGCAGACACACTAAACAAATTTTTCACAAGTGCGTTCTCACACGAAGATCTGATGGAAATTCCGACACTCGAAGACAGACATAATGGAAACATGCTGATCAGCATTGAAATCACAGCAGAAGAAGTCCTGGCTAAATTAACCAACTTAAAAACAAACAAGTCACCTGGTCCAGACAGATGTTACCCGTACGTTCTACATGAACTGATAAATGAACTGGTGGAGCCCCTCCTTTTGATCTTCAACAGGTCATTGAAGGAGGGAGTGCCTCCAGCTCAATGGAAGACAGCACACGTAACAGCGCTACACAAGAAGAACTCAAAAAGACATACTTCCAACTACCGGCCAATCAGTTTGACATGCATAGCATGTAAGATTATGGAAAGCATTATTCGAGACCATCTCCTGACTCATATGACTATGAACAACATGTTCCACAAAGATCAGCATGGATTTAGACCAGGCAGGTCATGCACCACCCAACTCCTAGAAGTCATGGAGAATTGGACTACCACCATTGACTCGGGCGGATGTGTAGACACAATATATCTTGACTTTGCGAAAGCCTTCGACACAGTGCCACACAAAAGACTAAAAACTAACTGCATCCAAGGAGAGGTGGCAGCGTGGATCGCATCTTTCATAACGGGACGAAGACAAAGGGTAGTGGTAAATGGGAAGCTATCAGATTGGGCAGAGGTCACAAGTGGCATACCTCAGGGAAGTGTCCTTGGCCCCATTCTATTTATCATGTTCATCAACGATCTACCAGACGGTATAAACAGTGGACTCAAGATCTTCGCCGATGATATAAAAATATATCGAGATGTAAGGTGTGAAATGGACAAAAAGCTATTACAAGAAGACATTAACAAACTAACATCGTTGTCAGAGAAATGGCAGTTACATTTCAATCCATCAAAATGCAAACATCTGACTTTTGGCAAGCCGAAACTTAACACCACATACACGATGACAAGTAAAGATGGGGAAGTGTCAGAAATCAACATCAGAAATAGAAAAAGATCTCGGTGTAACGTTCGACAGATCCCTAAAATTCCGACAGCATATTGGCACCATTGCAAAGAAGGCAAATCAGATGACAGGCCTCATCAAACACACGTTTAAACATCTGGACAGTAGCAGTTTCCGATTATTATATACAGCGCTAGTGAGACCACATCTCGACTATGCTGACTCCATCTGGAACCCGCACTACGCCGTAGACATCAACACCCTTGAAAGAGCACAACGGAGAGCAACCAAGCTGGTCCCAGAAATAAGAAACTTGAACTATGAAGACAGGCTGAAACATCTTAACTTACCAAGTCTGGCATACCGAAGAAGAAGAGGAGACCTGATCCAAGTGTACAGAATTACCAGTGGCATCGACAACATCAATCAAGAGGACTTCTTCATGATCACAACAAACAGCACACGAGGCTACCAAAAAAATTGTATAAGTCACCAAGCAGACTTGATATATGGAAACACTCCTTTTCACAACGCATCTTCCTAGACTGGAACAACCTTTCTCAGCAAACAGTGAACGCTGAAAACATCCTCTCCTTCAAAACAAAGCTCGACAAAGAATTGAAGATGGACAGGTTTAAATTTTTATAAAAGCACAAAATAACAAGACAAGCCACGTTCTCAATATCAAAATACGATGCATAAAGGCAGGTGTAGACAAGGCTGTTATGCCTTACTTTAAAACCCGAAGATCCAGGCAAGTTATCGCAAGGCCTACAGTACACTGTTTACACTGCGTGTCATCAAATCTAGTCTGTAGCCCTAGGGTAGTTCTACGGAATGGATACTTCTACACCAAAATGTGACAGTAACGTAAATTAATTCGCATGTAAGTTCTATTATTTTAATTATTTTCCATTTATTACTTTTAATAAAGTTAATAATATTGAATTGCATATATAACGTTGCACAGATTTATAATATATATGCATTAAGCACAAGGCATATGATTAACAAAAGGAATCTATTTAAATATTTATTACCGCTTTACATTGGAAATTTATTTCAAATAAACATGTTAAACTTATAATATACAGTTGTGGATGCAGAACGACTCCTGTCCCATGGAGGTCGAATGTGTACGACATGTAGCTGATTGGCATGAAGCACCCGATGGGCGTGAACTCTCAGGGGAACAAAAATGTCGTTATAACCTCGGTATGCTCGACTATTTGGTGAAGGATTGGATGCCATGGATCGACCATGACAACCGTGACTACAGCCTTATTGACATCATCAGGTAACTGCAACTACATTGGAACCTTGCTATTAAGGTCATCCTTGGGACTAGGCAATAGGTAACCTGAGTGACGAGGTGACCATGTTAACGAGACTAATTTCCTATACTTTATTGTTATAAAAATTATTTTGGACTATCCTATGTTGACCTTACTTGCGATGTGGCTGTATTACTGAGGTGACCGTAAAGCGAGGTTCAACTGTATTACGACAAAGCTGTTTAGTAAGAAGTTTGATATGCACCAATTTGCCATTTAATATTAAAGTATTCTTAGTAATTTTTGGAAACAAAATTATACGAAAATAAATCTTCCGAAAATTGTAGTTCAAAATCTCTTCAGCAATTTGATCTGTGATCGGCTGTATGAATTTCAGACCTGCCTACCCCAAAAACTTCCTGTCAGTAATCCATCTTCCGATTTACACTGCTTTTCAGGAATATATGCTTCCTGTCAGTAATTCAGAACTGTGTCAGATATTGTCACCGGGGGGGGGGGGGGGGTAGTAGCGACAGGTCAAAACCATTAGTTACGCTGTCATCAACATCACCTAGACTCTAGCCTACTCAACTCTAGTATAGAATGATAAATGATAGACGGGGGGGGGGGGTAGGGTAGCGACGGACCAAAACCATTACATTACACTGTCATCGACATCGCCTAGACTCTAGTGACTGTATGATAGGCTGTAAATGATAGACTAAACTCCTCAATAAATACACTGACTTAGTCTTAGTACAGTCAGTTGGCCTAACACTACAAGTACAACACTCACTACATTTTGGCATTACACATTTCTTTTTGGTTGGCGGTGGCGTCGTTTCGCTGTCAGCCATAATTTCGTGCAGCGTGACTTCGTTTTGTTTGATCTCGGAAATGCGAATTTATCATAACGCTGTTTCCTATTGGTTAGATTACGACCAGACTCAGCGAATGAAAAACCATGTCACAACATGCCGCATACATATTCTGCCACCTATTGAATATAGTGGGAGCTAAATTTGAGTGATTGGCGAACATGGTGACAGTCCGTAATATTTTCATCCCTCACCGTAATATCGTAATTTGAGGTGACTTTCCGGAATGATTCCGGACAATCCAGAATGGTAGGCAGGTCTGGAATTTTAAGTAATCAATATTTTATGCTAAAGTTAAAATGTACACAATTTGGATTAATTGTTTATTTTTAAGTAGGAACGGAAACTAAACGTGTGACTTCGCCAGCACATGCTGGAAACGGTTATGACGAGGCGACGCTTCATATACCTGAGGACATCAGATACATGGAAAGTATGACACTTCCGGATCAAAGCCAATCGGACGTTCGGCAGTCGATAGCGTCGCTGACCAGACCAAAAGAAACTGTAAATATAGGATGTTGGAATGTGAGAACGCTATATTCAATAGGTAAATCAGCACAACTTGCAAAAGAAATGGATAAATACAGAATCGATGTCATGGGCATTAGCGAATGCAGATGGACAGGACACGGGAAAGTCAAGTTAAACACTGGAGAGAGTGTTATTTTCTCTGGGAGAGAAGACAACCTACACAGACATGGAGTGGCAATAATGATGAGAAAGAAAGCAGAGCAAGCATTACTAGAGTGGAAACCTATCAGTGATAGAATTATTTATGCTAGATTCTTTTCAAGATATGTTAAACTATCAATCATACAAACATATGCACCAACAAATGAAACAAGTGACGAAGAGAAAGACCAGTTCTATGAACAGTTGCAGTCAGTTGTGGGCAGTGTACATAAACATGACATGCTCATGGTAATGGGGGACCTAAATGCCAAAGTTGGAGAAGAAAATGAGGGCTACGAAGACATAATGGGAAGCCATGGAATTGGTGATAGAAACGAAAATGGAGAAAGACTAATTGACTTCTGTGGATTAAACAACCTTGTGGTAACAGGAACCATATTTCCACACCGACGCATCCATAAGCAGACATGGACATCTCCAGGAGGGCGAACCAAAAACCAAATTGACCATGTGCTAGTGAGCAGGCAGCACAGAACATCAGTTATGGACACTAGAGTGATGAGGGGGGCAGACATTGCGAGTGACCATCAGTTAGTGCGCTCGAAGATCAGGCTGAAGCTAAAGAGGAAGCAAAAGACCAGTGAGAACAGAAAGAAATTCGACACAATCAAGCTGCAACAACCAACCATAAAAATGCAATTCTCATTGAAGCTACGGAACAGATATGATGTACTACAGGACTACGCCGAGACAGATAATGACATTGTTGAGAGAAAATGGCAAGAATTCGAGGTGGCCTACAAAGAAACAGCCAAAGAAGTACTGGGTTACAAAAAGAGAGGACAAAAACCATGGATCAGCAAAGGGTCATGGGAACTGGTAGAAGACAGGAAACGACTAAAGAACAACATGGAACAAGCAAAGTCAGAAAGGATAAAGCAGAGCTACAAGGATAAGTATCAACAAAAAGACAAAGACGTAAAGAAAAACATGAGACAAGATAAAAGAAAGTGGGTAGACAACCTGGCTGCAGAAGCAGAGAAAGCAGCCGGGAATGGAAGGATGAAAGAAGTCTACAACATCACAAAGACACTTAGTAACGACAAACACAAAACAGCGAATGCAGTAAAAGACAAATCTGGAAACCTAATAACTGAAGGACCAGCCAAGCGGACAAGATGGAAGGAGCATTTTGAAGAAGTCCTTAATAGACCTATGCCCGATGACCCCGTTATAGATATTGAATTAGATCCAATCATAGATGAAATCAGCACAGACTCTATAACAAAAACAGAGATTAGATCAGCACTGAGGAAGCTAAAGAATGGGAAAGCTGCAGGTAAAGATGACATTACAGCAGAATTGTTGAAAGCAGACATGGCGACAACAGAGAATTGGCTTCTAAGCTTATTCAAAACAATTTGGGAACAAGAAAAAGTACCAAAGACGTGGAAACAAGGACTGATTGTTAAAATACCAAAGAAAGGTAACCTTACAGAGTGCGGAAACTGGAGAGGTATTACTCTAACATTTGTCCCTAGTAAAGTGTTCGGAAGAGTGATAATAGACAGAATAAGAGATGGAGTTGACAACAAGTTGAGAGATGAACAAGCAGGTTTCAGAAGAGGACGAAGCACAGTTGAGCAGATATTCATCCTTCGAAACATAATAGAACAGGTAGTGGAATGGCAAGCAACGCTATATGTAACTTTTGTAGACTTCGAAAAGGCATTTGACTCTGTACACCAAGAGAGCCTTTGGGAAATCATGGCGAGCTATGGAATCCCATACAAGATAATCAGAATGGTCCAGATTTTGTACGAGGACAGTGAATGTGCAGTGTTAGATGAAGGTGAACAATCTGAGTGGTTCAAGGTAAAAACTGGAGTTAAGCAAGGAGACGTAATGTCCGGATTTCTTTTCTTGATGATAATCGACTGGATAATGAGGAAAACAACTGAAGAAAACAACACAGGGATAAGATGGAGATTCATGTCAAAACTTGAAGACTTGGACTTTGCAGATGACATTGCGCTTATGTCATCAAGTTACAGACACATGCAAGCAAAGGCAACAAAAATGAATGCATTCGCATCAAAAACTGGCCTAAAAATCAATAAAAAGAAAACTGAAGTACTGAGGATCAACAGCAAATGCAACAACAGAATAGAGATTGATGATCAACAACTGAATGAAGTAGAGAAATATACATACCTGGGCGCAAACGTCAGCAAGCAAGGAGGAGGGGATGACGATATTAACAACAGAATACGAAAAGCAAGGACATCATTCATGAAACTCAAGCAGATATGGAACTCAAATGTGTACACATTAAAAACTAAACTCAGATTATACAGTACTCTGGTCAAATCAGTGTTACTGTATGGATGTGAAACATGGAAAGTAAACAAATGCGACAAAAAAAAACTTGACATTTTCCATTTCAACTGTCTCAGAAGAATAAAAAAAATTAGATGACCAGTAATAATTTCGAACAAAGACATTGAGAACATAATAGCAGAAGAGAAGATCAGCACAGAAGTACAGAGAAGAAGGTGAAATTGGATCGGGCATGTGCTGAGAAAGAAGGCCCAAAACCACTGCCTGACAGCACTGACATGGACGCCGGAAGGAACAAGAAAAGTTGGTCGACCAAAAACAACGTGGAGAACCACAGTGGAAAAAGAACGGAAGCAACTGGGCTGGGCAACATGGAGCAAGGCCAGACACATAGCCGTTGACAGGGCGAGGTGGCGGAGTCGCACAGCAGCCTTATGGGCCACAAGGCCCGAAGAGGATAGGTAAGGTAAGTAGGAAAAGTACATAACATTAGGATGTACTGGTATAATATAATAATTTATATTCATATCAAGTTAATTTTTTATGAGAGAACATTTTGCCCATGTGACATTGCTCATTCCCTGTGTGAGCTTTGATATGTAATTGCATAATATAAACAAAATATACAGAAATTCATGCTAATAAAAACACATATTGTTTCTGAGTAATGGAAAAGACAACCTTGCTTTAGATTGTATTTTGTAATATGACACTATGGATATACATAAAATGGTAAATTATGTTAACCGCTAACATGTAAACTTAACTAGCATCAATTCGTTTATACATAACAAGTTGGGGGTGATTTCAAAACACTGATGTACAACACTACATATATATTTTATTATAAGAGATGACATTTCCTGGTTCCAGAAAGATGTAAGGTCTCCCATTTTCTCGCCAAACATACAGACTTTCTGGAGCAGCAGCTGAAAGAGAAAAAAAACTGCCAGCACAAGGAACGACTGTACTGTGGACATCAACCTCCTCACCCTCACACTCCACGTTGGACTCATCATCTCTGTCCGAATGATCATGGGACAAGTTGCTAGGACCTGGTTCACATGTACTCGACAACCCAACAGAAAAGTCAAGCAAAATGGTTGTGCATATCTCGAAACAGTTGCATCGAGTCTTAAAGTCAGGAAAAGGAGCTCCATGAATTGGATGTAAATCCGATGGAAGACTTGTTGAAGCAGCTACCCATGGTCCTGCTGCAGATGGGATCACCTCCATTGTTGCAACCAGTTGCGCTTCCATCTTCTGGCCATCTTCTTTCCACTGCAATAAAAAAATAATTTGCTATACCAAAAAGGACACAATTGTTGATTTTTGTGTAATGGTCATTGACAGGGATAATGTACTGTCATACGTCACTGCAATGTGTTGTCACCAATTGGCAATGGTAATTTATTGTCATTCACCTACTACAATGTTTTGGCACCAACTGACAGTGATAATTTACTGTCATACGTCCGCTGCAATGTGTTGTCAATAACAGACAGGGGTAATGTACTGTCATACGTCCACTGCAATGTGTTGTCAACAACAGACAGGGATAATGTACTGTCATATGTCCACTGCAATGTGTTGTCACCAACATACAGGGGTAATATACTGTCATACGTCTATTGCAATGTGTTGTTACCAACAGACAGGGATAATGTACTGTCATATGTCCACTGCAATGTGTTGTCAAAAACAGACAGGGATAATGTACTGTCATATGTCCACGGCAATGTGTTGTCACCAACATACAGGGGTAATATACTGTCATACGTCTATTGCAATGTGTTGTTACCAACAGACAGGGATAATGTACTGTCATATGTCCACTGCAATGTGTTGTCAACAACAGACAGGGATAATGTACTGTCATATGTCCACGGCAATGTGTTGTCAACAACAGACAGGGATAATGTACTGTCATATGTCCACTGCAATGTGTTGTCACCAACATACAGGGGTAATATACTGTCATACGTCTATTGCAATGTGTTGTTACCAACAGACAGGGATAATGTACTGTCATATGTCCACTACAATGTGTTGTCAAAAACAGACAGGGATAATGTACTGTCATATGTCCACTGCAATGTGTTGTCACCAACAGACAAGGGTAATGTACTGGCATACGTCCACTGCAATGTGTTGTCAACAACAGACAGGGATAATGTACTGTCATATGTCCACTGCAATGTATTGTAACCAACAGACAGGGGTAATGTATTGTCATACGTCCACTGCAATGTGTTGTCAATAACAGACAGGGATAATGTACTGTCATATGTCCACTGCAATGTGTTGTCACCAACATACAGGGGTAATGTACTTTCATACGTCCACTGCAATGTGTTGTCAACAACAGACAGAGATAATGTACTGTCATACGTCCACTGCAATGTGTTGTCAACAACAGACAGGGATAATGTACTGTCATACGTCCACTGCAATGTGTTGTCAACAACAGACAGGGATAATGTACTGTCATATGTCCACGGCAATGTGTTGTCACCAACATACAGGGGTAATTTAATGTGAAATGCAAACTGCAATGTGCTGCCACCAATTTCTACTCCGGATAGGAATGAATCAGGATTTTGTGGTATTATGCATTAGGCAAACAATGAAAGCCTTAGATACCAGTCAGCAGTGGAAGGAGGATTTACTTGTATATATAGATGAATTAATACAAGCCTTGTTTTGTTGACATAGATTAAACCATATAACAACATATGAAACATTATAATAACACATTATTATTATATATATTTAAACAATATACAATAGAGCATAACAAATATATATAATGTACAAAACAGAATGAAACATCATCACATATTATTTTCTATAACTTCACTTACATGATGCCATATACAAATGAAAAATTGTTGGGTACCACGGCCTTTTTTATTATATATGTGAATGAAAAAAGAAACAGTTTTTGTCAAGAAATCCTGATCCCAAACTTTTCAAGTCATGCTTTAGGTGTCATTATAATTCAAGGTGTAGGGCTGTAGTAATTACATAAATCAGCCGCCATGATTATTTAGATGATCTAAGACGTGGTGGCCATCATCAAAAACACTTACTATTAAATCATAAGGGCATGTCTTTTTTTAAAAATACAACCAAGAGTGTTTCTGTTTGCTTGGCCTCAAATTATCATAACTATTGTACAACAGCTTACAAGTGTATGTTTTCTGTATTTTTTCATTCTCATTTACGATTTTGTTTTTTCTTTATACATTATGCGTACTAGTAAATGTATATGTTGAATAAATCATGTAGTTGTCGAAGCCATTATGTAAACCCATTTCTGACTCTGTACACACTATACTGTAGCTAGACTGTACACCTAGCCCAGTAATTCTCAAACTTGTTTGTGTCATTATTGTTACAGTTTCAGGATAGAAATTCACCATAGCACCTGAATGTTGCTGGAGTCCCAGAAGCTCTATCTGAGCAGTATCATTGTCATCAGGTGTAGGTGTCAGTGAATTGAATGGACCATTTAGTACTAGCCTATATGTTTGACTCAGTGTTTCACAAAATTATCTTACAAACTCTGAGTTCTAATATTGTTTCCAGCATGACAAAGATACCCAAATAAATAGTGCGCCTCCAATTTTATGAATTATGGTTTAACATTTTTCAAAAAGAAATCTATTATGAAAAATTTCCATTGGAGTTAAACGTTCCTAGATTTGAGCAGCCGAACATATCAATGAGGCAGGTCAGTTGTAATTCTCAACCATGTTTTGGCCAAGTTGAGAGAAGTTTCATTTCGTTTGTGATACCCGTAAAAGCTAGATTTACTCTCTGACGGCCTTTGTACTTGTCACAATGTCAGCTAATCGACTTGTGTAGAATAGAAATATATCATGAACAGAGTTCGTGTCCAGTCGGGTTCTTAAAATGGTGCAACTTGAGGGCATTTGTTTCCATGGGATATCCTCTTTCCATACTCCCACCTTTCAGCTTCAAGACAGTATCCTTTACAATAGAAATGTCAGTTTGTCAACACTTCTCCTCCAAAACATGGTTGATCATGCCTTAGGCAAAAAGTACAATCAGCAGATCCCCAATTATACAATGACTATACCATCAGAAGAGATCCCTGAAATTGCCAAACGACCCCAGGCCCAGAGTTTGAGAACCACTGGCCTAGGCTATATGATAATTGTTATAGGATAATAATGTCAATATTATAGTATTATAAATCCCTTATTAGCCCGGTTTGCCAAGCCCAAGGCATGGGCCTACATTGGCTACAACTTTATCTGTAAGATTTTTCTTAATTTTCCTACAACTTTTATGTTTTTTGTTTATATTAAAACACCTTCACATGCCATAACAAAACAACTATTATACATAGTACATACTGGCTTACCTGTATCAAAGACGAATTGCGATCAAGATCATCGATGATGACAACTTGGCTAAGCTGAGTCCAGTAAACTGTGTAGATCATTCGTCTAGCCTTCAAATCATCCAGGAATGAAACGTGCGCTAAACACGCTTTCGCGTATAAGCATGGACACGACGGAAGAGAAAGATTATCACAGTTGCTGTGAACACAATATAAGTAAAGGAAATCCGGTAAATCGCCGTTGCCATTGCGTGCAAAGATGGAGGTTGCCATCGTATAGAGACGATAAACCGGCAATGACAGCCCGTTCGCGTGCGTTGATTGAATGACGCTGGTTTCTGGTCGATCACTGATATGACTTGCTTTTCGCGCATGCGCGGAGCCTGCCAACCTGCTCTGAGTCTGCACCGCTGCGGTCGAGCGTTACCGCATCGCGATCGTAAAATGAGCGATATATCGGCGTATGTTCATGTAAACCGGGGCGTTATTTATGCCTCAAAAGTGCGCTAACACGCAATATTCTTAAACGTAAATATGCCTGGGATAATGGTGAGTATTGGAACTAACGCACTGAGGTATCAAAGTTAAGCAAAACTCAAGTTATAACGGCAAAATAGAGGCGGGTCCGGATTCTACACAAGTGCCCTGATATTTTAGCGTGAATTTTCGTTCACTGCATGTCAAATATTGGACAATGCAGTTTTATTAACTAGAAAGACGAGACCCTTGCCTAAGGCTAAGGCTATGTTAGTTATTGTAGTTGAGGCTCGACAGATTCAGTGACATTCCCAGCGGCAGCTGACACCGACTGCAGCCGTCCGCGTCACGAAACGTTACTCGGCTGACGGCATTCGGAAGCAGGGTAATTAAACAATGCTTACGCATCCTACACTGATAAAAATAGCTGTCAATGTACATACATCTACAAATTGTTTATTTACAATAGCATTGCTTGAATCAACTCACCTCGGAAACTAACATATCAACTATGTGTGTGACGTCAACGGTCTTCGTGTGGTTCACTGCGCGTGCATAAATATTCATTATATGCGGGCTGCAGAATTAATCATTCACGTGGCAGCAAGTTTAAAATGATTCGCGTAAACACAACTGTTTATCGTTTTTTTTGCGCAGATAACACCACAATTATGCATAAACATGCAAGTAGCAGAGAATGTACTTATGGGACATTAATACGTTTTGATACGGTACACCTCAAATGTATTAATGTATGTAATGCTTACAAAGAATCCCTTTAACAAGAACATCCACCGTGTGATCTTTAATTAGTCTTTCTAATAATTTGCAAATCACCGATGTTAAACTCACTGGTCTATAGTTCTCAGACTTATTTCTCAAACCTGTTTTAAATAACGGTATTATGTTTGTTTCTTTCCATTATAAAGGAACCACTCCCTCTTCTAATGACAAGTTGAAAACTGTTGCAAGTGGTATGCTAATTTGTTCTACAATTTCCAATAGTAGTTTGGGCGGAATCCCATCCACTCCAGGTGATTTATTATCCTTCATAGCTCTTATTTTCGTAGCTACGTTATTTTCCGGGGTTACAATTAACTGTCTTAAATAGTCTGATTTCGCCCCCCTTGAACTTAGCCTCTGGTACTGGCTGTAGTGTCTACTGTTAATGACCGCTCCCCTCCTCATGTAATTAAGGCCTGATTCCTGGGAGGAAGCGGGAAGTAGAAATACTGAGTTAAAATGGGAAAGCACGTGTTTGTGTGAGTCTCTGTATTAATTGATGTTAAGATACGATAGAAGGGAATACACTACATTGGCGACGAGTAAAGCTACACATGAACACTCAGTTAAACGATAAAACTAAACGAGAATGGCAGTGGTGCTAGAAATCGTAAGTTTTCCGATGTTTGATACAACAATTCTAAAAGCGAGGTCATGCTTAACACATATGTTATGTTTTTGCCAATTTTGGAAGATATCACTAAGTCTAAGACTAAGTCAAGTGGGTAGACGAGGTATCACCAATATATATCATCTACTCATTTTCAGAAAGCTTTCGACAAAGTACCACGTCAAAAATTACTGCTTAAACTAAAGGCCCTTGGCATAGCCATAGGAAATGGTTTAATTAACTGGATAGACAAATGGCTAATTGACAGAAGACAATGCCAATGGGTAGTAGTTGATGGTGAGGCTTCAAACTGGAAATAAGTTTTGAGTGAGTTACCACAGAGATCAGTACTGGGACCTATATTATTCTTAATATATATAAACGATTTGGACGATGATATAACAAGCTAGGTATTTAAATTT
Source organism: Escarpia spicata (assembly GCA_963995525.1). Taxonomy (NCBI): domain Eukaryota; kingdom Metazoa; phylum Annelida; class Polychaeta; order Sabellida; family Siboglinidae; genus Escarpia; species Escarpia spicata. Next base: position 27,294,656 of record OZ023208.1, read on the forward strand.
GCGGATGATACAACATTTAGAATGATTAAACGTGATGGAGATAGACAGCATTTACAAGATGATCTTGACAGGTTGATAAAATGGTCTGAAAAATGACAAATGTTGTTCAATTTTGGGAAACGTAAATGCCTCCACACAGGACATGGGAACGGATATGTACAATGGGGGGGGGGGGGGGGGGGGGGTCTGTACTAAATACTACTGTAAAAGAAAAGGACTTAGAATTAACCATTAGTGCTGATATGAAGGTTTCAGAGCAGTGCGGTATTGCCGCTTCAAAGGGAAATCAAATCCTTGGATTAATTAGGCGAAATATAACGTATGAGGAAAAAGAGCTAATAATACTGCTGTATAAAACAATAGAGCTAAGAATACCGCACAAGACTCTGTATCAGTTTTAAATACTCTGTTTTTATTAACATATATATTTTTTTCTTTATTTATTTATGTATCTATTTTATATGGATGTTTTTTCGATGTATTTTTCCCCAATATGGACACAATGCTTGTCTGAAATAAAAACATTATTTTTATTATATTACAATAGCTAGGCCTCATTTAGAATATTGTATTCAAGCGTGGAGGCCATATCGCAGGAAGGACATAGATATGCTAGAAAGAGTACAGAGGAGAGCAACTAAAACGATATCAAAACTGAGGGGTCTTAGTTATGAAATACGCCTAAAAGAATGTGGTTTAACAACACTAGAGACCAGAGAGGAGATCAGATGGAAGTGTTTAAAATATTGAATGGTTATAAAAATATTGATTGAAATATTTTGTTCTCAGTTAAGAAAGATAGAAGGACCAGAGGACATGAAGTTACATTTGTAAAAGAGCAGTGTAGATTAGATATAAGAAAGTTCTCATTCTCACAAAGGACTGTAAATGAATGGATCAGATTATCTCCTGATTGTGTTGGTGCTGGTAGAGTGAATATGTTTAAAAATAACATCGACGCATACCTTAAAAAGGCGGGATGTACGTAGATAAAAAAGTATTGGACTCTCGATAAGCCAAAAGGCTTCCTTGTCCACCTGCCATCTAGAGTTAATTTTCTGGATGGCAATCTTGTTAAATCTAGTTTCTGAACGAAGGAGCATCTTCGTCTTCATCATCGTCTCGATGCTCAGCATGTTAGACGAATTCCGTTTTTGTACAATTTTAGAAGTGTTTCCGAGCTCAGTTTGTTCCACTCTGGTTTGACGACGACGTCCAACATAGTTCACCTTCTTGAGAAAATGGTACGATTCCTTCTGATGTCTCTAGTCTCCTGGTGGTTATGATGTACCAGTAATGGAACGTCATGTTCTAGGTTATACCAGCATCCATTGGCTTGGTGATGCTAGATGTATTACATGAGTGAAGACGTGACGCATACGTACGTTGCTGTGGCTGTCTGGATTTTGGAATAACCGTTTCACTTTTTAGTTCACATGCAACCAAGTGAATACTGCGTTCCGACTTAGGTGAAGAAAAACTAAATATCTCGGAGCAAATGGACCGACTCAGTTATTCCGAGTTAGGCGAAGATCTGACTTATAAAATCCGACTTAGACGAAGATTTTTATGGGAAATACATTATAAATCTACCGTTCCTCGGAATTTTGTCCCAAGTTGAGCGAAGATCCGACTTAGGCGAATTCGACTTATGCGAGGTTTACTGTACCACATGAAATGATAAAAAATCAATCAAGATTTGAAAAATAATACTACGGGTTATTATCATATAGAGAATGTTGAATGCAACAACAACAACTAACACATCGATCAATCAAAACAGTAATCAGACAGACTTACGGCGTATCCCTTCATCTTGGAACGAGTGTCTTCGCGCACCTGCAATGCGAGACAAGCGTCAGCTCATAAATAGGCCTAATATGATAAGTGAGTCTAGGAAGTTGTTCCGATAGAAATTGGTGTGTCACACAACAGCAAAACAAATAAAGTTGAGAACGTCTTCATTATATGTACGTCATCATTAGCAAGTAAGTAGGTCAGTTACATTCATTCGATATACGTGTGAAGAGGGAGGCCCTGTTTCGTGGAGGCAATGAAAGTCTTTGTGTTAGGCTAGCAGACACTTTCTTTATATTTATAGCCAAGAACTATAATCAAACATGACCTTATGAAAGCTTTGAAAGGCAATCACTCTAAACGGAATTGCATAAAGAGATAAACTAAAAGGAAGCAACACTTCAATAGCAAGGATGAAATAATATAATTATGTGTATGATTATTTAAAATGTATCGTTGAAAACAGTTTATTCATCGAACCTATAGATGAGGAGGAACTCATAACTACAGTGAAAGTGTGTACCAAAAAGAAGACTTTGAAGATATATGTACGGACATTGTCACGAAGGTCATTCATGTAATAAGCAAACCTCTCGCGCATACATGTAATAATTCATTTAGAACTGGTATGTTCCAAAGACGAATGGAAATTGCCAAAGTAATACCTCTGTTTAAAAGTGGAACGAAAACCGACCTTGCAAATTATAGGCCAATTTCTCTCTTGCCGCAATTTTCAAAAATCTTGGAAAAATTGTTCCTTGCCAGAACTAATGCTAATAACACATTAAGTTCGAATCAGTGCGGGTTCCGTGCTAATACGTCCACGTCACATTCTGTATTGGAATTAATAGAAGAAATCTCAAATACTAAAGACAGTAAAAAGCATGCTATCGGTGTATTTATTGATCTTAAAAAGGCGTTTGACACAGTATACCATGATACAGCAAATGATTGGATGAAAAGCTACCTTTCGAACAGGAAGCAGTTTGTAAATATTGACCGGTGTGTTTCGGAGCTATTAGATGACACATATGGAGTTCCGCAAGGGTATATTTTAGGTCCACGTTTATTTGTCCTTTGCATTAATGATATCTGCAACGTATCATCATTAGTGAAATTCATACATTTTGCCGATGACACGAACATATTTTAATGCCGGTAACAATCTGATAGAACAACGCCACATGTTAAATAGAGAACTTGCTAAATTGTGCAAACTGTTTGCTGTAAACAAATTATCACTCAAATTGTCCAAAACGAATTATACGTTATTCTGAAGCCGTCCACCAGATGTTGACAATAATGTGTGCTTATATAAAGAACGAATAACCAGAGTATCTGTAATTAAATTTCTTGGATTATTTATTGATGACCAGCATCATCACATTAATACGGTTAGAACAAAACTGTCGAAAGTGGCAGCGACCATTCACAATGTGAGTTGTTTAATTAATCAGGATGGAATGTACATATTATATTGTTCCCTGTTCTTGCCATATATTAGCTATTGTATCAACATATGGGGCAACACCTGTATCTGAAACATCAGGTGTATTACTGTGCTGCAGAAACGAGTAGTTCATCTGATCTGTGGCGTAAAACGTTTGGAGCATACCAGCACCCTCTTTAAGCAACTGGGCATTTATGACGTTTGTAGACTTAGTTAAATTTAAGACAGCGATTATAATGTACAAAGCACATCATAATGAACTACCAAATAGTTTGTAAACAATGTTTAAACGGATTGTCTCAACATGGTACTAGACAGAAAGATACCTTTCAGAGTCATCGTGTGTGTACCACACAAAAATCAATGTGTTTTTCTGTTTGTGGAGAAAGACTGAAATACCTTGCACTGAAGCATTAGCAGCAGTAGAACCATACAGGCATTTAAAAAATATATAAGTTCCATCTTCTATATACTACAACTAAGAAAAACACCAATAATTCTAGCAAGACGTTACAATGTGTACGCACTGTATATTATTCTTTGGAATTATAATTGATATATGTTGTAATATATTGTATTTGTACAACACGTAACTATACTGGTTGGGGGTGAACCATATATAAATATTACACTTCTGTCCACCCCCTTTCCACCAACACTTATGATTTCTTTGCATTTGTGATTAGTCTATGTCATCTAGTAACACAATCCAGTGGGTGTGGACTTCACACCCATTTGCCTTTTTCAAAATCCAAGATGGCCGACAAGATGGCTGCCAAAATGCTAGAAATGGCATAACTTCTGAATGAATTGTCCGAGGAAGGTGATCTTGCAGTCTAAATATAGGTTTTTGGAGTCAGGGAATCCGTTTCTGCTGTGAAGTTCCTGTGTATAACAATCCACATTGGCTGCCGAAACGCCGACATTCCTTTAAATTATCTTAACTTAGGATCCATATGAGACAAAGTGATGATGTTGGTGTCAAAATCATGTTATGTTCAGGATGTTCATTTAACTGTGGTATTTTGGGCGATACTTAGAAGGCAAGATCATGTCAACTAGGTCAAGGTCAAGGTAATTTGAGGTCCCGAAAATCTTTTAAAATGTTTTAGAATTTGAGCGTTAAAGATGCAGCAAAGCAAATCAAAGCCTCTTTCATGGGGATCTGTGGTGTGACGAATCTAAAACGTACATCATTTGTACACATGAAGGTGAAAGTCACATGCCAAGGCAAAGGTCAAGGTCATTTGTGGTCCCAGAATATGTGATCTCTGACCCTACAGCAGCGGTTCTTAACGTCTCAGTCGCGACCCAAAATTGGGTCGCCAAGCCATTTTGAGTGGGTCGCCAAGAATCTCCAATAACTGACCAATTTGGTCTTATTTTGTCCCGGTTGCCCACCGTACCTGATATATATGTGTATATATATATACATATATTATATATATATATATATATGTATGTATATATATATACATGTATGTATATATATATATATATATATATGTGTGTGTGTATGTGTATATATATATATATATATATATATATGCGAAACTAACAATTGATGCCATTTATTTGTTGCATGTGCTGTGTTACTGAAATATTCTGAATATATCACAAAGCAATGTAATGTCACACGATATTCGGCGCAAGCTGTTTATCTCGTATGCATCTAGTGTGGACAATTCATATTCCGTTTGTTGCCGCCGGAAATGCGCAATGGGCAAAACTCGGTGCCTTTTTCGTTTAACTACATATTGAAGCCTTTAAATAAGTATTAAAAGTACAGTTTTACAGACAAATATCGCCTTAGTCCAGAGACACCACCTTAACTTCCAGGAACACCATCTTAACTATCTGATTGTCAGCGTCCTTACTATCACCAATAGGAAGTAAGTTAGTTTAGTATTCATCAAACGAAATTTTACGAATTTCCCGACTCCGTCCGCCATCCTTGATTTAGTTTGTAGGTGTGCCAAGTAGATATAATTCTTCACAAAATGCGGTAGATCTTTTCATGATGTACTGGCAGTAGATGAAAATCTAGAACTCCGCGATGTAGTTGCGAGGGGGTTGCATGCAGAATAGGGAACCGCTCTATAGCCGGATCATTGTCACTTATCATGAGGCGTGATAAGTGAAATGTTGGTTAATCTTCATAAGTGGATTGAAAATGATGTATTACTCTTTTAACCTTGAAATATCGGTATGCCGGCAGATGTTGGCACTAAAACGGTAGGCCATGATATTAGGCCTATCCCAAAAATGATGGAAAAGGGTATGTTCTACCGCCAAAGCTGTAGATTTGGCACCACTGAAAGATATGCATGGCACGTCCTCTTTCTATGTCAATAAACCAAAGAACGGCGTTGATTTGGTTATTTATATATGTTCCGTAAGCAGAGTTAACAAATGTTCTCATTAATTTATAACTTATGTTATGCCTATTTATTTTTTATCATTTATTTTATATAAGTTAACTGTTTGAAGACATAGGTCGCCAAGCAAGTCCCGCGACCGGAATTTAGGTCGCAGCCAAAAAAAGGTTAAGAATCGCTGCTCTACAGTATGCGGCACCTGTCGCCGAAATGAAATCGGCAAGGGGCAACTTAAGCAGTTTGAGATCATCTGGCATGGGGGATTTTACGGCAGGCTCTCCAAGCGCGTGGTGACCTTCGAAAAAAACATTCTTGCCGGAGAGCAAAACGTTTTGGACCAGGAGGCCATCTACGCGTGAGTTATAGGTCTTCTATTCAGCAATATAGATTTCGACTTACTACAAGTACTCTCACCCGAGCTGGCACCCTACCCATCCTCACTGTTCCATCCAGATGGGGGCATGAGAGTGGCGACCGGCAAATCTACACTCAAGAAAAACCTTGCTGTGGAAGTGCATTCAGGACTTGGGACTCTCTGACTGCTGTGGGCGTTAATGTCTACGCTGCTGTCTGGACATAGTCCAGTCAATCTATGCCCAAAAGAGGGTCAACCTCAAACAAATTGCAATAGTAATTATGACAGTGTTTTTAGTTACTACTGTATGTCTACAGAAAAAAGTCCACCGGAAACAATGTGGTGGAATCATGTCATTTTTGACGACAAAGACAAGTTATCAAAAGTCGCTGCCAGTGACGTTTTGGCTTAGTGAAATGTAGGGGTAGGCGTTATTTAGGCTGTGATATATATTTTCTTTGCATATTTCATAAACATTTTGCATACCGTTTGAAAGACGATGGATTAATCTACCCAGCGATGTATAATAAGTGCAACTGAATAAATGCATGCTCTATAGTATAATGTTTTTGGTGGATTTTCTATCCCATGGGGTCGCTGAAGCAATTCAGCTTGATTGTCCTAGGGCATTTTATTTCTTCAAATATGCAAAGTAGGCCCTTCATTACTGAAATACCAATTTTCTTCAATAGCTTTGCAACTATGCATGATAATGTCACAATCGTGGTGTCAAAACCGATATGTTCACCGTTTTATGATAAACACATCACCAGATGTATACAAGGGCTGCATGGTTGTCATTTCATAAAACTTTCAGATATCGGCCATGTTGGATCTTATTACATGCTTATCTCCAATGCAATTTGTATGCACATCTCCAATGACTTTGATTCGAATCTATTGTTTATACCCCTATAATAATAATAGCACAATCACCAACAGAAAACACATTGAAGCTCGTTGTAATATTGTTGCGTAACACAGGATATAGTTATCAATACATACAGTTGATAGTAGTTGCATGCATACAAGTGTCTATTCAAATTCTCAATGTAGTGCGGTGTATCAAGTCTTCCCGTGCAATTTCCTTGCCAAAAGCAATTTTTTGCACGAAAGTCATCTACAATGTTTCAGTCAGCAGAAAATCTGAGGTGGCAATTTTTCTTTTTAAAGGAATGACAACTATTTTATAAAATGGCAGCCATTTTACAAAATGGCCGCCAAATCACATTTCCGCATATCTTAACAACTGCATCACCTACAACCTTAATCTTGGTGTCAAAACATGGGTTTTAGAGGTCAGGGGTTTAAAATATTTTACGTTTGGCTTTCTCCGATTTTAGGATCCGCCATTTTTAAAGATTGCGGTCGTCAAAACAAATTCCACAATATCTTACCAAATATGTCACACATGTCTATGTTAATGTGAAGAATTGTGATCAGCAATTTCAAAATAATATCTTACACATGACGTTTGCTAACATTCATGTATCTGTCATTTTAAAGATGGTGCACATCAAAACTAATTATCGCTATAACTAAAGACCTACATCACCTAGAGCCGTAATGTTGATGCCAAAAGATAGATTTTTCAGGTTCGATGATTTCAAATATATTACGTACGCATCATCCCCAATTGTGGGAGGGTTACAACACCCTTCGCCAGCTGTACACGCGCAATAGATGGTACATGACATATTATTGCCGTGGCAACTGCAACCGTCAGTGCGACATGCCTTGCTCTCTGCTTTGCAATCACAGCTTATGATATCAGTCAGACCTGGAGGATCCGAGGGTCCAATGTCAAAGCTGGGTGACCGGATACCGTCCTTCACCTCCCACACAAACTGCGTGATGTCTAAATGAGGATGACCTTGCTGATCAGCCGTTTTCCACAGCATCAAGATGAGGGTGGTGTAATATAGCTGCTCCCTGCATGTTATATACATACGTAGCCTATGTATTACGGTCGGATCCCGTTGACTTCGGATTTCTCCGGTACTGGTCGGATCAAATAATAAACGACGGCCATGTTTCGTTCAGTCTGATAAATGGTGTGTTTAATTGAAAAGCAACAATCATACATGTGGGAGAAAGAATGGGAAGCCAGTGCACATAATGGCGATTCCTCCCACAGATTATATGCAGAGGGTACATCTTCAGATAATGTTGTGGAAGGCGGCTAATCAGCAAGGTCCTCTTCCTAGAGGAGATTATTTTGGCCAACTGAGAAAACAAGCATATATTCATCAACTTACTGAGAAATGAGCTTCAGAAAGCTGGGTGCTGTTGTTTTCATGCTGAGAACGCTAAGGTAATGATCGTTAGACAGCAGAATTGACACTATCCTCATTGATGAAGACACCGATTTGCTAGTGTTACTGTGTTACCACTTTCAACAGGAGCTATTTGGTGTATTCTTAATGCCCGAACCTAAACAAAGTATAGCACAACAAGTAAATAACGATCTGGTGCACCAGAGCTCTTACAGAATATCTCGGCCCAGCTGTGGGCTAAGATATGATACAATAGCAACAGTTGAATAATTGGTTACTGCAGGAAACCGGGCTATTGAGTGTTTCCAATATGGCAACATTGGCAAAAACCTTGATGGTTTGCTGTACAAACATTTCATCAAGCGCAACGTAGCACAGGGATAAATCTACTCCGTACTTAAACTGCTGCCCATTATCACAGCCGCAGGATCAATTATTAGAACCGACAGTATAAAGGATCCAAGAAAACTCTAAAAGCCACGGACTAGAGCTGGATTGTCAAATACAAGTGTCATATTCCAAAGATGACTGATCTCCCAGCAGCACCAGCCCATATGCTGTCGGTCATCCGTTGTGTGGAGCAGATTGTTCGCTTGTGAAAATCAGTGGGAAGATCCCCGTCCCTGGAGTGGCGGCGGTACGCTTTCTGATGATTGCAGGGGCCATCCTTGATTTGCAGGCTCTGGAGCAGGTTGGGCAAAGGTTTTCTTGGCCTGAAGGTGCCTAAAGCGCAGATTCTTTCCTCCGCCTACGTTTCTCCCCATCTGGTTATCTTCTGGAATGCTCAATGTCCTGAGCAGCTCTCATTGTAGTCGCTCTCTAGTTGTTTATGTCTACTGCTAGCTGTTCCCAACCTTTGTGGTCATGCCAGGGTGAGTTGCCGTTTCAGCTGATCCTTCTAGCGCCTGGGGGCCTTCTATCTCGGTTGTTCTGACGAAGCTCATCATAAAATACAACTTATGGCATTCTGATGTCATCCATGCGGGAGACGTGGCCTGCCCAGCGGAGCTGTCCGAGCACCAACAATGCTCCGAAGGTTTGCATTTTCCAGGACCTCTTTGTTGGATACATAGTCCTGCCAATGCAGTCCCGTGATGTACTTACTTTATGTAGAGGAACCACGCATCTGCCCCACACAAAAGGGTTGTGACGAGTGACGACGACGGCCTTGAATACTTGTATCTTTGTTGACAAATGCAGCGAGTGATTCTGCCATACGTATACATTTCAGTAGGCGACCGAGTGAACTGTTGGGAAAGACAAAATACATCCGATGGGATGTAGTTGCGGAAAGAACGGATTTGAGTGTACTTTTGTGTGTGCGCGGTGTGTCAAATTGCAACTAACATCTCCGTGGAAGCTCTCAACGACAGCAGTGTTTGAACGTGTCAAGTACCAGTACATAACACTACATGTTAAGCAATAAAAAGGGTTTACGCACACACTTCACTGCAATTTTTATAGCGTGTTGTTTTGGTGAAGATAACTGATATTGGAATAAGTACCTGAATTAAAATATCAACGAAATACAAAGCGTACTAGCATATTCATGAAAACGTTGTTACTATTTAGAAACAGTAGCTAAGGACATAAACTATGTTGAAATAAACAAGTTTATGACTATATATGTAAGCAAAATTCGGTTGATCGCAAAGCTACTCCCAATGGCGGCTAAAATTCGTCTTTCAGTGTGTTTATATAAGTATTTTCATGTCATTACTAAATGGAATTAAACTTTATGTATATCGTTGTATTAAACTGTCCATACCACTTCCAACTTTGTACATAACATAGAATATTCAGCTTAAATAAGTCCTTTCCCTAGATTTTGCTATGACAAAAGTGACCTGCATCGACTTTCGACCACTTGGCATTATTGTCAGAAATGAATATGTTACACCACGTGAATTTCCGTGGACTTTTTGTCTAATAATGCAGACATATAGTGCTAACTAAAACGCCACAATGATTGCTATTACAATTTGTTTGAGGTTAAACCACAGATTGACTGGACTAGGCCGAAAAGCGGGGTACATGGAAATTGCGATAATTTGTAAATGTGTTTAGAATACGATTCTGACCTTATTATCCATTGCAAAGACACTTATTATGAATGATTAAACAGCTAAATGCATTGCCTTTTCAACGATATACATCATCTTTATAGTATTGTCAGAGAAAATAAGTTATACAACATGTATTACGTGTATACCCCTAAATTTCAGTGAGACCTACGACCACTTGGCTATATGCGAAATGACACTGTTCCACCAAGTGGATTTTAGTGGACTTTTTTCTGGTACCCTAAATATACAGTAGATTCTAACAATGCCAGAAAACTTACTATTGCAAATTTGTTTGAGGTTGAACCATATATTGACTGGACTAACAATCGATTGGCCTGTAATGGGCTCAGTCCAGACGTTTGTTCAAGGTTTCAAAGTCTGGTTGGCCTCCAAAATATTTGAAAGTGAAGTTTACCTGGCGGTTGACAGGTACCTGGACTACTCAACCAAGAGCAGCACCAGCCACGATGTATTCAAGGGTCCATAAACTCAACCTGAAGTCAACACTTCCAGCCCGTTATTGAATGCTCCAGTGTACGCAGACGAGGATGCAAACATCATCATGACACAGCAGGCCATTTTCATTGGACATGATTCACAGGCAAGAGTATCCATCACTGCTGATGAAACGGATGTTTTTGCGTTACTTCTCCACCACTATGCAGCCCAAAACCTGCAGTGTCCCCTGGCCATGCAGTCTTCCATACGTATGTTGACATCCCAACAACAGTGAAGAAGCACTCCGATATAATCTCTCAGATTATTGGCCTGCATGCCATAAGTGGATATGATACTGCGGCGGCCACTTACGGAGTTGGAAAGGTAACTGCGATATGAACAGCAAAGAAGGGATTGAAACTAGACACTAGCAGTAAAGTTGATGGTGATATGGAGCAGGAGAAGATGGCGGCAACTGCATTTATGGTTGCATGTTATTGTGGCAAGCTGAAGTGTGACTCCAGAGTGCCGCCAGCGCATGTGTGCGCTGAAAACTGGAAAGAGCATTCCCCCTTCCCAAACTATACTGTCTCTCACCAACATCTCAGGTATTTGTCCAGAATGTGTTCAGATGCCATTATCATGTTGCACAATAGTATGACGCCCTACAATCGGTCCCTCCCCTCAACCCAATATAGTTCGGATGGGAGGCAGACCATGCCAACAAAGTCCTATCGCCTCGCACTGTTGATGGTGGCGTACCCCTGGCTCCTGAGACTCTACTCAAGCTCGTACGATGCGGTTATCAACAAACAAATACCAACAATAGTCGTTGGCCTCAGATATTTTGTCTTTATACATCCATTTTGGAGGACATGTAATCATTTGGTAGCACAGAGTTTCCTTAAATCGTCATGAGCACACCAGAAGAATCGGAATCCCTGGCCGCGAAAACCAATACGATCGGTCTGTGTCACGTAGCTAAAATAAAAAATTCTGACATTTTAAAGTATTTTAAGAATTTTTAGCATTTCGGCAGTCATTTTGGTAGCCATATTGGATATTTTTGCAATAAGAACTCAATCAATATTGATGAAAATCTCAGAAATACATTCATTGTTCCCCACAACCTATGTCTAGACACCAAGATAACCTTCCTAGGACAATTCTTTCAGACGTTATGCCATTTCTAGCATTTCGGAGGCCATCTTGTCAGCCATCTTGTATTTTGAAAAAGGCAAGCGAGTGTGACGTCCACGCCCAGTCGATTTTATTACTACACGACATGGACTAATAAAAAAATGCAGAGAAAAGATTTTAGGGGGACACTGCAAGGTGTTCTGGTTGAACCACTGGACCAATATATATATATATATATATATATCAACGTCGGTTCATCTGTTTCTTGATAAAGCCGGTCACTATGGCGCCCGTGTGTGTGCCCTTAGCAACACATTCTATAGAATATCTATAGAATATATTCTACACCGTGCCGGATTTAGGGGAAGCAAGACAGGGCAGTTGCACAGGAGCCTCCACATAAAAATTGTTCATATTGGGACCTCCACAAAACGTGTTTGGGTCATAGTCTCTAAAACGCTATGAAGTCAAATAAATGCAGATGATGAAATTCCTGTTGTGGCTCGACACAGCAGTGTGACAACTGACACAGGGGTAACAAAGCTAGGTGATTTATACGTGCTCGAAGGTAACCGACATTTTGTGTTGATGGTCACCAACTGCAATGGTGCGCGTTGGTTTTCATAATTGAAACATACGAAAAATAGGCTTCGTACAGCCATGCTACAGGAACGACTTGTAATAGTTTGTCAGACAGAGGTGGTTCGTATACTTTATTGATGGCAACGCAAACAGAAACATGCTCCACTCCGCCATTATACGGGGGATGTCCTAATGTAATAATTGTCCTCGTAAACATAGCAGCTAAGTATTATAGGTGGCGACACTTTACTGTCACGATAGTACACCTCTCCCTAAAATAAGAAATGTCACAAACACCGACTGTTACTAATAAACTAAAGAAGAATGTATAATAAAGGCACAGTCAGTGATGTATGCGAGTGTCTACATAAGTTCGTTGTGGCGGCTTACGAGGACGCGACGATTTTCTCGGTTCGCCTACCACGACAGGCGACATCGAGATGTCGTCATCCGCCACAGGCAGCGTTGCCTCTGGAATGCCTGCCAACTCGCTCTCGTCATCAAAGTCGTCTTCGACGTTGTCTTCAAGTAACGGTGACTCGAACGGAAGTAAGCGAAACATCGACGTGTTTCTCGTCACTCGCGATCCGTTAGCGCGACGAGCAGTTACCATTGAATCCTTCCGACTGGTCACAACCAACGGATTTGGGTCAAACGGTGTGGATAGTTTGCCCTTCTTGTGTCGTCGTACGAGCACAACGTCGCCCTCGTTGGGGTTTGACGTTTTCGCTTTCGATCTCGTCAGCTCGTGTTTTCATGCGGCGCTTTGCGGTTGCATCCTTCTCTCTCGCGGCCTTGTCGTCAGCAAACACGTGTTGCCTGACTTCGGGCAGTTTGGTGCGAGGATTTCGTCCGAACATTAGTCGATGCGGAGTGAACGCTGTCGTCACATGGGGAGTACATCGATAAGCGTGCAGAAACTGTCGCATCTCTTTCCTCCATGCTCTGCCGCTGATGTTGGCTGCCTTCAGTGCTTTCATGAGTGGTTTGTTGAAAGCCTCTGCTTGAGCGTTTGCCTGAGGCCAGAGTGGCGTTATCTTGCGATGACGTACGTTGTTCTCCTGCAGGAATGACTTCCAGGCGTGTCCGTTGAACGGCGGCCCGTTGTCTGACTTCACGACCTCTGGGTAGCCAAGAAGGCTAAACACATCGTCGACCACAGGGATCACCGTCTCTGCTGAGATACTCCTCACGACCTTTACTACTGGGAAGCGCGAGAACTCATCCACCATTACTAGTAGATATTCTCCAGTGGGAAGTGGCCCGCAGAAGTCTATGCTGATCTCCAGCCATGGACTTCTTGGTAGTGTCGACATCGTCAGCGGTTGTGTATCTCGACGTGTAGTATTCGCCTGACACGGAATGCATCTTTTAACTGCTTCTTCTACCGCCGCGTCGATTCCGGGGAACCACACTTTCGAGCGTAGTAAAGCCTTTGTTTTGGACATTCCTTGGTGTACCTCATGCGCTAGTTCGATGACGCGTTTCTGTAGAGTGCTAGGAATGACAATCTGGTAGTCTCGCATCACCAAATCAGCACTCTCATTGACTGTCAAGGCGTCTCTCACTTTGTTGTAGCTGCAGACTCTCATAGTTGACACCGGTTCCCTGATACTGCTCAACGTCATGCCATTTGCTCGTCTGCACTAGCTTGATGACAGCCTGAAGTGTTGCGTCTTTGGCCGTTCCTCGCTTCACCTCCTCGACAGTCAGTGCAATCGGTGTTGCAACGGAAGCTAGTGCGTTTACATAATGTTCTGCCATCTGCTGTTCACGACTCTGTTTGATGTTTGATTTGGCCGGGTGCCGGGACATGTATTCAGCGGGGTTGCTGACGCCGGGACGATACTTTATGATCATGTTGTAGGGCTGGAGGCGTAGTCCCCAACGTTCGATCCGCAGTGGAGGCCTTGCCTTCTGCCAGATGGCCTCAAGAGCATTGTGGTCGCTGATGACCGTGAATCTAGGAGCACCCTGGATGAACCTGTTGAAGTGCTCGCACGCCCAGACTACTGCCAAAGCTTCGCGCTCTGTTTGACTGTAGCGCGTCTCGACATTGGTCAATGCCCTACTAGCATATATGACGACACGCTCCTCCTGGACCAGCAGTGCTGCTAACCCGACTGGGCTTGCATCGACCACGATCTCGATGTCCTTCTGCATGTCGAAGTATGCAGTTGTTGCTGACTTCTCTAGACTAGCTTTCACCCTCTGGAATGCTGCTTCTTCCTTCGCACCCCATCTCCATTCCGTAGTCTGCTTTGTGAGCTCACGCAAGGGCTCAGTGATGGTTGCAAAGTTCTTTATGAACCTGGCGCTGAACTGCGCCATGCCCAAGAATAAACGAACCTCGGATGCGTTCTGCGGCTCCTTAGCCTCGTGAAGCTCAGCTACCTTCTTCGGGTCGGGTGAGACTCCCTCGCTAGAGAATACAAGCCCGAAAAACTCAATTTTCCTTTTGCCAAACTCGCATTTCTCCAGGTTCGCTGTGAGTCCCGCATTCTGAAGGCTGTCTAACACGTCATTCAGTGCTTTGTCGTGAGCACTCTCGTCAACACCGAAGACCGCTGATATTGACGGCTCCTGCCACCCCTTCTGTGACTGTCTGAATCTCGTGCTGAAATACCTCAGCGGCTGCGTTTATTCCGAACGAGAGTCGCTTGTACTGGTACAGGCCCACATGCGTTGAGAATGTCGTTATGTAACGACAGGATGGGTGTAATACCAATTGATGGTATCCTGACGGTAGATCGATCTTACTGAAGACGGTCGCGCCATCGGACTTTGTGATCAGCTCGTCTAAGGTTGGCGTCACGTGTCGCGTACGCAGAATGGCATTGTTTGCCGCTCTCATGTCAAAACACAGCCTGATTTCCTCCGTTTTTTTTTTTTTAGGCGGCGTCACCACTGTAGATACCCACTCTGTGGGGCCTGGCACTGTTTCTATTATGCCAGCGGCTTCCAGTTTGGCGATTTCCTTCGCGACCTTCTGCTGTTGGTGAAACGGAACACGATTGTGTCTCACTGCGGCAGGAGGCACCGATTTGTCGATGTGAAGTTTTACCTCCACGCCCTTCAGACAACCAATGCCAGTCCACAATTTGGGAAAGCGATTGACCACGTTCTGATAGTACTCGTCCGAGCCTATGACTCGACACACGCCGACTCGTAGAAGACACAGCGACTCTGCTGTCGCCTTGCCCAGCAATGCCGTAGCGTCCCCCTCGACGATCAAGAACTCGCTGAGAACTGCTCGGCCATCGTCTAACGTGATGTTAGCATTTACTAACTGACGTACATGAATCGGCGGCGAGCTGTACGGATGAATCTTGCGACGACATGCGGTTAGTGGAACACCCTGCTCAACAAGCTGTTCTTTGCATGCTGTGTTGATGATGTTGCATGTCGACCCAGAATCGATCAGCATGGTTGTTTTGATGTTGTCAATTGTCACTGTCACTGTTTCACCATTTGTAGTTGAGAACGTATATTCATCGTCATAGTCCTCCTCAGAGCCACTCGTCTGCTCACTAACGTGTCTGACATCATGCTTCGATTGGGGCTGTGCACGTGACTGCGCACGTGGCTGAGCATGCGTATTGTGGTAGCCGCACATTTTACTGAAATGTCCAGTCCTGCCACATTTGAAGCACTTCGCGTTGTGAGTGCACTGACATGCCTCAGCCCTGTGTCCCCGTCGACCACATCTTGTACAATTATGTTGCCCCGAGCCGTTGTCTGAGTGCATTGGGCGCGGTTGGCGCTTCGTGGTTTGCTGTTTGGTTAGTTGTTTGGGTCTGCTGTTTCGCCTTGCTCCTTCTACCATACACGAACGCTCACCACCTTCAGTGATCTGTGCCGCTTGCCGTTCCGACGCTTCCATTGCAGCAGCGAGGTCAAGGACGCGCTCCAATTTGAGATCCCTCTCCGCCAGCAGCTTCGTCCGTAGACGCTTCGACCAGCAGTGGTCGATAACCTGGGCCCTGATGAAGTCCTCTACCTGGTCTCCGAATTCACATAGGTTGGATAGTTGACGTAGGCGTGTAACAAACTGCGCCACACTCTCCCCATCGTTTTGTCCAGCCTTCCTAAACATGTGTCTGTTGTACGACGTGTTTTTACGAGGCGTAAAATAAGCTGTTATTTTAGCCTTGCTGTTTCGTACGTAGTGCCCGTATTAGCTATTGTGAAGAAAATGTCCTGCACGCCTTCACCAGCGCAGTGTAGCAACAATTGTCGTTTCTGGCTATCATCTGTGACGCCTGACGCACCTACGAGGCTACGTACAGTTCGAATGAGCGAAGCCATCTTTCCCAACGCTGACACATACTATTTGCGTTACCGTATGCATCGAACGGCTGCACCGCATGTACGTTCAATGCCACCGCCATCGGTTCGGTGTTTTTACTCGTCGCCAATATAATAGTTTGTCAGACAGAGGTGGTTTGTATACTTTATTGATGGCAACGCAAACAGAAACATGTTCCACTCCGCCATTATACGGGGGCTGTCCTACTGTAATAATTGTCCTCGTAAACATTATAGCAGCTAAGTATTATAGGTGGCGACACTTTACTGTCACGATAGTACACTACTCATTTAGATGTACGTAGCATTAATGAGTATAGAATATGACGTTCTGGTCTATGTTGTGTGTCACGTCTGTATTAATGCATATTTGCAGACATACATTCTGAAATAAGAATAATATGACCAGTCAACCACTGCCCAGGGACCTTCACTGTCCTAAATCCGGCGCAATCGCAGGTAGAAAAACGTCCCCCCGAAACGAATTAACCACACTACGGGCTTGCGTTCATTATCGTAACTGTTCCGGGTGTTGAAATGTGTAAGTCCCGTACTTAGTCTCTAAACAAAGCTGTTGGCCTATAATTATGTCGGATTAGCTATCCGACACGTACTTAAAACTCAGGTCACGGCGATACCACGTCGGTTGAACTTCATCATCCACGCAATACAGTACAATACGTATGCTTTGAAACCGTGCCACTGAGCGTTCGTTTGTTGTCAAGACGTAACCGGACATGTTTCACTTAGGCGATACAATACGTACAGTTGGTTGTCAACGTCTAGTTGCAACGACGCGTGAAATGATGCTCATTGACTTTGTCGTCCCTACGTCCTTAGGTTAATAGACAATACTACTAAACTATGGGGGATGGGAGACTTGGGCAAAAGGATGAGGTATTGAAGCGACACTTCAATTCAGTTTACCATAGTTGTACTTCGTAAACCGTAGAAAGGAAAATGTTGTAAGCATCACACTGTTACTATTATACCCCATACTTCAAGTAGTGCGATGTTTACGCACATAAATTTGTCCACACGATATTTTACATACTCTCTCCCTCTGTCTTTCTCACTCACTCACTCACTCACTCACTCACTCACTCACTCACTCACTCACTTACTCACTAAATTCTCACTCACTAAATTGTCATTCACTCACTCACTCACACACTCAATTCTCACTCACCCACTCACTACTAAATTTTCACTCACTCACTCACTCACTCACTCACTCACTCACTCACTCACTCACTCACTCACTCACTCACTCACTCACTCACTCACTCACTCACTCACTCACTCACTCACTAACTCACTCACTCACTCACTCACTCAATTCTCATTCACTCACTCCCTCACTCAATTCTCAATCACTCATTCACTCACTCAATTATAATTCACTCACTCACTCAATTCTCACTCCCTCACTCAATTCTCAATCACTCACGCACTCAATTATCACTCACTCACTCACTCACTCACTCACTCACTCACTCACTCACTCACTCACTCACTCAATTCTCATTCACTCACTCCCTCACTCAATTCTCAATCACTCATTCACTCACTCAATTATAATTCACTCACTCACTCAATTCTCACTCCCTCACTCAATTCTCAATCACTCACGCACTCAATTATCATTCACTCACTCACTCAATTTTCACTCACTCACTCACTCACTCACTCACTCACTCACTCACTCAATTCTCATTTACTCACTCCCTCACTCAATTCTCAATCACTCATTCACTCACTCAATTATAATTCACTCACTCACTCAATTCTCACTCTCTCACTCACTCACTCACTCACTCACTCACTCACTCAATTATCATTCACTCACTCACTCACTCAATTCTCACTCACTCATTCACTCAATTCTCATTCACTCAATCACTCACTCACTATCTCACTCACTCACTTCTCACTCACTCACTCAACCAATTCTCACTCACCCAATTCTCACTCACTCACACACTCATCCCTTGACCGGGATGATCGCCGGAGGATCATACCCACTGTCAGTCTGCACCACTCTGGACTGTTTTATGTGATATGCAGCTGGATTGGTAGGGACAGACTGGCCCACTCCATGAGGTTATCCAGCCAGTTGTTTTTTTGACCTTATATACAAATTCTCAAATCCGCAATAATAATAGAACTTTTGCTCAAGCAACCTCACGTATATCCCTGATGACCGATGTCGAGTAATGGAGGCAGATTTAAACTGAGCTCCTGCTTATATATATTCGTCTGCATCACTATGCTATGTATCACTACGCGCCCATGAATAAATCCACCAGGGAAACTACCGGCCTATCCCGCTAGGTGATACCACTCACCCCGCTACATCACAGGAATGTTTTAAGGCATACAGATGCAACAGGCCGTAACACTTTACAGGTGATTTATACGTGCTCGAAGGTAACCGACATTTTATACAAAGACATATGTGCAGTGTCCGACTTGCTCAAAGACGACGCTTTGACATTGAGCTGAATCATCAAAGATGTTCAAAGATGAAGAAAACAATTGTAGGTGGCTTAGCGCAGAACAATTCTTGTCTGGTATGTAAAAGTTGATACTTGAAACACACTTGTAACTGGTGCATTTCCTAATGCCGAAATTGTATTTCATGTCTGTCTAATGTTGATGGTCACCAACTGCCACGGTGCGCGTTCGTTTTCATAATTGAAACATACCAAGAATAGGCTTCGTACAACCATGCTACAGGAACGACTCATTTATATGTACGTAGCACTAATGGGTATAGAATATGACGTTCTGGTATATGTTGTGTGTCACGTCTGTATTAATGGATATTTGCAGACATACATTCTGAAATAAGAATAATATGACCAGTCAACCACTGCCCAGGGACCTTCACTGTCCTAAATCCGGCGCAATCGCAGGTAGAAAAACGTCCCCCCCCCCGAAACGAATTAACCACGCTACGGGCTTGCGTTCATTATCGTAACTGTTCCGGGTGTTGACATGTCTGAGTCCCGTACTTAGTCTCTAAACAAAGCTGTTGGCCTATAATTACGTCGGATTAGCTATCCGACACGTACTTAAAACTCAGGTCACGGCGACACCACGTCGGTTGAACTTCATCATCCACGCAGTACAGTACAATACGTGTGCTTTGGAATGAATTATAGCCCTATACAAGTATGTAGTGACCATGGCATCCAGGTATAGTATCACGCCCAAACTAACATCTGAGTTTTAGTCGACTTGGAGATCTATTTACAAAAGAAACAAGTGTTGTTATTATTTTAACCAATCGTTTAGCATGTCAGTAGGTCCCCCTGAGCAAACGTTGTCAGCAACTTGTTCGTGTTAGCGCGAACCGATGTATGTGTAACTTTAGTCGTTATATGGAACGTGGCGTGATCAATCCGGTAAATTTGGGATGAGGTAACTGCACTAGCAGTGACTAGCTGTACTATTACAATGGAAATACCGATGACATAATCTTATGTAGAGATTAGTTATTGTTATTGTCATTCGCGTGTATTTATGAGTTTTTAAAACGCTCGTTCGGTTTGTAATTTTGTATTTATTAACACACACAGCAACAATTCTTGGTTTCCGGTTACGTATATATTTTACTGCGTCAGTAACTAGATATGTGATATACAATGTATAGTTGATATGTCACAGTGTATCGTGTTTTGTCACCACGTGGGTTTCTACAACACCTTTTCATGCATCACCATCCATTACGAGTTTACAACAATACTACAACATACTGTACAAAAACGCTAATACATGCACAACGTTAATCGTACGGGAATTCAAATCCACCGTATAACCGAAGTCTTGACCTACATGTAAATCACATAGACTAACAAATATATATATAACATGCACCATCTTCTCGTGATGTTTATGAACATTCATCGGTTTGCCATGTGTGAGTGCATCACTACTGGTTATTCTTGTCCGAATATAACGGGTTTGGATGAAGATTGCAATTGTCTAACACCACTTCAGGAGAACACAGTATAATTATAACAAGGATTTAACAATATTGCTATCCAAACAAAAACCCAGATGACAAGTGTATACGGGAGCCTAGGGCTAATCGAGAGTCCAGCTTATGGTAGGCCATCGCTGTTGGTGGCTGGTGCAGGAAGGGTTGACTGTTAGTAACCGCTGGCCGGCGTCTGCAGGGTCCCCCGATGGATTCCCTATTGTAGATGGAGGGAGGTTGCTACCAGGGCGACCGCGACCATGACCACGGCGTGCAGACGAAGACTTTCTGCGCCTGAAGTTTCTTTCGGGCACGTCTCCGAGTAAGTGATGTCGGAGGACACCACGTCCACCCAGAAATTTGAGTAATCCTTCACGACAGTTGCCCTGGGAGGACAGAAAGCGCATTGTTCACATTGTTCACACTGGATACATTCACATTGTTTACATTGTTCACATGGAAAACATTGTTCACAATGTTCACACATGTGTAGGTGCGTGCGTGCGTGCGTGCGTGCGTGCGTGCGTGCGTGCGTGCGTGCGTACGTTCGTACGTGTTTAAACAGTTGATCTGAGTTATCGGCAGTGAATGTTCCGTAGGTCGCAGTCTTGTTCGTAGTATCCCGAGGTTGCCTTCACGGTCACTGAAACACCGACGACAAGCGTGCTTATTGCACAGCATTCTTGTATCTGCTGCTGTCTCACGACATATGTTATTACTATAGGGCCAATGTCCCAAAACGTGTCCAATTGGTAAACACCGTGAATTATAAACACATTGTTTACAATTGTTCACATTGTGTAAATAGTTCACACTGGATACATTATTCACATTGTGTAAATAGTTCACATTGGATACATTGTTCACATTGTGTAAATAGTTCACACTGCATACATTGTTCATATTGTTCACAATATTCACATGTGTGTAGGTACGTGCGTGCATACGTATTTATAACAGTTGATCTGAGTTATCGGCAGTGAATGTTCCTTAGGCCGCAGACTTGTTCGTGCCAGACCTCGCCAGCATGAACATGTCCTCGTAATATCCCGAGGTCGCCTTCACGGTCACAGAAACACCGACGACAAGCGTGCTTATTGCACAACGTTCTTGTATCTGCTGCTGTCGCACGACATGTTATGACTATAGGGCCAATGTCCCAAAAAGTGTACAATTGGTACAAATGGTGTCTTTTGTCTCTCACACCGTGAATTATACTGTCAGGCTTACGAAAATACGTGCGTACGTGTGTGTGTTTTGTGTGCGTGCGTGCGTATGTGTGTGTGTCCGTGCATGCGTGCGAATGTGTTAGTGTTAGTTCCAACTCGCTAGTACTCACTGGAAGTGGACGTCATCGTTGAACTCTTCCGGTGCAGTCCACCAGAACACCTCTCTCGAGTATTTATTCTTCGCTGACTGTGAGATCGCGCTCTACAAGCCGACAATACCGTACAGTCTTCTTGTACAGTAGTTTGCTTAGCCTACCTATATATTGCTGTAGATCGCTGTAGGGAGACAGCGACGATATTGCTCCGCAAGGAGCAAGACCAAGTGGGGTAGAAATAGACACCACAACTTTGTTAGTCCACAGTAGGTTACACATTTGTGTGTGTGTGTGTGTGTGTGTGTGTGTGTGTGTGTGTGTGTGTGTGTGTGTGTGTGTGTGTGTGTGTGTGTGTGTGTGTGTATGAGAGCGCGCGCGTACGTGTGTGTACGTGCGCGCGTGTGTGTGTGTTTATTTCACATGGAATAGACACCAGAAGGTATAATTATCGTTCAGGGTGACAAACAGCATACTTGACTTGAGTTAGTCTGCTACCAACTCCAGCGAATTATATGGAGACAGAACCTTGTCTTTCTAATCATGATCTGCGTCTAATATTATGATGTTTGGAAGTTTACCAGTAAAAACCCATTGGAAATGTTTTTCTTATCGACCGTTCCTGAGAGAGATGTTCGGTTAATTCATGACATCACAATGTGTTCTTACCCGATTGTTAATATTATAGTACATACTTAAATAACGAGAGTAGAAGACGAGGAAAGATATGAAGAGAGAATAAATACCTTCTACTTTTGAAAGGCAAATAATGAGTTACCATTATAAACATATATATATATATGTAGCATGTTTTCATATCATGGGTGGCATACCATTAATACACACCTGACTAAATAAATACCTGTATTATATCATTATTACGTCCACTATCACATTTATTGGTATCACCTACCTTGGCTTGTTTATAACAGTCGAGCGTTTTGAATTCACATGGCTTATCGGTTGTGAATGTTCCGTAGGCCGTAGTCTTGTTCGTGCCAGACCTCGCCAGCATGATCATGCCCGTGTAGAATCCCGAGGTCGCCTTCACGGTCACTGAAACACCGACGACATGCATGGTTATTGCACAACGTCCTTGTATCGGCTGCTGTCGCGCGATATGTTATGACTATGTGGCAGCGGCGGCAACAGCAACAGCAGCATATTTTGTTTAGTAAATACGGTATCGTAAAATATCAAACAGGCCTTAAATGTATACAGCATGACTGATATTATTATTGTCGTACACCCATGCTACTAATTAAAACTTAACATTGTATCGATGCCTAACTAATCACCATTTGTCAATATCATTATTTGTATTTAATATTTAGCCTTGGTGAAGGTATACTGCCGGCCAAATTGTGTTTTGTGAATCCGTAACATCGTTGGCAATTTAGAAGATACGACCCCGGAGCATGTTCAAAATAGTAAACAAAACATCCAGTTTCAAAACAAGCTGTATTTGCAATACGGCCGAGTCGGACCGCGTTAACTGCAATACCTTTTGATGTTTATCGACGTCTCATTTCCCCAAGTTCAACACAGCAGACTTCCTGTTATAAATTACTACGCCCGTTAATTCAGGGTAGATGAACTGATTGGCTCCCTTTAATGAGAAAGGTGGCGAGTAAGTTACACACCTTTGACTGGTTGGCCCGCTTTGTAGCAGCCGGCCACGATGAGCTCGTAGGGCGCGGTAGAGTTCTGTGCGGGGCCATCGTGCTTAGCCTCCATGCTCTCACTGCATATTTCGGGGTGGTGTCTGATTGGGGCTCCATGGGAAAAGCAGTGAACAACGGATACAAACAGCAGGGCGAGAGCGGTCGCAATGATGAATGCCATCTTGGATTTTGTAGACGATCTAGACGAACTGGAGATGCAAAGCAAATGGGTGAGTTAGTTCAGTATGTATATTGCTACGATGGCGCCATGGGGACGGCGAAGATAAGACGGTGGGTGAAAGGTGGGAGTGGTAAGGCGAGGAACGGATGAGGTATGGAAAAGAAAAATATCGAAATGAGTCGGGCGGGCGGGCGGGCGGGCGGGCGGGCGGGCGGGCGGGCGGGCGGGCGGGCGGGCGGGCGGGCGGGCGGGCGGGCGGGCGGGCGGGCGGGCGGGCGGGCAGGCAAGATGGTGTTCAACTGAACAGATCTGCCAGGGAGTAAAGTGTAAAGCGCTTTGAGCAGCCTTGAGGACTGGATACTGCGCTATATAAGAACTTACCTTTATCATTATTATTTTTTTCGGTCAGTCTGAATAAGTCACCGTGACCCAAATGAATAGCGAATACATATAAGATTTGTATTCAGTTTATATCTAGTTATGTCGAAACAACTGTTATTTAGGGCAATCAGTGAGGATTCGTGGGTGAGAATAGTTGAAGCACATCGCCCGGCCACGTTTAACCACTGTTATAATGTTTTGCTCTAGAGGAAGACCCGAAACATTGTACACGTCCATTCGTGTACCGTAGCCTATATGCATAACAGCAAGATACCGCAAATACCAGCAGTACTGAACACTAAACTATGAAACAAAACACTCACACACGCACGCACGCACGCATACACACACGCACACGCACATACACACACACAAACTGTCGTTTGGACCTGCTGAACACTACATCTGTGGCCACGGTGGACATAATCTCCAATCCCAAATTTGCCCTTTGTAACTTAAACGTCCTGTTTATTCACGGTGGTGTGTTTGTATGTAAACGAGAAATGCAAGCTCGTGTTTGTACCTTGCCGACGATAGTATCCCAGTGTGGCTCGCAATAAATTACTGTGCTTTATTTAGGTCCTCCTGCAGCAAACGCAACGAGCACATTTTGCACAGGTGAGTACGAATCCAACTGTCTGTTACACACATCGGCTATATGACACTGACATTTGTTTCCGTAGTCAAACATATATCCAGGGCCTACCTGCGCCTCTTCTGTAACCACGGTATTGGTCTAAGTAAATACAACTCGCACCAACTTGGTTCTACACCTTACGTACGGGGATGATACACGCAGACTACTTCACAGAAGCACGCATGTGTTTCACATTAAAAAAAAGTAAGTGCTTATATAGCGCAGTATCCAGTCCTCAGGACTGCTCAAAGCGCTTTACACTTTACTCCCTGGCGGACCTGTTTAATCGAACACCATCTCGACTTGTCTGGGAAGCATTAAGCCACGCTGCAATTAATGCGCGAAGACTAGTCGTACACAAATATCCGCCGCTGTCCATAGCCAGGTACTCAATCATACAGCTGAGTGAACCGAAGCAAAGTAGAGTAAACGAACTTGCCCAAGGTTCGACACCGCCGCACAGGATTCGAACCCGCGTTCTCTCAGTCGAGAGTCCGGAGGTCTTACCGCAGGTAATAAGACCTATGAGTTTTACTAGTTTTAACTATTGCAACGTGATTGTATCTATATTTATTATATCCAATCGTTAAGTGAGTGTTGTTAACCAAAACACACAATTAATTACATAACTCGACTAACTAATTTCCAGTGCGTTCACAATTGATTTGGTTATTACGTAGTTATGTCTTGCTTGTTGGAATAGTGTGAGTTGCACAGCAATAAGCAACTCTTCGTCAGCCTATGTATGAGCCAGTTCTGGTTACATTTAGAAAATTCCTACACTTCACAGCATAAATAAATATGGGTTTGTTGAAAATAAAAAAGTATGCATCGTTTATGAAGAACATTTCCAACCACTCTTATATAACAAACACGTGCAACTGGACATATACTTAGAGTAAGAGATGGTAAAAAGCCCCCTTTGGGGCGAAACGCCCTCTAACTCTATCTAGCTATACGATATAAAAATAAGAAAGAAAGCCAGATGGAGCCGCATATCAACTTGTCTATCTGGTCACTACAACTTAAAAAAAACTAGACTCGTTAAAAAGTCAACACAAGAACCACACCCATAAGAAGCGGAACTAGATTATCCATAACACGCAGATGATATATATACCTAAAGGAATCTTTTCTCCGCATTCGATAACCTGAAAACTGGGCGTTATGCCCCGACTTACTCTATACCATGACACACGTGCTTCTTCTGTAAGATATTAACTCTAAATGTTGTACCCACCTGGCTGTAAGAGTTGAGGTCTTGTGTGTCTGTGTCTGTGTCTGTGTCTGTGTCTGTGTCTGTGTCTGTGTCTGTGTCTGGTATGCGGTGAGTGCCTTTGCGATTCACTTATAAAGAACTAACAGCCGCTTTTAAGCCACACCCAGCGCGCTCGTGATTGGTTACAAGGGCAAGGAATATCTGACGCATGTGTCATGGGCATTTAATTTTGTCGTGTATCAAACTATAGTACTTTAAAAAGTCTAGTTCATTCGTTATAGCGCGCAATAGCAATGCCAGTACTAACAGTGGTTGGATGAAATTTGAACATTAGTTAAACATTCCATGGACACATTCGTTGTACTAGTTAATATTTATAAAGTTTTGACGATGGACCTGTAATGTAATTTAAAGGCGACTTAAGTAATTTATTGTGAATTATTATGTAGCACCACAGAATGCATATTTGTATCTATCATATACAAAAGTAAGTATTAACTAATGCATCAGGTTGTTATACTTTATCTGTCTGTCCAAGTTGACGAGTATGCATTATACTATTGTACCGGTAATTATCTGTAACATTTGTTTGTACGTACACAGAAAAAGAAACAAAGTATTAATTGTCAATACAACTTTAATGTTAAAGGATACTGGTTGACAAACAAATCTTGCCCAGTTTTTAAAATGTTGTAATATTATACTTTGATGTATACTAAAACGTCTGACTTGTGTTATTATGTTATTTATGCATTTATTTGTTTTAACAATAATAATTGAAAAATACATTTTAATACCATTTGGTCTTGTCGGCCATCTTTATCAGCAAATTTCTCAGTTTCGTGCATTTAAAAAACCCATTAAAATTTGAATTCTTTAGAATATTTTGCGGTGACATTTCATAGATGTCTTGCACTCAATAATGACCTCAAAACAAAGATTAAGTGCACACCGAACTGGTAAACCGCATAAAGGGTCTGCAGGAGACAAACGAACGCGTAGCAAGGCGCGGTCATTGACTAAGTCGGTTACGGATGAATGGGCAACCGGGCCGGCAATAGAGTCTCCGCAGTCCGCACAAAGAGTCTCAGCACAAAGAAGACGACTTTGCAGCATTTGTTCACTCGGCCCTGGATAGTTTGAATGGCAAGCTTGATAGCATCATCACACACCAGGCTAACCTGAAAAAACCTGTCCAACAACGAAAACACATTCATAGGCCAGTCGACTGTGATTGCCCACCTAAGTGAATCGGTCGAATTTAATGCCCGAAATATAAAAGAACAGCAAAACTTTTTTGCGATAATGGGCAAGGTGATCGATAAATCAAACCGCGAACTGCAATTCGCCACCACAGCTATCGCCAAACTCGAGTTGAAACTGTATGTATCGGAACGACACTCCCGCGGTTTCAATGTTCGTTTGCTCGGTGCGCCTGAGACAAGCGAGGAAAGCTGCAACTCCATCGTAGATTACATTCTTCAAGACAAGTTTGAGGTAAAGGGCGGTGCCATTGAATATGCACATGGAACAGGTAAACCGTAAAAAGGGTCTGCAGGAGACAAACGAACTCGTAGTAAGGGGCGGTCATTGACTAAGTCGGTTACGGATGAACGGGCAACCGGGCCGGCAATTATAGTCTCCGCACAAAGAGTCTCCGCACAAAGAAGACGACTCTGCAGCATTTGTTCGCTCGGCCCTGGATAGTTTGAATGACAGGCTTGATAGCATCTTGATACACCAGGCTAACCTGGAAAAAAATGTTTTCATTGCATTATTCTTCATATATTTGGAACAGTTGCTCCACATACGCAAGCATCTGTATGACTTAATCCCACGCTGGAGCACTATACTAAATCTTTGTACTACAATGTATGGCGCACAATTTAAATTTAAATAATAATACTGTCAAACTATGGAGGTTCGATTGCAAATAATCTAATACAGCTTCTCGGTGATGCAGATGATAAGTTAGACGACTTAACAATACTTACTCACTCACCCTATATAGACACTACATATTTAAAAGACGCTCTCGCCGCTACCATAGATAAGTTTACTGTTTTCAGCTTAAATGTTCAAAGCATTAATTCTAAATTTAACTACTTTTATCCACTCTTACTAGAGTTAACCAATAAAGACGTCGGTTTCAGTGCCATATGTTTGCAGGAAAGTTGGCTTTCTGATGACGCAGACTTATCTCAATATCAATTACCAAATTATAACATCATTCATCAAGGCAAACAATTCTCCGGTCACGGAGGTTTATTAATATATTTACATGTACGTTATTCATATATTGTAAGACAATTATATGACTCATCCGATGTTTGGGAGGGGCTTTTTATTAATGTATTTGGTGCAAATCTAAATAAAAATATCGCAAAAGGAAACATATATGCAGACCGCCTAAACTAAATAATAATGAACTAAGTATATTGTAGCGGCCTAGTCAGTGGACTTGACCTCTTTCTTTGATCGCACCCTGACCTAGTTACGTGAACTCATGTGATCGGCTACACGCATTATGTTCTGACGGAATAAAGTTGTATTCTTGTCAGTTTGTGTTCACTACAATATCCACATTTATAGAAGAATTTGCACCAACACTTTCAAAATTTGGAAAGGAAAATGCAGAAACTATAATAGCAGGCGACTTTAACACTGACCTGTTGAAAGTAAACAACAAACAAAAAGTCGGCGACTATTTTGATTTATTCTGTACAAATGGATTTTATCCAAAAATTACCTTGCCGACTCGTTTCTCTCGAAATAGCTGCACACTTATTGACCAGATATTCTGTAAGATTTCAAATGCCACCACTGCTTCCACAGCAGGTATAATTATGAGCAACATATCCGATCATTTACCATATTTCATAATTATCGATAAACTGTTATGTAAACAAAGTGCTCCCAAATGGGTGACAATCAGGACAAACAATGAAAAGGCAACAAAACAATATTATGAATCTGTAATGCAATCGTGCATCATAGATCAATTAAATCTAAATAAGCTATCTGATCCAAACACTAATAACTTACTTGAAGATATACTCTCTCGACTGTATGACTATCATTTTCCTGCAAACACTGTTAGATACAATAAGTACAATCAAAAAAATTCAAACAGGATAACCATTGGCATATTCAACTCAATAAAACATAAAGACAAACTGTATCACATATCTTACAATGCGTCATTGATAAATCTTCGCGTTTATAAAATATCTTAAATAGAGCTATCAGAGAAGCGAAACGTATTCACTACGCAAACTTATTCGATCAATATAAATCTAACATAAAAAACTTGGGATACCATTAAACAACTCTTAAATAAAAACCGTAAGCAATTTGAATTTCCTAATTTTGTTTAATATAAACGGAGTACACATTTCGGACAAAAGGGAAATTGCGCATAAACTTAATGAATTCTTTGTACATATTGGCAATAAACTGGCAGAAAATATATCCTTTAATAGACAACATAGGGCATTTACCAGCTATCTAAAGGACAAATCTCCGTTCACTTTTATATTCAAACATGTTACAGAAAAAGATATATTGTTAGATGTATAGGAATTTGACCCAAAACATAGTGCAGGACTTGACTCAATCTCCATAAATTTGCGAAAGAAAATCAGCCTTTAATTGCCAAGACTTTGTCTCTCATAATTAACCAATCGCTCACCATAGGATTTTTGCCACATAAACTAAAAATTGCAAAAGTTATTTCTCTGTATAAGAAAAACGATAAAACGATGCTAGATAATTACAGGCCAATCTCGTTGCTGCCGTCTATCTCCAAAGTCATCGAAAGAATTGTGTATAACCAACTATATGAGTATTTAATTACAAATGGAATATTATTTAAAAGTCAGATATTTAGATTTCATAACATTGATGAAGAAATAGTAAAGAAAACGATACAAAGTCTTTCTTCAAAAAATAATTGTGGATTTGATGGTATTTCTTCAAAATTAATACAAATAATTCAGCCCGCAATAATTAAATCATTAACTGTATTAATAAATCAAGTGTTAAACACAGGAATATTTCCTGATAAACTCAAAATTGCCAAAGTAATTCCTATATTTAAGAAAGATGATCAAACTTTATTCAAAAATTATAGGCCCATTTCTCTACTTCCAACGATTGCTAAAGTAATAGAGAAAATGATTTGTATTAAGTTATCGGCATATTTTAATGATACCAATCTGCTTTTTGACAATCAGTACGGTTTTAGACCTACACATTCAAATGAATGTGCTACATTAGAATTAGTAGATAGAATTATAACGCAAAGGGATAAAAATGACGTTCCGATTAACATATTTCTCGATCTTTCTGAAGCTTTTGACACTATTGACTACACCATTTTATTAAATAAATTGCGATATTATGGCATTGACGATGCAGCTCTACTTCTGTTCACAAATTATTTAAACAATCGGAGACAGTATGTTGAAATTGAAGAAATAGAATCTGAAATTCTTCCAATAACAATTGGTGTCCCACAAGGTTCAATCCTTGGACCATTGTTATTTATTACATATATAAATGACTTCTCACAAGCTAGTAACATATTTAAGTTTATAATGTATGCATATGACACCACGTTATTTACTATTATAACATCTTTAAGTAATAATATACAATATAACACAATTGAATCTTCAATAAACAGTGAACTCCCCAAAGTCGTTGAGTGGCTAAGTATAAATAAACTATCACTAAATAAAACTAAATCTAAATATATGATTTTTCATGCCCCCAATAAAGGTACACAACCCCTTACACTACAAATGGATAACACATATTGAACAAGTGGATGAATTTAATTTCCTAGGGTTAATCCTGGATTCAAATTTAAATTGGAAAAGACATACAGAAAAAATGTATAATAAATATACAAAAATGATTGGCATATTAAATAGGCTAAATATGTATTACCTTTAGAGACAAAAAAAGTTTGTGAATCGTTAATATCATCACATAGTATAAACTGTTGTGTTATGACATGGGGATACAAAGGAAACAGATTGATGACAATTCAGAAAAACTTTTCATATAATAACATCAAGTGGATACAATTCTCACACAGCGCCACTTTTTAAACAACGTAATTTTTTTTAAATAGAAGATCAACTAAAATTACAAGAATTAAAATTTTACTTTAAATATGTTCACAAAAATCTACCTGTTTACTTATTAAACTGGCAGATTACATCAAATGTTAATATACATCATCAGGACACTCGGAAATCTAAAAATATACATACTGCCAGAACTAAACATGAATTTGCAGAACAATGTCTTAAATATAACTTGCCATACATTATAAACAACACTCCTGAAATAGTGAAAGAAAAGATATACACTCATAACCTGCGAGGTTTTGCAATTTACACTAAAAACTTTCTCCTGAAAAAATACAAAGATACATGTACACTGTTAAATTGTTATTCATGTATCCAAAATCAGTAATGTAAATTGTTAATAAATGGACGAAAATTTTAGTAATCAAGTACATACACAGTTTTGATTATATCAATATATAAAGCTATAAAGAACATTTACTGCCACATATAATTCACACTTAAATTATATATTTTAGATAGACACATAACTTGAAAGGCCATCAGATCTTCTTCTTTCTCTTCATCTTTGTCCCACTTTTTACGTGGGGTCGATGTATGATGATGTCATTCGCCTCCATATCGCTCGGTCGTGCACTTCTTCCCCCGACAGTCCTTTCTCCCTGAGATCTGCCCTCACACTGTCTAACCACCTCCTCTTCGGCCTTCCTCTCCTCCTCTTCCCTTGCACTTTCATTCCCATCGCTCTCCTTCCTACATAATCCTCCTCTCTTCTCATTACGTGTCCATATCATCTCAACCTACTTTCTTGGACTTTCTTTGATATTTCCCCCACTTTCGTTGTCCCTCTGATTCTTTCGTTTCTTATCTTGTCAATCTTTGTGGCTCCGCACATCCATCGTAGCATTCGCATTTGTGCGACATCCAACTTCTTTTCCTGTGTCTTCTTTGCTCCCATGTCTCCGCCCCGTACATCAGTGCTGGCCTTACCACTGTCCTGTACACTTTTCCCTTGATCTTCACGTTCATTCTTCTGTCACACAGCACTCCAGATACTCTCTTCCAGTTCTTCCACCTGCTCTGCATTCTATGAGTGACTTCCGCATCCAATTCTCCATCATCCGCCAATGTCGATCCTAAATATTTGAATGTCTTCACTCTCTTCACTATCTCGCCCTGTAACCGGATCTCTAGGTCATTGTTTTCGTTGCACCTCAGGTAGTCCGTCTTCTTTCTACTAATCTTTAGTCCTCGATCTTCCATTGCACTTCTCCATTCCTCGAGCTTCCTTTCCACCTCCTCTCTTCTGGTACTGCACAGCACGATGACGTCTGCAAACAGCATACACCAGGGGGGCTGCTCTTTGATGCCCCGGCCCAACACATCCATAATCAAGTCAAACAGGTAAGGACTCAGTGAGGACCCCTTGTGCAGCCCCACTCTAACGGTGATCTTGCCTGTCAGTCCTACACTGCTCTTGACTTGCGTCCTTGCGTCTTCATATGTGTCTTTTATAAGGCGTACATACTTTTCAGGCACACCCTGCTCCCGCATACACTTCCAAACCTCCTGTCGTGGCACTCTATCGTATGCCTTCTCTAAATCAATGAAGACCATGTGCAGTTCCTTCTGCATCTTCCGGTGTTTCTCTATCAACTACCTTGCTGCAAATATGGCGTCCGTTGTACATTCCTGGATGTCTCCCTTCTCCTTGCAAATAGGCACGATGACACTGTCTCTCCATTCCTCTGGCATTTTCTCTTCTACGTATATCTTCTGCATCAGATCCCACAGCATATCGACCCCCTCTTCTCCCAAACTCTTCCAGACCTCCACTGGAATTCCGTCTGGTCCCATCGCCTTCCCAGTTTTCATTCTTTTCAGTGCCACCTCTGCTTCCTCCCTGATAATTTCTGATGTTAAGCCTTCATTTGGCACTCCATCGTCAAAGACTGCCCTCGGGTTCTCTACGTTTAGCAGATTATCGAAATATCCTTTCCACCGATCCTTGATCTTATCCTGTTCCCATAGAACCACTCCTTGTCCATCCTTTATCTGTGTGAAATCTTTGGTCGATTTGTCGCGAGCCTTTGCTATTCTATATATCTTTCTATCTCCTTCCGGTGTTCCCAGCTCCCCGTACACCTCGTCCATTGCCTGTGTCTTTGATCTTGCTACTTCTTTCTTTGCTTCTTTGTTTGCCTGCTGATAGATGTCTCTGTCTTCATGCTTTCCTGATGTTTCCCACTTCTTCTTAGCCTCTTTCTTAGCTCTTATCGCATCCTTCACCTCATCATTCCACCACCATGTCTCCTTGTCCCCAGGGGGTCTCTTTCCTGTTGTCATGCCCAGCACCTCCTTTCCCGCTCTCAATATCACCTTGCCTTTCTCCTCCCACCATTCCTGTACGTTGTCCAACAATCTCCTTTCCTCCAACACTTTCTCCCTAAACTGCGTCTTTGGGCCCTCTTCTTTCAATCTCCACCACTTGATCTTCGGTGTCACCTGCTCTGGTCTTCTTTTCTTACTACACTTAATCTCCCAGTCCATCACCAGTACTTTGTGTTGTGCCGCCACACTTTCCCCGTTTATGACCTTGCAGTTCTTAGCTTCTTTCAGATGGGATCTTCTACACATTAGGAAGTCTATTTGACTTTCTCTTCCTCCACTCCTGTAGGTCACCAACTGGCTCGCTCTCTTCTCGAAGAAAGTATTCCCTATCGCCAAATCAAATGCCATCGCAAAGCCTACTACCCTTTCGCCTTCCTCGTTCCTCTCTCCCACTCCCCAGCCACAGTGTATCCTCTCAATCTCATCTCTACTCATTCCCACGTGACCGTTTAGGTCTCCGCCTACAATCACCCTTTCTCTCTCTGGTATCGACCTGAGCTCTTGATCCATCTGTCTCCAGAAGGTTTCCTTCTCCTCCTCTTCACAGCCCACTTGAAAGGCCATCATATATTTAACAAATATATATTTCTCATAATTGCGGTGGCTCCTATGATAGCGACAATATGTATATACCTGATGTGTTTATTGTATGAATATGTGTTATATTTTGGGGTCAAAAGAAAACTTCTTCTTGTTCTTCAGTACGGTTTTAGAAAAGCACATTCTAAGGAGATGGCTCACTAGAAATGACAGACACTCTTATACAAAGCTCAGACAAGGGTAATATTCCTATATCCATTTTTGTAGACCTCTCAAAAGCATTTGATACACTAGACCACTCTAGTTTATTTTAAAAACTTGAACACTACGGCATAAACAAGACACCGTTACACTGGCTAATCAGTTATCTTACAAATAGACTCCAATTTGTACAATTCGGTGATGTAATATCCACTAAATTACCCATCTCTACAGGTGTCCCTCAGGGTTCCATATTGGGACCATTGGTATTAATCTTATATATAAATAATATTCATCACGCTAGTGATAAATCAATGCGATATTATACGCCGATGATACTACCCTAATTGGTCCACTCTGTTCCTTCCAATCTACTTCAGATGTGTTTGATAACATTACTTTAAGCATCAACATAAATAAGGAATTGGAAAAAATAAGTGAATGGTTATCAGTAAACAAACTGTCTCTTAATGCTAGCAAGACGAAATATATGTTGTTTAATTTTCTACAACGCAGTACCGCGGGTATCAAATTAACGCTAAAAATAGATGACCATCACATTGATCGTGTTCAAGAGTTTAACTTCTTAGGCACAACTATCCATGAAACATTAGATTGGATAGCTCACATTTATAAAATTGCCATACAAATATCACGAACTCTTGGTATATTAAATAAGTTAAAGCACTTCTTACCTACATGTGCTCTAAAGATAATGTACAACTCCTTAATTGCGCCACACTTCAATTATAGTATTTCATTGTGGGGCTTTAATTCAAACAGAATTTCGAAATTGCAGAAAAAGGCGATAAGAATTATAACCCATAGCGAATATAATTCCCACACAGAACCTCTAATGAAATCACTAAACTTTTTGTGAAAGTCGACGACATTCTCACACAAAAATGTCTGATATTTTATCACAAATGTATGAATAGTAGCGTTCCTTCTTACTGTAAATCTTTATTTTCACTAAATACCACACACCATGGCCATCACACTAGGCACAGTTATTACATCTCTATTCCGTACAGCCGTATATCCCGAGCCAGAAAGTGTATAAGATACCACCTGCCAACTCTACTCAGAAACATACCACATAGAATTACGGAAAAAGTCAATACTCAGTCTTCACGGTTTCTCTTTATATCTGAAGAAATATCGTTTGGATCAATACCAAGAGACTTGCACAATTGCAAATTACTATATATGTAGGCAAAACAATAATCTGTAATTTTTGAAAGTGGGTACTTTTTATTATATAATAAACAGCCTACACGCTTGTATTTGCATTGATTCGAAACCACAAAGATTTCTTAATTGCATCCTCTTTTTACTAATAGGCCGATTTCCGTGTATATTCCCGAACCAGATCAGCCCTGGTTATAAAAATCTAACCTACCTCCGCTTATACTAACCTTTTAGTATTTGTGTCGTGTTTCGTCTTTCATAATGTATGAAGCAATTGCGACTAAAAGCAAACTATATTTAAGTCTAAACCGAGCATGGTATTCTGTTCTCCAATTGTTTTCCTATGTAATGAAACAGCCTTTGATAAATCACATTTAGGCTCATAATTATTGTGCTGGATTATGGCGACCTTGTGTATATTCTACCGAATCACTTCATATTTTTACGGTGTGCACCACAGTGGAAGAATACGGATATGAATGACATAAAAGTAGTCTACTGAATAACCATTTACTATGTTTAATTGACTAATTGCAGTAAATATAATTTTCCCGTGGGTGATTCTCACGCTAGCAGCTTTTGAGCCTTAGTGAGAGTCTCCCGACATAGACTAACTATGGTAAAAATATGTGTTGCACTATGTGCTTTTGTTTGTTTATTGTCGAATAAATTGTTCCAATTCCAATACACTGAACTGCACATGATTTGCAAGATGCGTAAGCAATGATGATAGCATCAGACGACCATGACCAGTCATGTTTTGGGGAGAAAAATGCTGAAAAACTGTATGTCATTTATATTTCGAAGATGTAGATACTTCCCTGAAATATTGAGTCCAACATAAAAGAAACTAACCCATGCACAGTCCCACCGAAACCTATACATGATGACAACGGTGCTGCTCAGACAAAGCTTCCGGGATTCCAGGAAGATTCAATTGCGACAATAAAAGTCAACGCAAGGCAAATATTGAAACACGCCACAGGTGGAGCACGACCTTCGATGTACATTTTTTGTACACACAAAAAACACAAAATTAAGAGGATTATCGTGTTCTGCAGCATCAACGATTTAATTTATGTAGCAACCTTCTAAGTTATTTTTATGTACTCCTGCTATAAAACATACTTGAAAGATTTGTATCCTATCTAATTGCCGTTTTTAAAGTACCTAAAGTACTTTATAGGAATTAATAGGGTTAGGGTTCATTGTGGAGAAAGTCTGTGAAAAGGGTGTAATAGTGCAAATAAGTTTGAGAACCACTGAGGTTGAGCATCGGACTCTTCATCGAGAGAACCCAGGTTCGAAACCTGTGCTGCCGTGTCGAACTTCGGGAGAGTTCGTTCACTTTACGTTGCTCCAGTTCATCAGTCGTACGAATGAGTACCTAGCCATAGCCAGTGGTGGATATTTGTGTAATAATAATGTTCGCACATTGATTGCAACCTGGCTGTTCGATTGAACATGTCTGCCAGAGTGTAACGTGTAAAGTGCTTTGAGCAGTCCAAAGAGTTTTGTGTATGTCTTTGTGCTCAAAGAATGTAGATCCAATCACTAAGTTGTAGACACGGAGTCCTCCAGTCTGGTCCAATAGCACAAAACATTAATGGTCGATCTGTGTGAAGGTCTTGTGGTCGTTTGGAAACATATTATTTTGTGAATGCATATGTGCTCAAAGAATGTAGATCCAATCACTAAGTTATTCATTGCACAGAATTGCACAAAGCGGTTGCCATTATCTGTATGTTTCCTAAATGCGGGTGGCCCTAGGTTCAAAACCAGACCTATCTCCACCGATCTGGGCATTCATGTCGCCCATACCAATGGTTATGTCATAGTGTGGAATCTTGTCTACCAGATCCTGTAGTTGCTCATAGAAGCTGTCTTTCTCATAGTCCTCGTGGTTGTTGGGTAGTGCCTAGCACTGGATGATGGTGACCATGGCATGTAATGTTACAAATCTTGCCGTAGGTAATCGTTCATTCACTGGGCTCCATTCCGTAAGCACACCGTTTGCATCTTTGTCAAGGACGATGGCAACACCACCACGACGGATATCGTCTTATCTTCCAGAGAACAGTATGGTCTTGTTTCCTGATTTGAATTTTCCTGAGTAAACCTCCCTGAGACCTAATATGTTGATCTAGTAGTTTTTCATCTCCTTAATAAATTTTTCGAGCTTTGAATTCTCGCCTAATGTTCGGACATTCCAATATCCGATGCGGGTCTTCCTCTTTGCCGAGAGGACTCGGGTCTTCGATGCCTGGTAACTTGGCCGCTGGCAGCTAGCCGTGATCGTTTTGGGCGGAGGTGCATTTGCATGTTTTGGCGCGGAATTCGATGAGATTTGTTTCTAGGTAGGAGACAGTGTGGAGTGCAAACAGGTAAAACTAATACGACCCTACGCAGGATTACAGAAATCATAAAACACAAAAACTGCTGTTGCCGGCGAGGTACACCGCTATGGTAGAGTGAACACGATACGCAGTGCATCGGCTGTGTGTGGTATCACGCAACATTGGACAGCGACGGTCAGGTATATCAGGGGTGCCATTCTATAAACTGCTTAGATCGAGACGATCCCTGACCAATGCGATGCCTAGACAACAACGGAAAGAAAGCTATCAGAGTGATGATGATGAAGAACAAGCCATATTTAATCAATACATTAAAGGCAGCCCTCTTCCCCACAGAATTGGCAGCAGAACTACGAACTTTTACAGCCGCGCTCAACAAGCGAATAGACACTTCAGAACAAAATATATGTACACTGGAAAAGAAAGTAGAAACCTTGGAAGCGGGGGCCAATAAACGTGACCAATATATAAGAAGAGCTAGTCTGAGAATCACTGGTATCGCTGAAACAAATAAAGGAGAGGACCTAGAAAACGCAGTCCTTGACATAATCAATTCAAAGTTATCAACCACGCCCCCTTTGAAGCCCGCCGATATTGAACGAACACATAGACTTGGACGCAAAGACAACACAACTGGACCGAGAACGGTGATCATCTGTTTCAATTCTAACGCGTGATCACGTTTATCAATCACGATCCAAATTGAAGCTTCACAACAAGAACAATGCAGAGAGAGAGAAGAACACTTATACATCAACGAAGACCTGACAACTATGCGCTCCGTTTTTGCACTCCAAACTAGAGCGTTAAAGAAGAAACAAGTGATCAATGATTGCTGGACATGTAATGGAAAGATTATCGTCAAAGACAAGAAAAACGTGATCCATCAGATGACCAATTCACACAACAAAAAGCACTGTAAAAACAAGACATTTCAAAAGTTTCAATCAAGGAAGATTTGAACAGTTTCCGTGCTTGAAGAATTGTTGTACATGCAACGGGAACATTGTCGTTAAATATATGCAAAAGATGATCCGTCAAATAAGCAGTGCAGGCGACTTTGATTAATTCAAGTGACATTCTTCCAAATCCAAAAGATATGTGACAATCCTCGTTACAATGTATCCTTACAACGATTGCTAATTTCTTTGATACATTATAGTGTAGTATGGTATGGTATGGTATGGTATGGTATGGTATGGTATGGTATGGTATGGTATGGTATGGTATGGTATGGTATGGTATGGTATGGTATATAATATAATTTAGTATGGTATAGTATGGTATGGTATGGTATAGTCTAGTATAGTATGGTATGGTATGGTATGGTATGGTATGGTATGGTATGGTATGGTATGGTATGGTATGGTATGGTATGGTATGGTATGGTATATAATATAATTTAGTATGGTATAGTATGGTATGGTATAGTATAGTATAGTATGGTATGGTATGGTATGATATGGTATAGTTGAGTATGGTATAGTATGGTTATGTTATGGTATGGTATAGTATAGTATGGTATAGTGCGATATAGTATGGTATAGTATAGTATAGTATAGTATGGTATGGTATAGTGTTGGTATAGTACAGTACGGTATAGTATACTATAGTATGGTATAGTAAAAAACCTATACAGATTATTAGAACATATTGATAGTGATTTATTTGGAAAAAAAGGGAACGTAAATACTGTTGCTTGTACAACAGGGATCTTCATGGTCTGTTATTATATGAGGACATTCTCCAACCATTTTTTTCTTTTCTGTTTCTCGGGCCATCTTGGAAGCCATATATGGTCCAAACTTTTTTGTTTTACTTTTTTTTTTTTTAAATAGTATATTGTCTTGCATATGTGTCTGCACATTACAGAACGCTTTTCTATCACGTGAACTTGAGGTTGAAAATGTCATTCCAAAATGTTCAACAATTTATTCATGATGTCTGATGAAAATGTTATTATCTTACAAAATAACTGTTTAAATAATGTATTAGATTTCAAAACTAACAACAATGAAAATAATGAATTGCCGATAATACGCAGATCCTCATATTATGATACTGAACAATTTGAACTACTAGCAAAAGACAGAAGCACACACTTCAGTACTCTAAGCACTAACATACAGTCAATTGATGCAAAATTTAACGAAGTTGAAGCATTTATAAAATACCTTTCTAACAAAGAATTCAAATTTTGCGTAATATGCTTACAAGAAAGCTGGATGTCTGACAACGATGACTTGTCGCCTATTCAGTTAAATGGATATGATTGCATATCACAAGGGAAACGTTGTAGTAGTAAAGGGGGTTTGATAGTATATGTAGCTTCTCAGTTAAATAACGAATTAGAGATGAACTTAAATACATACATAAAATGGGAGGGTCAAATAATAAAGGTTAGTGGAGGAGGGTTGTCGCAGACCATAGTTATAGGAAATATATATAGACTCTCTAGACAATCAAACGAAAATGTTAACGAATTCATTAATGAATTTACATCGATTATATCGTATCTACAAAATAAACAAAAACATAACCTTATTTGCTGGGGATTTTAATATAAATATGCACAAAATAAATGAAAATTGCAGTGCTTTTTTGAAATGGTAACATAATTTAGTCTTTTCCCTCAAATTACCCTCCCCACCAGGTTTTCAAATGGAAATGGAAATGACACACTAATTGATAATTATGTATGTAACTTAACAAAAGGTATACTAGAGAGTAAAGCTGGGATTTTAAGTAAACAATTTTCTGATCATCAACCCTATTTTATGTTTTAGATATTGCCCTGAAAAAGGAGCACCATTCCAAATTTTTAAAAATTAACATTCAAAATAGAGATGCTATGTTAAAGGTATATACTGATTTACTTGCTTCTATTATATACAATAAATTATATATAAACTTAAATGCAGACCCAAACCTAAACTATGACATTATACTTAATGAAATAAATAAATCTAAAAATAAATACATGAGTAGTAAGATAGTTAAATTCAACAGATACAAACAGAAAACGTCTCCATGGATAACTTTAGATCTATTAAGATCAATAAAATATAGGGATCAATTGTACAAGCAACTAAAAGTAACAAAACCTGTGTCATGTGAATATGAGATCATTAAAAGCAATTTAAAATCGTATAACAATATTCTAAACAAACGTTTTCGGACATCAAAGCGAATGTACTTTGAATTATGTTTTAAAAGTTCAAATTTGATATAAAAACACTTGGAATACAATAAATTAACTATTGTCCAAATGTAAAACTAAGACATAATTTCCAAAATGTTTCAATGTTTCTGACTCTAAAATATCTTATAAGCTAGATATTGTTAACATATTTAATACATTCTTTACAAATGTAAGTCAAAATCTAGCTAAAAGCATTAAATATAATTGTATAAATGATCATTCCTATTATCTGAATAAACGAATCAATTATGTTCTAATGTTTCAATGTGTTGACGAGGAAACCATAAGGAAAACAATAACGAGTTGTGGATTTGATGGCATTTCCACCAAGCTACTAATTATTGGACCCGCAATTACTAAATCCTTAACCTTATTAACAAATCAAGTATTAACCACAGGAATATTTCCTAATAAATAAAAAATCGCCAAGGTAATTCCAATTTAAAAAAAAGGAGATTCAACATTTGAAAATTATAGGCCAATATCGCTTTTATCAGCTATTTCAAAAATACTAGAAAACGTAATTTTTTACCAAATATCTTTATATCTGAGAGATACAAAGTTACATTTTAATCATCAATATGGTTTTCGTCCCCAACATTCTACAGAATATGCTGCATTGGAATGAATAGATAGAATTATAAATCAAATGGTAAATGGTGAAGTGCCAGTACATATTTATCTTGATCTTTCAAAGGTTTTTGATACTATTGATCATACAATTTTAATCGATAAATTATATTATTTAAAGAGAGTCAACCTCAATTTACTAAGTAGCTATCTAACTAATCGTAAAGAGTATACAGAATTAGAAAACACGAAGTCAAACATATTATCAGTAACAACTGGTTTGCCTCAGGGCTCAATTCTTGGACCTTTACTATTTATTATTTACATGAATGACTTTGCACAAGCCAGTACACTATTTTATTATATATGCTGATGACACAACTTTATTAAGTACTATAAATACCTTCAGAAATATTGCACTCATCGAAAATATAGATGTGTTAATAAATAAAGAACTATGTAAAATAAACGAATGGGTCAAAATAAACAAATTATCATTAAACATAACGAAATCTAAATATATGACTTTTCAAAAAGATAACATAAGTATACAAGTACTTGATATTAAGATAGATAATATAAATATAGAACATGTTCAGGAGTTTAATTTCTTAGGTTTAATTCTAGACACAAATTTAACCCGGAAAACGCATATTGAAAAAATGTCAAATACTTGTTCTAAAAATATTGGCAATATAAATAAATTAAAACATGTCCTACCTCAACAAATAAAAGTTTTACTATATACCTCATTAGTTTTACCACATATAAATTATTGCATAATGGCATGGGGTTTTCATTCAAGTAAAATATTGACAACTCAAAAGAAAGCTAAGTAAATATAATTCACATACTGAACCTCTTTATAATAAAGTATGTGATATTCTTAAGCTACAACAATTAACATTTTACTATAAATATTTACATAATAACGTGCCATTTTACTTACTTACATCCCATATATAATCAAACGAAAGCTTACAACACATAGTTTATATGGATTTACAAACTATGTTAAACAACATTTTATACAAACATATCAAGATACATGCACAATATCAAACTGTTACATATAAATAATAACTGTTACACTAAATAATAACTGACAGTCGGTTACAATGCATGTACTCATAAAGGCACATATTGCACACACTTGACATGAATATTTGCAGACAAAAAAGTTTATATTTATTTTAATTATGTGTTTGCTTTTCTTCACTAGAAGAATGTAATTTGTTTGACCAACAATGTGTTTTACTTTCTTTATTAAAAGGTGGCTCCTCGATAGCGATCGTGAACAATACTCTTAGATGCGTCTCCAGACCCGATAACGTGTACCTGTTATGTGTACATTTATTTTCTACACATAAGAATTGTGACTTGTTATTTGTCTTTTATACTTTGATGTATATCTTCACATGGGTCAAATAAAACACTATTCGTCTTCTTCTTCGTGGCACCAACTTCCGTTGAACGGCTTTAATTGGCATCTGTCACCGTGTCTCCTGTAGGAGACGACCGTCGTCTCATCTGCCGAGGATCCGTTTGTGTGCTTTGAACTGTTTTCGTAGCACATTTTTTTTCACAGGTCGCTAGCCTGAAGTGCAACCTCTTTACATTTATTTCAGAGACTGTAGGAGGGACCGTCTCTTTGGTTTAAAATCAGACTTTTCCTTCTCCTAGACCCACTGCCAGCCAAAGCTAATGAGCTGGGTCTACCCAGGTTTGGAATAAGAGTTATCCTTTTCCATGTTAACTTGGGGCCGCAATGTGCCCAGTATCCGCAATGTGCCACAAGGAAGTCATGCGTGACGCTACGTAATTGCGTAACTTTTAGTACGCTTCATGAAACCGGCCCCAGCACGGGAGGCTTACGCATTCGGCTCCGTTTTCGTCCCTGTGAGAGGGCTAGCTGGCGGTCGTAGCTGGAAGCGAGAGCGTAGGTCGTAGCTGGAAGCGCATGCACTACAAACTGCTCACTACACTACGGCTCTAGACACACCATACATATCTAAGTCGTCACCACACTACGAGTATTTGGGGGTAAGTAAAGTAATCACTATTGCTCAGACATCAATCTGCACCGATGATTGTTTCTTATCACCATGACCCGCCTAGGTCATCGTGACCTAGGACACATGGTGAACGAGATCACTCGTGATCTAGCACACATCCTGAACGAGATCACTCG
The DNA here is from genome assembly GCA_963995525.1 of Escarpia spicata. NCBI lineage: Eukaryota > Metazoa > Annelida > Polychaeta > Sabellida > Siboglinidae > Escarpia > Escarpia spicata. The sequence goes on from OZ023208.1 coordinate 27,338,576, forward strand.
TAACCGGGGACACATCGTCAACGAGATCACTCGTGACCGAGGACACATCGTCAACGAGATCACTCGTGACCGAGGTGCTGGTGTGATGTCACCTTAGTGACTAACAACTCATAAACTAGTTGGTGCTCCTACTGGTACTGCGATATGATGGCTCGTGACAGGGTCACAGTTGGTTGCCAAAAACGCAATCGCGAGAACACACACAGAGGCCATGTGATGTCATGTAGACAGATATATATGGCACAAAAAGATATTATTAACGTTAAGACTTGTGAGATACTCCAACGTTAACGCGCTGCCACTGTTCTGTGAATTCACCGCGACTGGTGACAGCGTCACGGTCCAGTGACCTCACGTAGTATACGGTAGAACACTGACGGTGGGAGCGCTGGAGATGTCTAATTATACGACTGGTGTGAACACGTGCAGATAGACCCATAGCGGCAATAATTCATTAATAATAAAATAATACAGGATTTGGTTCATGTAATGACAGATCAGAAAATGGTACAGTCAAAGTAAGTAAATACTACTCAAATTTCAAGTGTATAAGTTGCCCTGTTCGCTTTAATTTATCTCCAATGTACATATCTCAAGTGTCGGCTAGATAGTTTCCTAGTGCTAGAGATAGAGACATGGTTAGTGTTAGTGCGCGAACAACTAAGAAAGACCAATTATGTAATAAAAAAATTCCGAAAAATATATAAAAGGGCGTTCATTAAAAGTTATATGTAACATGTCATATTTTCAAAATGTTTCATGGACTATCATCTAAATAAGAAATCATATGTTTGTTTTGCAATGTTCCCATGGTCCGTACATAATGACAAATACCAAAATCAAAGTTGTTTAGCAGAGAATGACCTGGCACCAGATCATTGATCATGACCTACTGCTTGTCAACAAAAGGTGGAGTGATGTCAGAACACTAGCAAATAACAGATCTGATTACAATGTTTTGACTGCCTCATGTGTCAACATAAGCTGATAAGGCAACATGGGTCTCAGGCAGAGATCTACAGGGAATGCACTGGCTGCCAGTGAACAAAGACCAGAGGCAGAACAGTAATCAAGGCTTTTCAAGGCTGCAAGCCAGAATTAAAGGATATCAAAGCATTGAATTGGGATTGGTGTAATTCAAGGTTTTCAAGGCCCCCTACGAACCCTGGGTTCCTATTGTCTAATGTGGCCAGTCAGGGGGACTTTATTTATCAATTCATATGTAGACGAGGTGACACTGAATGAAAATTGTATTATTATTATGCATCCAAAGGCTTCTCGTCTGTATCACACAATTCGACTAAGGTTACACTGGCTGAAAATGAATTTATGCAAATCAACAAGTTGCATAATAGATTTTATGCAATGGGCAGAGCAAGTCTTCCGCAGGCGCTGGCCTGTGTGCTTGAGCCAACGACAGCTCCTGGATTATCTCACTAGATCACATCACCCCGTAAGATAATCCACCAATCACAGCACTGGATTAGTCCAGATGTCTTATCACTCCGGTCAAGCAGTTACCCAGTGGTAGACGTGTTTTACATTCACTGATGATTTGAAATTTGTCTATCATAGACATAGTAAAAGTTATTCATTATCCTATTTCAATTCAGTACTAAGTGGACGCTACCTTTTCTGTGTAACCCGGACCGAAGGACGACCGTCACGATCGGCATTTTCAGCTGAGTATCGTTCGTTTATTTCTCATTCCTTTGTGCTAGTGCGTACAACTGTCAACTGTTAACATTTGTAAAGTTTGTTACGATCAGATCAGCAGTTAACCCGCATCGCCATCGGCCTTCAATCATGTCGTCGGCAAATCATGATCTTAACATTGTAATCATGGGGCATAGTCACGCCTACTGCCGGTTTGGCGATCGAGTTCGTTGAATCCGCGGGATTGTTGACAGATTTCATTAAACTAGTTCACAAATGTAATATTTCGTTTATCATACTTTATGGGTAGCCGTGGTGCTCGCGTGAGTACATTCCGCGAGCCTGCGCCGCGGTACTGGCACGTATAGCGGCTAACCCTCCCGATGTGATCATAACTATTCTAGGAGGTAATGACCGCTATTCCAACTTTTCCACGTCCCCTAAAGAAGTCGGGTCAAGTCTCTGAGTACTCGCCAGAGAATTTTTGGCCATGGGAGTTCGCCAAGTGTGCTCAGCCAAATCGAGCGCCCAAATAACTGGCGCCATTTTGATTTCCCATCGGGAGCGGATCGGGTGCTTTCGGCAAATTACGTCCAGCAGGCCGAATGCGGTGATTGCCGCGGGCTTTTCTACTGGAGGCACACATCCCCCTGGAATAGCCCGGCTCAAGTGTTCCGCCCGGACGGCGTTCAGGGGTCAGCACACTGTCAGTTTTCCCATTGGCGACCATGTTAATGTTTTGTGTGATTATAAGAAAACGTGACCTATAAAGTTTCTTAAACTTCTCACCTGCTGTTATTATCATCTCATTGACATGCTGGTCGAGTTTAGTCAAAATCTCATATCTCTAGCTCTTGCTAAATGCCTGTATGTATGACACCCGTCAATATTTACAACTGGATGCAGGCAGTAATCCGGCTAAAGTGTCAACTAGCCAAATTGCTGCCAGATACCCTTCCGCTTAGTAAAATCAGCTAAAAAGACACCATTTTACTGTCAACAGATTCAACAATCACATCTAGAAATCTGACTACTCAAGTGCACTTATGTCAGAGCAAGTGAATATTATAAAAAGTCATTTCTCAAAAATATACTGCACTTTTTTTCATCTGTAATCAAGCAGGAAGTCCAACAGTGTGCTGACCCCAAATAGGTATGGCAATTTTGGAGAAAATGTTGAAAACAACACACTTTATAGGCACCAATGTTACAAGCACTCTGCAATTTTATTTTTTGTAATCCCTCCAGGTGTTTGTGTTTTATGCACATTTCAAAGGTGCCACCAAACTTGGCAAGGCACCATAAAAATCAGCACTTCGCCGTTGGACAATTTGTAATCCAGCACAATGTTCTCAGGTGGCACTATGAACTCCTGATAAAGTTTTCCAGAAAGTCAAATATGTGTTTTATAAGAAAATTCAATACAGCCAGTTGTTACGTTACATTCAAATTTGTATTTATTTTTTGACCTTGTGCCCTATTTACAAAGGTAAACATCAACAAAAAGTCACCTTAGGGTGTGAATTCCTCAAAGGCCAGATGTCTCAAGCATTTCAATTACATAATATTACACAGCCTAATTAGCAGACATTCAGAAAACAATGCCACTTGCTTGATTGGCCAGAAGGTCCAGTCAGTAGACAGATCTGATAACAGGCTCCAGCTATGGCTGACTCCAGCTAATCACTGTCCTCAGACTTCATTAGGGTCAATTACAACATCTTCACGTGTGTTTAGTCAGCTGATGTAAACAAAAAACGATTGACGAATCACCCTGCTGCAATGTTATTGGTTCATTTTCATACGTATTTTCAAATTGAGGCTTAACTACTGGCATACGCACCCCACCCCCCTTATAAGACATGTGTTCCGTCGCTGTGATTTGGACTTGCAGACTGGTGAGAAGTCTGTAATATCCAAAAACGGTTTGTTCCATTCAACTGCAGTTTTGCCATACACGTATTTTCAGTAATTGTTTCAAGATATTTGAAGTAAAATGCGTCCTCCGTGATTGTGCAATGACTATAGCGTGTTTCCGTTGCTAGGGACTTTAATTGGGGTCAGCACACTGTCAGTTTTCCCATTGGCGACCATGTTAATGTTTTGTGTGATTATAAGAAAACGTGACCTATAAAGTTTCTTAAACTTCTCACCTGCTGTTATTATCATCTCATTGACATGCTGGTCGAGTTTAGTCAAAATCTCATATCTCTAGCTCTTGCAAAATGCCTGTATGTATGACACCCGTCAATATTTACAACTGGATGCAGGCAGTAATCCGGCTAAAGTGTCAACTAGCCAAATTGCTGCCAGATACCCTTCCGCTTAGTAAAATCAGCTAAAAAGACACCATTTTACTGTCAACAGATTCAACAATCACATGTAGAAATCTGACTACTCAAGTGCACTTATGTCAGAGCAAGTGAATATTATAAAAAGTCATTTCTCAAAAATATACTGCACTTTTTTTCATCTGTAATCAAGCAGGAAGTCCAACAGTGTGCTGACCCCTTCATTTGTTAGAGAATGCGGTGGGGTGGTCACAGTGGTTTTGGTGACCTTGTGGCGAATTAGCCCCACCTTGCTAAGTAGAATTTGTGTTTTTGGTGGGGAATACATGTATTCTTGACATCTTATGTTTATACATGTAGTGGTTTTTAGTCCATTACAAGATAGAGACGAATCATGTATATTGTTATTGTCAAGATTGTAGGAATGTGGGATCTGAGAAACCGGAAGGGTGACACTGTACAAGGGTTCAGTGTTGTATCAGGTTTGGATTTTAGAGCTCACATTCCTATTAATGTCATTCCCAAATTGGCTGCACGATAAGCAGTCCAATTTCAATAAATAAACGTCATTCATTTGGCCAATTTCAATTCTCTGCTACATTGGACTTGTGTTGTTCATTGCATAAATGTTATAATGTAGAAAACGTGATATCTAAATTTAGATATATTACATCAACATTTATATATTTTCTTTTCTATATGGACCTTCACACCCACTATTGCACTATCCTTATCATAAAACAGTGTGCTCTCTTTTTCTCTGTGACGCCGTTAGTTTTGCATGTATGGGGCTGAAATTATGTAGGTGATCTAGCATGCCCATTGGGGTGGTTCGTAGATTTAGACTTTCGAAATTCGTCCTGGGGTGGGGAACTCGGGGGCTCAATATTTCAAAAAGCTGTACGTGGAGTTCCAGCAGCGCAAATTGATGATTATCTCAATCCTCGTAAAGATAATAACGCCATCTACAAATATGTTGCGCAATGTTACTGGCCACAAAGAGGAATTGTGCATAGGAAGAAAGGCACCGAAATGTAATGTAATGGATTGATTTTGCTCAATGTCGATTAACATGAAACAGGGACATGTAGACTATACCATAACATGACTTTCATTGGAAAGTTACATAATGCAAGGTCAGGCAACGCCATTATGTGAAAAGACAAAGAAAATGCTCCTGTAGGGTCTTTCGTAACAGGCATGGTTACATAAGGCAGACCTTTGGAGAGCTGCTGGTACACCCAACTGGAAAAACACACGAAGCACAAGTCTGACATTCCACAAAGGTTCCATACCCACATTTCATGAATGAGGCGCCGATGCACTGCAGTGATCAACACAGTTGAAGGACACACCCGTAATTAATCTTGTGACGATCAAGTTTGCCGCTAATATAATCTGATGGGCAGCTGAAGTGCTCCCCAGCCAGTGGGCTACTGGTGAATAAAGGCTACCAGGGTCAGTGGGCAACTGTAGCCAACAGCAGTGGCATGGATTATGCAAAATAAACTGATATGGTAACATAGGTCTATATGGTAACATAGGTCTCAGGCAGAGATTAGCAGGCAATGCACTGGCTGCCAGTGAACAAAGGCCAGAGGCAGAACAGTAAACAAGGCTATTCAAGGCTGCAAGCCAGAATTCAAGGATAATCAAGGCCTTGAGTTGGGATTGGTGTAATTCAAGGTTTTCAAGGATTTCAAGGCCCCCTACGGACCCTGGAATTGGGATGGGCTGTATTTTGGGAATGGGCAGGTTTCAAGTGTTGGGCATTTGGGGTTGAGTCAGTACAATTCGGTATTCAGAATAGGGCCTGTAAGTCGTGCGCCTCGTTTTCACGTTGGAGTCAGCTGGCGACATCCGTTGCGCTGTCGCCTGCATAGGGAATAGGGTATATATTTTCATTTGGGATATAATCACAGAAATTACACAGAAGACGGATGTTTGTTCCAGTTTCCGACTGATGGAAAGAAATGAAACAGGTGGGAGAAGTTGTGTAAGTAACAATGTCACAGTAATCGAGTTTATCGTTAGTTATACCTGGATATCTACGTTATAGCTCGGGCGATGTGTTTACGTCAGTGCTGGTACAAGTACTCCAATAAAGTAACTAAGTAAAAGTAAAAGTAACTCCCAAAAAACTACTTAAGTAAAAGTAAAAGTATCCCCCAAGAAAGTACTTAAGTAAAAGTAAAAAGTACTTGTATAAAAAAATACTTAAGTAAAAAAGTACAAAAAAATCCGGCTGTCAGATTATTCCAGTATGTGTCCATTTTCCAAAATGGACACATACGCCAAGCAAAGTTTTTTTGGTAAATACTCATACCACTAATACGTAATAATAATAATAATAAAATTATTTATTCACGATAATCAACAGATCAAAAAATACATGCAATATTATACAACAGGAGAGAAGAATGCAAACTGAATTAAACTGCATTACAACCGTTAACAGACCCGTATGGCATATCGTACGTTGTGCATTACATTTTCAATGAGCCAGAGTAGTTTTCAACAAACAGCAAGTATTTGCCACTGTCACCTCATTCTGTCTGATTGACTCAAAACAAATACATCAGGATGTTTTCCAGGAGTCATAAGGTCAGCAGTGTGCAGGTAGCCACTAACTAAAGTTGGTATTATAAGATGAAGTGCTGGTCAAACATTCCCCAGCAATTAATCAGTGAATGAATGAGAAGCCAATGAGGCCTGTCCCATTAGCCTAGTGTGAAAGGGGGTTTTGGCTGAGGTCTAAGCTTCAAAGGACCATTGAATCCCTTTGGACAGGCAGTAATCACACTGTTCCAATATCACCTGCTTGTAAACATCAGGGCTAGCACAAAAGAAGCCATGGTTCCTCCAAAGTGTAGTCAGTCAGGGATTACTAATGCAAACAAAAGCTCGGTGAAGCTGCTTCATCCCTGGAGTTATAACATAAAAAGTAACTAAAAATATGGAAGTAGAAAGTAAAAAAGTACAGATAAATGTACTTCGTTACAAGTAAAAAGTAATCTAAAAAAATGTACTTCGTTACAAGTACATTTCAAAAATTTTTACTTAAGTAATATAACGAAGTAAATGTACTTCGTTACATCCCAGCACTGGTTTACGTCGTAACTTGACGTAAGGCAGTTATTATAATAATAATGACTTCTTATATGCCAGTATCCTCGAAAATCAAGCTCATTGGCGCAACAAAACCAAAGGATTAAGCAATGTCATTATCATATACAATGCGTGAGTCGTCAACACGTTGATGAAAGTGCTAGGAAGCTAAGGAGGATAGGCAATATTAAAAATATAGGTTTTTAGACGACGGCGAAATTATACAATATTTCCTTCTAATTTAACGCTGACAAGAAGTGAATTCCACAGAGTTGGTGCAGCAACCGAGAAGGCTCGAGTTCCAGCATTCGTCTTCACTCGGGGAATGAAAAGAGGATTACAACTGGTCGACCGTAACTGTCTGGGATTTCTTGCTGGAATGAGCATCGAATGTAGATATCGTATTCGTTCTAATTAGCGTGCATGCTCTAATTAGCGTACACCCCGATGCCGGGAATCCGTAATGCAATGTCCTCTCCACCGATATCAAATTACTGCGACATTTGACGATCTTTTTACAGAACTTTTTTTCACACATATCCGGAGACTTTGCAGCGTTCTTGTATCCTCTTGACCACACGTGAATATATAATTAGCTGGTAACACTAAGCAGCCTACATTAATAGTACTAAATACGTAGTATATTCGACTGTTTGATCGATATGCGAATGTGTTCAACTCGGACGACACGCTTACTTGGCGTACGCCATTAGCACGCGCAAACAGCGAGACGATGGTGCCACCTGGCGACTATACAATTAGCTATGTACAAAGCATTTAAATAACCAAGCATAGTCACTCACGCAGCGCCCTCTGTTATTCATGTGTGAACGTAATGATATTGTATACGCTACCAGTTCAAATAAAAAATGACGGATCGCTGAGTGACTCTGCGTGGTAATTTAAATGCTTTGCTATATAGTAAGGGACCGGTTAGTATTTATTATCTTGCAAATAGTTTCGTTGTGGCTGAGCGGAGTTCAAAAAATATTGTATTGATTGAATCAAAATAACTGGGAAAATATAAACACAATACATTGATAAATGGTCACAAAATTATTATGTTACGATAAGAATTCATGGGTATAAATTCAACATTATTGCAGGCATAAGAAAGCATGAATGTTATTATGTACTCCTATTTTGCAACATAATGATGGAATGGTGTGCATTTGGATGCACAAATCGCTTGATTGTACAAATCCATTTGAAACATGTAGCAATGTACATATTCCCAGCAGAAGCCACACGGAACTAATGTGGCAGAACAAAGTCAGGCATGTTCTTCACTACTGTGTCAGTTAACACATTGTCCAATTAATAGCACTGCTATGCATTTTGATATACAAAGCTATCAGATGCACACATCCATTTGAAACACAAAGTGATGTACAACTTCCCAGTAGATGTCGCATAGAACAGAATGGGGAAGAACATAGTCAGGCACCATCTTATGTCTGGTGACCCAATGTCCAATTAATGGCACTGTTGAGTAGAACTCTTCAATTTCCTCTTTCCATCAGCTCGGTTTGTTTGCTAGCTACATAGCATAACATTCTTGGTATAAGTAATACAATTAATTACAACATTAATTTTAAATGTTCATTACATTATTTTCAAGCACCCATTTTTAGTTTGACATGTATTGTACGAACCAATAATGTAAGGATTTTCAAAAATTAAATGGCATGTAATGTATAACATTTATCTAACAAAATTAGATAATTTGAAATAGATTACTATTATTTTCTGTGTTGTAATTCATGCAATGTTACCACGCGTCAGAGCAAAGGAGTTCATTGTGGTCCCGTGATGTGTGGCAGGTTCAATTTCTGCTGGTGTTTGAATGTTGCATCCAAAACAGTACTGGTTGTGCACATCCACAATTGCCTTCAGCATGTGTAATTAATTGTTTTATGTGGTCTCTACCTACCTTTTTTAGTCCTTTGGGCCGAAGGTCCAACGGACTATTGCCATCACTCTGCGTCCGCCGAGTAATGGCAATATCACTCGGCGGACATATTTGCATATCTTAGGGAACTGCCACTATGCAGGAGAAATCTGTATTTGATTGAATCATTCTAAGGGCACCTAATGGCCCCCTAAAAAGGGCCCCAAACTGGTAAATTTTCACATTTTGTATATTTTTTCAAAAACTCTTCAGTAACTTTGTCTCAAATTTGCATAGACATTTCATGTGGTAGTGTCACTATACACAAGAAATATGTATTTGATTGAATCATTCTAAGGGCACCAAAGGTCCCCTAAAATGCTACATTTGCTAACTAAAGTGTCTACTTAAGTAGTTGTAATTGGTCACTGGCAGAGGCTCGTGTCAACAGACAGCATTAACCCACTAGACCCCTGTTAAACTGGACAGTTGCATGTAGGTTTTAAGCTGTGTCAAACAGTGGGCTGTAACTAATGTGTAATGGGAATCCCTACTGCAGTAGACATAATTATCAATGCAATATAAAGATATGACCTAGGATTAAAATAAAATAACTTAGGTATAAAATAATAAATAAAGTATAATAACATAGGTATACTCGAACAGGTTAAAGCATATTTAACCAAAAATTATAAGGAATATTATTCAGATGTTTTACTATACATGTTGCAGCTATTCCGTCACTCCAGTTATATCAGTATGATGTCGTTACTACTGTTTTTAACTGTCATTACTGCTGTTTTTAAGTCAAAATGCATGCAAAGCATGTGTACGTTGTTAACAAATAAAGTTTTATCATAGTTCATCTCTTTCTTCCCATTCTGGAGGAGGGTGGTAGGGGCACAATGAGAACAGATAATGCGTGTGCATTTTCTTAAACAATGTTTTACTGTGCTACATGCGAGATTGCAGCTCACCAACTCTCCTGCAAGGTTTCTACAACCACTAGAAATCGGCCTAAATAGCAGAGTATCGGGATAAAATCCGACAGTATTTGTTAATAACACATTAACTATTATATACAATATTCACGAAATGGTCTACTCGAATACTTTATTGTATTATTGTTGCACATACATTAAATACACTTATTTAGTCAAGGTAACACCATAATGCAATTCAACTGTTTTATTAGTTTTTAATAGTTTTTTCCCAGCAATGGCGGCTTTTCTCAAACAGATTCGAAAAGCATAGCCCGTTTGGATATGATGATGGCGGCGCCAGTGATGATGCTTCGTTTTGATTTACCAAAATGAGTAAATTACCATACGTTCGTTTCGTGTGCTTTTTTGACTATAACAACCATTGTCACGTGCGCGCTCCGTGGGCGTTGCGTTTCACTTTAAAATAAATTGAGCAATGTCGAGCGTAAAACACATTTTTGTAAACAGCGTCTTCAGGTGACCAGTCTTGACAATACGCTTATGCGTACTGCTGTAGAACGTTGTATAATATCCCCCAAAAAGTAGGCGGTCACACGGACCAGTAACTCAAAAAATGTACTGACCCGACGGCAAAGTAGGTGGTCAGTGACCACTAGGTCAGCGTATATTTTTGAACGCTGGCTTCTGGTTGCTCCGCGGACGTCAAATAATGTGATATTGCGTTCAAGCAATATCACATTATCGATATAATATACAAGTATAAGATACAAAGCTCATGATGTATGGACAAAAAAGTGGTCCCGAATGGTCGGGCTTTTAGCATTTCACCATAGCGAAATACCCGAGTTTTCGGGACCATGTAGTGACACTAAAGAACAATGATGTATTTTCTTTTGTTGGAAAGTAAAAAATACATAATTATCCTACTATGGCATTGTTCAGAATAGACTATATACAATGCGAGGTCCCGAATGGTCGGGCTTTTGGCTATCACCCTAGCAAAGGCTAAAAGCCCGACTATTCGGGACCATGCAGTGACACAGGGGAACGACAATGTTACATTTTTGCTTGTTGGAAATTACAAAATACGCCATTATCCTATATTTTAGCATTGTTTAGTATATAAAGTATATATAAGGCAAAAGACGCATAGACTAAAAAAGTGGTCCCGAAAACACAGTGACACAAGGGAACGACAATATGTGTACCTACTCTTGTTGGAAAATAAAACATACGTTAGTATCCTTCTGTAGCATTTTTCACTATATCTAAATATAAGGCCTAATATGGATGTACTAGAAAAGTGTTCTCGAATGGTCGGGCTTTTAGCCTCTCCTCCTAGGAAAGGCTAAAAGACCGAGTGTTCGGGAACAGTGACACTTGGGAATGAGCCGCACGACAGCATAACGTGCATATGTACAGCGTGCTTTAAGCAAAATGTCTTAAATCACTGTTTTGTTAGTTTATTATGGATGTGATACATATAAAATTTCTCTAATTGTATGCTTAGCAACTATTTTCTGCCGTGACATGTTGTAGTGTACGTGGGCAGGAGGTTCCGGGTGGACGGGGACGTGTAGGTGTTGAGACATCTCCCTCTCCTTTCTCCTCTGCCGCTTCTCTGCTTCGCGTTGCACAGGGGTGAGAGTCAGGGTATTGTTGGTCACTCGTTCTGTTCTTTCTCTCCATTCTTTTCTATCAGCAGCCCACTCTCTCAAACATTCATCCTCCTCTGCTCTGATCATAATATCCCTTTTCACGCAGTCCTCATACCTCAGCTGTGGACTTCTCTTTTCCTACGTCCATGATTTTGCTGTTTTGTTTTTTCCTCAGCGCCACTGTCTCCGGACTACGCAGGCATGCCAGGGTAACATACGTTCTCGTGACTTTCCAACACAATTTTGCTTTTGAATGCTCTATCATGACACCATGTAGGGGTCTATTAAAAACTAAAAATTATTCGCTCGGAACTTGCCAGTTTATTTTTAATTTACTAACGAAACATTCACTATGTAGGCTACATTCCGTGGGCAACCTCAACTAACGCTGAGTGATTCGGTTTAAATATTATATCACAAAAATATTAGCCAATAGGTGCCGCGAATTAAAAGGCGGGGTACGCAAAGGGGAGCATTTCGTCTTTCGAGAGTGGTAGAATGCGATAGTTATAATATTGATATCCAGTCATTTCATTACCAACAACATAGATTTGAAGATAAAAGTGGAAACATATTGATTTGTTCACATATGTATTTATTGTAAAAGATGGAAGTTTCTGTACAAATCAACATATTTAAAGCACCAATGCGCAGCAATGGTTATGTACATAGAATAATACCCCATTCATGGTGCCATACCACTTTCCAAAACAATTTAACAGGTATAAAACAAACTAAAATTTATGATATTGGAACAATGTAATTAAGTCTCATCCACAACCCATAAACTTTCATGAAAATGGGATAATTTTGTATAATTTTAAAATTGCATCATGAGCCATTTCGAACTGTTTGGTTGTTATTCACACACGTCTAGATGCATGCATGTCTATTAATGCAGATCCTTTTTAAGTGAAACTTGTGTATTTATGTTATTCTTAATTTTTCATACTTTACAGTCAAGTGATCTCTCCAGACATGATAGTAATTTATAAGACCCAACTTGTACATTATTGCATTATTTGAACTCTGCCAAATTTATTACATTTCTTCTAATAAGTGTCTTAAAGTACTGGATCAGTAGCAATATATGGATAATTCATGTTAGTACATACAGTGTATATGTACAGTTTTTGCATAGAATTATGGAGCATTGTTGAGATTTAAGTGACACAGTACTGATAGTTTATTTAATTGTTGACTTCTTAATAATGTCATTATTAGCAACATATGAAAGTTTGTTTTATTTCGATTCTTCTAAATATTTCTTAAAACTACATTTAAACTTGAAGATGCCATATGCGCCATCATTATATTCAATATAAATTGTGTCAATATATTCAAAAGTCAATTGAGTGATGTTTTGCATTGTGAAGTATCATATTATGTATAATAAATGAGTAAATCAAGGGAGTATAGAGAGAAACAAATTAAGTTCTTATATAGTGCAGTATCCAGTCCTCAGGTGATAAAATGCATCGGACATTAGACTATACCGTGTTTTTTAATTACCCTTGTGATAATTCCCCAGAAATTAGCACAGGGTTAAAACAGGATGATTATACCAATACAAGAGAGCTATCAGTGTAGCAATACTCTCACCTATTTCCCATCTCCAGTGGTGTAGTCCTTGTCAACAATATTTATGAGTACTATCTCCCCAGGTCGTGTACTAACTGTCCATACTAGCTCAAGAACCCGTATCAATTTTGTAGACTCGTTACGTTCTGCTTCAATGACTTTGTACTCAGTTCTTCTTTCGGATCCTCGTTCAAGACGGCATCGTATAACGGTAGCTCGAGGACCCAGTTAACTCCCTTTTCTTAAACCGTAGCAGTTCATACGCATTTTTGTGTCTAAACTGCCGATGCATCCTTTCGATTTTGACTTGACTTTGTGGATGGTACGGACTGCTCAAGATGACTTTAGCTTGCAGTCATTTCATCAGTATCTTCACCGCAGCATGTGTACGAGCAATATAGTTTGACATTTAGTCTGATTCTACAGCCCACACACGAACCGATTATGTGTAGTCAATATTAATGGCTTTTAGTTGCCAGTTAAAGGGGTTGCCTACACAACTAAGCGAATAACTTAGCAAGTAAAATTGTTGGGGCACATTTACAACATACGACATTAAGATGAACTGATTTAGATGAACATATTAGTGGATTGAGATTACCCTTTACTTCATGTTTTGAGATTACCCCTAAATTGATTCAGCTGATCTGTATTCTATTTTTTGGAGATTACCCTTTCGTTTCTAATAATGTTATACTATCACTCATTAACATTGCATTTTGAGAATTCCCCTAAGCCATCATAACCATCATCATCATCACCATCACAGCCACATCGTCAACAACACCCATTCTTTTTACGTTAATTTAACTTTTTTCGACAAAACTGCTTGATTTTATTAGATGACCCCACAATGTGTTGATATGATCATCTAGTTCAATATTAAATTATCTCTTAATGACACCTTTCAAATTATTCTTTAAATTATTGTTGATATAATCCCTTATTTTTGGTCATATTTTAAAATATTTGATTTCCCGTTATCTTAGAGATGAACCTTGCAGTTGATTGAGATTGCCCTTAACTTCGTGTTTTGAGATTACCCTTTAATTGCTTCAGCTGATCCTTATTCGTTTTTATTATTTTAATATTGCCCTTTTGCTTCTAATAATGTTATAGTATCACTCATTAACATTGCATTTTTATATTTCCCCTAAGTTATTTGAGATGACCCTTTAAATTGGTAAGGATAACACGGGATGACGAGTATGAGGAGGATAAGGCTAAGGATATCATTGTTGTCGTCATGATCATCGTAATAATTATTACCGTCATCATCGTCGTTGTCATCATATTCATAATCATCATCATGTTCATCATGAAGATGGCGCCTTCATCTTCCTCCTCCGTATCATCATAAACATTTATAATCCACATAATCACCGTCATCCTCACCAATACTTACATCATCAGTATTAACAATACCGTCATCACAATCATCATTATAATCATCATCATTACCATCGTTAAAAGCATCATTATCAGCAGAATCATCATCATTAAGATGACCCCTTAATTGTCTTCATCTTCCTCGTCGTCATCATCATAATCATTTATCATCCTCATTAACATCGTCTTCATTATCATTACTGACATCAACATCATAACCTCCATCATCGTCGTCATAATTATTTTCATGGTTTTTATTACATAACTGGTCGTTATTACATTACTGGTCGATTATTACATTACTCGTAGTTGTTATTATATTACTGGTCATTATTACATTACAGGTAGTTGTTATGACATTACTGGTCGTTATTACATTACTGGTTGATTATTTTATTACTGGTTGTAACAAGCGTGCAAGATCTGGTTAGATAACTCTTCAAGTTATCTAACCAGATAACTTGCTCTCCGTTTAACGTTTGTATGAGAGCCTTTGCAACAATCAGTGAAGCTTGTTGTTCTAGACCGTCATCTGTTGGGTCCACCGTACTTTCCAAGAGCAGTGCAACAGCAGCTTCGCTAGGTTTCTTCATGTTTCCGTAAATGTTTACAACATTTAAAAACACTGGGTGCATCCTTTTTTGCAATGCCATCCAAGAGCTGATTTTCTGAACGGACGGTTCCAGCAACCGAGTCAACACCCACACGTGGTTACTCCGCCGTGCTGTTGATGCTGCATCTGCAAGAGGTCCAGATAAATCAACTGGTTTGACTGTAGGTGGGTCTTCTCTTTACCCAAAGCTGTACATTGGAAGCAATTTCTCGGATAGCTGGATTGGTGGCTCCTTGTCTGTTTTAGCAACAGCAAAAGATGTCTGGTACGGGTTTGCACTTCAACAACTTTGGCTGGAGAATGATGCCATTGACACGACGTGACATTGTCAGTCGAGCGCCAAACTGTTGGGAGGGAATTACGTACATTCGAAGGAAGCAGAACGTAATCAATGTCAACACTTGATAGTTTATCAGTGCACAGCGCTGTCACAATTACTTTCAGAGCTAAATAAGAGTACCCGTGCCAGAGAGGCTTCGGGATTTTGATTACCTAAATCTTACCTGTGAAAGTTGTGATAATTCACAGAAGTAGGATTTGCTTAAATGTCTTCACAGCACCAACACTTACAACAGTGATAACACCCTGGGTTATTGATAATGCCAATTTGTTAACGCGAGCAGAACCGCCGTCACTGGCACCGCGGAAGACCCGAAGAAATGTATGTAGAGATGGCAGTAACAACAGCAGCAGCATCAGTTTGTCAGTTCGAAATACCATTATTACTTCTGCCTCAAGTTAATTCGAGGCATTCTCTATGGGTTTTACATACAAGATTTCTTGGAAAATATTTTAGTTAACTAGAAGTTCCGCTTAGTTACCTAGAATAACAGCGGGACCAAGCACGTACTAATTGCCGATCATATAAGGTGATTTACATATTTTATTGACTGCATACAAAAATTATATTCGAAGGCAGAAGTTTAAACCTAACATTTATAGGTTAATGGTTGGCACGGCTTCTGAAGTAGTTATTAGGGTAATAAACCGTATGCATAATTTATTTGTTCTGTATCTGACATCATATGTTCCCATTCAAACGTGTCGCTGACGTCATAAGTTTTTCAGACATGTATAACATGAAGGGTTTCTTGCTTGTAAACACGCGAACACGGTCGATCAAAAATGCGCTTGTTTTAGACTTGTCAGCCGCGAATTTAATTAGGGGCGTGAATGAAATACTAAATATTACTGTTTTCAACATTATGTCTGCATGTATATTCTGGAAATATGGATGATTTTGCCGACTGATTCCAATGGTAACCCACTTTCGACATTTTGAGGGTATGCCGGCTAATTAAACTCTGCCGCCGAACGGAGCCTTGTGAAAAGCGCCTGGGTTTGGCGTACCGCATCACTTATATTCTTTAGAAAAATACAAAATCAACTTATTAACCATTGCGTTACAGAAAACAATAATTGTGTACATTGAATACACACAACATAACACACACGTTTCGTGGACGCAATATGGTCGAACCTCATTTTACGGTCACCTCTGTAATTATGGTCATCCTGTGACGGTCCAAAAGTAGTTCCATAACAGTGATGTAGAGGAAATTAATCCCACTATTACCTCTCATGTCAGGCCACTTTGGTCCAATCATGAGGGTGAAAGTGTATAATTGTGATTGGCCCGAGTGACCGACTCACACTAAATACGGGCTGTCTTCCTGTTGTTTTCACACTTTGCTACTGCCAGTTATCAGTATTACAAACATGCCCGCAAAGCACTGAAAGTTGGTAAATTGGCAGTAATGTCTGCGCGCACAATACATAACGGAAGGGGATGCGGAAGTAATTTGAACATGGGCGCGCAGGCGGGACAGGAAGAGAAGCGGTAATGCTTTGCGCGTTTTCATTCGTGTGTCCGTCCACATTTTTTAACTAACCGTGCGTGCAGTTAAGAAATATAAACAATAATTATATTAGTTGGTCACGGTTACAGTGACAATTATTTTCTATGCACACTCTCACTATACACATTATGAATAAGTCGTTTCGCCACATGTTACATCTATTGGCAGTGAATAGTAAATAAATCGTAATGTTTTTCGAAGTGTGGGCATTTGAATGAATTCCAGTGGTTTAAAATTTACAGAGATTTTGCAGTAATGACAGTTGGTGGTAGTCTGTCTTGCATTGCATAATTCCATAACGTAGGCGTATTTTAGAGTAGCACGGTTATAATCAGCTGTCAAAACACACAGGCTGTAATCTTGTTGTTTATTTTCCTGTGATTTTAGGTTCACACCCAAGGCCAGTATCGTCTTTGTGTACAGCATGGATCAAGGGAAGCACAGTTATGTTGTTGTTGTTTGTGTGTTTGTGTGTTTGTGTGTTTGTGTGTTTGTGTGTTTGTGTGTTTGTGTGTTTGTGTGTTTGTGTGTTTGTGTGTTTGTGTGTTTGTGTGTTTGTGTGTTTGTTTGTTTATGTGTGATTTTACAGTCGCACCCGAGGCTAAGACCAAGTGGATTGAGTGCTATCGCCTTTGAGTACAGCATGTATCAGGCTCACCTGTAAGTGGATATTATGCGTCTATCTGTCATCATCTAGCCCTTGCGTAGGACTAGGCTAACACCTCTGTAGTCTAGTTAGATTACTACATGTACGATTGCATTTAAGCCAACTGCATGGTCATTTTCAAGGCTTTAGTAACACACGACAGTGAGTGTGTTTTGATTTTGCTACAAGACCATGCATTGGTGGTTCCATGAAGTAGGTGTGGCCTTAATCTCTGGTTCCATCTGTATAAATAATCATTGTTTGTAACGGTGTGTCACAATTCTGCTTATTCATTTGGTTGACATACTTGTTTTGGCTCGCTCGCTGTTCGCTGCTCGCTGCTCGCTGCTCGCTGCCCGCTGCTCGCTTTGGATACGTTGATAACTTTTGCTTGGCCTACTCAATTGTGAACTACTGTGGGTATTGGATTGCAGATCTGCAACATGTCCTACTTGATGGCAGTGTTCTCCGACTCCATCTTTAAATACCTGCCCCAGAGTGTCAGCAATGTTGACTTTGATCTGCATTGCAGACGTGGTGGTCACGTCAACGACATTCGCCAGGATAAGATTTACTTCAGCTTAGATATGCATGTACAGTCAAAAAGCATTTACTTACTTAGCTTTACTTAGGTTGTTTCTGGCCGTAGGCGGTGGCCTCGGTGGTCAGATCTACGTTTTTTCTGTAAAAGTTCTTCGGCTTCCTGGCAAGGCGGCTTTGTAGTTGTAGAGACATTTCAATGATTTGTATAACATTATTTACATATTTAATTCATGTTGGACTATTTCTCATATAACCTGCTGCTTGTGTCCAAACTATAAAATGTAACATAGTGAATGTAAATTTATATAATAATTTCACAATTCATGGTGCGAGCTATGTCCACAGCTCTGTATCGGTTTTTTTGATTGGCAAAATGTACTATTAATGGTTTGTTTGGTTAACTTTTTTAATGTTGGCTGTTGTATAATAAATAGCTGACTTAACATATACTTTCAGTGCTTGCTGAGACAGACGCGTTGAACGTCGATGCCGTAATTCGACATGTTGGTACCAACCACCAGAGTATATGTGCCGACATTGGCCGTCTGGACCAGGGACTGGAGCGTCACCGACGACTGATCCGAGAGACACAAGAGATGTACCCCGGAGTGTACTCCCCCGCTATGATGAGTGAGTACCAGTAATATAGTAATGTTATACAACATTTTAGTTTAGCAACAATGTTCACAAAGCTGTATTGATCTATTCTAATTGAAGTAGAGAGAAACATTTGTTGACCATGTTCTGAATAATAAAATTGTGCTCAATTACTATTAATACATTTGAATGGCAGTAAAATGTAGTGATACTGCAACCATTGTTGAAATAGTAAGCTTCCGTATTCACACAGGTGTTACATATTTATATTGTTTGAGTACCAATACAATATAGATACACATTTTTTTCTTTGCACAGTGACGACCTGTATGAGACTGGCCTCTTGTGGAACCTGCGGCTGCACCAGATGACTGCACAGATCCCTGGCGTGTGTTTCTGGGATTGCACCCTCTCCCAACCCAGACACTTCAGCGTGGACGGCATCCATCCGTCCCTGCCGCGTTCTGCAGATGTTGTCATCTGACAGACGAGGCCAGCTCATGTAAGTACAAATAACAGTACGTTTGTTTCTAGAGAGGAAAGCACTTGGACTTATATCATCGGCTTTAGATCAGAAAAAGTGTAATATTTTAGTTTTTATTGATTTGAAAAAAGCATTCGACACAATAGACCATAAACTGCTTACTTACTTGATAGACTACAGTACGTTAGTATTGATGACTATAACTCTGAGTACCGCAACATCGGGTTACAATCGACTCTGGACTAACAATGTCGTCACACGTGTCACGGATGTGCAAGTCAGCGTACTACCACCTCTACCCAATTTCAAAAATAAGACATTGTCTTACTACTGATGCGTGTAAGAAACTAGTCCACGCCCTGGTGACATCGCGGCTGGACTACAGTGACGCGGTCCTGTACGGCATCACCAAGGCACTTATGAACAAGTTGCAGATGGTACAGAACTCGCCGGCAAGACTTATCTCAAGACACCGAAAGCACCAGCACATAACAACTGTGCTGGTCGAACTGCACTGGCTTCCAGTTCGCTGGCGTATCCAGTACAAACTGCCGGTCCTTGTTTTCACGGCTTTACATGGTCTTGCTCCAGTGTATATCCAAGATCTTATAACACCGTATACGCCCACCCGCAACCTCCGATCTGCTGATCTACATTTGCCTGTAGTCCCCCGCTACAACTTAGAGGGCTACGGCAGACGATTTTCTATTTCGGTAGTCGCAAACGATTAGCACCCATTCTTAGCCGACCTCGTCTAAAGTAGGTGCACGAATGCAGGCGCATACCGTCTTGGTGCGTGTCCTATTACACGTGTGTGCGCATGCTTATATTTAGTGTGTTTCTATAATGTCATCTTCGAGAGCTTTTGATTACAGGACTGCGCCATTGCTGATATGGTTGACTAGGCGAATAGGCTTACTAAGTAGCTTCATGTCGCATACAATTCTGAACCTTATCAATGGAGTCCGTGTAGTTTGACATTAATGTGACTACTATTATAGATGTAGTTTACGCGATATGTTTCGGCAGGTGTTTTCTTCCTACAGACCGGATGTCATCGTGACGTCGACCCGTCATTAAACGTCATTAGTTGGTGTGTTCATGCTCGCGTCGCCAGAGACGACAAGACGTGCAGGAGAGCCGCATAAGCTTTAGACAACGTATACACTAGGTAGGAGATGATCATGGACACGTACGCATCACCATAGGCTTATATTTAAAGAGAGTGAGAGGGAGGGAGGGAGGGAGGGAGGGAGGGAGGGAGGGAGGGAGGGAGGGAGGGAGGGAGGGAGGGAGGGAGGGAGGGAGGGAGGGATAGTTGGAAAGGGGAATGAAGGGAAAGAGGGGAGAGAAGGAGAGAGAGAGGGGAGGGAGAAAGGGGGAGGGAGGGAGGGAGGAAGTGAGAGAGGGAGAAGAGAGAGAGAGAGAAAGAGAAAGTGAAAGACATGCAAACAGAGAGATAGAGAGACAGACAATATATGCATACATACACACACACACACACACACACACACACACACACACACACACACACACACACACACACACACACACACACACACACACACACACACACACACACACACACACACACACACACACACACACACACACACACACACACACACACACACACACACACACACACACACACATACACACACACACACATACATACACACATACATACATACATACATACATACATACATACATACATGACCTGTTTTAGAATATGCATGCCCTGTACGGCACAATAACTTGCCACAATATTGATCTGACAATATTGAAATGATACAGAAAAGAGCATTAAAGTGTATGTTTCCTGGAATAAGTTACGCTGAGATACTCGGGTATGTTAAATTGGACACATTGAAAGCAAGACGGAACTGCTTTGTAATTTCTACATGAGATTGATAGACATATGTAAAATAACTGAAGTAAGCGTATTTCTTTAGTCGTCGGATATATTATAAATTTCTTTTCCACAAAACCATTTTCAAGCAGAGCTGTTCTTTTAAAACGAGCATATATGCCAAATTAGATTGCAATCCACACAATAGATTTATTTATTAGTCACCCTACGGCTTTTCGCGCAGGTTTCCTGTAAAGTTATTTTTGAGCATATCTGTTTTTATTAGTTGACATTTTGTCTTAAATATCAATGACTGTTAAATAAGTCATTGGTTGTATTTCAAAATAGACCTTTACACGCATATTATTCTATCACAAAAGGATGGGCTTTTAGGAGAATGATTTTCACCTTGCCGTACTTTGAGTAATTCCTCTGTTGCTAGAAGTTGGTGATATTTACTGTAACATTTAATTAACGTTTCGTTACGCCTTCATCAATCAGATTTGCCTCGCCTGACGTGCGCCGCGCTTTGATCACGAGGCAGGTATTTTCTGAGAGAATTGTTCGCGAGCGTTGTTTCCGAAACACCAAACAACACGGCTCTGTTGATGGAGCCGTAACCACACCCGATACAAACATCGTCGATCTTTCCGCATCATTGCTGCAATGATATGCTCAGTGGTTCTCGTCGTAAAGGCAATTATTAATTGAGCAATTTTTGACGTTTAGTACTACCCATGGGTTCATATGCAATCAACAGAAACGCGTGGTCGGTCGTCACACTCGAACCTACATTGTTATTTAGCTGGGAATTTGTTGTATATGATTATTAATGTATTGTTGAATGGAATCGAATAGAGCAGATCGTTAAAATACTAAATTGCAGGCTATTATGTACGCCGGAGAGTCCATCAGTCTAGAACTGTAATTAATTATTAATTTAATAAATTTTCCAGAGGCGCTATACGTAACGCAGGCGATGTGTTTTGCTTTGCAAGCTACATTCTTACCAATTCGGAACACTGAACATTATAGAACCCCTGGCATTATAAAGTTGTTTTTCTAAGAGACTGAAAGATGCGATGGTGGCAGCGGGCAAATACGTTCTGTGATTCCAGACCTCTCTGGAGGAGTCTTCGATCATTGATTACACGTGGGGACTGATTGCGGAGAGGAAACTCCTGCAACAGAAACGACAAAATGAGTCCTGCAGCACAGCTTCCTACCGGGCCTATAGTAAGAAGGACAGAGACGCGAAGCGCAGTGCACAAAAGGACAAACGCGAATTGTTTGACAAACAGGCACAGGAGGCAGAGAACGCAGCTGCCCGAAATGACACGAGACAGGTCTACCGCATTGCCAAGAAAATCACTGGCAACACAAAGGCAAGGTATGGACCAATCAAAGCCAAAGATGGATCTCTACTATCGAAAGGAGAGGACAAACTAGAGAGATGGGCAGAAAACTAGGTTCTCAATAGAGCTGCACCTGACACACCAGCACATACTGGCAACCCTCAGACCATGGTCCCAATAAACACAGAGGAGTTCTCGGAGGATGAATTGAGGAAGGCCATTGCGACTCTCAAAAGAAACAAGTCACCTGGCATGGACGGAATCACAACTGAAATGATCAAAGCGAGTGGTGAAACAATTGTACAATGGATGTGCGGATATGCAACCAGATCTGGGAAGACTGGAAAGATGGTGCTGTTGTATGTATCCCCAAGAAAGGAAACCTAACTGAATGCGACAGCTGGAGAGTTGTGATACTGCTGTCAATACCAGGGAAAGTGTACTGCCAGATGATACTGAACCGAATGCGGGATGTGGTAGATGGCGAACTACCGAAAGGAGAGGACAAACTAGAGAAATGGGAAGAACATTTCAGAGAGGATGTGGTAGACGACGACCTGCGTGAGGAATAAGCAGGCTTTAGGTCCAAACGCTAAGATATTCACACTCAGACGCATTATTGAGAAATGTTAAGAGTACTAGTTACCCTTCGCAATCAGTTTCACAGATTTCACTAAAGCTTTTGACAGCATCCACAGATCCACCATGTGGACAATATTAACTACGTATGGAATCCCACAAAAGATTTTATTAGCAATCGAGAAGATATTTGAAAACTCGAGATATTATGTAAAAACAAAAGATGGCTACATCGACTGGTTCCATGTGATGACTGGTGTCAGCCAAGTCTGCATTCCCCCCCCCCCCCACAACTCTCTTTTCCGTGGCCATCGACTTGATCATGCGGCTAGCAACGACAGGCAATGAAGAGATTGTGTGGGTTAAGGAGGAGCGTTTATCAGACCTGGACCTGGTCTGATGCCATTGCTGCCCTCTCAGAAACCACCCAGGGCCTACAACGTCTCGTGGAATCAGTCAGTAGATACGCTGATGGCTCGGGACTTGTCATTAGTGAAAATAATACAAAAACATACTGACAGGGGAGCATCAACCACCGACAGAAGCAGAGAAAAAGTAGAACCAGTAGAAAACTCTTCACCTACCTTGGTAGGTCCATCAACAACCAAGGAATCATCGATCATGAACTAAACTGCAGAGTGGGGGAAGCGTCAGCAGCTTAAAACAAGGTGAGGAAAATTTGGAACAACACGAAATTAACCTTGAAATCTATACTCCGCTTTTATAACTCAAACGTGATACCAACCCTTCTATATGGATGTGAAACATGGCAGCTAAAAACAAGCCAAGAAAACCGCATTGATACGTTCGACAACAAATGCCTGCGAAAGATCTTGGGCATACACTTGAGAGAACATATATGTCCGGATATAGATCGCATCATCTACTATCTGCAAAAGACGAATGAGGTGGCTTGACCATGTCACAAGGCTCCCACCTACTAGACATGCCCAACAAGCGCTATGGTGGGTACCAGCTGGCCAGAGAAAGAGGGGACGAGCAAGAATGAACTGGCGCTAAACAAACGACTGCAACCTACTGCTGGTCAACAAAAGTTGGAGCGACGTCAGAACAATAGCAAGCGACGTGACTTTTGACTTTGACTGCCTCATGCGTCTCTAGACGCGAGAGCCGCTAAGTCTAAGTAAATCTTTTCTAAGAGACGCAATCAGCTAATTAACACTTAATAGCCTGTTTGATTAATCTGCCGTCACATGAAAACAGGAAGCCTACCTGTCAACGACGCAATAACAGGCCCTGGTTCCCAACGATACCACATGTTATGCTGTAAATACGAAACCAAATTCGAACTCCTATTGTCCCACTCATCCTTGCAAGTCAGAGGTGGTGACTACGTACTGAGACTGATGTAACCAGCAGGGATGGTAATAATAAAAATAATAAGAAGAAGAACACTTTTAGAGCGCCATGGTTCCAGGTAACCCTGTTCATAGATGCTGACACAAAGTTAATTAAAAGAGTCAAGATTATAAACCATAAAAAATAGCACTAAAATCCAAGAATATAACAACATAACAACAGTCCAATAGACCAGTAGCTCAACCACAACACCTGGCAATGTCCCCCTAAAATGATTTCTTTGCAATTTGTTGATTAGTCCATATCATCTTGTAACAAAATCAACTGGGTGTGGACTTCACACCCGCTGGCGTCTTTGCGATTCACTTTTATGAAAAGCTAACAGGCGCTTTTAAGCCACGCCCAGCGCTCTCGTGATTGGACGCTAGGGCAAGGGACGTTTGACACGTGTCACGCGCGTTTCATTTTGTTTTTCGCGGGTATATGTCAGGGTTTGTTATATGTTAGCAAGGGGTTATACGTACATGGACTAATTTTACGAACAGGTAGGCAGGGCTATACGTACACAAATTAATTTTACGAACAGGTAGGCAGGGCCCTACGTATACGTACGTTCATCCAGATTATATAATTTAGTGTTCAATTTAGACTGATACTGATTAGGACAGTCGCGAAATCCATTAATGTATATGTTGTCATACTGTTATCGTAACACACTGTAAACACGAAGCAAATAGGTGCAATATGGAACAGCAATTACTTTTGCATTGATATAATAACAGTCTAGAACATGCACAAATAACTAATTAATTTGACTTTAATCGAGCTAGCATATTATTCTCAATATATAATGTAGTGGCTGTCTTCAAGTTTTACAATGAATATTTGTGATGGGATGGGTTAAACTTTGGTCAGTTCGTAAAGTGAAAGAGTCTCAGCAATGGTGCATAATGGCAATCCCATTTATTTAATAAAACATCTGAACACGTGTGTACAGTGTGTATTAAACAAACCCCAATTATATTACATGATCACAGTGTACATGCATTATATAATTACTAGAATCATAGTTATGGGGATTGCATACTTGGGTGGTGTAAAGTAACTATGCCTACAGTATCTTTGTTTCATTACTAGAATGAAACCAACTATATAAAATACTATGCACATCTCAATTAGTGTGCATAGTGTACGTTATATTTTGTGTGACTGTCACACGGATAAAATGAGTTTGCTCTTATTGTCGTAGGAATTTAGCACATTGCTACGACAATAAGAGCAACATTATTTTATCCGTGTAACAGTCACACAAAATATAACGTTCACTATGCACACTAAATGAGATGTGTATAGTCTTTTATATGGTTGATTTGATTCTAGTAATGAAACAAAGAGACTGTAGGCAAAATTATTTATACACTACTCAAGTGTGAAATCCACCTACACCACTTTAATTCATAACCAAAGTACAGCCCAATTACCATATGATATTTACATATTTAATTATAGCTAAGTATGCATGTGTACGTTTCTGAATGTACACATGGAGTCGAGCTCAGCAGTAGACATGCCAAATGGGTACTTGAGTGAACGAATATATCATAATTCTTGCAGGATTGTATTCAGTATACATTATGTTATACATCTACAAAAACACATTTATAATTTTTTTGCTAAAATATATTGAACTAACTTTAAACAAATCTCAATTATTTTTGCACCAAATATGTGTTTTGTCAGTTTGTAGATTATTTGTGCTGAATACAACTTACAACACATTAGTTGGCTAACATTTATAAATATTTCCACATATATCCTTCTTCCAAACGAACAATATTTTAATACGTTTACACCCATCCCATCACAAATATTCATTATAAAACTTGAAGACAGCGATTACATTATTATATCGAGAATAATATGTTAGCTCGATTAAAGTTAAATTAATTAGTTATTCGTTTTGTGCATATTCTCGAATTTTTATATAAATGCAAAGTGCACCTACTTGCTTCGTGTCTACAATGTGTTAAGATAACAGTATGACAACTTTTACAATTTATGGATTTCGCGACTGTCCTAATCAGTATCAGTCTAACTTGAACGCTAAATTATATAATCTGGATGAACGTACGTATACGTAGGGCCCTGCCTACCTGTTCGTAAAATTAGTTTGTGTACGTATAGCCCTGCCTAACCTGTTCGTAAAATTAGTCTGTGTATATATGGCCCCTTGCTAACATATAACAAGCCCTGACGTCTCCCCGCGAAAAACAAAATGAAACGCGCGTGACACATGTGTCAAACGCTCCTTGCCCTACCCACCAATCACGAGAGCGCTGGACGTGGCTTAAAAGCGCCTGTTAGCTTTTCATAAGTTAATCACAAAGACGCCATCCGCTTGCCTTTTTTTCAAAATCCAAGAGGGCTGACAAGATGGCCGCCGAAATGTTAGAAATGACATAACTTCTGAACGAATTGTCTTAGGAAGATGATCTTTGGGTTTAAACTGAGGTTTTGGGGGGCATTGAATCTATTTCTGAGGTTTTCGTCAAGTTTGATTGAGTTCTTATTGCAGACAAGAAATCCAATATGGCTACCAAAATGATGGCCAAAATGCTAAAAGTTCTTAAAATCCTTAATAATTTCATAATTTTGGAGCTAGGTGACATAGACCGATCGTATTGGTTTTCGAGGTCAGAGATTCCGATTCTTCTGGTGTGCTCGTACTGATTTAAGGAAACCCTATGCTGCCAGATGATTATATGTCCTCCAAAATGGATGTCTGAACACAACATATCTGGAGTCAACGACTATTGTTGGTATTTCTTTGTTGGTAACCGCATCGTACGAGCTTGAATACAGCCTCAGGAGCCAGGGGTACTCCACCGACACCAGTGCGAGGAGATAGGGCTTCGTTGGCATGGTCTGTCTCCCATCCGAACTATATTGGGTTGAGGGGAAGGGCCGATTGTAGGGCCTCATACAATTGTGCAACCCGATATTGGCATCTGAACACATTATGGACAAATGCCTGAGTTGTTGGCGGGAGAGAGCCATCAACGTTACTGATAGTGTCATGTTTGAATCCCTTCTTTGCTGTTGATATGACATTTACCTTTCCAACTCCGTAAGTGACCGCCACAGTAACATATCCACTTATGGCATGCAGGTCAAGAATCTGTGAGATGATATAGGAATGCTTCTTCACTGTTGTTGGGATGTCAACACACGTATGGAAGACTGCATGGTCAGGGGACACTGCTGGTTTTGGGCTGCAGAATAGTGGAGAAATAACACAAAAGCATCCGTGTCATCAGCAACGATGGATACTCTTGCCTGTGGATCCTGTCCAATGAAAATGGCCTGCTGGGTCACGATGATGTCTGCATCCTTGCCTGCGCACGTTGGAGCACTGAATCACGGGCTGGAAGTGGTTCAGGTTGACCAACTGATTGTCCAGGCAGCAGCGTAGACATCAACGACCACAGCAGTCGAAGAGCCCCAAGTTCTCAATGCCACATCCACAGCTAGGTTTTTTCTTGAGTGTTGATTTGTCGGTCGCCACTTTCATGCTCCCATCTGGATGGAACAATGAGGATGGGTAGGGTGCCAGCTCGGGTGAGAGTATTTGTGGTAAGTCTAAATCTCTAGTGTTGAATAGAATACCTATGAATCACGCGTAGATGGCCTCCTGGTCCAAAACGTTTTGCTCTCCGGCAAGAATATGTTTTTTTCTTCTGGGAAGCGAAGGTCACAACGCGCTTGGAGAGCCTGCCATAAAATCCCCCTTGTCAGATGTTCTCAAACTACAAGGCGCTCCTTGTCGATTTCATTTCAGTGATAACATTGTGACAAGTGCAGCATACTGTGGACCAGCGGTTCTTAACCTTTTTTGGCTGCGACCCAAATTCCGGTCGCGGGACTTGCTTGGCGATCCATATCTTCAAACAGTTAATTTAATAAAATAAATAATTATAAAATAAATAGACATAACATAAGTAATAAACTAATGAGAACATTTGTTAACGTTACTTACTGAATATATGTAAATAACCAAATCAACGCCGTTCTGTGGTTTATCGTCGTAGAAAGAGGACATCCCATGCATATTTTTCAGTGGTGCCAAGTCTACATCTTTGGCGGTTGAACATACCCTTTTTCCTCAATTTTGGAATAGGCTTAATATCATGGCCTATCGTTTTTTGCCAAAATCTGACGCCAGACCGATATTTCAAGGTTAAAAACGTAATAACTAATTTTCAATCCAATTATAAAGCCTAACAAACATTTCACTTATCACGCATCGTGATAAGTGACAATGATCCGGCTATAGAGCGATTCCCTATTCTGCATGCACCCCCCTCGCAATTGCATCGCGAAGTTCTAGATTTTCATCTACTGCCGGTATGTCGTGAAAAGATCTACTGCATTTTGTGAAGAATTATATCTACTTGGACACCTACAAACTAAATCAGGGATGGCATGGCGGACGGAGTCGGGAAAACCGTAAGATTTTGTTTGATGAATATTAAACTAACTACTTCCTATTTGCGATAGTAAGGAAGCTGACAATCAGATAGTTAAGGTGGTTTTCCTGGACATGCTGACTAAAGCGGTATTTGTCTGTAAAGTTGAAGGCTTCGATATGAAGTTAATCGAAAAAGGCGCCGATTGTTGCCCAATGCGCATTTCCGGCGACATCAAACGGGATATGAATTGTCCACACCAGATGCATACGAGATGAACAGCTTGCGCCAAATGTTGCGAGACATTACATTGCTGTGTGAGATATTAAGAATATTTCAGTAACACAGCATGCAACAAATAAATGGCATCAATTGTTAGTTTAGCATATATATATATATATATATATATATATATATATGTATATATACATATATATATATCAGGTACGGTGGGCAACCGGGACAAAACAAAACCAAATTGGTCAGTTATTGGAGTCTCTTGGCGGCAGAAACGGATTCATTAACTCCAAAAACCTATATTTAGATTGGAAAATTACCATCCTCGGACAATTCGTTCAGAAGTGAAGCCATTTCTAGCATTCTGGCGGCCATCTTGGATTTTGAAAAAGGCAAGTGGGTGTGAATTCCACACTCACTGATTGTGTTACTAGATGAAATAGACTAATCAGAAATGCAAAGAAATTATTTTAGGGGGACACTGCTAGCTCTTGGGAAAATGTGGGGTTCTGCCACTGGACTACAATCAAATTATCATTAAGAATCCCAATCCAGCGACAACATTAACCGATTGTGACAGTTTAAGAGTAATAGGCTCGTTTAAACGTGTGAGTTTTCAGGAAACCTTTGACACTGCATACAGAATCAAATTTGCGCATCTCATGAGGAAGGCTGCTCCAGAGGCAAGGAGCAGCGATTCACCATAATGGCGGTGATGTGCACTGCGTTCAGTACAGACGAGAGTCTGATGCGGATCGCAATGATTTTGTAAAGCACCTTATTCCGCAGTTAATAAGGATTCTTGGTATTATGTTCCGAATACTGTGTCAAGACGGGTCCGTTTCATAGCGTATCTGGCCGTATCCGCCCACTGCTATAATGATTACTTTATGTGTAGCAGCGGCCGCGAGACCGATGCGATGAACACTGATTCGATTCTCTCTTTAACGCAAATCATCATCGTCGTCGTTGTAGTCGCCATCATTATCAACATAACCATAATGATAATCATAATCATCATCAGCATCATCATCATCATAATCATCATTCACATCACCACCAGCTCACATCATCACCATCACCACCACCACCACCACCACCACCACCACCACCACCACCACCAACAACAACAACAACAACAACAACAACAACAACACCATCACCGGATATATAATCATTCTTAGTGAGCGGTTGCCACACCTTGTAAACTGGAATGTGAGTCAACCTCCAGGCCATTTGTACTGGCCCCCATTTTATGAAGAAAATATTCTTGGCATACTTCTAAGCACTAAAGTTTACCCTTCTACAAATCATCATATTGGACCCAGGGTTTAATAAAATAAAACAAAATGACTTCATTAGCGCCAATATCCTTAAGAAATCCGAGCTCATTGGCGGACAAACAAGAACCGCTGATGTAGACAGTGTTAAGTAAGTAAGTAAGTAAGTAATTTATTTCCAACATTAAAAAATTATGCATCCCGTTATTTAAAAATACAACATTTTCAACATGCAAACAAGTAATCATGAGTGTTGGTGGAAAGGGGGAGAACAGAAGTGTAATACTTATATATGGTTCACCCCCAACCAGTATAGTCACGTGTTGTACAAATACAATATAGTACAAAATATATATAAAAAATATATCAATTCCAAAGAATAATGCAATATACAGTGCCTACACAATTTAATGTCTTGCAAGAATTAATTATGTTTTTTCTTAGTTCTAGTACATAGAAGATGGAACTTATAGCTTTTTTAAATGCCTGTATGGTTTTACTGCTGGTAATGCTCCCGGGCAAGGTATTCCACAGTCTTACTCCGCAAACAGAAATAAACATTGATTTGTGTGAGGTACGCACACGATAACTCTGAAAGGTATCTTTTTGTCTAGTACCATGTTGAGACAATCCGTTTAAAAAATTGTTTGAATCCTATTTGGTAGTTCATTATGATGTGCCTTGTATATTATAATCGCTGTCTTAAATTTAAGTCTACAAACGTCAAAATGCTCAGTTGCTTAAAGAGGGTGCTCGTATGCTCCAAACGTTTTACGCCACAGATCAGACGAACTACTCGTTTCTGCAGCACAGTAATACACCTAATGTTTGAGGCATGGGTGTTACCCCATATTTCGCTGCAATAGGTATTATATGGTAAGAAGAGGGAACAATACAATATGTACATTCCATCCTAATTAATTAAACAACTTACTTTGTGAATGATCGCTGCCACTTTCGACAGTTATGTTCTAACCGTATTGATCTGACGTTCCCAGTTTAGCTGGTCATCAATAAATACTCCAATAAATTTAATTGCAAATACTCTGATTATTTGTTCGTTATTTAAGCACACATTAATGTAAACATCTGGTGGACGGCTTCCTAATAACATATAATTTGTTTTGGACAAGTTGAATGATAATTTGTTCACAGCAAACAATTTTGACAATTTAGCAAGTTCTCTACTTAACATGTCACGTTGTTCTATCAGATTGTTACCGGTATAAAATATATTCGTATCATCAACAAAAAGTGTGATTTTCACTAACGATGATACATTGCATATATCATTAATGTAAAGGACAAATAAACGTGGACCTAAAATAGACCATTGCGGAACTCAACATGTGACATCTGATAGCTCCGAAACACACCCGTCAATATTTACAAATTGCTTCCTGTTCGAAAGGTAGCTTTTAATCCAATCATGTGTTATTCCACGCACACCATAATAATTCATTTTTGGTAAGTATATTATGGTTTACTGTGTCAAACACCTTTATAAAATTAATAAATACACCGATTGCATACTTTTTACTGTCCTTAGTATTTGAGATTTCTTCTACTAATTCCAATACAGCATGTGACGTGGACATATTAGCAAGGAACCCGTATTGATTCGAATTTAATATGTTATTAGTGTAGTGCGGAGCTACACTGTAAATAGTTCGCACACCCAAGATAAGTACGCACAACCGCATTACACCCTAACAATACACCCCACACACACACACCCTATAAATACCCGTGCTACACAATAGCCAGGAGTCCGTATTGTCGCCGCCGTGAAACACAGCCCCTCGTCGAGGAAACGATCCCGTCGGCCTTCGGCCTTCGCTGCGGGCTACGCCAACATTGTGCCTGCCCAAGTAAGTGCTGCGCACAATATTAGCATTAAATTTAAAAAAGCTCTGTGTTCTGGCAAGGAACAATTTTTCCAATATTTTTGAAAATTGCGGCAAGAGTGAAATTGGCCTATAATTTGTAAGGTCCGTTTTCGTTCCACTTTTAAACAGGGGTATTACGTTTTTCATTCGTGTTGGGAACACACCAGTTCTCAATGAATTATTGCATATATGCGTGAGAGCTTTGCTTACTACATGAATGTCCGTACATATATCTTCAAAGTCTGAACATTTCTTTTTGGTACACACTTTCACTGTAGTTATGAGTTCCTCCTCATCTACAGGTTCGAGGAATAAACTCTTTTCAATGTTACATTTTAAATAATCATACACATAATTACTTTCATCCTTGCTATTGAAGTATTGCTTCCTTTTCGTGTATCGCTTTATGCAATTCCGTTTAGAATGTCTGCTTTTCAAAGCTTTCATAAGCTCATATTTGATTAGAATTCTTGGTTATAAATATGTAGAAAGTGTCTGTCTAGTCTAACAGAAAGACTTCCATCGCCTCCACGAAACAGGAGTGGTTGGTTCAAGGCGACAAACCAAGGGCCGCCCTCTTCAAACGTATACCAAATGGCTGTAACTGACCTATTTACTTGCTAATGATGACGTACACATGATGAAGACGTTCTCAACTTTATTTGTTTTGCTGTTGTGTGGCACACCAAATTCTGCCGGAAGAACTTCCTAGACACACTTATCATATTAGGCCTACTTATGAACTGACCCTTGTCTCGCATTGCAGGTGCGCGAAGACACTCGTTCCAAGATGAAGGGATACGTCGTAAGTATGTTTGATTACTGTTTTGATTGCTCGATGTGTTGTGATTAGTAGTTGTTGTAGCATTCAACATTCTCTATATGATAATAACCCGTAGTATTATTGTTTAAATATTGTTTGATTTTGTTCATTTCATGTGGTATTTCTTTTAATTCACGGCGCTTACGCATATGTGTGTCAATTGCTATGCTCGGCAAGGTAGCCCGCATATGTAGTCGAAACACAAGTTATGATGCTATGGCTATCGTCATCATAATCATCATCACTATCACCATCACAATCACCATTACCATCATCATCATCATCATCACCTCACCACCACCATCACCACCACCATCATCACCACCACCACCAACACGATCACCACCATCACTTTACCACCACCATCATCATCACCACCACCACCACCATCACCATCATCAACACTACCACCACATCCACCACAACCATCACCATCGTGACAACCACCATCTTCACCACCACCACCACCACCACCACCAATACAACTGCATTGAGCATTCTTTCAGATCACGTTTCTCATCGTAACAGTCCTGCTGGCGAGGACCTGTTCTGCTGCCAACGTTCCTTCTGTTCATCGTTGCCGTATGTGCAAGCAAGTCTGCGACCAAAATTTCATGAAATGCATAAAAGTGTGTAAAAATCCTACCAGCGCCAAAGTGTGCAAACGAAAACTGAAAAAGGGCAGAGCGAAATGCGAGAGACGTTTTGGAAGCTGCTAATTCTTCACCACGAGTAGACCTATTGGTGTGGATTGTTTAATGTTAGATCACTACATTGATTAGATGCCAGTTGTTATGATACTACGATAACATTTCCTGCAGATATTAAATAATACGCTTACTGCAGCAACGTTGAATTTGCTTGAAAAATAGTGTTACGAGAGTTTACTCAGACTGATTCATGTCGAACGAATCTAGGGCGATGACTGTAATGTATTAGTTGAAATTCTACGCCTTTTGCCAAGGACGAAGTGTTAATTGTTTGGAAATCTAAGAGAAGGATATTAGTTGAACAATCAAAGATAACCACGAATGGAATAAGCAACGTCGCTGGACTACTGTTCAAAGTCTTCTTTCTCTACAAGTTATGCCACGTCTTCGATTGGAAAGATTAATACTACCAATGGAGTACGAACATTATGACGGATATAATTTTATACACTTGTGCATTTTGAACAATCGTTATGACGCGTTGTCGTAAACTCATTGGATTAAGACTATGATGGTGAAATGTGCGTTGTTGACATTCACCATGAGACTACAAATAAGTGTAAGGTAAGCCATACCAAATGATGGCATACTATTACGATTGTGTACTATTATAACATAATTATAGACTCCAAGCCACTTAAATGTATGAACTGATCACCCCGCAGGCCCGTCCTTGTAGTCTTGAACAAGAGCAGTTCGGGATTTAATTATTTTATTACTTGTTAGAGTCATTCAGAAAGATAGACATGTTATGAAATATCACACAAGCACATAAATGATTTTTTTAATGGTTATTGGTAGAAGTAGGCCTACGTCAACCATCGCAGCATCTGATTTCTTAGCATGTTTGGCCAATAAAATTAAAAAATTACAGTATTTGTTATGTTTTCTCTACTAGAATGGGGGGATTTGTCCTTCAATTTGAGAATCAAATCGTGTCTGGTTCGTGGATTAGTGGTCACTGACCACCTCTATTTCCGCCGGGTCAGTAACTTTTTAGAGTTACTGTCTGTATGACCGCCTATTTTTAAGGGTAACTACCAATTTTTACAACAACTGGTATTCATATCAGCTGAACTTTAGAAGTGGTATGAATCAAATTCTTTAGTCAACTACTCAAAAGATTAACTCTAAAATGTTATCGGAAAACGGCGCACGTTCTAATGGTTTTATCTACAAAAAGCGTCCTTAACATTGTTTTCCAGGATTTTTGCTTTTTCTAACCATTGCGTTGCAGAAAATAATAATTGCGTACATTGAATACACACAACATAACACACACGTTTCGGGGACGCAGTATGGTCGAACCTCACTTTACGGTCACCTCTGTAATAGGGCCACCTTGCAATTATGGTCATTTTGTGACAGTCCAAAAGTAGTTCCGTAACAGTAATGTGGAGGAAATTAATCCCGTGTCATTACCTCGGGTGAAACTGTATAATTGTGATTGGCCCGGGTGACTAAAAAACTGGCTGTCTATCACGAAAACTGTTTTTGGTTTATATTATAGAGAGGAACGCTTACTTAAGTAGAGGTATATATAGATGCGTAAAAATTTTATATAATTTACATGCCAAAGTAAGACAAGTAATGAGTACTAATGTTTATGCAAATATTAATAATATTCAGTATACCGAATGATTCACCCCGGCGAACGGACACATTCAAGGTTGTAGGCAGTAGAAGGTTTGCTCAGCGCAGCGTTGACGGGGCGAGACGACGACTCGCGAATCGATCGCTGTCGAAGCGGGATTCAACCGCGTAGTTGAGAACACGAGCGCATAATCTTCTTTTCAAATGGTCTATCGCTGTTCGTAGCGAGACCCGAACTTCATGAACATGATGATACATGTCAGTTGACTTGAAGCATCGCCGACGGTAGAGAACATTTTTCGTCTGCTTTTTTTCAAAATGCATATGTTATCTTATTCTTGAATAGGTCAACGATTATTAATAACTAACATACATACATTCACAATAATTTCTAACTTGAACATAACTCGGGCCCATTCGCCCTCTCACTACCTTTCACTTTTATACGTCTTCACCGAATGGTGTCCCAGCTTCGAATGCCTGCTAACGTCTTTTTTCTTTACCAACAGTTAAAAACCGGTAAGCGTCTTTGCGATTCACTTATGAAAAGCTAACAGGCGCTTTTAAACCACACCCAGCGCGCCTGTGATTGGACGCTAGGGCAAGGAGCGTTTGACACATGTGTCATGCGCGATTCATTTACTTTTTCGCAGGGAGACGTCAAGGCTTGTTATATATTAGCAAGGGGCTATACGTACACAGACTAAGTTTACGAACAGGTAGGCAGGGCTATACGTACACAAACTAATTTTACGTACAGGTAGGCAGGGCCCTACGTATACGTACGTTCATCCAGATTATATCATTTAGCGTTACTTTTGAATTTATATAATACAATTCTAGAACATTAAAAAAAAAAAAAACTAATTAATTTTACTTTAATCGAGCTAGCATATTATTCTCATTATAATAATGTAATCGCTGTCTTCGAGTTTTACAATGAATATTTGCGATGGGACGAGTGTAAACTTATTAGAATGTTGTTCATTTGGAAGAAATATGTGTTTTGGCAATTTGTAGATCATCGATTACATTATTATATTGAGAATAATATGCTAGCTCGATTAAAGTCAAATTAATTAGTTATAAGTTTTGTGCATGCTCTATGATTTTATTATATAAATTCAAAAGTAAGTGCTGTTCTATACTGCACCTATTTGCTTCGTGTTTACAATGTGTTAAGATAACTGTATGACAACATTTACAGTTTATGGATTTCGCGACTGTCCTAATCAGTATCAGTCTAAATTGAACGCTAAATTATATAATCTGGATGAACGTACGTATACGTAGGGCCCTGCCTATCTGTTCGTAAAATTAGTCTGTGTACGTATAGCCCCTTGCTAACATAAAACAAGCCCTAACGTCTCCCCGCGAAAAACAAAATGAAACGCGCGTGACACATGTGTCAAACGCTCCTTGCCCTACCCATCAATCACGAGAGCGCTGGGCGTGGCTTAAAAGCGCCTGTTTGCTTGTCATAAGTGAATCGCAAAGACGCAACCAGTAAAAGTCAAATCAAAACAATTATATACCAAGAATAGTCACTTGGCGATACGCCATTTAAAAATTGGATGGTGGCGCCATCTACTGGACTGAGTCTACAGCGCAGCAAATATGACCGCCGAACCAGGACGGCGTCCTTGTGATGGCTCATGTTTGGGTGCAACAACCGTTCATCGAAAACACCAAAAAACACTTCTTTTCATTTCCGAAAAACCCAACAAGGTAAGGAAAATAGGTATAATTATTGTAACGGTACCGGTTCATTTGTTTGGGCCGCTAACTAAATTGACACTGGTGTCGTGTAATCATAATAATAATAAATTTTACTGAGTTCCCATCTACATACTGATTTGAATAAGCTGTTTAAATAAAATTGGAACCAATATTTGTTTAAAAGTGTCAGCATTCGAAATCAATAATAACATTTATTTGATCGACTGAATGCAAACAAACGGTTAGAAACGTTGTTTTAGACAATGAAATGTCGGTGACACGAATTAACGCACCACGTCCACGGGCACGGACGCCGCCGGATTTTGTATGTGTTAAAAAATCTTCACTATGCGGCTAGAATACTAAATGGAACACACAGCATGTATAAATATCATCAGATAATCAGATAACTTTCCAGTGACGATTACAACGATATAGTTACGTACAAGTCAGTCCCCAAAATAATAAATTTGTGCGTTTGTTTACATCGATGTGGTGCATTCTGCTACCACCTATCGTATTAGTTAATAAACCATTTCTGAGAGGTCTGTGAGGCTATTTGTTTATAAATAGTATAAAAAAGTAGTCGGTGTCTGACATGTATCATGTTCTATTGAAGTAATAGCATATTTAATATATATATATATATATATATATTTAATATATATATATATATATATATATATAAAGCATGTTGTAAATGTAATATAAACCATAAATGCCTTGATCAGTTGTAGCATCATTCGTTTCATTGTGTGACAACACGCAATACATTAAATACCACAGTTACACCTCTCAAGTATCACAATTATTACGAATTTATGTGTGACATAACGTATTATAGAATTTCACACTGCTCTCTTGAGTAACAGAGGCAGGGTTATGAAAATTATTTTCACAAGATTTGCATGTAGAATCAAAACAGTTATCATTATATGATACACGATGGCATTTTTATTTCAGATATTGTTCGCCATTTCATGCAGTGACACTGATCTTACGCTGATCTGTGTCTGACAGTTAACTATGAAGAAACCAAGCCACAGAGTCGTCTGAATATGACACCCATCACTTGCCTGCATACGTGCACATTTAATGTGGCTGATTACATACCTGATGTCTACATTGAACAGGTCCACTCTACATGACACGAACATTACTTATAGACATCATGTAGAAGAATACAACGTTATTTTACAAGATACTGAAATTTGAACCTTGCTGCACATATGTTGCAGCCTTCTGGCATTAAATTATGAGACTATCAGCTTCCAATATTACAAAAAGACTTTATTATGAGCAGAGCAGACTTCATCATGGCTTGATTCCTGTGGGCCAACGCTTTTGTTGCATTTGGATTCAGCGATGGAATACTTTGAACAATTTATCAACAGAACATAGCATTATGAAGCAGTGACAATTGATTACTTGTCTGTACAGAACCTGCAGCAGTCATCCAACCTGTCATGACACAGTCACACATAGACACAGTGAACTGGCACGCACGCACGCACATACATATCAATCAATCAATTCAGGTCGATTCATTCAGGTACCTTGGCGTTGTGTTGGATAATAAGTTGTCCTTCACAGAGCACGTTACAGCCGTGCAAAAGAAGTTTCAGCAGCGACTGCACGTTTTTCGCAGGTTGCGCGCTTTCAACGTTGACCCAAAACATCTTCTCCTTCGCTACCGCAGCGTAATTGAGCCTCTCTTAACTTACTGCAGTATTTGATATTACCTGCTCTTTCGGTGAGCAACCGAAACAGGCTTATAAAAATCTCACATACTGCCGTCAAGATCATTGGTTTACCTACTTCAGTGCTGTCTGAAATGATTGACCGTGCAACTTTACGAAAAGCTGGTGTTGTCGCTGCTGACTCGGACCACTCTTACTTTGGTATTCTTCCATCTGGTAGGAGGTATCGGTGCTTGAAATGCAAGAAAGTTCGGTACAACAAATGCTTTGTGCTTACAGCAATCAGAATGTCGAATCAGTGATATTAATAACTGTGCTCGGCTTGGATTAGATTTATACTTTACATATGTATACATGCACATCTATCATGTATGTCTTTCACTTTATATTTTTATGAGATTTATAAGATCATGAGCTGTAAGACAAATATCCTTCCTAGGACAATAAAGTGAATTGGTTGATTGATTGATTGATATTAACATTATAATGTGCTCGCATAGGTAAATGATTGTTTCAGCGCACGTCTTTCTTGTGGTTATTAAAGAAGCCCTGAAAGTTTGGCGTCTGTGATGCAAACCGCCTAGAAGGGAAACGATAATATAAACACATGCATACATACATACATACATACAAACATACATATATACATACATACATACATACATACAAACATACATACATTCATGCATGCATACGTACGCACATGCGCACGTAGGCACGTACGTACGTACGTACATACATGTTACGTACATACATACATACATACATACATACATACATACATACATACATACATACATACATACATACACACATACACACATATATACATACATACATACATACATACATACATACATACATACATACATACATACATACATACATACATACGAGGGTTGATCGTAATTATTTAGTGTCTACAATTAGAAGCGAATATAGCCACGCTACTGTTATCGAAATACAGATCCGTTGATGCATTACTGTCGGACATTCATGTTTCTCTCTTCTAATGAAATCGTATTCATGTTTTTCCCAGCAGGATAATAAATTTGAGAAACAAAGATCCCGTCCGGATATAGTTTTAGACCGTGTGATTAAAGAAGAAAAGAAAAACGGGACATCCCTGCACAAACCGGAATCTTGACATATGATCGGATTACCTCAGATGACTGTTTGCCTTTATTCAGTGTTTAATATACTGCTGCGCAGTCGAGCTTTGACGAAGACGAAAACTCTAGAGTCTAGAAAGAAAATCTTTATTTTAAACATATTTCTACCTCATCTCCCTTTCCCACTAAGCCACATCTCTCCCCTCTTTCTATGTCCCCGCTCTCTCACTCTCCTTCTTCCTCTCTCTCCCTCCCTCCATCACTCGCTCCCTCCCTACCTTTTTTCATCTCTCTCTGTCTCTCTCTGTCTCTCTCTGTCTCTTTCTGTCTCCTTCTCACTCTCCTCTCTCCCTTCACCACCACCCTTCTCTCCGTATGCGTGCAGGTACGCGTTTATGTGCAAGAGCATCTCCTAACTACCAAGTAATTTCTACAGCTCCTGTGACTCTCTTGAACATGTCGGCTCTGGTGACGTGAACATAAACAAGGGAACTAATAACGGTTAATCACACGTTGAGGTCACGGTGACATCCGGTGTCCAGGAAGAAAGCACAGGCGGCGTTGAATACTAGTATTGCTATATGTTTCGCAGCTGACAAAACGCTTCAGCGATGGGTCCTGCTTCGTCGCCATCTTTCGCCAGTCTATCTGTCTATCGATTTATCTGTATATTTGTTTTCTGTTTGTCTTTTTATCTTTTTTTTTTTTCGGTCTTTCTGTATTTTCCTTTTTTCTCTTTCTCTCTTTCTCCTTTCTCCTTTCTTCCCTTCTCCCTTACTGTCCTTCTTTTCATGCAATGACATATATATATATATATATATATATATATATATATATATATATATATATATATATGCGTATGTGTGTGCGTGTATGTATGCGTGCGTGCGTGCGTGCGTGCATGCGTGCATGATGTCGCTAGTTCACTGATTTGTCATACACACATGAAACGACAGGAAAATTTACAATTCTTAACTTATAAAATTCTGGGATTAAAATGTTAAAATCACAACTGGTTTAACGAGTTCGCAGTCCACAGACAATAGGAACCAATAAATTATTCCGGTAGTCCCAAACGATTAGCACTCATTGTTGGCCGACCTCGTCTAAAGTAGGTGCATGAATGCAGGCGCGTACCGTCTTGATGCGTGTCGTATTACACGTGTGTGCGCACGACTATATTCTGTGTGTTTCTATAATTTCCTCTTCGGGTGCTTTTGATTACAGGACTGCGGCATTGCTGAGATGGTTTCGAGTAATGACTAGGCGAATAGGCTTAGTAAGTAATTTCACGTTTCTGAACCCTATAAATGGAGTCCGTGTAGTTTGGCATTAATGCGACTACTATTATAGGTGTAGTTGACACGAGATGCATCGGCAGGTGTCTTCTTCCTGCAGACCGGATGTCATCGTGACCTCGACCCGTCATTATACGTATTAGTTGGTGTGTTCATGCTCGCGTCGCTGGAGACGACAAGACGAGCAGGAGAGCCGCAGAAGATGTAGACAAAGTATACACTAGGTAGGAGATGCTCATGGACACGTACGCATGACCATAGGCTTATATGTAAATAGAGAGAGAGTGATGGAAAGATAGAGAGGGGAGGGAGAAAACAGAGATAGAGAATCATACATAGGCTTATATGTAAAGAGAGAGAGATAGGGGGGTTGGAGGGAGGGAGGGAGGCAGGAAGGGAGTTGGAGGGAGGGAGATA
The DNA here is from genome assembly GCA_963995525.1 of Escarpia spicata. NCBI lineage: Eukaryota > Metazoa > Annelida > Polychaeta > Sabellida > Siboglinidae > Escarpia > Escarpia spicata. The sequence goes on from OZ023208.1 coordinate 27,380,189, forward strand.
TTGAGGCAGGAAGGGAGGGAGGAAGGGAGGAAGGGAGCGATGGAAGGAGGGAGTGAGGGAGAGTGGGAGAGTGGGAGAGTGGGAGAGTGGGAGAGTGGGAGAGTGGGAGAGTGGGAGAGTGGGAGAGTGGGAGAGTGGGAGAGTGGGAGAGTGGGAGAATGGGAGAGTGGGAGAGCGGAGAGAGGGGGTAGAGGGAGAGAGAGGGAGAGAGAAGGAGAGACAGAGAGAGGTGGAGAGAGAAAGAGAGGGAGGGGGAGAGAAAGAGAACAGAGGAGAGAGAGAGAGTGAGAGAGACACGCAGACAGAGAGACAGAGAAACAGACAAATAGAAATGCATATATGCATACATACATACATACATACATACACACGGGCACACGGGCACACGGGCACACGGGCACACGGGCACACGGGCACACGGGCACACGGGCACACGGGCACACGGGCACACGGGCACACGGGCACACGGGCACACGGGCACACGGGCACACGGGCACACGGGCACACGGGCAGACACGCAGACACGCAGACACGCAGACACACAGACACACAAACAAATAGACAGGCAGACAGACAAACAGGGACGAAATGTGAAAGGTGTGTATATGTGCGCTTACTATATCAATATCTTAGTTTTATTTATTTCTACATGAGATTGATAGACATAAGTAAAATAATTGAGTTAAGCGTATTTCTTTAGGCGTCGGATATGTTAAATATTTCATTTCCAGAAAGCATTTTCAAGCAAAGCTGTTCCTTTAAAACGAGCAAATATGTCATCTTAGATTATAATCTACACAATAGATGTATTTATTAGTCACCCTACGGCTTATATATAAAGAGAGAGAGAGGGGTTGGAGGGAGGGAGGCAGGAAGGGAGTTGGAGGGAGGGAGAGATTGAGGCAGGAATGGAGGGAGGAAGGGAGGAAGGGAGGAAGGGAGGAAGGGAGGAAGGGAGGAAGGGAGCGATGGAAGGAGGGAGTGAGGGAGAGTAGGAGAGTGGGAGAATGGGAGAGTGGGAGAGCGGAGAGAGGGGGTAGAGGGAGAGAGAGGGAGAGAGAAAGAGAGACAGAGAGAGGTGGATAGAGAAAGAGAGGGAGGGGGGAGAGAGAGAGAACAGAGGAGAGAGATTTATTTATTAGTCACCCTACGGCTTTTCGCGCAGGTTTCCTGTATAGTTATTTATGAGCATATCTGTTGTTATTAGTTGACATTTTGTCTTAAATATCAAAGACTGTTAAATAAGTCATTGGTTGTATTTCAAAATAGACCTTTACACGCATATTATTCTATCACGAAAGGATGGGCTTTTAGGAGAATGATTTTCTCCTTGCCGTACTTCGAGTAACTCCTCTGTTGCTAGGTCATATTTACTGTCACATTGAATCAACGATTCGTTACGCCTTCATCAATCAGATTTGCCTCGCCTGACGTGCGCCGCGCTTTGATCACGAGGCAGGTATTTTCCGAGAGAATTGTTCGCGAGAGTTGCTTCCGAAACACCAAACAACACGGCTCTGATGATGGATTCGCAACCACACCAAACACAAACACCGTCCTTCAAGGATATGCTCAGTGGTTCTCGTCGTAAATGAAATTATTAACTGAGCAATTGTTGACGTTTAGTACTACGTACCGCTGGGTTTATATGCAATCAACAAAAATGCGTGGTCGGTCATCACACTCTAACCTACATTGTTATTTAGCTGGGAATTTTGTGTATATGATTATTCATGTATTGTTGAATGGAATCGAATACAACAGATCGTTAAAATACTAAATTGCAGGCTAATATGTACATCGGAGAGTCCATCCGTCTAGAACTGTAATTAATTATTAATTTAATAAATTTTCCAGAGGCGCTATAAGCAACGCAGGCAATGTTTCGCTTTGCAAGCCATATTCTTACCAATTCGGAACACTGAACATTATAGAACCCCTGGCATTATAAAGTTGTTTTTCTAAGAGACTGCCCTTGCAGATCCCACATCAGGTTCAACGAAATGGTGGGAGAAGATGAAAGATGAGATGGTGGCAGCGGGCAAAGACGTTCTGTGATTCCAGAAATCTCCGAAGGAGTCTTGGATCAGTGATCACAGGCACAGGAGGCAGAGAACGCAGCTGCCCGAAATTACATGAGACAGGTCTATCGCATTGCCAAGAAAATCACTGGCAGCACAAAGGCAAGGTCTGGACCAATCTTAGCCAAAGATGGATCTCTACTATCGAAAGGATAGGACAAACTAGAGAGATGGGCAGAACACTTTAGAGAGATTCTCAATAGACCTGCACCTGACACACCAGCACAGACTGGCAACCCTCAGACCGTGCTCCTAATAAACACAGGGAAGTTCTCGGAGGATGAAGTGAGGAAGGCCATTGCGACTCTCAAAACAAACAAGTCACCTGGCATGGACGGAATCACAACTGACGTGCCCAAAGCGGGTGGTGAAACAATTGTGCAATGGATGTGCGGACTATGCAACCAGATCTAGGGCTCGGGCATCGTTCCTGAAGACTGGACAGATGGTGCTGTTGTCTGCGTCCCAACGAAAAGAAACCTAATTGAATGTGGCTACTGGAGAGGGGTGATACTGCTGTCAATACCAGGAAAAATGTACTGCCAGATGATACTGAACCGAATGCGAGATGTGGTAGATGGCGATCTGCGTGAGGAACAAGCAGGCTTTAGGCCCAAACGCTTTTGTGCAGAGCAGATATTCCCACTCAGACGCATTATTGAGAAATGTTAAGAGTACCCTTCGCAACCAGTTTCACAGACTTCATCAAAGCTGTTGACAGCATCCACAGACCCTCCATGTGGAAAATATTAACCACGTATGGAATACCACATAAGATTGTATCAGCAATCGAGAAGATATATAAAAACTCGAGATGTTGTATAAAACAGAAGATGGCTACAACGACTGGTTCCATGTGATGACTGGTTTCACCCAAGTCTGCATTCTTTCCCCCTTCGCTATCGACAGGGTCATGAGGCTAGCAACCACATAAAATGAAGGGATTGTGTGGATTAAAGAGGCGCGTTTATCAGATATGTATTTAGCTAATGACATTGCTGCCCTCTCAGACAACACCCAGGGCCTATAACGTCTAATGGCTCGGGACTTGTCATCAGTGAAAAGAAGACAAAAAACATGCTGACAGGGGAGCACCAACCACCCACAGATGTTTTGATCAACCAGAAAAAAGTAGAAACAGTCGAAAACTTCACCTACCTTGGCAGCTCCACCAACAACCAAAGACTCATCCATCATGACCTAAACAGCTGAGTGGGGAAAGCGTTAGCAGCAAACAACAAGAACACTTTTAGAGCGCCATGGTTCCAGGTAACCCTGTTCAAAGAAGCTGACACAAAGAGAGTTGAAAGATTCAAGATTATAAAACATAAAAACACAGCACTAAAATCCAAGAATATAACAGCATAGCACCAAAAGTCCAATAGTCCAGTGACTCAACCACAATACCTGGCAATGTCCCCCTAAAACGAATACTTTACATTTTTGATTAGTCTATGTCTTCTAGTAACAAAATCAACTGGATGTGGACTTCACACCCGCTTGCCTGTTTTCAAAAAAATCCAAGATGGCTGACAATGTGGCCGCCGAAATGCTAGAAATGGCATCATTTCTGGACGAATTGTCTTAGGAATGTGATCTCAGAAAAAAATCCAACTTGGCTACCAAAATGACTGCCAAAATGCTACAAATTCTATAAATCCTTTAAAATGTTATACTTCCTGATCCAAAACGTTTTGCTCTCCGGCAAGAATATGTTTTTTCTTCTGGGAAGCGAAGGTCACCATGCGCTTGGAGAGACTGCCGTAAAATCCCCGTTGCGAGATGCCCTAAAACTACAAGTTGCTCCTTGCCGATTTCATTTCAGTGATAATATTGTGACCTTGTAACCTTTTTTGCTGCGACCCAAATTCCGGTCGCGAGACTTGCTAAGCCACCCATGTCTTCAAACAGTTAACTTGATATAAAAAAAAATAGACATAACATAAGTTATAAATTAATGAGAACATTTGTTAACGCTGCTTACTGAACATATGTAAAAAAACAAATCAACACCGTTCTGTGGTTTATCGACGTAGAAAGAGGACATCCCGTGCATATTTTTCAGTGGTGCCTAGTCTTCAGTTTTGGCGGTATAACATACCCTTTTTCCTCATTTTTGGGATAGGCCTAATATCATGGCCTACCGCGACCCAGGGATCGCGACCTATGGGTTAAGAACCGCTGCTGTAGAGTCAGAGATCACACAATTTGACCTACCAATGATCTAGCTATGGCGTTATCAAGATTCTGGGACCACAAATGACCTTGACCTTTGCCTTGGCATGTGACTTTGACCTTCAGGTGTACAAATGGGGTCTTAGATTCGTCACCACCATCAATCCTCAAGAAAGAGGCTTTAATTTGCTTTGCAGCATTTAACGCTCAAATTCTAAAACATTTAAAGTTTTTCGGAACCTCAAATTACATTGACCTTGACCTGTTTGACATGATCTTGCTTTCTAAGCATCGCCAAACATACCCCAGTTAAATGAACATCTTGAAAAAACATGATTTTGACACCAACATCATCACTGTATCTCATATGGTTCCATACTTAAGAGAATTGTAAGGAATATTGGCGTTCCGGCAGCCATTTTGGATTGTTATGCATAGGACTACGTTGAAACATCAACTTCGTGACAGAAACGGATTCCCTGACTCAAAAAATCTATATTTAGACTGCAAGATCACCTTCCTCGGACAATTCGGTCAGAAGTTATGCCATTTCTAGCATTTCAGCAGCCATCTTGGATTTTTTTTAAAGGCAAGCGGGTGTGAAGTCCATGCCCAGTGGATTTTGTTACTAGATGACATAGACTAATCAAAAATGGAAAGAAATTATTTTAGGGGGACACCGCAAACTCTTGGAAAAATATGGGGTTCAGCCACCAGACTACAATTAAATTATCATTAAGAAGTCAAGACCGTCACACAGTTTAAGGCCAGACTCGACGAGCACTGGAATAGCCTAGGATATGGGCACCAACAAAGGCCAATGGCTTAAATCAGCCCATTAACCTGTAAGTGTAAGTGTAAGTGTAAGTGTAAGTCCAATCCAGCAACAACATTAACCGATTGTGACAGTTCAAACGTAATACGTTCGTTTAAACAAGATAGTTTTCAGGAGTCTTTTGAAATTGCATACAGAGTTACATTTGCGCATCTCATCTCTCTGGGCTGGTAGAAATGAAACAGGTCACGTGCTTATGTATGTATGTATGTAATACATACAAGCATACATACTGTATGTATGTGTGTGTGTGTGTGTGTGTGTGTGTGTGTGTGTATGTGTGTGTGTGTGTGTGTGTGTGTGTGTGTGTGTTTGTGTGTGTGTGTGTGTGTGTGTGTGTGTGTGTGTGTGTGTGTGTGTGTGGGTGTGTGTGTGTGTGTGTGTGTGTGTGTGTGTGTGTGTGTGTGTGTGTGTGTGTGTGTGTGTGTGTGTGTGTGTGTGTGTGTGTGTGTGTGTGTGTGTGTGTGTGTGTGTGTGTCTGTGTGTATGTGTGCCTGTGTGTCCGTGTGTCCGTGTGTCCGTGTGTCCATGTGTCCATGTGTCCATGTGTCTATGTGTGTATGAGTGAGTTTTCAGAAAACATTTAAAATTGCATACAGAGTCACATTTGCGCATCTTATGAGGAAGAGTTCTATTGGCGAGGAGCAGCGATTCACCATAATGGCGGCAATGTGCACTGCGTACAGTCAGAAGAGAGTCTGATGCGGATCGCAACGTTCTGCTTGGTTGGTAGAACTGAAGCAGATCACCTGCTTGCCTGACTTTCTACAATAGTTTGTATGTATGTATGTATGTATGTATGTATGTATGTATGTATGTATGTATGTATGTATGTATGTATGTATGTATGTGTGTATGTATGTATGTGTGTATTTGAGAAAAAATGGGTGTACTGGGCTCAAGTGTCCTCTGTTAAGGATTTCTAACATGAACGAAGACCCTAATACACTGGCAACGGAGTATAGGTGGCGAATGTGAACCCTAAACCCAGACATCTGATAAAATCAGTTTAGTCCTTTCGGGTAGATGGTCTTCTCTACAATTTTTTTTTTGTAAATTTAACCTAAAAAAGAAAAACATGTATGATTAATGGTACATCTAAATAACGACTATCGGTCTACAACGGAGACGAGAATGCGTGCTTATCCAGTCATGGCACAGGAATGCATTCAGCCGTTACATGCCCATGCCACTGGACATTAAACAATGACCAATTGGACAAGGCTGAGGATAGTAACAGGGGGTTACCCTCCTCTGTCCTGTTAAATAACATAGATGAATACATTTTTAAACATACACATACATATGCAATCACACAGGGTTCGCTACAAGATAAAAAAAAATATTTGCGACACGATGGTGTTCATCTGAATCAGAGGGGGACGATGCTGTATTTATAAAAAAAACATACGTTGGCCGTACGAAGGTATGCGCTGAAATTAAAGTAAACACGGGATTGTGAAGTCGTGGTGCTGTCCACAGAGCCGCTACTGCTGACCGCCCCACACCTCCACAAACACGTGTCCTATTATTAATAATGAATACATGGGTATTCAGTAATTATTCCAGACGGTAAACCTGTAAAAACAAAGTAAACCATTACATTGTGTATGAAATATATCTATCCTATCATAGTTGTACAGGAGACGGAAACGTGAAGCCGTACGAGCCAGCACTGCTGCAACCCGACAACCTCAAATGCTGCCTAATCCCCCTACACAATTGCACTAACACTACGACGTCTCACTGTGTCCTAAGCGCTAAGGTCATTGTTGTGTAGAAGTCCATTGTTCATTGTAATTTGGTGGCCACCAGCATATCTTTTAGTTTTTTGTTCTTTGAGAATGCTGTTATAAATATCGGCGTGTATATTTCTGGATACGCGGTTTGTAGCAGTTTATAGGTGGCTTTAGTTAATTTAGCAATTGTTCGTCCCTGGTGGGAGAAGCAAATCACAAAATGTATAATATCAAAAGAGTCCTCTCTAACATTCAGTCCCCCTGGCTGCGTAGTTTTAAGTCTTGTAATCCGTTTTGATTCACAATTTCGTCTGTAAATGGTTTCCAGTGAGGCGACGTCAGAAAATGACCCTGATTCCAAGATTGTAATACGCAAATCGGATATTGAGTGACCGGCTCCGTTAAAATGCTTGGCCACTTGTGTGTCGTTGTGATGTCGTATGTCCGATCTGTGATTATTTAGACGTGTTCATAGTTGATTGCCAGTCTCACCCACGTTGCAGGTAATTAGGTAAACCACGCTGGATGTACCGCAATTGTTGATTTTGCCCAGTGGTGGCCTCCTTGTGTTGTTAATAGGTGTGAAATCTACAAATACCGTAAAGGCTAGACACCTTTTCACCTGACATTTCACGGCTTGTTCTTTCCTGTTCTGATTTTTAATGTCCGCTATGGTAGTGCTTTTAATGTGCCTTAAAAACGCGATGTATAATTCATTTGCCTCAGGTTATGAAAAAGTGTTTGTACGGCTTCCTCAAAGTCAGATTTATTGTTGCAAATCCTGTGAAATCGTAATAGTTGCGACTTCAGGATACCAGAGAAGGTATGTTTCGGATGGAACGAATCTTTGTACACTAGTCGATGTGTATATGTTGGTTTAAAGTAAACCTTGCTGTCAAGATGCCCCGTTGAATTAAAGCGTTCGCCTTTAAAGATCGTAGTGTCCAAGAAGTATATTGAGTGTTTCCTTGTAATTGACGTTAATTTTACGCAATTTTGATGGCTATTTAGTATATCCAAGAAAACTAGGAATTCATCATTCCCATGTGTCCAGATTCCGAAAATATCGTCCAAGTATCGTAAATAGATTAATGGTAATTTGTTGCATTTCCTTAGTGCTTGTTTCTCCCACTGAGCCATAAAAAGATTGGCATAGTTGGGGGCAAATCGTTTCCCCATTGCAGTGCCGAAAATTTGAAGGTACTAGTTTGATCCGAATAAAAAGTCGTTGTGTTCTAAGGAAATTTTAAGTAGTTCTAAAATGTATGCGTCTGGGCGGTCAAAATCCGGGTTTCGTAAAAAAGCCTGTCTTACTGCTTCAGTCCCCGAAATATTGTCAATATTGGTGTACAGGCTTTCTACATCCATGGAGAACAGTAGCGCATCACTAGGAATTTCGATTTTAGTCACTTTATCAATGAAGTCTGTAGTGTTTTTAACATACGAAGCATGTGTTACTGCCAATGGGGCTAAAAATAGTCAATATACTCAGCTATTTTATATGATTCGCTGTTGCAATCGGATATGATCGGTCGTCCTGGAGGCATTTGAGACTGAGGTCATTTATCTTTAGCCTTATGAATCTTGGGTAATAGATAGAGCAGACGTGGTCGAGGTGTATCCGGTGGCTCTAAATAATCTCGTTGCTTCTTGGATATGTAGCCTGTTTGTCGTAATCTGTCTAGTGTTGCTGAAATGCGGACTGCGGCTTGTGGATAGACCGGTGTGTCTAGTTTAGCATAATGTTTTTTGTTCGCAAGCTGTCGATTCGCCTCTGCGACATAGTTTTCTTTAGACACGATTACTGTGGCCGAGCCTTTATCAGCAGGTTTAATAATAATACATGGGTTTCTCTTGAGTGCCGAAATCGACGCAAATTGCGCCTCTGACAAATTATCAAAACTGCCGGTGTTTGTTAGTTATCGAGCTAAAATCTTTCAGTTGTTCCAATTTAGAGTTAATGTCCTCGTTGTGGCAATTCCACGTTGATTTTGCTGTAAAGTTCTATTTTAATTTGGTTGATTTCGTTCCGTGAAAAATATCGTAGTTGGATATGTCTAGCAAACGCCTAATAGACGCCTGTGTGTCTTCTGCATCATTTGTATGAGGTGTTGGTATAAATTGTAATCCGAAATTTAGGATTTCCGCCTGTGTTTCAGATAACACTAGATGGCTTAAGTTGATAATCGTGGGATTGCGCAGATCACTGGACTTGTTTTGTGCGGTATGGTTGCCCTCAATGTTTCTTACTTTAATTGGCACAACCAATGTGTTAGCATTTTGTTCGCTGTTTCTGGTGTCCAATGAATGTTGTCTGATATGTCTGTCTTGAACGATGACTCCTCTAGTGTATATATTACAACAATGCCCTTAATGTCTAGTAGGCTCTCCGAAGTTCTCATAATGTATTCTTGTTCTACCAGAGATAATCTGTCAGAAATGTTTATTTCGGGTATGGCGATGATTGAGTGAGGAAAACACTTGCCTGCTCGAGCCGCCATCCTTCGCAAATTAGGAATGGTCGTCACACTTGGTTTGTTCGCTCTGTCGTTGATTCCCGCCGATAGGATCACAATCTCTGGATGTGTGCCGTCTGTCTATGCGGGATGCATCATCATCTGTTCGAGATTCCTAATTTTGGCTCCAGGGTAACTGTCCACTTGGATGTCTCGTTCCTTCGATTCTGTAATCCTAGAAACGTTCGAGTCACCCAGAATAATGACATGTTTTGTGATTATCTGTAACTTCCAGCTGGATTTTTTGCTCTTTGTGCTTCTATGTATGAAGGGCACAGTAGAGAATCGTTGTGCAGGAGCAGGCGAAGGGGGGTAGTCTATTAATTATGGCGCGGTCCACCCGTGGTCTGGAGACAGGTAGGAAAGAATGAGACTTGAAGTGAGTTGGAAGCTCCGGAGAACACGATTGTCTCGGTAGTGGCGGGAAGTAGTTGGGAGAAAGGGATGGAGAAGAGGTGGCAGAAACATTAGAAGGCTCGCGTATGGCATGATGCAGGGATGGTGTGGCGATAGCAGCTGCTAAGGGGAGGGGGTGATGGTAGTTGAACGGTGGCCCCGGTGATAGAAAAGTGGTCTGCCGCTTACGACCTGCAGTCGGAGTAGGAGAAAGCTTGGTCCCTGATGTATTAGCCGTGAACAAGGAGGGAGATGAAATGGGTGGAGTGGATACGACAGTGGAATAGAGCGGTGCTTGCGTGAAGTCAGTTGGCTTGTGTGTCGACGTGAGAGGGGTTGTAACCATACCTCTGCTTCGTTCCGTTGGTAGTGTAGTCGACGAGCTGATAATTACCTTCTTCCTTGGCTTTTGCGTGGTAGCTTTGTTGTCGTGGGAGTAGAACTGCTTGGAAAAGGTGTTGTCTCTGTTTCGCACTCTGAGTGCTCACCGTCTGTAGCTGTATTGTTCTCGTCAATGTTGTGTCTCGTCGACGGTTGTCTCGATTGGGTGGTTGAGCTTGCCCATCCTTCCTTCGCCTTGGACACAGTCACGGAATTGCGTCAGTAGTTTCCCGTACGTGTTCCTTCCGTGTCCGTCGTGTCCGGTGCCCCAATAGTTGTCAGACTGATGAAGTTCATTCCTTCCGATGTGTCGAGTCTTCTCGCGAAGGACGGGGCGTGGTCGAATTTCCACTGGAAGATCTCCCACTGGAGATCCTCAGCTCGATGAGTCCACGTGTTGTCGTTGGCCGGGAAAATCCTTGCTATCTTGTTTACCTCCGTCGTTGTGCGAGCAGCGAAAATAGCATCGGCGGCTGCTGGCATGTCGTAATATACAGCCTTGGCAAACATCAGTGCGTGGGTCCCGGACGGGAAGCAAGTGTTGTTGAAGGCTTCCTGAAAGCAGACTTGACAAGCGAAAGCATTGCTAGCAGGGTCGTCCCATCGTCTTATGTCCCCTATCGTGTCTTCGGAGGAGGACAAATGTCTTTGTTTATTATGGGGGGCCGCCCGATGTTTCTGAAACATCACTTTGGATGGTCCTGCCTTGGCATAGCCAACCCTATTGGTTAGGTTATTTTGTTCAAACGCGGCGACCCTACCCGAATTTGGAAGTCGAGACCTAACTGGGGGTGGTGGTGGGATACCAACCCCCTTGACATTTTGGGCCCGAACGTTCCTACCATTTGAATTGGTAAAGACAAGGGGTCGAACATTAATCCTTGATCCATTGCCGGAATGGCTTACTGTACCTTGTGCCGAATGTTGTCTAAGCTGGGCGTCAGTCTTCGAGTGGGTCTTGGCGTGACCCTCGAATGTCCGCTGGACCGGAACGGCTGACGTGGTACGGACAGGCTGATTTCTGTGCAACGGAGCGGCTGACGTTGCAGAGAAGGGCCGTCTCTGTTCCCACCCCCTCCTGCCTAGAGATATGTTACTCAAAGCTGTTCCGAATTCCGAAACAGTGGAATTTTGCAACTTCCGATCGAAATTATCTCGAGACCAACCGAGCGCCGTATGACGGGCCCTGGATATATCGTCCTTGGAGGCACGATTAGTTCTCAATGTCGAAAGGATTAAATTTAGCGTGGTAA